>CAJVQY020000001.1:0-1200000 GCA_911387925.2 Bombus hypnorum
GTGTTACGAGGGACGAATATTTTTGCATAAATCGACGTAACTCGACAAAAGACGACGGGATTAAGCGTCTTTAACATTGGCAATAGCTTGGAAAAATTTTCGAACCGATGCCACCGTTCGTTGGAACTTGGAAAAATTCCGAGCCGGTACGTTGGGACTTATAAGATTTCCGAGAGCGAAAATGTTTTTTCGAGTCTACTCCGTTAAAAGCTTTACGAGGTACGATTTTTTTTACTGAAATCGACGTAACTCGATAAACTACGTCTGGGTTAATGGTCTTTTTCCGTCTGAAAACATTTTTTACGATCGGACCTATGCGTCCGGTCGTTCGAACTTGGAAAATTTTCGGGCCGAACGTGTTTTTTCGAGTTATCTTCGTTAAAAGTGTTACGAGGTACGAATATTTTTGTATAAATCGACGTAACTCGATAAAATACGTCGGGATTAATGGTTTTTTTCCGTCTGAAAACATTTTTTACAATCGGACCTTTGCGTCCGGTCGTTCGAACTTGGAAAATTTTCGGGCCGAACGTGTTTTTTCGAGTTATCTTCGTTAAAAGTGTTACGAGGTACGAATATTTTTGCATAAATCGACGTAACTCGATAAAGTACGTCGGGATTAAACGTTTTTAACATTGGCAATAGCTTGGAAAAATTTTCGAACCGATGCGACCGGTCGTTGGAACTTGGAAAAATTCCGAGCCGGTACGTTGGGACTTAGAAGATTTCCGAAAGCGAAAAAGTTTTTTCGAGTTTACTCCGTTAAAAGAGTAATGAGGTACGATTTTTTTACAGAAATCGACGTAACTCGATAAACTACGTCGGGATTAATGGTCTTTTTCCGTCTGAAAACATTTTTTACGATCGGACCTATGCGTCCGGTCGTTCGAATTAGAAAATTTTCGGGCCGAACGTGATTTTTCGAGTTATCTTCGTTAAAAGTGTTACGAGGTACGATTTTTTTTACAGAAATCGACGTAACTCGATAAACTACGTCGGGATTAATGGTCTTTTTCCGTCTGAAAATATTTTTTACGATCGGACCTATGCGTCCTGTCGTTCGAACTTGGAAAATTTTCGGGCCGAACGTGTTTTTCGAGTTATCTTCGTTAAAAGCGTTCGAGGTACGATTTTTTTTACACAAATCGACGTAACTCGATAAACTACGTCGGGATTAATGGTTTTTTCCGTCTGAAAACATTTTTTACGATCGGACCTATGCGTCCGTTCGTTCGAACTGGGAAAATTTTCGGGCCGAACGTGTTTTTCCGAGTTATCTCCGTTAAAAGTGTTACGAGGTACGAATATTTTTGCATAAATCGACGTAACTCGACAAAATACGACGGGATTAAGTGTCTTTAACATTGGCAATAGCTTGGAAAAATTTTCGAACCGATGCGACCGTTCGTTGGAACTTGGAGAAATTCCGAGCCGGTACGTTGGGACTTATAAGATTTCCGAGAGCGAAAATGTTTTTTCGAGTCTACTCCGTTAAAAGCGTTACGAGGTACGAATTTTTTTGCATAAATCGACGTAACTCGATAAAATACGTCGGGATTAAGCGTTTTTTTTCCGTCTGAAAACATTTTTTACGATCGGACCTATGCGTCCGGTCGTTCGAACTTGGAAAATTTTCGGGCCGAACGTGTTTTTTTCGAGTTATCTTCGTTAAAAGCGTTCGAGGTACGATTTTTTTTACACAAATCGACGTAACTCGATAAACTACGTCGGGATTAATGGTTTTTTCCGTCTGAAAACATTTTTTACGATCGGACCTATGCGTCCGGTCGTTCGAACTGGGAAAATTTTCGGGCCGAACGTGTTTTTTCGAGTTATCTCCGTTAAAAGTGTTACGAGGTACGAATATTTTTGCATAAATCGACGTAACTCGACAAAATACGACGGGATTAAGTGTCTTTAACATTGGCAATAGCTTGGAAAAATTTTCGAACCGATGCGACCGTTCGTTGGAACTTGGAGAAATTCCGAGCCGGTACGTTGGGACTTATAAGATTTCCGAGAGCGAAAATGTTTTTTCGAGTCTACTCCGTTAAAAGCGTTACGAAGTACGATTTTTTTTACTGAAATCGACGTAACTCGATAAACTACGTCTGGATTAATGGTCTTTTTCCGTCTGAAAACATTTTATACGATCGGACCTATGCGTCCGGTCATTCGAACTTGGAAAATTTTCGGGCCGAACGTGTTTTTTCGAGTTATCTTCGTTAAAAGTGTTACTGGGTACGAATATTTTTGTATAAATCGACGTAACTCGATAAAATACGTCGGGATTAATGGCTTTTTTCCGTCTGAAAACATTTTTTACGATCGGACCTATGCGTCCGGTCGTTCGAACTGGGAAAATTTTCGGGCCGAACGTGTTTTTTCGAGTTATCTCCGTTAAAAGTGTTACGAGGTACGAATATTTTTGCATAAATCGACGTAACTCGACAAAATACGACGGGATTAAGTGTCTTTAACATTGGCAATAGCTTGGAAAAACTTTCGAACCGATGCGACCGTTCGTTGGAACTTGGAGAAATTCCGAGCCGGTACGTTGGGACTTATAAGATTTCCGAGAGCGAAAATGTTTTTTCGAGTCTACTCCGTTAAAAGCGTTACGAGGTACGATTTTTTTTACTGAAATCGACGTAACTCGATAAACTACGTCGCGATTAATGGTCTTTTCCGTCTGAAAACATTTTTTACGATCGGACCTATGCGTCCGGTCGTTCGAACTTAGAAAATTTTCGGACCGAACGTGTTTTTTCGAGTTATCTTCATTATAAGTGTTACGAGGTACGAATATTTTTGCATAAATCGACGTAACTCGATAAAATACGTCGGGATTAAGCGTTTTTTTCCGTCTGAAAACATTTTTTACGATCGGACCTATGCGTCCGGTCGTTCGAACTTAGAAAATTTTCGGACCGAACGTGTTTTTTCGAGTTATCTTCATTATAAGTGTTACGAGGTACGATTTTTTTACAGAAATCGACGTAACTCGATAAACTCCGTCGGGATTAATGGTTTTTTTCCGTCTGAAAACATTTTTTACGATCGGACCTATACGTCCGGGCGCTCGAACTTAGAAAATTTTCGGACCGAACGTGTTTTTTCGAGTTATCTTCATTATAAGTGTTACGAGGTACGAATATTTTTGCATAAATCGACGTAACTCGATCAAATACGTCGGGATTAAGCGTTTTTAACATTGGCAATAGCTTGGAAAATTTTTCGAACCGATGCGACCGGTCGTTGGAACTTGGAAAAATTCCGAGCCGGTACGTTGGGACTTAGAAGATTTCCGATAGCGAAAAAGTTTTTTCGAGTTTACTCCGTTAAAAGCGTTACGAGGTACGATTTTTTTACAGATATCGACGTAACTCGATAAACTACGTCGGGATTAATGGTTTTTTTTTCGTCTGAAAACATTTTTTACGATCGGACCTATGCGTCCGGTCGTTCGAACTTAGAAAATTTTCGGGCCGAACGTGTTTTTTCGAGTTATCTTCATTATAAGTGTTACGAGGTACGAATATTTTTGCATAAATCGACGTAACTCGATAAAATACGTCGGGATTAAGCGCTTCTAACATTGGCAATAGCTTGCAAAAATTTTCGAACCGATGCGACCGGTCGTTGGAACTTGGAAAAATTCCGAGCGGGTACGTTGGGACTTAGAAGACTTCCGAGAGCGAAAAAGGTTTTTCGAGTTTACTCCGTTAAAAGCGTTACGAGGTACGATTTTTTTACAGATATCGACGTAACTCGATAAACTACGTCGGGATTAATGGTTTTTTTTCCGTCTGAAAACATTTTTTACGATCGGACCTATGCGTCCGGTCGTTCGAACTTAGAAAATTTTCGGACCGAACGTGTTTTTTCGAGTTATCTTCATTATAAGTGTTACGAGGTACGAATATTTTTGCATAAATCGACGTAACTCGATAAAATACGTCGGGATTAAGCGCTTCTAACATTGGCAATAGCTTGCAAAAATTTTCGAACCGATGCGACCGGTCGTTGGAACTTGGAAAAATTCCGAGCCGGTACGTTGGGACTTAGAAGATTTCCGAGAGCGAAAAAGGTTTTTCGAGTTTACTCCGTTAAAAGCGTTACGAGGTACGATTTTTTTACAGATATCGACGTAACTCGATAAACTACGTCGGGATTAATGGTTTTTTTCCGTCTGAAAACATTTTTTACGATCGGACCTATGCGTCCGGTCGTTCGAACTTAGAAAATTTTCGGACCGAACGTGTTTTTTCGAGTTATCTTCATTATAAGTGTTACGAGGTACGAATATTTTTGCATAAATCGACGTAACTCGATAAAATACGTCGGGATTAAGCGTTTTTAACATTGGCAATAGCTTGCAAAAATTTTCGAACCGATGCGACCGGTCGTTGGAACTTGGAAAAATTCCGAGTCGTTACGTTGGGACTTAGAAGATTTTCGAGAGCGAAAAAGTTTTTTCGAGTTTACTCCGTTAAAAGCGTTACGAGGTACGATTTTTTTACAGATATCGACGTAACTCGATAAACTACGTCGGGATTAATGGCTTTTTTCCGTCTGAAAACATTTTTTACGATCGGACCTATGCGTCCGGTCGTTCGAACTTAGAAAATTTTCGGACCGAACGTGTTTTTTCGAGTTATCTTCATTATAAGTGTTACGAGGTACGAATATTTTTGCATAAATCGACGTAACTCGATAAAATACGTCGGGATTAAGCGTTTTTAACATTGGCAATAGCTTGCAAAAATTTTCGAACCGATGCGACCGGTCGTTGGAACTTGGAAAAATTCCGAGTCGTTACGTTGGGACTTAGAAGATTTTCGAGAGCGAAAAAGTTTTTTCGAGTTTACTCCGTTAAAAGCGTTACGAGGTACGATTTGTTTACAGATATCGACGTAACTCGATAAACTACGTCGGGATTAATGGTCTTTTCCGTCTGAAAACATCTTTTACGATCGGACCTATGCGTCCGGTCGTTCGAACTTAGAAAATTTTTGGACCGAACGTGTTTTTTCGAGTTATCTTCATTATAAGTGTTACGAGGTACGAATATTTTTGCATAAATCGCCGTAACTCGATAAAATACGTCGGGATTAAGCGTTTCTAACATTGGCAATAGCTTGGAAAATTTTTCGAACCGATGCGACCGGTCGTTGGAACTTAGAAAAATTCCGAGCCGGTACGTTGGGACTCAAAAATATCCGAGAGCGAAAAAGTTTTTTCGAGTTTACTCCGTTAAAAGCGTTACGAGGTACGATTTGTTTACAGATATCGACGTAACTCGATAAACTACGTCGGGATTAATGGTCTTTTCCGTCTGAAAACATCTTTTACGATCGGACCTATGCGTCCGGTCGTTCGAACTTAGAAAATTTTTGGACCGAACGTGTTTTTTCGAGTTATCTTCATTATAAGTGTTACGAGGTACGAATATTTTTGCATAAATCGACGTAACTCGATAAAATACGTCGGGATTAAGCGTTTTTAACATTGGCAATAGCTTGGAAAAATTTTCGAACCGATGCGACCGGTCGTTGGAAGGTGGAAAAATTCCGAGCCGGTACGTTGGGACTTAGAAGATTTCCGAGAGCGAAAAAGTTTTTTCGAGTTTACTCCGTTAAAAGCGTTACGAGGTACGATTTTTTTTACACAAATCGACGTAACTCGGTAAACTACGTCGGGATTAATGGTTTTTTTTCCGTCTGAAAACATTTTTTACGATCGGACCTATGCGTCCGGTCGTTCGAACTTAGAAAATTTTTGGACCGGACGTGTTTTTTCGAGTTATCTTCGTTAAAAGTGTTACGAGGTACGAATATTTTTGCATAAATCGACGTAACTCGATAAAATACGTCGGGATTAAGCGTTTTTAACATTGGCAATAGCTTGGAAAAATTTTCGAACCGATGCGACCGGTCGTTGGAAGTTGGAAAAATTCCGAGCCGGTACGTTGGGACTTAGAAGATTTCCGAGAGCGAAGAAGTTTTTTCGAGTTATTCCGTTAAAAGCGTAACGAGGTACGATTTTTTTTACAGAAATCGACGTAACTCGATAAACTACGTCGGGATTAATGGTTTTTTACCGTCTGAAAACATTTTTTACGATCGGACCTATGCGTCCGGTCGTTCGAACTTAGAAAATTTTTGGACCGAACGTGTTTTTTCGAGTTATCTTCATTATAAGTGTTACGAGGTACGAATATTTTTGCATAAATCGACGTAACTCGATAAAATACGTCGGGATTAAGCGTTTTTAACATTGGCAATAGCTTGGAAAAATTTTCGAACCGATGCGACCGGTCGTTGGAAGTTGGAAAAATTCCGAGCCGGTACGTTGGGACTTAGAAGATTTCCGAGAGCGAAAAAGTTTTTTCGAGTTTACTCCGTTAAAAGCGTTACGAGGTACGATTTTTTTTACACAAATCGACGTAACTCGGTAAACTACGTCGGGATTAATGGTTTTTTTCCGTCTGAAAACATTTTTTTACGATCGGACCTATGCGTCCGGTCGTTCGAACTTAGAAAATTTTTGGACCGAACGTGTTTTTTCGAGTTATCTTCGTTAAAAGTGTTACGAGGTACGAATATTTTTGCATAAATCGACGTAACTCGATAAAATACGTCGGGATTAAGCGTTTTTAACATTGGCAATAGCTTGGAAAAATTTTCGAACCGATGCGACCGTTCGTTGGAACTTGGAAAAATTCCGAGCCGGTACGTTGGGACTTGGAAGATTTCCAAGAGCGAAAAAGTTTTTTCGAGTTTACTCCGTTAAAAGCGTAACGAGGTACGATTTTTTTTACAGAAATCGACGTAACTCGATAAACTACGTCGGGATTAATGGTTTTTTTCCGTCTGAAAACATTTTTTACGATCGGACCTATGCGTCCGGTCGTTCGAACTTGGAAAATTTTCGGGCCGAACGTGTTCTTTCGAGTTATCTTCGTTAAAGGTGTTACGAGGTACGATCTTTTTACAGAAATCGACGTAACTCGACAAACTACGTCGGGATTAATGGTTTTTTTCCGTCTGAAAACATTTTTTACGATCGGACCTATGCGTCCGGTCGTTCGAACTTAGAAAATTTTCGGACCGAACGCGTTTTTTCGAGTTATCTTCGTTAAAAGTGTTACGAGGTACGAATATTTTTGCATAAATCGACGTAACTCGATAAACTACGTCGGGATTAATGTTTTTTTTTCCGTCTGAAAACATTTTTTACGATCGGACCTATGCGTCCGGTCGTTCGAACTTAGAAAATTTTCGGACCGAATGTGTTTTTGCGAGTTATCTTCGTTAAAAGTGTTACGAAGTACGATTTTTTTTACAGAAATCGACGTAACTCGATAAACTACGTCGGGATTAATTGTTTTTTTCCGTCTGAAAACATTTTTTACGATCGGACCTATGCGTCCGGTCGTTCGAACTTAGAAGATTTTCGGACCGAACGTGTTTTTTTCGAGTTATCTTCGTTAAAAGCGTTACGAGGTACGATTTTTTTGCAGATATCGACGTAACTCGATAAACTACGTCGGGATTAATGGTCTTTTCCGTCTGAAAACATTTTTTACGATCGGACCTATGCGTCCGGTTGTTCGAACTTAGAAATTTTTCGTACCGAACGTGTTTTTTCGAGTTATCTTCGTTAAAGGTGTTACGAGGTACGAATATTTTTGCATAAATCGACGTAACTCGATAAAATACGTCGGGGTTAAGCGTTTTTAACATTGGGAATATGTTGGAAAAATTTTCGAACCGATGCGACCGTTCGTTGGAACTTGGAAAAATTCCGAGCAAGTACGTTGGGACTTTGAAGATTTCCGAGAGCGAAAAAGTTTTTTCGAGTTTACTCCGTTAAAAGCGTTACGAGGTACGATATGTTTACAGATATCGACGTAACTCGATAAACTACGTCGGAATTGATGGTTTTTTCCGTCTGAAAACATTTTTTTACGATCGGACCTATGCGTCCGGTCGTTCGAACTTAGAAGATTTTCGGACCGAACGTGTTTTTTTCGAGTTATCTTCGTTAAAAGCGTTACGAGGTACGATTTTTTTTGCAGATATCGACGTAACTCGATAAACTACGTCGGGATTAATGGTCTTTTCCGTCTGAAAACATTTTTTACGATCGGACCTATGCGTCCGGTTGTTCGAACTTAGAAATTTTTCGTACCGAACGTGTTTTTTCGAGTTATCTTCGTTAAAGGTGTTACGAGGTACGAATATTTTTGCATAAATCGACGTAACTCGATAAAATACGTCGGGATTAAGCGTTTTTAACATTGGGAATATGTTGGAAAAATTTTCGAACCGATGCGACCGTTCGTTGGAACTTGGAAAAATTCCGAGCAAGTACGTTGGGACTTTGAAGATTTCCGAGAGCGAAAAAGTTTTTTCGAGTTTACTCCGTTAAAAGCGTAACGAGGTACGACTTTTTTTACAGGAATCGACGTAACTCGATAAACTACGTCGGGATTGAAGGTCTTTTTCCGTCTGAAAACATTTTTTACGATCGGACCTATGCGTCCGGTCGTTCGAACTTAGAAGATTTTTGGACCGAACGTGTTTTTTTCGAGTTATCTTCGTTAAAAGCGTAACGAGGTACGATTTTTTTTACAGAAATCGACGTAACTCGATAAACTACGTCAGGATGAATGGTTTTTTACCGTCTGAAAACATTTTTTACGATCGGACCTATGCGTCCGGTCGTTCGAACTTAGAAAATTTTTGGACCGAACGCGTTTTTTTCGAGTTATCTTCGTTAAAAGTGTTACGAGGTACGAATATTTTTGCATAAATCGACGTAACTCGATAAAATACGTCGGGATTAAGCGTTTTTAACATTGGCAATAGCTTGGAAATATTTTCGAACCGATGCGACCGTTCGTTGGAACTTGGAAAAATTCCGAGCCGGTACGTTGGGACTTGGAAGATTTCCGAGAGCGAAAAAGTTTTTTCGAGTTTACTCCGTTAAAAGCGTAACGAGGTACGATTTTTTTTACAGAAATCGACGTAACTCGATAAACTACGTCGGGATTAATGGTTTTTTTCCGTCTGAAAACATTTTTTACGATCGGACCTATGCGTCCGGTCGTTCGAACTTGGAAAATTTTCGGGCCGAACGTGTTTTTTCGAGTTATCTTCGTTAAAGGTGTTACGAGGTACGATCTTTTTACAGAAATCGACGTAACTCGACAAACTACGTCGGGATTAATGGTTTTTTTCCGTCTGAAAACATTTTTTACGATCGGACCTATGCGTCCGGTCGTTCGAACTTAGAAAATTTTCGGACCGAACGCGTTTTTTCGAGTTATCTTCGTTAAAAGTGTTACGAGGTACGAATATTTTTGCATAAATCGACGTAACTCGATAAACTACGTCGGGATTAATGTTTTTTTTCCGTCTGAAAACATTTTTTACGATCGGACCTATGCGTCCGGTCGTTCGAACTTAGAAAATTTTCGGACCGAATGTGTTTTTGCGAGTTATCTTCGTTAAAAGTGTTACGAAGTACGATTTTTTTTACAGAAATCGACGTAACTCGATAAACTACGTCGGAATTGATGGTTTTTTCCGTCTGAAAACATTTTTTACGATCGGACCTATGCGTCCGGTCGTTCGAACTTAGAAGATTTTCGGACCGAACGTGTTTTTTTCGAGTTATCTTCGTTAAAAGCGTTACGAGGTACGATTTTTTTGCAGATATCGACGTAACTCGATAAACTACGTCGGGATTAATGGTCTTTTCCGTCTGAAAACATTTTTTACGATCGGACCTATGCGTCCGGTTGTTCGAACTTAGAAATTTTTCGTACCGAACGTGTTTTTTCGAGTTATCTTCGTTAAAGGTGTTACGAGGTACGAATATTTTTGCATAAATCGACGTAACTCGATAAAATACGTCGGGATTAAGCGTTTTTAACATTGGGAATATGTTGGAAAAATTTTCGAACCGATGCGACCGTTCGTTGGAACTTGGAAAAATTCCGAGCAAGTACGTTGGGACTTTGAAGATTTCCGAGAGCGAAAAAGTTTTTTCGAGTTTACTCCGTTAAAAGCGTTACGAGGTACGATTTTTTCACAGATATCGACGTAACTCGATAAACTACGTCGGGATTAATGGTCTTTTCCGTCTGAAAACATCTTTTACGATCGGACCTATGCGTCCGGTCGTTCGAACTTAGAAAATTTTTGGACCGAACGCGTTTTTTCGAGTTATCTTCGTTAAAAGTGTTACGAGGTACGAATATTTTTGCATAAATCGACGTAACTCGATAAAATACGTCGGGATTAAGCGTTTTTAACATTGGCAATAGCTTGGAAATATTTTCGAACCGATGCGACCGTTCGTTGGAACTTGGAAAAATTCCGAGCCGGTACGTTGTGACTTAGAAGATTTCCGAGAGCGAGAAAGTTTTTTCGAGTTTACTCCGTTAAAAGCGTAACGAGGTACGATTTTTTTTACAGAAATCGACGTAACTCGATAAACTACGTCGGGATTAATGGTTTTTTTCCGTCTGAAAACATTTTTTACGATCGGACCTATGCGTCCGGTCGTTCGAACTTGGAAAATTTTCGGGCCGAACGTGTTTTTTCGAGTTATCTTCGTTAAAGGTGTTACGAGGTACGATCTTTTTACAGAAATCGACGTAACTCGATAAACTACGTCGGGATTAATGGTTTTTTTCCGTCTGAAAACATTTTTTACGATCGGACCTATGCGTCCGGTCGTTCGAACTTAGAAAATTTTCGGACCGAACGCGTTTTTTCGAGTTATCTTCGTTAAAAGTGTTACGAGGTACGAATATTTTTGCATAAATCGACGTAACTCGATAAACTACGTCGGGATTAATGTTTTTTTTCCGTCTGAAAACATTTTTTACGATCGGACCTATGCGTCCGGTCGTTCGAACTTAGAAAATTTTCGGACCGAATGTGTTTTTGCGAGTTATCTTCGTTAAAAGTGTTACGAAGTACGATTTTTTTACAGAAATCGACGTAACTCGATAAACTACGTCGGAATTGATGGTTTTTTTCCGTCTGAAAACATTTTTTACGATCGGACCTATGCGTCCGGTCGTTCGAACTTAGAAGATTTTCGGACCGAACGTGTTTTTTTTCGAGTTATCTTCGTTAAAAGCGTTACGAGGTACGAATATTTTTGCATAAATCGACGTAACTCGATAAAATACGTCGGGATTAAGCGTTTTTAACATTGGGAATATGTTGGAAAAATTTTCGAACCGATGCGACCGGTCGTTGGAGCTTAGAAAAATTCCGAGCCGGTACGTTGGGACTTGGAAAATTTCCGAGAGCGAAAAAGTTTTTTCGAGTTTACTCAGTTAAAAGCGTTACGAGGTGCGATTTTTTTTACAGATATCGACGTAACTCGATAAACTACGTCGGGATTAATGGTTTTTTCCCGTCTGAAAACATTTTTTACGATCGGACCTATGCGTCCGGTCGTTGGGTCGGGATATCACGAATAGCAGTGTATATACGTTCAATGGAATAGTGAATCCTGTATATGCTCTACTGCAACAACATTGCATTTGTCCTCGATCCGAGTTGACATAATGTAAACACGAGCAGCTGCGTTGTATTTGGCAGGGAATGTGGAGTATCACGCGCATGGAATTGTCGGGATACCACCAATAGCAGTGAATTTACGTTCAATGAAGTATTGAATCCTGGATATGCAGTACGGCAACAACATTGTATTTGTCCTCGACCCGAGTTGACATAATTTAAACAAGAGCACGTGCGCTGTATTTGGCAGGGAATGTGGAGTATCACGCGCATCAAATTGTCGTGATATCACCAATAGCAGTGTATATACGTTCAATGGAGTATTGAATCCAGTATAGGCTGTACTGCAAAAACACTGCATTTGTCCTCGACCACAGTTGACACAATGTAAACAAGAGCAGGTGCGCTGTATTTGGCGGCAAATGAGGAGTATAACGCGCATGGATTTGTGGACATACCACAAATAGCAGCAGAGACACGATTAAATAAATACTTGAGCCTAATACGATAAACTGCAATTACAATGTATTTGACAAGACACAGAGTTGACAATGCGCAATCCGGCCGATCTGGGTAGTATTTGGCGGCGAATGAGGAGTATAACGCGCATCGAATTGTCGGGATATCACCAATAGCAGTGTATATACGTTCAATGAAATATTGAATCCTGTATATGCTGTACTTCAACAACATTGCATTTGATCTCGAAAACAGTTGACACAATGTAAACAAGAGCTGGCCCGCTGTTTGGCGGCAGCTGTGGAGTATCACGCGCATCGATTTGTCGGGATATCACCATTAGCAGTGTATATACGTTCACTGAAATGTTGAATCCTGAATAAGCTGTACTGCAGCAACATTGCATTTGTCCTCGACCCGAGTTGACATAATGTGAAGAGGAGCTGGTACGTTGTATTTGGCAGGTAATGTGGATTATCACGCGCATCGAATTGTCGGGATATCACCAATAGCAGTGTATATACGTTCAGTGAAGTATTGAATCCTGTATGTGCTGTACTGCAAAAACAATGCATTTGTTCCCGACCCGAGTTGACATAATGTGAAGAGGAGCAGGTACGCTGTATTTGGCAGGTAATGTGGAGTATCACGCGCATCGAATTGTCGTGATATCACCAATAGCAGTGTAGATACATTCAATGAAGTATTGAATCCAGTATATGCTGTACTGCAAAAACACTGCATTTGTTCTCGACCAAATTTGGCACAATGTAAACAAGAGCAGGTCCGCTGTATTTGGCGGCAAATGAGGAGTATAACGCGCATAAATTTGTCTACATACCACGAATAGCAGCGGAGATACGTTTAATTGAATAAAAAAGCCTAAATATGCAAAACTACAGTTACAACGAATTAGGCAGGGTCCTGAGTTGACATAGCGCAAAGTGGCTGATTTGCGCTCAATTTGGCAGCATCTGTGCGGTATTCCTCGCAACGAATTGACGAGATATCACCAATAGCAGTGTAGAGCCGTTCAATGAAATATTGAATCCTGAATATGCTGTACTGCAACAACATTGCATTTGTCCTCGTTACGAGTTGACATAACGTAAACAGGAGCAGGTGCGCAGTATTTGGCAGGTAATGTGGAGAACTAGACGCATGGAATTGAGGAAATATCTCCAGTAGCAGTGTAGATACGTTCAATGAAATATTGAATGCTGGATATGCAGTACTGCAACAACATTGCATTTGTCCTCGACCCGAGATGACATAATGTAAACAGGAGCAGGTGCGCTGTATTTGCAGGGAATGTGGAGTATCATGCGCATCGAATTGTCGGGATATCACCAATAGCAGTGTATTTACGTTCAATGAAGTATTGAATCCGGTATATGCTGTACTGCAAAAACAATGCATTTGTCCTCGACCCGAGTTGACATAATGTAAACAGGAGCAGGTGCGCTGTATTTGGCAGGAAATGTGGAGTATCATGCGCATCGAATTGTCGGGATATCACCATGGCAGTGTATATACGTTCAATGAAGTATTGAATCCAGTATATTCTGTACTGCAAAAACACTGCCTTTGTCCTCGACCAAAGTTGACACCATGTAAACAAGAGCAGGTGCGCAGTATTTGGCAGGAAATGTGGAGTACAAGACGCATGGAATTGACGAAATATCTCCAGTAGTAGTGTATTTTCGTACGTTCGCGGGGAGACGCGATCTCGAAGAAGCGCGTCAACGGGAGGCGTAAATTCCCGTTACGATTGACTGATCGACGCCACGAATCGTGCGATCCCTTATTTCTTTTGGGATAATAAGGGTAGTTAAATAATGGACAACGCTGCGGTTAACAGGTTGCGTATATTTATCCAATCCAACAACTTGATGTGATACACGATTAATATACAATACGGATGAATACGACCTGACTCTATTCGCCTTGTTGACTGACTGACTTGCGTGGATCCTGGAGGTAAACTGGCTTGCTCTGCTGTCTGAACTGGAGAGTGTTGAATTTCTTGACTTGTAAAATATGTAGAGTTGACTCTCCTGAAGTCGTAGGAGCAGTAGACGTCCTGACCCGCGTGCTGTCTTAGGAAGAGTGAATGTCCTGACCCGCTTGATGTAGTAGGAAGAGTGAGGCACAGCGACGATGCTATGTCGGAGGAAAGCTGGGGCAGGAGAGTGAGGGTAATATGCATTGTTGCTGGTTGTATTAGGAAGGCCTTAAATGCCTTCGATAGAAGGTTGTTAGTAGGAGCATCGCAAGTGGGAAAAACCAACTTTCCCTTGTCAAGCCGTAGTAAACAATAGGCGTTATAAAGTGCTTTAGGAAGGACCTTAGATTGCAACTTCTGGGGTTTATGATGGGCCCTTAAGCTTAATGAGGGTCCGCCGTAAGGATGAGTGGACATCTGGCGTCCGTCTGGCCCGCCGCGTATGACCTGGTCCAGGTAGAGGGTCGCGCGGCGTAACAAGTAGTGTAGATACGTTCAATGAAGTATTTAATCCTGGATATGCAGTACTGCAACAACATTGCATTTGTCCTTGACCCGAGTTGACATAATGTAAACAGGAGCAGGTGCGCTGTATTTGGCAGGGAATGTGGAGTATCATGCGCATCGAATTGTCGGGATATCACCAATAGCAGTGTATTTACGTTCAATGAAGTATGGAATCCAGTATATGCTGTACTGCAAAAGCACTGGCTTTGTCCTCGACCAAAGTTGACACAATGAAATAAGAGCAGATGCGCTGTATTTGGCGGCAAATGAGGAGTATGAGTTCTGCCCGAGCAGTCGAGCTATGCGGACGTGAGAACCAGTGCTTCCGTAAGTGCGACAAGTGGGAAAGAAAAGAGAAGAGAAAAGAAAAGTGAAGTGTAACACAACCAATATACTAAAACTAAAGGATGGAAAACATCCAAAAAATACCAACTATAAAAATCCTAAACAAAGGCGAAACATATGCCATAAACAGAGCAATAGACCAACAGAGCTCAAATAAATCAACAAGTGAAGTGGATTGCTCAGATACAAACGAAATAGCGATGGAAATTACGAAAAAAGATGAAGGAAAAAATAATACTAGCAATGTTCCACCACATTACAACGAAAGCTGGAAGACTGCAACTCCCAGCAAAAAACGAAGGATAAACACAAACACAAATGCTAAGAGGACGATAGAACCAGAAGGACAAAAATGGCTACAGGAAATTCCTATACATAACTCTTTCAGTTCACTGCCAGAAGTGATGGACGTAGACCCAGCTGATAAACCAATAACAAACATTCCTAAACCTCCACCAATCTTCATTGATGCTAAAATAATAGACCCCCTCATCGAACTGCTAAACATCACGGCAGGAAAAGAAAATTACACCATCACACAACTCAAACTAGAACAGGTAAAAGTACAAACCAATACCCCTGAAATATATAGAAAAGTAACAAAAGCGCTAAAGGAAAAAAACGCCAGGTATCATACCTACCAACCCAAATCTGATAAAAGCTACAAAGCAGTAATCAGAGGCTTACATCCTAAATCGAACACAAACAACATATGTGAGGAATTAGCCAAAATCGGACACCAGGTGAGAACGATTAACAACATAACCAAATTTGACACCAAGCAACCACTACCGCTATTTTTAATAGAATTAGAACCTAAAAATAATAACAAAGAAATTTTTGAAATTAAGAAAATTTTAAACACGATAATCACAGTTGAGCCACCCAGACAAAAAAAAGACATACCGCAATGTATGAGGTGTCAACAATATGGGCATACAAAAAACTACTGTAACAGAAACCCGGCGTGTGTCAAATGCGCAGGAAAGCACCTAACAGCTAAGTGCCCACATACGGGAAAAATAAATAACGCAAAGTGTTTCAATTGCGGTGGAAACCACCCAGCTAGTTACAAAGGCTGTTTAGTCAGAAAGCAACTACAAAAAAAACTTTTTCCGCCGCTTCGTAACAGGACATATAATAACTCTAACACTCAACAGGATAGCACAGTAACTGAAACATCAACAAACGTTCAGAATGTAATGAACCATAACAATACCAACACCCTTGGTAGCCGAAGCTACGCGCAAGTAGCCAAACAGTCAACACCTTTAGATAATCACAACCAGAACATTAACATCGACGACGCTGCAGAAATTAAAGAACTATTAAAGATATCCATCAAAAACACAGAATTCCTGGCAAAAATGATAAGTGAACAAAACGCAATCCTTAAACAGCAAACGCAACAAATCACACTCATGCTACAGCTACTTACAAACACGCTAACTAAAAAATAAAAATGGACACGCTTAAAATAGCAGCCTGGAACTCTAACGGCCTACAACAAAGGGCCCTAGAAACTAAAACATTCCTGTATAACAATAATATCGATATACTTCTTGTTTCAGAAACACACTTCACTATAAAAAACTATTTAAAAATACCGTACTACACCATATATGATACCAAGCATCCCTCAGGAAAAGCACACGGAGGAACCGCAGTAATAATAAGAAACGATATTAAACACCATCTACACAGTCAGGTTAGTAAAGAATATATCCGAGCAACCACCGTTACAGTACAAACTAGCAGCAACTATCTACAGCTGTCAGCAGTATATGTACCACCGCGACATAAAATTACATCTCAAATGTGGGAAGATTACTTTCAACATTTAGGTGATAAGTATATTGCAGCGGGAGACTATAATTCAAAGCACTCACTATGGGGATCAAGAATCAATACACCACGAGGTAGAACTTTGGAGAAATACATTAGAAACAATAACCTCAATATATTATCCACAGGAAGACCGACTTACTGGCCGACAGACTTGAGCAAAATACCTGACCTACTTGATTTTGCAGTTACAAAAGGACTAAATGCAAATAAACTAAATATAGAACCCAGCCTCGAGCTTAGCTCCGATCATACACCCATAATTATTACATACTTAAACAAACCAATAATTTATAAAAATTCAGAGACACTATGCAATAAAACCACCAAATGGCAAACATTTAAAGAAATAATTGAGAGCAAAATCAACTGCAACATCCCATTGAAAACACCCGAACATATCGAACAAGCAGTAATAACGCTTACAGAAACTATTCAGGAAGCAGCATGGGCAACCACCATACCTGAATCAACTAATAGACCAACAAAAATAATTCCGCCAGACATCCTTGAAAAAATTAGAGAAAAAAGAAAAGCGAAAGCAAAATGGCAAAAACATAGATCAAAAGAAAACAAAAAACACCTAAATAAACTTGCAAAGGAAATAAAAAACAAAATAAAAGAACACAATAACAATGAGTTCACAAAATTCATAGAGTCACTATCTGCACACGAGAACTCTAACTACTCCCTTTGGAAAGCCACAAAAAAAATAAAGAAGCCAATAAAACTAGTCCCAGCAATCAGAAAAGCAGATAATACATGGGCAAGAAGCAACGAAGAACAAGCTGAAGAATTTTCCAACCACCTAAGCAACATATTTACACCACATAATATCAATAATAGCAACCACAACTGTCATATGGACGAGGATGAGGTAATCACTAGTACTGCAACTGACAATCATTACATAATACCTAAAACAACAGCACATGAAATTAGAAACATAATCGAGAAAACAAAAAATAATAAGGCACCAGGAATCGACCTAATCAATGGTATAATCTTGAAAAATCTTCCTCCAAAAGCGATACGGCTAATTACAATAATCTTTAATGCAATATTAAGAATCCAATACTATCCTAAACTATGGAAACTAGCACAGATCATAATGTTACCTAAACCAGGCAAAGACCCACATCAAACAGTATCGTACAGACCAATATCACTACTTCCAGTATTCTCCAAAATACTGGAAAAAATAATTTACGCCCGCCTAAAACCAATAATAGAGAAGGAAAAACTAATACCAGATCACCAATTTGGATTCAGGAACAAACACTCCACGATAGAGCAAATGCACAGACTCACAAACGAAATAATACTAGCAATAGAAAACAAACAATACTGCACAGCCCTCTTTATGGACATCGAGAAAGCATTCGACAAAATAAACCACGATAGTCTACTTCAATCAATCAGAAAACAATTCCCGGAGCAGATATACCATTTAACTAAATCCTACTTAAGCAACAGAACCTTTACAGTAAAAATTAAAGATACATACTCTCAAGTTAAAGACATCAAGGCAGGGGTTCCGCAAGGAAGCGTCTTGGGACCAATTCTCTACACACTATACACGGCCAACATACCAACAACCACCAACAGCAAAATACTGACATTTGCGGATGACACTGTGGTACTTGTCAGGCACACTAACCCAGCAACAGCAGTCGCATTGCTACAAGAGCATATTGCAAAAATAGAAAAGTGGCTTCAAGTTAAACAAATTAAAGCAAACCCTGATAAATGCAACCACATTACATTCACACTGCGAAAACAGTTACCACCAAACATTACACTCAACGGCACGCACATAATACAAACAAGGCAAGTCAAATACCTAGGACTACACTTTGATACAAGATTCACATGGAAACAGCATATCAAATCAATAATAAGCAAAATACAGATAGCAAGGAGACAGATGTACTGGTTAACAAGTCGAAAATCCAAACTAAGCATAGAAAACAAATTAAAAATCTACAAAACCATCATAAAACCAATCTGGACGTACGGAATACCACTATGGGGAACTGCAGCAATGAGCCATATAACCAAACTAGAGGCAATGCAATCTAAAATACTTAGAACAATAGTAAACGCCCCATGGTACGTTAGAAACGAGGACATACGAAAAGACCTTGGAATACCAACGATCATGGAAGAGATTAGCAGATTCGCAAGAAGGTACAGAGAAAGATTAGCAACGCACCCGAACCGGCTGGCAGCGGAAACGATCACCACATTCATCGAAAGGAGATTAAAAAGGAAACATCCAGTAGTTCTCATAAAGGATACACCCTAACAAGCACGAAGATGGAACCCCATTGGGGGTAGCCACCCACATGTTATATTAGTAAACAGCTATAACATTTTTCCAAATGTCCTACTGGACAAATTGTAAAATTTAAAGCAAATAAATAAAAAAAAAAAAAATGAGGAGTATAACGCGCATAGATTTATCGACATACCACGAATAGCAGCGGAGATACGATTAAATAAATACTTGAGCCTAATATGATAAACTGCAATTACAATGTATTTGACAGGACACAGAGTTGACAATGCTCAAACTCTCTGATGTGCGTAGTATTTGGCAGCGACTGAGGAGTATAACACGCTTCGAATTGTAGGGATATCACGAACACCAGTGTATATACGTTCAATGAAGTATTGAATCCTGGATATGTAGTACGGCAACAACATTGCATTTGTCCTCGACCCAAGTTGACATAATGTAAACAGGAGCAGGTGCGCTGTATTTGGCAGGGAATGTGGAGTATCTCGCGCATCGAATTGTTGGAATATCACCAATAGCAGCGGAGATACGTGTAATTGAATACTTAAGCCTAAATATGCAAAGCCACAATTACAATGAATTAGACAGGGACCTGAGTTGACATATCGCAAAGTGGCTGATTTGCGCTCTGTTTTGCAGCAACTGTGCGATATACCGCGCATCGAATTGACGAGGTCTCATCAATAGCAGTGTAAATGTATTCAATGAAATATGAATCCTGTATAGGCTGTACTACAACAACATTGCAATTGCCCGCGAACCCCAGTACACATAATGTAGACAGGAGCAGGTGCGCTGTATTTGGCAGGAAATGTGGAGTACAAGGCGCATGGAATAGACGAAATATCTCCAGTAGCAGTGTAGATACGTTCAATGAAGTATTGAATCCTGGATATGCAGTACTTTAACAACATTGCATTTGTCCTGGATCGGAGTTGACATATTGTAAACAGGAGCAGGTGCGCTGTTTGGCGGCAAATGAGGAGTATAACGCGCATAGATTTGTCGGGATATCACCAATAGCAGGATATGTACGTTCAATGAAATATTGAATCCTGAACATGGTGTACTGCAACAACATTGCATTTGTCTTCGACCGCAGCTGACATAATGTGAACAGGAGCAGATCCCTGTATTTGGCGGCAAATGAGGAGTATAACGCGCATAGATTTGTCGACATACCACGAATTGCAGCGGAGATACGTTTAAATAAATATTTGAGCCTAATATAATGAACTGCAATTACAATGTATTTGACAGGACACAGAGTTGACAATGCGCAAACCGGCTGATGTGCGTAGTATTTGGCAGCGTATGAGGAGTATAACGCGGATCGAATTGTCGCGATATCACCAATAGTAGTGTATATCCGTTCAATGAAATATTGAATCCTGAATGTGCTGTACTGCAAAAACATTGCATTTGTCCTTGAGCCGAGTTGACATAATGTAAACAGGAGCAGGTGCGCTGTATTTGGCAGGAAATATGGAGTATCACGCGCATCGAATTGTCGTGATATCACCAATAGCAGTGTAGATACATTCAATGAAATATTGAATCCTGAGTATGCAGTACTACTAGAACATTGTATTTGTCCTCGACCCCAGTTGACATAATATAAACAGGAGCAGGTCCGCTGTTTGGTTGCAACTGTGGAGCATAAGGCGCATAGATTTGTCGACGTACCACGAATAGCAGCGGAGATACTTTTAAATAAATACTTGATCCTAATATGATAAACTGCAATTATAATGTATTTGACAGGACACAGAGTTGACAATGCGCCAGTTCTCTGATGTGCGTAGTATTTGGCAGCGAATGAGGAGTGTAACGCGCTTCGAATTGTCGGCATATCACGAATTGCAGTGTATATACGTTCAATGAAATATTGAATCCTGAATATGCTGTACTGCAACAACATTGCGTTTGTCCTCGACCCGAATGACATAATGTAAACAGGAGCAGGTGCGCTGTATTTGGCAGGGAATGTGGAGTATCTCGCGCATGGAATTGTCGGGATATCACCAATAGCAGTGTATTTACGTTCAATGAAGTATATAATCCGGTATATGATGTACTGCAAAAACAATGCATTTGTCTTCGACCCGAATGACATAATGTAAACAGGAGCAGGTGCGCTGATATGGCAGGAAATGTGGAGTATCATGCGCATCGAATTGTCGGGATATCTCCAATAGCTGTGTATTTACGTTAATGAAGTATTGAATCCGTTATATGATGTACTGCAAAAACAATACATTTGTCCTCGACCCGAATGACATAATGTAAACAGGAGCAAGTGCGCTGTATTTGGCAGGAAATGTGGAGTATCATGGGCATCGAATTGTCGGGATATCACCATGGCAGTGTATATACGTTCAATGAAATATTGAATCCTGTATATGCTGTACTGCAACAACATTGCATTTGTCCTCGATCCGAGTTGACATAATGTAAACAGAAGCAGGTGCGCTGTATTTGGCGGCAGATGAGGAGTATAACGCGCATAGATTTGTCGACGTACCACGAATAGCAGCGGAGATACTTTTAAATAAATACTTGAGCCTAATATGATAAACTGCAATTACAATGTATTTGACAGGACACAGAGTTCACAATGCGCCAATTCTCTGATGTGCGTAGTATTTTTTTTTTTTATTTATTTGCTTTAAATTTTACAATTTGTCCAGTAGGACATTTGGTAAAATGTTATAGCTGTTTACTAATATAACATGTGGGTGGCTACCCCCAATGGGGTTCCATCTTCGTGCTTGTTAGGGTGTATCCTTTATGAGATCTACTGGATGTTTCCTTTTTAATCTCCTTTCGATGAATGTGGTGATCGTTTCCGCTGCCAGCCGGTTCGGGTGCGTTGCTAATCTTTCTCTGTACCTTCTTGCGAATCTGCTAATCTCTTCCTTGACCGTTGGTATTCCAAGGTCTTTTCGTATGTCCTCGTTTCTAACGTACCATGGGGCGTTTACTATTGTTCTAAGTATTTTAGATTGCATTGCCTCTAGTTTGGTTATATGGCTCATTGCTGCAGTTCCCCATAGTGGTATTCCGTACGTCCAGATTGGTTTTATGATGGTTTTGTAGATTTTTAATTTGTTTTCTATGCTTAGTTTGGATTTTCGACTTGTTAACCAGTACATCTGTCTCCTTGCTATCTGTATTTTGCTTATTATTGATTTGATATGTTGTTTCCATGTGAATCTTGTGTCAAAGTGTAGTCCTAGGTATTTGACTTGCCTTGTTGGTATTATGTGCGTGCCGTTGAGTGTAATGTTTGGTGGTAACTGTTTTCGCAGTGTGAATGTAATGTGGTTGCATTTATCAGGGTTTGCTTTAATTTGTTTAACTTGAAGCCACTTTTCTATTTTTGCAATATGCTCTTGTAGCAATGCGACTGCTGTTGCTGGGTTAGTGTGCCTGACTAGTACCACAGTGTCATCCGCAAATGTCAGTATTTTGCTGTTGGTGGTTGTTGGTATGTTGGCCGTGTATAGTGTGTAGAGAATTGGTCCCAAGACGCTTCCTTGCGGAACCCCTGCCTTGATGTCTTTAACTTGAGAGTATGTATCTTTAATTTTTACTGTAAAGGTTCTGTTGCTTAAGTAGGATTTAGTTAAATGGTATATCTGTTCCGGGAATTGTTTTCTGATTGATTGAAGTAGTCTATCGTGGTTTATTTTGTCGAATGCTTTCTCGATGTCCATAAAGAGGGCTGTACAGTATTGTTTGTTTTCTATTGCTAGTATTATTTCGTTTGTGAGTCTGTGCATTTGCTCTATCGTGGAGTGTTTGTTCCTGAATCCAAATTGGTGATCTGGTATTAGTTTTTCCTTCTCTATTATTGGTTTTAGGCGGGCGTATATTATTTTTTCCAGTATTTTGGAGAATACTGGAAGTAGTGATATTGGTCTGTACGATACTGTTTGATGTGGGTCTTTGCCTGGTTTAGGTAACATTATGATCTGTGCTAGTTTCCATAGTTTAGGATAGTATTGGATTCTTAATATTGCATTAAAGATTATTGTAATTAGCCGTATCGCTTTTGGAGGAAGGTTTTTCAAGATTATACCATTGATTAGGTCAATTCCTGGTGCCTTATTATTTTTTGTTTTCTCGATTACGTTTCTAATTTCATGTGCTGTTGTTTTAGGTATTATGTAATGATTGTCAGTTGCAGTACTAGTGATTACCTCATCCTCGTCCATATGACAGTTGTGGTTGCTATTATTGATATTATGTGGTGTAAATATGTTGCTTAGGTAGTTGGAAAATTCTTCAGCTTGTTCTTCGTTGCTTCTTGCCCATGTATTATCTGCTTTTCTGATTGCTGGGACTAGTTTTATTGGCTTCTTTATTTTTTTTGTGGCTTTCCAAAGGGAGTAGTTAGAGTTCTCGTGTGCAGATAGTGACTCTATGAATTTTGTGAACTCATTGTTATTGTGTTCTTTTATTTTATTTTTTATTTCCTTTGCAAGTTTATTTAGGTGTTTTTTGTTTTCTTTTGATCTATGTTTTTGCCATTTTGCTTTCGCTTTTCTTTTTTCTCTAATTTTTTCAAGGATGTCTGGCGGAATTATTTTTGTTGGTCTATTAGTTGATTCAGGTATGGTGGTTGCCCATGCTGCTTCCTGAATAGTTTCTGTAAGCGTTATTACTGCTTGTTCGATATGTTCGGGTGTTTTCAATGGGATGTTGCAGTTGATTTTGCTCTCAATTATTTCTTTAAATGTTTGCCATTTGGTGGTTTTATTGCATAGTGTCTCTGAATTTTTATAAATTATTGGTTTGTTTAAGTATGTAATAATTATGGGTGTATGATCGGAGCTAAGCTCGAGGCTGGGTTCTATATTTAGTTTATTTGCATTTAGTCCTTTTGTAACTGCAAAACCAAGTAGGTCAGGTATTTTGCTCAAGTCTGTCGGCCAGTAAGTCGGTCTTCCTGTGGATAATATATTGAGGTTATTGTTTCTAATGTATTTCTCCAAAGTTCTACCTCGAGGTGTATTGATTCTTGATCCCCATAGTGAGTACTTTGAATTATAGTCTCCCGCTGCAATATACTTATCACCTAAATGTTGAAAGTAATCTTCCCACATTTGAGATGTAATTTTATGTCGCGGTGGTACATATACTGCTGACAGCTATAGATAGTTGCTGCTAGTTTGTACTGTAACGGTGGTTGCTTGGATATATTCTTTACTAACCTGACTGTGTAGATGGTGTTTAATATCGTTTCTTATTATTACTGCGGTTCCTCCGTGTGCTTTTCCTGAGGGATGCTTGGTATCATATATGGTGTAGTACGGTATTTTTAAATAGTTTTTTATAGTGAAGTGTGTTTCTGAAACAAGAAGTATATCGATATTATTGTTATACAGGAATGTTTTAGTTTCTAGGGCCCTTTGTTGTAGGCCGTTAGAGTTCCAGGCTGCTATTTTAAGCGTGTCCATTTTTATTTTTTAGTTAGCGTGTTTGTAAGTAGCTGTAGCATGAGTGTGATTTGTTGCGTTTGCTGTTTAAGGATTGCGTTTTGTTCACTTATCATTTTTGCCAGGAATTCTGTGTTTTTGATGGATATCTTTAATAGTTCTTTAATTTCTGCAGCGTCGTCGATGTTAATGTTCTGGTTGTGATTATCTAAAGGTGTTGACTGTTTGGCTACTTGCGCGTAGCTTCGGCTACCAAGGGTGTTGGTATTGTTATGGTTCATTACATTCTGAACGTTTGTTGATGTTTCAGTTACTGTGCTATCCTGTTGAGTGTTAGAGTTATTATATGTCCTGTTACGAAGCGGCGGAAAAAGTTTTTTTGTAGTTGCTTTCTGACTAAACAGCCTTTGTAACTAGCTGGGTGGTTTCCACCGCAATTGAAACACTTTGCGTTATTTATTTTTCCCGTATGTGGGCAGTTAGCTGTTAGGTGCTTTCCTGCGCATTTGACACACGCCGGGTTTCTGTTACAGTAGTTTTTTGTATGCCCATATTGTTGACACCTCATACATTGCGGTATGTCTTTTTTTTGTCTGGGTGGCTCAACTGTGATTATCGTGTTTAAAATTTTCTTAATTTCAAAAATTTCTTTGTTATTATTTTTAGGTTCTAATTCTATTAAAAATAGCGGTAGTGGTTGCTTGGTGTCAAATCTGGTTATGTTGTTAATCGTTCTCACCTGGTGTCCGATTTTGGCTAATTCCTCACATATGTTGTTTGTGTTCGATTTAGGATGTAAGCCTCTGATTACTGCTTTGTAGCTTTTATCAGATTTGGGTTGGTAGGTATGATACCCGGCGTTTTTTCCTTTAGCGCTTTTGTTACTTTTCTATATATTTCAGGGGTATTGGTTTGTACTTTTACCTGTTCTAGTTTGAGTTGTTTGATGGTGTAATTTTCTTTTCCTGCCGTGATGTTTAGCAGTTCGATGAGGGGGTCTATTATTTTAGCATCAATGAAGATTGGTGGAGGTTTAGGAATGTTTGTTATTGGTTTATCAGCTGGGTCTACGTCCATCACTTCTGGCAGTGAGCTGAAAGAGTTATGTATAGGAATTTCCTGTAGCCATTTTTGTCCTTCTGGTTCTATCGTCCTCTTAGCATTTGTGTTTGTGTTTATCCTTCGTTTTTTGCTGGGAGTTGCAGTCTTCCAGCTTTCGTTTTAATGTGGTGGAACATAGCTAGCACTATTTTTTCCTTCATCTTTTTTCGTAATTTCCATCGCTATTTCATTTGTATCTGAGCAATCCACTTCACTTGTTGATTTATTTGAGCTCTGTTGGTCTATTGCTCTGTTTATGGCATATGTTTCGCCTTTGTTTAGGATTTTTATAGTTGGTATTTTTTGGATGTTTTCCATCCTTTAGTTTTAGTATATTGGTTCTGTTACACTTCACTTTTCTTTTCTCTTCTCTTTTCTTTCCCACTTGTCGCACTTACGGAAGCACTGGTTCTCACGTCCGCATAGCTCGACTGCTCGGGCAGAACTGTGCGTAGTATTTGGCAGCGAATGAGGAGTATAACGCGCTTCGAATTGTTGGCATATCACCAATAGTAGTGTAGATACGTTCAATGAAGTATTGAGTCCTGAGTATGCAGTACTACAAGAACATTGCATTTGTCTTCGACCCCAGTTGATATAATGTAAACAGGAGCAGATGCGCCGTATTTGGCAGGAAATGTGGAATATCATGCGCATCGAATTGTGGCGATATCACCATGTCAGTGTATATACGTTCAATGAAATATTGAATTCTGTATATGCTGTACTGCAACAACATTGCATTTGTCCTCCATCCGCGTTGACATAATGTAAACAGGAGCAGGTCCGCTGTTTGGCGACAACTGTGGAGCATAACGCGCATCGAACTGTAGGCATACCACCAATAGCACCGGAGATACGTTTAATTGAATACATAAGCCTAAGTATGCAAAACAACAATTACAATGAATTAGGCAGGGACCTGAGTTGACAAAGCGCAAAGTGGCTGATTTGCGCTCTATTTGGCAGCAACTGTGCGGTATAGCGCGCATCGAATTGACGAAATATCTCCAGTAGCAGTGTAGACACATTCAATGAAATATTGAATCCAGTATATGCTGTACTGCAAAAACAATGCATTTGTCCTCGACCCGAATGACATAATGTAAACAGGAGCAGGTGCGCTGTATTTGGCAGGAAATGTGGAGTATCATGCGCATCGAATTGTCGGGATATCACCATGGCAGTGTATATACATTCAATGAGATGTTGAATCCTGTATATGCTGTACTGCTACAACATTGCATTTGACCTCGAAAACAGTTTTCATAATGTAAACAAGAGCTGGCCCGCTGTTTGGCGGCTGCTGTGGAGTATAACGCTCATGGAATTGACGAAATATCACCAATAGTAGTGTAGATACGTTCAATGAAGTATTGAGTCCTGAGTACGCAGTACTACAAGAACATTGCATTTGTCTTCGACCCCAGTTGATATAATGTAAACAGGAGCAGATGCGCCGTATTTGGCTGGAAATGTGGAGTGTCACGCGCATCGATTTGTCGGGATATCACCAATAGCAGTGTATATACGTTCAATGAAGTATTGAATCCAGTATATGCTGTACTGCAAAAACACTGCATTTGTCCTCGACCAAAGTTGACACAATGTAAACAAGAGCAGGTGCGCTGTATTTGGTGGCAAATGAGGAGTATAACGCGCATAGATTCGTCGACATACCACGAATAGCAGCGGAGATACGTTTAAATAAATAGTTGAGCCTAGTATGATAAACTGCAATTACAATGTTTTTGAAAGGACACAGAGTTGACAATGCTCAAACTCTCTGTTATGCGTAGTATTTGGCAGCGACTGAGGAGTATAACACGCTTCGAATTGTCGGGATATCACGAATAGCAGTGTATATACGTTCAATGAAATATTGAATCCGATATATGATGTACTGCAAAATCAATGCATTTGTCCTCGACCTGAATGACATAATGTAAACAGGAGCAGGTGCGCTGTTTGGCGGCAACTGTGGAGTATAACGCGCATAGATTTGTCGACATACCACGAATAGCAGCGGAGATACGTTTAACTAAATACATGAGCCTAACATGATAAACAGCAAATACAATTTATTTGACAGGAAACAGAGTTGACAATGCGCAAACTCTCTGATGTGCTTAGTATTTGGCAGCGAATGAGGAGTATAACGCGCTCCGAATTGTCGGGATATCACGAATAGCAGTGCATATACGTTCAATGAAATCTTGAATTCTGTATATGCTGTACTGCAACAACATTGCATTTGTCCTCGATCCGTGTTTACATAATGTAAACAGGAGCAGGTGCGCCGTATTTGGCAGGTAATGTGGAGTATCACGCGTATCGGATTGTCGGGATATCACCAAGAGCAATGTATATATATGATCAGTGTAGTATTGAATCCTGTATGTGCTGTACTGCAAATACAATGCATTTGTCCCCGACCCGAGTTGACATAATGTAAACAAGAGCAGGTGCGCTGTCTTTGGCAGGGTATGTGGAGTATCACGCGCATCGAATTGTCGTGATATCACCAATAGCAGTGTAGATCCGGTCAATGAAAAATTGAATACTGAATATGCTGTAATGCAACAACATTGCATTTGTCCTCGACCCGAGTTGACATAATGTAAACAGGAGCAGGTGCGCTGTATTTGGCAGGAAATGTGGAGTATCACGCGTATCGAATTGTCGGGATATCACCAATGGCAGTGTATGTACGTTCAATGAAGTATTGAATCCGGTATATGCTGTACTGCAAAAACAATGCATTTGTCCTCGTCCCGAATGACATAATGTAAACAGGAGCAGGTGCTTTGCATTTGGCAGGAAATGTGGAGTATCATGCGCATCGAATTGTGGCGATATCACCATGTCAGTGTATATACGTTCAATGAAATATTGAATTCTGTATATGCTGTACTGCAACAACATTGCATTTGTCATCGACCCGAATGACATAATGTAAACAGGAGCAGGTGCGCTGTATTTGGCAGCAAATGTGGAGTATCATGCGCATCGAATTGTCGGGATATCACCATGGCAGTGTATATACATTCAATGAGATATTGAATCCTGTATATGCTGTACTGCTACAACATTGCATTTGACCTCGAAAACAGTTTTCATAATGTAAACAAGAGCTGGCCCGCTGTTTGGCGGCTGCTGTGGAGTATAACGCTCATGGAATTGACGAAATATCACCAATAGTAGTGTAGATACGTTCAATGAAGTATTGAGTCCTGAGTATGCAGTACTACAAGAACATTGCATTTGTCTTCGACCCCAGTTGATATAATGTAAACAGGAGCAGATGCGCCGTATTTGGCTGGAAATGTGGAGTGTCACGCGCATCGATTTGTCGGGATATCACCAATAGCAGTGTATATACGTTCAATGAAGTATTGAATCCAGTATATGCTGTACTGCAAAAACACTGCATTTGTCCTCGACCAAAGTTGACACAATGTAAACAAGAGCAGGAGCGCTGTATTTGGTGGCAAATGAGGAGTATAACGCGCATAGATTCGTCGACATACCACGAATAGCAGCGGAGATACTTTTAAATAAATACTTGAGCCTAATATGATAAACTGCAATTACAATGTATTTGGCAGGACACAGAGTTGACAATGCGCCAATTCTCTGATGTGCGTAGTATTTGGCAGCGAATGAGGAGTATAACGCGCTTCGAATTGTCGGCATATGACGAATAGCAGTGTATATACGTTCAATGGAATAGTGAATCCTGTATATGCTGTACTGCAACAACATTGCATTTGTCCTCGATCCGAGTTGACATAATGTAAACACGAGCAAGAGCGCTCTATTTGGCAGGGAATGTGGAGTATCACGTGCATGGAATTGTCGAGATATCAACAACAGCAGTGTAGATCCGTTCAATGGAATATTGAATCCTGAATATGCTGTAAGGCAACAACATTGCATTTGTCCGCGACCCGAGTTGACATAATGTAACGAGCAACAGGTGCGCCGTATGTGGCAGGAAATGTGGAGTATCACGCGTATGGAATTGTCGGGATATCACCAATGGCAGTGTATGTACGTTCAATGAAGTATTGGATCCGGTATATGCTGTACTGCAAAAACAATGCATTTGTCCTCGTCCCGAATGACATAATGTAAACAGGAGCAGGTGCGCTGTATTTGGCAGGAAATGTGGAGTATCACGCGCATGGAATTGTCGGGATATCACCAATAGCAGTGTATATACCTACAATGAAATTTTGAATTCTGTATATACTGTACTGCAACAACATTGCATTTGTCCTGGACCCAAATTGACATAATGTAAAGAGCAACAGGTGCGCCGTATGTGGCAGGAAATGTGGAGTATCACGCGTATCGAATTGTCGGGATATCTCCAATGGCAGTGTATGTACGTTCAATGAGGTATTGAATCCGGTACATGCTGTACTGCAAAAACAATGCATTTGTCCTCGTCCCGAGTTGACATAATGTGAACAGGAGCAGGTCCCCTGTATTTGGCGGCAAATGAGGAGTATAACGCGCATAGATTTATCGACATACCACGAATAGCAGCGGAGATACGTTTAAATAAATATTTGAGCCTAATGTAATGAACTGCAATTACAATGTATTTGACAGGACACAGAGTTGACAATGCGCCAACCGGCTGATGTACGTAATATTCTGCAGTGAATGAGAAGTATAACGCGCATCGAATTGTCGGGATATCACCAATAGCAGGATATGTACGTTCAATGAAATATTGAATCCTGAATATGGTGTACTGCAACAACATTGCAATTGTCTTCGACCCCAGTTGACATAATGTAAACAGGAGCAGGTGCGCTGTATTTGGCAGGGAATGTGGAGTATCACGCGCATCGCGTTGTCGGGATGTCACCAATAACAGTGTATTCACGTTCAATGAAATATTGAATCCTGAATATGCAGTACTTGCAGCAACATTGCATTTGTCCTCGACCCGAGTTGACCTAATGTAAACAGGAGCAGGTGCGCTGTATTTGCCAGGGAATGTGGAGTACAACGCGCTTCGAATTGTCGGGATATCACGAATAGCAGTGTAATACATTCAATGAAATATTGAATCCTGAATGTGCTGTACTGCAACAACATGAAACTTGTCCTCCATCCGAGTTGACATAATGTAAGCAGGAGCAGGTGCGCTGTATTTGCCAGGGAATGTGGAGTATAACGCGCTTCGAATTGTCGGGATATCACGAATAGCAGTGTATATACGTTCAATGAAATATTGAATCCTGAATATGCTGTACTTCAGCAACATTGCATTTGTCTTCGACCCGTGTTGACATAATGTAACCAGGAGCAGGTGCGCTGTATTTGGCAGGAAATGTGGAGTATCATGCTCATCGAATTGTCGGGATATCACCATGGCAGTGTATATACGTTCAATGATATATTGAATCCTGTATATGCTGTACTGCAACAACATGGCATTTGTCCTCGATCCGAGTTGACATAATGTAAACAGGAGCAGGTGCGCTGTATTTGGCAGGGAATGTGGAGTATCACGCGCAACGAATTGTAGGCATACCACCAATAGCACCGGAGATACGTTTAATTGAATACTTAAGCCTGAATATGCAAAACTACAATTACAATGAATTAGGCAGGGACCTGAGTTGACATAGCGCACAGTGGCTGATTTGCGCTCTATTTGGCAGCAAGTGTGCGGTATACGGCGCATCGAATTGTCGTGATATGACCAATAGCAGTGTAGATACATTGCATGAAGTATTGAATCCTGAATAAGCAGTCCTACAACAACGTAGCATTTGTCCTCGACCCGAGTTGACATAGTGTAAACAGGAGCAGGTGAGCTGTATATGGCAGGGAATGTGGAGTATCACACGCATCGAATTGTAGGCATATCACCAATAGCACCGGAGATACGTTGAATTGAATACATCAGCCTAAATATGCAAAACCACAATTATAATGAAATAGGCAGGGACCTGAGTTGACATAGCGCACAGTGGCTGATTTGCGCTCTATTTGGCAGCAACTGTGCGGTATACCGCGCATCGAATTGACGAGATATCACAAATAGCAGTGTAGATCCGTTCAATGAAATATTGAATCCTGAATGTGCTGTACGGCAAAAACATTGCATTTGTCCTTGAACCGAGTTGACATAATGTAAACAGGAGCAGGTGCGCTGTATATGGCAGGGAATGTGGAGTCTCACGCGCATCGAATTGTAGGCATATCACCAATAGCACCGGAGATACGTTTAATTGAATACATCAGCCTAAATATGCAAAAATACAATTACAATGAATTAGGCAGTGGCCTGAGTTGACATAGAGCAAAGTGGCTGATTTGCGCTCTATTTGGCAGCAACTGTGCGGTAAACCGCGCATCGAATTCACGAGATATAACAAATAGCAGTGTAGATCCGTTCAATGAAATATTGAATCCTGAATGTGCTGTACTGCAAAAACATTGCATTTGTCCTTGAATCGAGTTGACATAATGTAAACAGGAGCAGGTGCGCTGTATATTGCAGGGAATGTGGAGTATCACGCGCATCGAATTGTAGGCATACCACCAATAGCACCGGAGATACGTTTAATTGAATACATCAGCCTAAATATGCAAAAATACAATTACAATGAATTAGGCAGTGGCCTGAGTTGACATAGAGCAAAGTGGCTGATTTGCGCTCTATTTGGCAGCAACTGTGCGGTATACCGCGCATCGAATTGACGAGATATCACAAATAGCAGTGTAGATCCGTTCTATGAAATATTGAATCCTGAATATGCAGTACTACAACAACGTAGCATTTGTCCTCGACCCGAGTTGACATAGTGTAAACAGGAGCAGGTGAGCTGTATTTGGCAGGGAACGTGGAGTATCACGCGCATCGAATTGTCGTGATATCACCAAGAGCAGTGTATATATGTTCAGTGAAGTATTGAATCCTGTATGTGCTGTACTGCAAAAACAATGCATTTGTCCCCGACCCGAGTTGACATAATGTAAGCAGGGGCAGGTGCGCTGTCTTTGACAGGGAATGTGGAGTATGGCGCGCATAGAATTGTCGTGATATCACCAATAGCAGTGTAGATACATTCAATGAAATATTGAATCCTGAGAATGCAGTACTACAAGAACAATGCATTTGTCTTCGACCCCAGTTGCCATAATGTAAACAGGAGCAGGCCCGCTGTTTGGCGGCAACTGTGGAGCATAACGCGCATCGAATTGTAGGCATACCACCAATAGCACCGGAGATACGTTTAATTGAATACATAAGCCCAAATATGCAAAATTACAATTACAATGAATTAGGCAGGGGCCTGTGTTGACATAGCGCAAAGTAGCTGATTTGCGCTCTATTTGGCAGCAACTGTGCGGTATACCGCGCATCGAATTGACGAGATATCACAAATAGCAGTGTAGATCCGTTCAATGAAATATTGCATCCTGAATGTGCTGTACTGCAAAACATTGCATTTTTCCTTGACACGAGTTGAAATAATGTAAACAGGAGCAGGTGCGCTATATTTGGTTGGGAATGTGGAGTATCCCGCGCACCGATTGTCGTGATATGACCAATAGCAGTGTAGATACATTCAATGAAGAATTGAATCCTGAATATGCAGTACTACAACTACATTGCAATTGTCCTCGACCCGAGTTGACATAATGTAAACAGGAGCAGGTCCGCTGTATTTGGCGGCAAATGAGGGGTATAACGCTCATAGATTTGTCGACATACCACTAATAGCAGCGGAGATACGTTTAAATAAATACTTGAGCATAATATGCTAAACCGCAATTACAATCTATGTGACAGGACACAGAGTTGACAATGCGCATACCGGCTGATCTGCGTAGTATTTGCCAGGGATTGTGGAGTATCACCCGCATCGAATTGTCAGGATATCACTGACAGCAGTGTATATACGATCAATGAAATATTGAATCCTGAATATCCTGTACTGCAAAAACGTTGGATTTGTCCTCGACCCGAGTTGACATAATGTAAACAGTAGCAGGTGCGCTCTTTGGCGGCAGCAGTGTAGCATAACGCGCATCGAACTGTAGGCATACCACCTATAGCACCGGAGATACGTTTAATTTGAATACATAAGCCTAAATATGCAAAAATACAATTACAATGAATTAGGCACGGACCTGAGTTTACATAGCGCAAAGTGGCTGATTTGCGCTCTATTTGGCAGCAACTGTGCTGCATACCGCGCATGGAATTGACGAGACATCACAAATAGCAGTGTAGGTCTGTTCAATGAAATATTGATTCCTGAATATGCTTTACTGCAACAACATTGCAATTGTCCTCGACTCCAGTTGACTTAATGTAAACAGGAGCAGGTGCGCTGTATTTGGCGGCAAATGAGGAGTACAACGCGCATAGATTTTTCGACATACCACGAATAGCAGCGGAGATACGTTTAAATAAATACTTGAGCCTAATATGATATACAGCAACTACAATGTATTTGACAGGACACAGAGTTGACAATGCGCAAACTCTCTGATGTGCGTAATATTTGGCAGCGAATGAGGAGTATGACGCGCTTCAAATTGGCGGGATATCACGAATAGCATTGTATATACGTTCAATGAGACATTGAGTCCTGAATACGCAGTACTACAACAACATAGCATTTGCCCTCGACCCCAGTTGACATAATGTAAACAGGAGCAGGTCCGCTGTATTTGGCGGCAAATAGTGAGTATAATGCGCATAGATTTGTCGACATACCACGAATAGCAGCGGAGATCCGTTTAAATAAATACTTGAGCCTAATATGATAAACTGCAATTACAATGTATTTGACAGGACACAGAGTTGACAATGCGCAAACTGGCTGATGTGCGTAGTATTTGGCAGCGAATGAGGAGTATGACGCGCTTCAAATTGTCAGGATATCACGAATAGCAGTGTATATACGTTCAATGAAATGTTGAATCCTGAATATGCTGTATTGCAACAACATTGCATTTGTCCTCGATCCGAGTTGACATAATGTAAACATGAGCAGGTGCGCAGAATCTGGCCGGAAATGTTTAGTACAAGACGCATGGAATTGACGAAATATCTCCAGTTGCATCTTAGATACGTTCAATGAAGTATTGAATCCTGAATATGCTGTACTGCAACAACATTGCATGTGTCCTCGACACGAGGTGACATAATGTAAACAGCAACAGTTGCGTCGTATGTGGCAGGAAATGTGGAGTATCACGCGTATCGAATTGTCGGGATATCACCAATGGCAGTGTACGTACGCTCAATGAAGTTTTGAATCCGGTATATGATGTACTGCAAAGCAATGCATTTGTCCTCGACCCGAATGACATAATGTAAACAGGAGCAGATGCGCCGTATTTGGCAGGGAATGTGGAGTATCACGCGCATCGAATTGTCGTGATATCACGAATAGCAGTGTATATGCGTTCAACGAAATATTGAATTCTGTATATGCTGTACTGCAACAACAATTCATTTGTCCTCGATCCGAGTTGACATAATGCAAACAGGAGCAGGTGCTCCGTATTTGGCAGGTAATGTGGAGTATCACGCGCATCGAATTGTCGGGATACCACCAATAGCAGGGCATATACGTTCAATGAAGTATTGAATCCGGTATATGCTGTACTGCAAAAACAATGCATTTGTCCTCGTCCCGAATGACATAGTGTAAACAGGAGCAGCTGCTTTGTATTTGACAGGAAATGTGGAGTATCATGCGCAACGAATTGTGGCGATATCACCATGTCAGTGTATATACGTTCAATGAAATATTGAATTCTGTATATGCTGTACTGCAACAACATTGCATTTGTCCTCGATCCGAGTTGACATAATGTAAACAGGAGCAGGTCCGCTGTTTGGCGGCAACTGTGGAGCATAACGCGCATCGAACTGTAGGCATACCACCAATAGCACCGGAGATACGTTTAATTGAATACATAAGCCTAAGTATGCAAAACTACAATTACAATGAATTAGGCAAGGACCTGAGTTGACATAGCGCAAAGTGGCTGATTTGCGCTCTATTTGGCAGCAACTGTGCGGTATAGCGAGCATCGAATTGACGAAATATCTCCAGTAGCAGTGTAGATACATTCAATGAAATATTGAATCCTGAATGTGCTGTACTGCAAAAACATTGCATTTGTCCTTGACCCGAATTGACATAATGTAAACAGGAGGAGGTGTGCTGTATATGCCAGAGAATGTGGAGTACAACGCGCTTCGAATTGTCGGGATATCACGAATAGCAGTGTATATACGTTCAATGAAATATTGAATCCTGAATATGCTGAACTGCAACAACATGACACTTGTCCTCCATCCGAGTTGACATAATGTAAACAGGAGCAGGTGCGCTGTATTTGGCTGGGGATGTGGAGTATCACACGCATCGAATTGTCATGATAACAGCAATAGAATTGTAGATACATTCAATGGAATATTGAATCCTGAATGTGCTGTTCTGCAAAAACATTGCATTTGTCCTTGACCCGAGTTGACATAATGTAAACAGGAGCAGGTGCGCTGTATTTGGCAGGGAATGTGGAGTATCACGCGCAACGAATTGTAGGCATACCACCAATAGCACCGGAGATACGTTTAATTGAATACTTAAGCCTGAATATGCAAAACGACAATTACAATGAATTAGGCAGGGACCTGAGTTGACATAGCGCACAGTGGCTGATTTGCGCTCTATTTGGCAGCAAGTGTGCGGTATGCCGCGAATCGAATTGACGAAATATCACTAATAGCAGTGTAGAAAATTTCAATGGAATATTGATTCCTGAATATGCAGTACAGCAATAGCATTGGATTTGACCTCGATCCGAGATTACTTAATGTAAACAGTTGCAAGTGCGCTCTATTTGGCAGCAAATGTGGAGTTTAACGCGTATCGAACTATCGAGATGTCTGGAATAGAAACTGGAATACGCTCAAATGAATATTTAAAACTGAATATGCAAAACAGGAATAACGCTGTATTTTATAGGGGACAGAGTTGACATTGCGCAAACTGGTTGCTGTGCGCTATTTCTTGCAGCAATTGTGCGGTGTAGCGCGCATCGAGTTGTCGACATATCACCAATAGTAGTACAGATTCGTTCTATTGATAATTGAAGCCTGGATAAGCAGCATAGCAATAAAATTGGATTTGACCTCGACCCGAGTTGGCAAAATGTAAACGGGAGCATGTGCGCTCTATTTGGCAGCAACTGTGCGGTATAGCGCGCATCGAATTGTCGAGATATCACCAATAGCAGTGTAGATCCGTTCAATGGAATATTGAATCCTGAATATGCCGTACTGCAACAACATTGCATGTGTCCTCGACCCGAGGTGACATAATGTAAACAGCAACAGTTGCGTCGTATGTCGCAGGAAATGTGGAGTATCACGCGTATCGAATTGTCGGGATATCACCAATGGCAGTGTACGTACGTTCAATGAAGTTTTGAATCCGGTATATGATGTACTGCAAAGCAATGCATTTGTCCTCGACCCGAATGACATAATGTAAACAGGAGCAGATGCGCCGTATTTGGCAGGGAATGTGGAGTATCACGCGCATCGAATTGTCGTGATATCACGAATAGCAGTGTATATGCGTTCAACGAAATATTGAATTCTGTATATGCTGTACTGCAACAACATTGCATTTGTCCTCGATCCGAGTTGACATAATGCAAACAGGAGCAGGTGCTCCGTATTTGGCAGGTAATGTGGAGTATCATGCGCATCGAATTGTGGCGATATCACCATGTCAGTGTATATACGTTCAATGAAATATTGAATTCTGTATATGCTGTACTGCAACAACATTGCATTTGTCCTCGATCCGAGTTGACATAATGTAAACAGGAGCAGGTCCGCTGTTTGGCGGCAACTGTGGAGCATAACGCGCATCGAACTGTAGGCATACCACCAATAGCACCGGAGATACGTTTAATTGAATACATAAGCCTAAGTATGCAAAACTACAATTACAATGAATTAGGCAGGGACCTGAGTTGACATAGCGCATAGTGGCTGATTTGCGCTCTATTTGGCAGCAACTGTGCGGTATAGCTCGCATCGAATTGACGAAATATCTCCAGTAGCAGTGTAGATACATTCAATGAAATATTGAATCCTGTATAAGCTGTACTGCAAAAACACTGCATTTGTCCTCGACCAAAGTTGACACAATGTAAACAAGAGCAGGTGCGCTGTATTTGGTGGCAAATGAGTAGTATAACGCGCATAGATTTGTCGACATACCACGAATAGAAGCGGAGATACATTTAAATAAATAGTTGAGCCTAGTATGATAATATGCAATTACAATGTTTTTGAAAGGACACAGAGTTGACAATGCTCAAACTCTCTGTTGTGCGTAGTACTTGGCAGCGACTGAGGAGTATAGCACGCTTCGAATTGTCGGGATATCACGAATAGCAGTGTATATACGTTCAATGAAATATTGAATCCTGTATAAGCTGTACTGCAACAACATTGCATTTGTCCTCGATCCAATTTGACATAATGTAAACAGGAGCATGTGCGCTGTATTTGGCAGGGACTGTGGAGTATCACGCGCATGGAATTGTCGGGATATCAACAATAGCAGTGTAGATCCGTTCAAGGGAATATTGAATCCTGAATATGCAACACTACAGCAACATTGCATTTGTCCGCGACCCGAGTTGACATAATGTAAAGAGCAACAGGTGCGCGGTATGTGGCAGGAAATGTGGAGTATCACGCGTATCGAATTGTCGGGATATCACCAATGGCAGTGTATGTACGTTCAATGAAGTATTGAATCCGATATATAATGTACTGCAAAAACAATGCATTTGTCCTCGACCCGAATGACATAATGTAAACAGGAGCAGGTGCGCTGTTTGGCGGCAACTGTGGAGTATAACGCGCATAGATTTGACGACATACCACGAATAGCAGCGGAGATACGTTTAACTAAATACATGAGCCTAACATGATAAACAGCAAATACAATTTATTTGACAGGAAACAGAGTTGACAATGCGCAAACTCTCTGATGTGCTTAGTATTTGGCAGCGAATGAGGAGTATAACGCGCTTCGAATTGTCGGGATATCACGAATAGCAGTGCATATACGTTCAATGAAATCTTGAATTCTGTATATGCTGTACTGCAACAACATTGCATTTGTCCTCGATCCGAGTTGACATAATGTAAACAGGAGCAGGTGCGCTGTATTTGGCAGCGAATGAGGAGTATAACGCGCATCGAATTGTCGTGATATGACCAATTGCAGTGTAGATACATTCAATGAAGTATTGAATCCTGAATATGCAACACTACAGCAACATTGCATTTGTCCTCGACCCGAGTTGACATAATGTAAACAGGAGCATGTGCGCCGTATTGGTCAGGAAATATGGAGTATCACGCGCATGGAATTGTCGGGATATCACCAATAGCAGTGTATATACCTTCAATGAAATTTTGAATCCTGTATATGCTGTACTGCTACAACATTGCATTTGACCTCGAAAACAGTTTTCATAATGTAAACAAGAGCTGGCCCGCTGTTTGGCGGCTGCTGTGGAGTATAACGCTCATGGAATTGACGAAATATCACCAATAGTAGTGTAGATACGTTCAATGAAGTATTGAGTCCTGAGTATGCAGTACTACAAGAACATTGCATTTGTCTTCGACCCCAGATGATATAATGTAAACAGGAGCAGATGCGCCGTATTTGGCTGGAAATGTGGAGTGTCACGCGCATCGATTTGTCGGGATATCACCAATAGCAGTGTATATACGTTCAATGAAGTATTGAATCCAGTATATGCTGTACTGCAAAAACACTGCATTTGTCCTCGACCAAAGTTGACACAATGTAAACAAGAGCAGGTGCGCTGTATTTGGTGGCAAATGAGGAGTATAACGCGCATAGATTCGTCGACATACCACGAATAGCAGCGGAGATACTTTTAAATAAATACTTGAGCCTAATATGATAAACTGCAATTACAATGTATTTGGCAGGACACAGAGTTGACAATGCGCCAATTCTCTGATGTGCGTAGTATTTGGCAGCGAATGAGGAGTATAACGCGCTTCGAATTGTCGGCATATGACGAATAGCAGTGTATATACGTTCAATGGAATAGTGAATCCTGTATATGCTGTACTGCAACAACATTGCATTTGTCCTCGATCCGAGTTGACATAATGTAAAGAGCAACAGGTGCGCCGTATGTGGCAGGAAATGTGGAGGATCACGCGTATCGAATTGTCGGGATATCACCAATGGCAGTGTATGTACGTTCAATGAAGTATTGAATCCGGTATATGCTGTACTGCAAAAACAATGCATTTGTCCTCGTCCCGAATGACATAATGTAAACAGGAGCAGGTGCGCTGTATTTGGCAGGAAATGTGGAGTATCACGCGCATGGAATTGTCGGGATATCACCAATAGCAGTGTATATACCTTCAATGAAATTTTGAATTCTGTATATACTGTACTGCAACAACATTGCATTTGTCCTGGACCCGAATTGACATAATGTAAAGAGCAACAGGTGCGCCGTATGTGGCAGGAAATGTGGAGTATCACGCGTATCGAATTGTCGGGATATCACCAATGGCAGTGTATGTACGTTCAATGAAGTATTGAATCCTGAATATGGTGTACTGCAACAACATTGCAATTGTCTTCGACCCCAGTTGACATAATGTAAACAGGAGCAGGTGCGCTGTATTTGGCAGGAAATGTGGAGTATCATGCTCATCGAATTGTCGGGATATCACCATGGCAGTGTATATACGTTCAATGAAATATTGAATCCTGTATATGCTGTACTGCAACAACATGGCATTTGTCCTCGATCCGAGTTGACATAATGTAAACAGGAGCAGGTGCGCAGGTATTTTTCAGGGAATGTGGAGTATCACGCGCAACGAATTGTAGCCTTACCACCAATAGCACCGGAGATACGTTTAATTGAATACTTAAGCCTGAATATGCAAAACTACAATTAGAATGAATTAGGCAGGGACCTGAGTTGACATAGCGCACAGTGGCTGATTTGCGCTCTATTTGGCAGCAAGTGTGCGGTATACCGCGCATCGAATTGACGAAATATCACTAATAGCAGTGTAGAAAATTTCAATGGAATATTGATTCTTGAATATGCAGTACAGCAATAGCATTGGATTTGACCTCGATCCGAGATTACTTAATGTAAACAGTTGCAAGTGCGCTCTATTTGGCAGCAAATGTGGAGTTTAACGCGTATCGAACTATCGAGATGTCTGGAATAGAAACTGGAATACTCTCAAATGAATATTTAAAACTGAATATGCAAAACAGGAATAACGCTGTATTTGATAGGGCACAGAGTTGACATTGCGCAAACTTGTTGCTGTGCGCTATTTCTTGCAGCAAATGTGCGGGGTAGCGCGCATCGAATTGTCGACATATCACCAATAGTAGTACAGATTCATTCAATTGATAATTGAAGCCTGGATAAGCAGCATAGCAATAACATTGGATTTGACCTCGACCCGAGTTGGCAAAATGTAAACGGGAGCATGTGCGCTGTATTTGGCAGCATATGTGGAGTAACGCACGTCGAATTGTCGAGATTTCACCAATAGCAGTGTATATACAATTAAGGGAATATTGAATCCTGAATATGCAGTACAGCAATAACATTGGATTTGACCATGACCCGAGTTGATATAATTTAAACAGGAGCAGGTGCGCCATATGCGAGAGCAAGTGTGGAGTAGAACGCGCATCGAATTGAATGACGCGCGCTGTATTTGGCAGCATATGTGGAGTGGAACGCGCATAGAATTGTTGAGACATCTGGAATAAAATCTGAGATCAGCGCAATTGAATATATCTGGCAGAATTTCCTAAACTACAGTAACGCTATATTTGACAGAGCACAGAGTTAGCATAGCGCAAACCGGCCGAAGGGCGCTGTTTTTCTCAGCTAATGGGATGTATAACGCGCATCGAATTTTCGACATGCCATCAATAGCTGCGGAGATACGTTTAATTGGAAAATGCACCCTAAATATGCAAAACTGCAACTTCAAGTGATTTGGCAGGGACCAGGGTTGACATAGTGAAATGCGGCTGACGCGCGCTGTAGTTGGCAGCAGATGTGGAGTAGAAGGCGCATAGAATTATCGACATACCCCCAATAGCAGTAGAGATACGTTTGATTGAATACTTAAGACTAAATATGCTTTACTGCAACTACAATGGATTTGAGAGGATACACAGTTGACATTGTGCAAATCGGTTGATGTGCGCTGTATTTCGCAGCAAATGTGGAGTAGAAAGCGCAACAAATTGTCAACATATCTCCAAGGGAATCGGCGATACGTTCAAATGAATATTGAAGCCTGAATATGCAGTACTGCAAAAGCATTGGATTTGACCTCGACAGGAGTTGACATAATGTAAACAGGAGCAGGTCCGCTGTATTTGGCGGCAAATGAGGAGTATAACGCGCGTCGAATTGTTGACATTCTATCAATAACAGCGGGGATGAGTTTAATTGAATACTGAAGCCTAAGTATGCAAAACAGCAATTACAAAGGATTAGGTCCGCTATGTAGCTGTATCCTTCGGGTAACGTATTCAGCATGTAATTTGGCTTTTCCCCCTCACTAACTTGTGCGCCGGCACCTTTTAATTCGTTTATTAATTTTTCAAACTCACAAAAAAATGACTCTGATTCACCGTAGTTCTCCAGTCTTATGTTTTCCAATCTCCTTCTGCATACGATCTGCAGTGCCGTCGACTCTTTCAAGTGTTCGAGATTTGGAGTGGCCGCCTGGTAATTGCCGCGGCGGTTTAAGGGACCATACGACCCGCGGGCAGGACGACCGTTAAGGGTACCCTAATGCGGACCCCTCATAAACAGTGGGCCTATCGTACAGTCAAGGTACTTTAGGACCTCACAGAAAAGACCCATAAAACACGAAATCTCTTTATTGTTTATGCTACATCTCAGGAAGACCGAACAGGCGGGTTTTCCCCAAGGGTAAGGTCACCTGCGCAGGCAGCCAGCCCATTCCAAAACATACGTCTTTACCCAATGAGCAATTAGGAACAGACTTGGGACACCCCCACCACGAATCTTCCGCTACGACAGCAACATCCCCAAGAATCACTCTTGCACCAGTCTTCGAAGAGTCACCAGTGTAACACCTACCAGTCTTCAGTCAGGGAAGAGGTTAATCAGGGACTCTTGCGCCAGTCTTCTAAGAGTCAACACCTACCAGTCGTCAGTCAGTGAGCAGGAGAATCAGTAACTTAATTTCAGTGTATTCATAGTAGTAAGAGGAATTCAGTACATATGAAGACAGTTGTAACCAGAGTATTGAGTGGAATAAATAAGGTGAACTAAATCTCGCTCTTTACACTTATTATAATCCTCACCCTTGAGCGCAAATAACGTTCAAGGTTCGCGATACCAACCGATCAGTTGTGCCTGACTGGTCGTTAGTTAGTTTGTGTGTCGCAACATCAAGTACATTCCATCAAACCTTTTTATTATATTATATGCCGTTTTTTCTTCCCTAACATACCCCAATTGTCTATTTGTGATGGCACTGTAAATTATATTTATCGCCCTCAAATCCTTTTTGTCCCAATCTTCATTGTCTTTTTCGGTCTTAATTCTAGTTGTAACAACCTTGCATTCCTTATACTTGAGAAACATCATGTTCTTTGCTTCCACATTCCATAATCCTGACCATCGAATACAGGTATCATGATTTCCGATCTCGCCATTTTAATTGATTTTTTTTCCTGTACTTAAGCATTCCTACGTGCTTGAAGTATTTTTTTTCTTTTTATCCTCTGACGGTTTCTTCCCTTACAAAACTCACTCGCAAGATCGTAACCACGCACTCAATAGCTTGCAAAACTAGTAACCACACTCTGCTACCATGTTAAGGTAATGAAAGGATTCGGAAATATAAATAGTTTTTTTTATTTTATACACAATAGCTACACATATATGTTGCACTCTGTAGGCCTCGATAACCTTCTTACACGCACGCTTGTTGTTGACCGACTCTTCCTGAAGCTTCTAACATCCGGCAACTGTCTCTTGTCTCAACTAAGACCTGGGCGCCCTCTCACGCTTACACACACATTCACATGTACAGTGTAAATGTATCATCTACTCAACACGCTCATCGAGTTGTCGAGATATCTGGAATAAACAATGAGATACGCTCAATATAATATTTAAGACAGAATCTGCAAAACTGCAGCAACGCTGTATTTGACAGGGCCCAGAGTTGCCATACCGCAAACCGAATGACGTGTGCTGTATTTGACTGTTTATGTGGAGTAGTACGCGCATCGAATTGTCGACATATCTCCATGAGAAACCGAGATACGTTCAATTGAATATTCCCGGCAGAAACTCCAAAACGCCAATTACGCTGGATATGACAGGGCCTGAGTTGACATAGCGCAAACCGGCTGATGTGCGCAGTATTTGGCAGCAAATGTGGCGTATAACACGGGTCGAAATGTCGAGATATCACCAATAGCAGTGTAGATACGTTAAATGGAGTATTGAATCCTGGATATGCAGTACTGCAGTAACATTGCATTTAACCTCGACCCGAGTTGACATAATGTAAAGAGGAGCAGGTCAGCTGCTTTTGGCGGCACATGTGGAGTACCGCGCGCACCGAATTGTCGACATAACACCAATAGCAGCGGATACGTTTAATTGAATACTTCAGCCTAAATATGCTAAACTGTAACTACAATGGATTTGACAGGACACAGAGTTGACATTGCGCAAACCGGCTGATGCGCGGTGTATTTGGCAGCAAGTGTGGAGTATAACGCGAATCGATTTGTCGAGATATCTGGAATGGAAACTGAGAGACTCTCAATTGAATATTTAAGATAGAATCTGCAAAGCACCAATATCTCCGAATTTGACAGCACCTAGAGTTAACATAACGCAAACCGAATGACGTGCGCTGCATTTGGCAGCATATGTGGAGCAGTGCGCGCATCGAAATGTCTACGCACCACCAACAGCAGCGGAGATACGTTTAATTAAATACTTGAGCCAAAATATGATAAACTGCAATTACGCTGGATTTGACAGGACACAGATTTAACATTGCGCAAGCCGGTTAATGTGCACTCTATTTGGCAGCAATTGTGGGGTATAACGCGCATCGAATTGTCGACAAATCTTCAATGGAAACGGAGATACTTTCAATTGAATATTGAAGAGTAAATGTGCAGTGCTGCAAAAACATTGGATTGGTCCGCGACCCCCGACTTGACATAATGTAAACAGCAGCAGGTCCACTGTATTTGGCAGCAAATGTGGAGTATGAGGCACGTCGAATTGTCGAGATATCACCTATAGCAGTGCAGATCCGTTCAATGTAATATTGAATCCTGATTATGCAGTACTGCAACAACATTGCATATGACCTCGAACAGATGAGACATAACGTAAACAGGAGCAGGTGCGCCGTATTTGGCAGGAAATGTGGAGTATCACGCGCATCGAATTGACGAGGTATCAGCATTAGCAGTGTAGATCCGTTCAATGAAATATTGAATCCTGAATATGCAGTACTACAACAACATTGCATTTGTCTTCGACCCCAGTTGACATAATGTAAACAGGAGCAGGTACGCTGTATTTGGCAGCAAATATGGAGTATCATGCGCATCGAATTGACGGGATATCACCATGGCAGTGTATATACGTTCAATGAAATATGAATCCTGTATAGGCTGTACTGCAACAACATAGCATTTGCACTCGATCCGTTATGACATAATGTAAACAGGAGCAGGTGCGCTGTATTTGGCAGGGAATGCGGAGTATCACTCGCATTCGGAGAGTTTTGGCGGTCTTCGATGATGAACATCCGGACAGAATTATCCAGGCCGCGGATCGAGTGGAGGAGGCATGCTCTGGAGGTGAGCTAGGGGCGTCAACCGTCGCCGGTATATCACGAAGTGAAGTCAAGGACGAGGCCGCACCGCAGTGGTGTAGAGATATACGCGAAGAGATGCGGCAATTACATCAGAAAATCAACGCGCTGAGTATCAGCGGCCACCGACACGCGCGTTCGCGTTCGCGTTCCCCCAAGAGACGTCGACGCCGTTCGAGTTCGCGGAACGGTTTGTGTTATTATCACGACCTGTATCGGGAGCGGGCGCGAAAATGTAGATCTCCGTGCCGGTGGAAGTCGGGAAACGCGTCCAGCCGTCCGTGAACGCGGCGAACGACGACGGCTTGGAGACCCGCCGCATTTACATCCGCGACCAACGAGCGAATGTCGCTTTCTTAATTGACACCGGTGCGGACGCGTGTGTATATCCGCGAAGAATGGTGCGAGGCCACGCGAGTAAGTGCGCGTATGAATTATTTGCGGCGAATGGAACGCGTATCGCGACGTACGGGACGATCACGCTGTCCCTTGAACTGAATTTACGTCGCGACTTTAAGTGGCGTTTTGTAATCGCTGACGTAAAAACGCCCATCATCGGCGTCGATTTCTTGAGCCACTACGGCTTACTCGTCGACCCGAGGAACAAGAGGCTCTTGGACAAGACAACCCGACTGTCCACGAGGGGATTCGTAGCCAGCACCGATCAAGGATCCATTAAGACCATCGATGATAAATCGCCGTATCATCGATTGTTGGCTGAATTTCCGGAGCTAACCCGACCACCTGTCTTCCGGCGATCTGCAGTGAAACATGGAGTGCAGCACCACATCTGCACGACACCAGGAACCCCCGTCCACGCCAAACCACGCCGCCTGGCCCCCGATCGACTCAAGCTGGCCAAGGCGGAGTTCGAAATTATGATAGACCAAGGCGTGATGCGACCATCGCGAAGTCCGTGGGCATCACCCTTGCACATAGTACCGAAGAAGGACGGAGGCATACGACCGTACGGCGACTACCGGGCTCTCAATGCCCGCACAATACCGGATAGGTACACACCGCCGCACATCGAAGACTTTGCGCAGAATTTATATGGTAAGCGCATCTTTTCTAAAATCGATCTCGTTCGCGCTTACCATCAAATTCCGATCGCGCCGGAAGACGTAGAAAAGACCGCGATAACGACACCCTTCGGTCTTTTCGAAGCGACCAATATGATGTTTGGGCTACGAAATGCTGCCCAGACGTGCCAAAGATTCGTGGACGAAATCACGAGAGGTCTCGATTTCGTCTACGCGTATATTGACGATTTCCTCATCGCGTCCGACAATGAGGAACAACACCGCGAGCACTTGCGGATTTTGTTCAAACGCCTCGACGAATATGGGGTCGTAATCAATCTCGCGAAATGCGAATTCGGCGTGCGCGAAATACGATTTCTCGGCTATACCGTTACCGCGGAGGGCATAAAACCCATGTCCGAACGCGTTGAAGCAATAACAAACGTACCGCGACCTTCAACTATCAAAGAACTACGAAGATACCTCGGTATGATTAACTTTTATCGACGTTTCATACCGGGAGTAGCGAAAATTTTGCAACCACTCAACGAATTGTTAAAAGGCACTACGAAGTGCAACGCGACCGTTGAGTGGTCCGACGAATCCGAGATGAGCTTCCGCGAGTCGAAGCGCGCCTTAGCTAACGCGACGATGTTAGCGCATCCGATTCCTGGCGCGCCCATTAGCCTCGCGGTCGATGCGTCCGATTATGCGATAGGAGCGGTACTCCAACAACGCGTTAACGATAAATGGCAGCCTCTGGGTTTTATGACGAAATCCTTATCCCTCGCGCAACGAAAATACAGCGCGTATGACCGCGAACTTCTCGCGATGTACACGGCGGTAAAACGGTTTAGACACGCCGTCGAAGGAAGAGATTTCGTGATCTTCACGGATCATAAGCCCCTGATATATGCGTTTCAGCAGAATCCGGACAAGTGCTCTCCAAGACAATTCCGGCAATTAGATTTCGTGGGACAATTCACGACTGACATCCGACATATTAAGGGTATGGATAACACCGTGGCCGATACCCTATCTCGAATAGAGGCGATCGGGAAATCAGTCGACCATCGAATGTTAGCAGCAGCGCAAGCGACAGATGCAGAGTTAAAACAAATTATTAAGTCAGGCTCTAGCGCGCTGATATTAAGAAAAATACGATTTCCCGATCAGGATGTCGGTATATTCTGTGACCTTTCGCGCGAAACCCCGCGACCATACGTACCGGAATCGTTGCGTCGCGCTGTTTTTCAATCGTTGCATGGTCTTTCCCATCCCGGTATACGTGCCACCCAGAAACTGGTGACAACACGTTTCGTCTGGCCGTCCGTTAATAAAGATTGTCGAAATTGGACGCGACAGTGTATTCCGTGCCAGCGTTGTAAAGTCACCAGGCACCTCGAAAGTTGGAATTTTTAAAACAGCACTGGGCCGGTTTGAGCACATACACTTAGACATTATCGTCATGCCGTATTCGCAAGGGTATCGATATTGTCTAACGTGTATCGATCGTTTCACGCGTTGGCCCGAAGCTATTCCCATTGTGGACATGGAAGCGGCAACCGTCGCGTCGGCCCTCCTTAACACTTGGATAGCACGCTTTGGCGTACCTATGAGAATCACGACCGACCGAGGACGCCAATTCGAATCGCGGTTGTTCGAAGAATTGTGCCAGTTGCTTGGCGCCAAACACTTACGCACGACCGCTTATCATCCCGCAGCTAACGGGATGGTAGAGCGGCTGCACAGACAGTTAAAGGCGGCGATAAAATGTCATGGCACGAGCAACTGGGTTGAAATTTTACCTATCGTGTTGTTAGGCATCCGAACAGCGATAAAGGAGGATTTAAACGCAACGGCTGCCGAAATGATCTATGGCACCGACATACGATTGCCGGCGGAATTTTTCGGTGCAACAGAGCAGCGAGCCAACACGGAGTTTGCGAACCGGCTTAAAGATCAGATGGGAAAGGTCAGGCCGCATCCGGCTGCGCGTCATGGCGAAAGAAAAATTTTTGTTTTTAAGAATTTGGAATCGTCGCCTTACGTTTTCTTGCGTCATGACGCCATAGCAGGCCCTTTACAGCCTCAGTACGACGGACCGTATAAAGTAGTCAGTAGGGATGACAAAAATTTTGTCATCAAAATAAACGATCGAGACGCAACGGTTTCCATAGATCGTTTGAAACCGGCTTACGTGGTCCCGGACGATTTAGAAGAAAAGACTGCCGAGCCTCGGGACATACTTATTCCGGTGAAGCATGCGAAAGCACACGACGAAGATAGCGTAAACAACGGTAGACCAGAAGAAAATACCCGGGATAGGTATGTTACGAGGTACGGACGCAGAGTTCGCTTTCCGGACCGATTTCAGGCAGGACTTGACTAGGCGCCTTAATATGTCGGATCGGCGTGATGCGGAAAATAACGACGACAGGGAATTCTGGTAGATACTTCAAAATTTTAATGTAAACGCTATCACTGGAAGGGGGGTAATGTAGCGGCACGCGAGCAGATCAATTCAAATCCTGTTATTGTTTTGTTCGGAGTATCATGACCGTTAGGTCATAGGTATGGTAAGGAGTAATGAACTCCGAGCAAAACAATGCTGCCGCTACTCTCAACCGTCGAACGCAGTCGAATTCGAATTTGTCGACTGTTCCCCGACCAGTATAAATAAACAAACCGTGTGCTGAGCAAGGAGTATAACGTTCGCTATCATAGCCATCGCATGCACGAAGTATCCACAAGGATTCTCCGAACACACGCGTATTTATTCTCGAAGAATCGTACACGGTGACGAGTGTATTGTGACTACACACAATAAATTAATTATAAACTATCACGCATAATTAATTGTGGACCACTCCTCTACAAGTATAACGCGCATCGAATTGTCGGGATATCACCAATAGCAGTGTATATCCGTTCAATGAAATATTGAATCCTGAATGTGCTGTACTGCAAAAACATTGCATTTGTGCTTGACACGAGTTGACATAATGTAAACAGGAGCAGGTGCGCTGTATATGGCAGGGAATGTGGAGTATCACGCGGATCGAATTGTGGGCATACCACGAAGACCAGCGGAGATACGTTTAAAGAAATACTTGTGAGTAATATGATAAACAGCAATTACAATGTATTTGACGGGACACAGAGTTGACAATGCCCACACTCTCCGATGTGCGTAGCATTTGACAGCGAATGAGGATTATAACGCGCTTCAAATTGCTGGGATATCACGAATAGCAGTGTATATACGTTCAATGAAATATTGAATCCTGAATATGCTGTACTGCAGCAACATTGTATTTGTCCTCGAAACGAGTTGACATAATATATACAGGAGCAGGTGCACTGTATTTGGCAGGAAATGTGGAGTATCATGCGCGTCGAATTGTCGGGATATTACCATGGCAGCGTATGTACGTTCAATGAAATATTGAATCCCGTATATGCTGCACTGCAACAACATGACACTTGTCCTCCATCCGAGTTGACATAATGTAAACAGGAGCGGGATCGCTGTATTTGACAGGGAATGTGGAGTATCAAGCGCATCGAATTGTCGGGATATCACCAATAGCAGTGTATTTACTTTAAATGAAATATTGAATCCCGTATATGCTGCACTGCAACAACATGACACTTGTCCTCCATCCGAGTTGACATAATGTAAATAGGAGCAGGTGCGCTGTATTTGGCAGGAAATGTGGAGTATCATGCTCATGGAATTGTCGGGATATCACCATGGCAGTGTATATACGTTCAATGAAATATTGAATCCTGTATATGCTGTACTGCAACAACATGGCATTTGTCCTCGAAACGAGTTGACACAATATATACAGGAGCAGGTGCAGTGTTTGGCGGCAGCTGTGGAGCATAACACGCATCGAATTGTAGGCATACCATCTATAGCACCGGAGATACGCTTAATTGAATACATAAGCCTAAATATGCAAAAACACAATTGCAATGAATTAGGCAGGGACCTGAGTTTACATAGCGCAAAGTGGCTGATTTGCGCTCTATTTGGTAGCAACTGTGCGGCATACCGCGCATCGAATTGACGATATGTCACAAATAGCAGTGTAGGTCTGTTCAATGAAATATTGAATCCTGAATATGTAGTACTACAACAACATTGCATTTGTTTTCGACCCCAGTTGACATAATGTGAACAGCAGCAGGTCCCCTGTATTTGGCGGCAAATTAGGAGTATAACGCGCGTCGAATTGTTGACATTCTATCAATAACAGCGGGGATTAGTTTAATTCAATACTGAAGCCTAAGTACGCAAAACAGCAATTACAAAGAATTAGGTCCGCTATGTAGCTGTATTGTTCGGGTAACGTATGCAGCATGTAATTTAGCTTTTCCCCCTCACTCACTTGTGCGCCGGCACCTTTTAGTTCGTTTATTAATTTTTAATACTCACAAAAAAATGACTCTGATTCACTGTAGTTCTCCAGTCTTATGTTTTCCAATCTCCTTCTGCATACGATCTGCAGTGCCGTCGACTCTTTCAAGTGTTCGAGATTTGGAGTGGCCGCCTGGTAATTGCCGCGGCGGTTTAAGGGACCATACGACCCGCGGGCAGGACGACCGTTAAGGGTACCCTAATGCGTACCCCTCATAAACAGTGGACCTATCGTACAGTCAAGGTACTTTAGGACCTCACGGAAATGACCCATAAAACACGAAATCTCTTTATTGTTTATGCTGCATCTCAGGAAGACCGAACACGCGGGTTTTCCCCAAGGGTAAGGTCACCTGCGCAGGCAGCCAGCCCATTCCAAAACATACGTCTTTACCCAATGAGCAATTAGGAACAGACTTGAGACACCCCCACCACGAATCTTCCGCTACGACAGCAACATCCCCAAGAATCACTCTTGCACCAGTCTTCGAAGAGTCAACACCTACCAGTCTTCAGTCAGGGAAGAGGTTAATCAGGGACTCTTGCGCCAGTCTTCTAAGAGTCAACACCTACCAGTCGTCAGTCAGTGAACAGGAGAATCAGTAACTTAAGTTCAGTGTATTCATAGTAGTAAGAGGAATTCAGTACATATCAAGACAGTTGTAACCAGAGTATTGAGTGGAATAAATAAGGTGAACTAAATCTCGCTCTTTACACTTATTATAATCCTGACCCTTGAGCGCAAATAACGTTCAAGGTTCGCGATACCAACCGATCAGTTGTGCCTGACTGGTCGTTAGTTAGTTTGTGTGTCGCAACATCAAGTACGTTTCATCAAACCTTTTTATTATATTATACGCCGTTTTTTCTTACCTAACATACCCCAATTGTCTATTTGTGATGGTACTGTAAATTATAGTTATCGCCCTCAAATCCTTTTTGTCCCAATCTTCATTGTCTCTTTCGGTCTTAATTCTAGTTGTAACAACCTTGCATTCCTTATACTTGAGAAACATCGTGTTCTTTGCTTCCACATTCCATAATCCTGACCATCGAATACAGGTATCATGATTTCCGATCTCTCCATTTTAATTCATTTTTTTTCCTGTACTTAAGCATTCCTACGTGCTTGAAGTATTTTTTTTCTTTTTATCCTCTGACGGTTTCTTCCCTTACTAAACTCACTCGCAAGATCGTAACCACGCACACAATAGCTTGCAAAACTAGTAACCACGCTCTTCTACCATGTTAAGGTAATGAAAGGATTCGGAAATACAAATAGTTTATTTTATTTTATACACAATAGCTACACATATATGTTGCACTCTGTAGACCTCGATAACCTTCTTACACGCACGCTTGATGTTGACCGACTCTTCCTGAAGCTTCTAACATCCGGCAACTGTCTCTTGTCTCAACTAAGACCTGGGCGCCCTCTCACGCTTACACACACATTCACATGTACAGTGTAAATGTACCATCTACTCAACACGCTCATCGAATTGTAGAGATATCTGGAATAAACATTGAGATACGCTCAATATAATATTTAAGAGAGAATCTGCAAAACTGCAGCAACGCTGTATTTGACAGGACCCAGAGTTGCCATACCGCAAACCGAATGACGTGCGCTGTATTTGACTGCTTAAGTGGAGTAGTACGCGCATCGAATTGTCGACATATCTCCATGAGAAAACGAGATACGTTCAATTGAATATTCCCGGCAGAATCTCCAAAACACAAATTACGCTGGATATGACAGGGCCTGAGTTGACATAGCGCAAACCGGCTGATGTGCGCAGTATTTGGCAGCAAATGTGGCGTATAACATGGGTCGAAATGTCGAGATATCACCAATAGCAGTGTAGATCCGTTCAATGTAATATTGAATCCTGATTATGCAGTACTGCAACAACATTGCATATGACCTCGACCAGATTAGACATAATGTAAACAGGAGCAGGTGCGCTGTTTGGCGGCAGCTGTGGAGCATAACGCGCATCGAATTGTAGGCATACCACCTATAGCACCGGAGATACGTTTAATTGAATACATAAGCCTAAATATGTAAAAATATAATTGCAATGAATTAGGCAGGGACCTGAGTTTAAATAGCGCAAAGTGGCTCATTTGCGCTCTATTTGGTGGCAACTGTGCGGCATACCGCGCATCGAATTGACGAGATATCACAAATAGCAGTGTAGGTCTGTTCAATGAAATATTGCTTCCTGAATATGCTTTACTGCAACAACATTGCAATTGTCCTCGACCCCAGTTGACTTAATGTAAACAGGAGCAGGTCCGCTTTATTTGGCGGCAAATGAGGAGTATAACGCGCTTAGATTTGTCAGGATATCACTAATAGCAGTGTATATACGATCAATGAAATATTGAATCCTGAATATGCAGTACTGCAGCAACATTGCATTTGTCCTCGAAACGAGTTGACATAATGTAAACCAGAGCAGGTCCGCTGTATTTGGCAGGGAATGTGGAGTACAACGCGCATCGAATTGTCAGGATATCTCCAATAGCAGTGTATATACGTTCAATGAAATATTGAATCCTGAATATCCTGTACTGCAAAAACATTGGATTTGTCCTCGACCCGAGTTGACATAATGTAAACAGGAGCAGGTGTGCCGTATTTGGCAGGAAATGTGTTGTATCACGCGCATCAAATTGTCGGGATATAACCAAAAACAGTGTATATACGTTCAATGAAATATTGAATCCTGAATATGCTGTACTGCAACAACATTGCATTTGTCCTCGACCCCAGTTTACATAATGTAAACAGGAGCAGGTGCGCTGTATTTATCGGCAAATGAGGAGTATAACGCGCGTAGATTTGTCGACATACCAGGAATAGCAGCGAAGATACGTTTAAATAAATATTTGAGCCTAATATAATGAACTGCAATTACAATGTATTTGACAGGACACAGAGTTGACAATGCGCCAACCGGCTGATGTACGTAGTATTCTGCAGCGAATGCCGAGTATAACGCGCATCGAATTGTCGGGATATCACCAATAGCAGTGTATGTACGTTCAATGAAATATGGGATCCTGAATATGGTGTACTGCAACAACATTGCAATCGTCTTCGACCCCAGTTGACATAATGTAAACAGGAGCAGGTGCGCTGTATTTAGCGGCAAATGAGGAGTATAACGCGCATTGATTTGTCGACATACCAGGAATAGCAGCGGAGATACGTTTAAATAAATACTTGTGCATAATATGATAAAATGCAATTACAATGTATTTGACAGGACACAGAGTTGACAATGCGCAAACCGGCTGATGTGCGTAGTATTTGGCAGCGAATGAGGAGTATAACGCGGATCGAATTGTCGGGATATCACCAATAGCAGTGTATATCCGTTTAATGAAATATTGAATCCTGAATGCGCTGTAATGCAAAAGCATTGCATTTGTCCTTACCCGAGTTGACATAATGTAAACAGGAGCAGGTGCGCTGTATATGCCAGGGAATGTGGAGTACAACGCGCTTCGAATTGTCGGGATATCAGGAATAGCAGTGTATATACGTTCAATGAAATATTGAATCCTGAATATGCTGTACTGCAGCAATATTGCATTTGTCCTTGACCCGAGTTGATATAATGTAATCAGGAGCAGGTGCGCTACATTTGCCAGGGAATGTGGAGTACAACGCGCTTCGAATTGTCGGGATATCACGAATAGCAGTGTATATACATTCAATGAAATATTGAATCCTGAATGTGCTGTACTGCAAAAACATTGCATTTGTCCTTGACCCGAGTTGACATAATGTAAACAGGAGCAGGTGCGCTGTATTTGCCAGGGAATGTGGAGTACAAAGCGCTTCGAATTGCCGGGATATCACGAATAGCAGTGTAGATACGTTCAATGAGATATTGAATCCTGAATATGCTCTACTCGCAGAAACATTGCATTTGTTGTCGACCCGAGTTGACATAATGTAAACAGGAGCAGGTGCGCTGTATTTGGCGGCAAATGAGGAGTATAACGCGCATAGATTTGTTGACATACCACGAATAGCAGCGGAGATACGTTTAAATAAATACTTTAGCCTAATATGATAAACTGCAATTACAAAGTATTTGACAGGACACAGAGTTGACATTGCGCAAACCGGCTGATGTGCGTAGTATTTGGCAGCGAATGAGGAGTATAACGCGGATCGAATTGTCGGGATATCACCAATAGCAGTGTATATCCGTTCAATGAAATATTGAATCCCGAATATCATGTACTCCAAAAACATTGCATTTGTCCTCGACCCGAGTTGACATAATGTAAACAGGAGCAGGTGTGCCGTTTATGGCAGGAAATGTGTAGTATCACGCGCATCGAATTGCCGGGATATCACCAATAGCAGTGTATATACGTTCAATGAAGTATTTAATCCTGTATATGCTGTACTGCAAAAACAATGCATTTGTCCTCGAACACAGTTGACACAATGCAAACAAGAACAGGTGCGCTGTGTTTGGCAGGGAATGTGGAGTACAACTCGTTTCGAATTGTCGTGATATGACCAATAGCAATGTAGATACATTCAATGAAGTATTGAATCCTGAATATGCAGTACTACAAAAACGTTGCATTTGTCCTCAACCCAAGTTGATATAAAGTAAACAGGGGCAGGTGCGCTGTATTTGGCGGCAACTGTGGAGCATAACGCGCATCGAATTGTAGGCATACCACCAATAGAACCGGAGATCCGTTTAATTGAATACTTAGGACTAAATATGCTAAACTACAATTACAATGAATTGGGCAGAGACCTGAGTTGACATAGCGCACAGTGGCTGTTTTGCGCTCTATTTGGCAGCAAGTGTGCTGTATTACGCGCATCGAGTTGTCGGGGTATCACCAATAACAGTGTATTTACGTTCAATGAAATATTGAATCCTGAATGTGCTGTACTGCAATAACATTGCATTTGTCCTTGACCCGAGTTGACATAATATAAACAGGAGCAGGTGCGCTGTATTTGCCAGGGAATGTGGAGTATAACGTGCTTCGAATTGTCGGGATATCACGAATAGCAGTGTATATACGTTCAATGAAATATTGAATCCTGAATATCCTGTACTGCAAAAACGTTGGATTTGTCCTCGACCCGAGTTGACATAATGTAAACAGGAGCAGGTGTGCCGTATTTGGCAGGAAATGTGTAGTATCACGCGCATCGAATTGTCGGGATATGACCAATAGCAGTGTAGATACATTCAATGAAGTACTGAATCCTGAATATGCAACACTACAAAAATGTTGCATTTGTCCTCGACCCAAGTTGATATAATGTAAACAGGGGAAGATGCGCTGTATTTGGCGGCAACTGTGGAGCATAACGCGCATCGAATTGTAGGCATACCACCAATAGCACCGGAGATCTGTTCAATTGAATACTTAGGCCTAAACATGCAAAACTACAACTACAATGAATTAGGCAGGGACCTGAGTTGACATAGCGCAAAGTGGCTGATTTGCGCTCTATTTGGCAGCAAGTGTGCTGTATTACGCACATCGAGTTGTCGGGATATCACCAATAACAGTGTATTTACGTTCAATGAAATATTGAATCCTGAATGTGCTGTACTGCAATAACATTGCATTTGTCCTCGACCCGAGTTGACATAATGTAAACAGGAGCAGGTGTGCCGTATTTGGCAGGAAATGTGTAGTATCACGCGCATCAAATTGTCGGGATATGACCAATAGCAGCGGAGATACGTTTAAATAAATACTTGAGCCTAACATGATAATCTGCAATTACAATGTATTTGACAGGAAGGAGAGTTGACAATGCGCAAACCGGCTGATCTGCGTAGTATTTGGCAGCCAATGAGGTGTGCAACGCGCATCGAATTGTCAGGATATCACTAATGGCAGTGTATATACGATCAATGAAATATTGAATCCTGAATATCCTGAACGGCAAAAACATTGGATTTGTCCCCGACCCGAGTTGACATAATGTAAACAGGAGCAGGTGCGCTGGTTGGCGGCAGCTGTGGAGCATAACGCGCATCGAATTGTAGGCATACCACCTATAGCACCGGAGATACGTTTAATTGAATACATAAGCCTAAATACGCAAAAATACAATTGCAATGAATTAGGCAGGGACCTTAGTTTACATAGAGCAAAGTGGCTGATTTGCGCTCTATTTGGTAGCAACTGTGCGGCATACCGCGCATCGAATTGACGAGATATCACAAATAGCTGTGTAGATCCGTTCAATGAAATATTGATTCCTGAATATGCTTTACTGCAACAACATTGCAATTGTCCTCGACCCCAGTTGACTTAATGAAAACAGGAGGAGGTCCGCTTTATTTGGCGGCAAATGAGGAGTATAACGCGCATAGATTTGTCAGGATATCACTAATAGCAGTGTATATACGATCAATGAAATATAGAATACTGAATATCCTGTACTGCAAAATCATTGGATTTGTCCTCGACCCGAGTTGACATAATGTAAACAGGAGCAGGTGCGCCGTATTTGGCAGGAAATGTGGAGTATCACGCGCATCGAATTGTCGGCATATCACGAATAGCAGTGTATATAAATTCAATGAAATATTGAATCCTGAATGTGCTGTACTGCAAAAACATTGCATTTGTCATTGATCCAAGTTGACATAATGTAAACAGGAGCAGGTGCGCTGTATTTGCCAGGGAATGTGGAGTATCACGCGCATCGAGTTGTCGGGATGTCACCAATAACAGTGTATTCACGTTCAATGAAGTATTGAATCCTGAATATGGTGTACTGCAAAATCAGTGGATTTGTCCTCGACCCCAGTTGACATAATGTGAACAGGAGCAGGTGCGCCGTATTTGGCGGCAAATGAGGAATATAACGCGCATAGATTTGTCGACATACCACGAATAGCAGCGGAGATACGTTTAAATAAATATTTGAGCCTAATATAATGAACTGCATTTACAATGTATTTGACAGGACACAGAGTTGACAATGCGCCAACCGGCTGATGTACGTAGTATTCTTCAGCGAATAAGGAGTATAACGCGCATCGAATTGTCGGGATATCACCAATAGCAGGATATGTACGTTCAATGAAGTATTGAATCCTGAATATGGTGTACTGCAACAACATTGCAATTGTCTTCGACCCCAGTTGACATAATGTAAACAGGAGCAGGTGCGCTGTATTTGGCAGGGAATGTGGAGTATCATGCTCATCGAATTGTCGGGATATCACCATGGAAGTGTATATACGTTCAATGAAATATTGAATCCTGTATATGCTGTACTGCAACAACATGGCATTTGTCCTCGATCCGAGTTGACATAATGTGAACAGGAGCAGGTGCGCTGTACTTGGCAGGGAATGTGGAGTATCACGCGCAACGAATTGTAGGCACACCACCAATAGCACCCGAGATACGTTTAATTGAATACTTAAGCCTGAATATGCATAACTACAATTACAATGAATTAGGCAGGGACCTGAGTTGACATAGCGCACAGTTCCTGATTTGCGCTCTATTTGGCAGCAAGTGTGCGGTATACCGCGCATCGAATTGACGAAATATCACCAATAGTAATACAGATTCGTTCAATTGATAATTGAAGCCTGGATAAGCAGCATAGCAATAACATTGGATTCGACCTCGAACCGAGTTGGCAAAATGTAAACGGGAGCATGTGCGCTGTATTTGGCAGCAAATGTGGAGTATAAAGCGCTTCGAATTGTCGACATACCACCAATAGCGGCGGAGACACGTTTAATTGAATATTTCCGGTAGAATATTTTAAAACGGCAATTACGCTGGATTTGTAAGGACACAGAGTTGACATTGAGTAAACCGGTTGATGTGCGCTGTATTTGGCAGCATCTCTGGAGTAGAACGCGCATCGAATTTTCTTCGTATCTCCAATCGAAACGAAGCAACGTTCAATTGAATATTGAAGGCTGAATGTACAGTACTGCAATAACATTGGATTTGACCTCGACCCGATTTGACATAATGTAAACTGGAGCAGCTCAACTTAATTTCGCAGCGAATGAGGAGTTTAACGCTGAACCACTTGTCTAGATATCACCAATAACAGTGCGGATACGTTTAATTGAGTATTTAACACAGACTCTGCAAAATTGCAATTACGCTGCACTTGACAGGGCCCAGAGTTGACATAGGGCAAACCGAATGACGTGCGCTGAATTTGGCCGCATATGTGGAGTAACGCACGTCGAATTGTCGAGATTTCACCAATAGCAGTGTATAAACAATTAAGGGAATATTGAATCCTGAATATGCAGTACAGCAATAACATTATATTTGACCATGACCCGAGTTGATATAATTTAAACAGGAGCAGGTGCGCTATATGCGAGAGCAAGTGTGGAGTAGAACGCGCATCGAATTGAATGACGCGCGCTGTATTTGATAGCATATGTGGAGTGGAACGCGCATAGAATTGTTGAGACATCTGGAATAAAATCTGAGATCAGCGCAATTGAATATTTCTGGCAGAATTTCCTAAACTACAGTAACACTATATTTGACAGAGCACAGAGTTAGCATAGCGCAAACCGGCCGAAGGGCGCTGTTTTTCTCAGCTAATGGGATGTATAACGCGCATCGAATTTTCGACATGCCATCAATAGCTACGGAGATACGTTTAATTGGAAAATGCAGCCTAAATATGCAAAACTGCAACTTCAAGTGATTTGGCAGGGACCAGGGTTGACATAGTGAAATCCGGCTGACGCGCGCTGTAGTTGGCAGCAGATGTGGAGTAGAAGGCGCATAGAATTATCGACATACCCCCAATAGCAGTAGAGATACGTTTGATTGAATACTTAATCCTAAATATGCTTTACTGCAACTACAATGGATTTGACAGGATACACAGTTGACATTGTGGAAATCGGTTGATGTGCGCTGTATTTCGCAGCAAATGTGGAGTAGAAAGCGCATCAAATTGTCGACATATCTCAAAGGGAAACGGCGATACGTTCAAATGAATATTGAAGCCTGAATATGCAGTACTGCAAAAACATTGGATTTGGCCTCGACAGGAGTTGACATAATGTAAACAGGAGCAGGTGCGCTGTTTGGCGGCAAATGAGGAGTATAACGCGCATAGATTTGTCGACATACCACGAATAGCAGCGGAGATACGTTGTAATAAATACTTGAGCCTAATATGATAAACTGTAATTGCAATGTATTTGACAGGACACAGAGTTGACAATGCGCAAACTCTCTGATGTGCGTAGCATTTGGCAGCGGATGAGGAGTATAACTCTCTTCGAGCTGTCGGGATATCACGAATAGCAGTGTATATACGTTCAATGAAGTATTGAATCCTGGATATGCAGTACTGCTACAACATTGCATTTGTCCTGGACCCGAGTGGGACATAATGTAAACAGGAGCGGGTGTGCTGTATTTGGCAGGGAATGTGGAGTATCATATGCATGGAATTGTCGGGATATCACCAATAGCAGTGTATTTACGTTCGATGAAATATTGAATACTGCATATCCAGTACTGCAAAAAGATTGCATTTGTCCTCGATCCGAGTTGACATAATGTAAACACGAGCAGGTGCGCTGTATTTGGCAGGGAATGTGGAGTATCACGCGCATGGAATTGTCGGGATATCACCAATAGCAGTGTATATACGTTCAATGAAATTTTGAATTCTGTTTGTGCTGTACTGCAACAACATTGCATTTGTCCTCGACCCGAGTTGACATAATGTAAACAGGAGCAGGTGCGCTGTATTTGGCAGGAAATGTGGAGTACAAGACGCATGGAATTGACGAAATATCTCCAGTAGCAGTGTAGATACGTTCAATGAAATATTGAATGCTGGATATGCAGTACTGCAACAACATTCCATTTGCCCTCGACCCGAGTTGACATAATGTAAACAGGAGCAGGTCCGCTGTTTGGTTGCAACTGTGGAGCATAGCGCGCATTGAATGGTAGGCATACCACCAATAGCACCGGGGATACGTTTAATTGAATAAAAAAGCCTAAATATGCAAAACTACAGTTACAATGAATTAGTCAGGGTCCTGAGTTGACATAGCGCAAAGTGGCTGATTTGCGCTCAATTTGGCAGCATCTGTGCGGTATAACGCGCATCGAATTGACGAGATATCACCAATAGCAGTGTAGAGCCTTTCAATGAAATATTGAATACTGAATATGCTGTACTGCAACAACATTGCAGTTGTCCTCGACCCGAGTTGACATAATGTAAACAGGAGCAGGTGCGCAGTATTTGGCAGGAAATGTGGAGTGCAAGACGCATGGAATTGACGAAATATCTCCAGTAGCAGTGTAGATACGTTCAATGAAATATAGAATGCTGGATATGCAGTACTGCAACAACATTGCATTTGTCCTCGACCCGAGTTGACATAATGTAAACAGGAGCAGGTGCGCTGTATTTGGCAGGGAATGTGGAGTATCATGCGCATCGAATTGTCGGGGTATCACCAATAGCAGTGTATTTACGTTCAATGAAGTATTGAATCCGGTATATTCTGTACTGCAAAAGCAATGCATTTGTCCTCGACCCGAATGACATAATGTAAACAGGAGCAGGTGCGCTGTATTTGGAAGGAAATGTGGAGTATCATGCGCATCGAATTGTCGGGATATCACCATGGCAGTGTATATACGTTCAATGAAATATTGAATCCTGTATATGCTGTACTGCAACAACATTGCATTTGACTTCGAAAACAGTTGGCACAAAGTAAACAAGAGCTGGCCCGCTGTTTGGCGGCAGCTGTGGGGTATCACGCTCATGGAATTGACGAAATATCACCAATAGTAGTGTAGATACGTTCAATGAAGTATTGAGTCCAGAGTATGCAGTACTACAAGAACATTGCATTTGTCTTCGACCCCAGTTGATATAATGTAAACAGGAGCAGATGCGCCGTATTTGGCTGGAAATGTGGAGAATAACGCGCATAGATTTTTCGGAATATCACGAATAGCAGCGGAGATACGTTTAACTAAATACTTGTGCCTAACATGATAAACAGCAAATGCAATGTATTTGACAGGAAACAGAGTTGACAATGCGCAAACTCTCTGATGTGCTTAGTATTTGGCAGCGAATGAGGAGTATAACGCGCATCGAATTGTCGGGATATCACGAATAGCAGTGTATATACGTTCAATGAAATGTTGAATCCTGAATATGCTGTACTGCAGCAACATTGCATTTGTCCTCGACCCGAGTTGATATAATGTGAAGAGGAGCAGGTGCGCTGTATTTGGCGGCAACTGTGGAGCATAACGCACATCGAGTTTTAGGCATACCACCTATAGCACCGCAGATACGTTTAATTGAATACATAAGCCTAAATATGCAAAACTACAATTACAATGAATTAGGCAGGGACCTGAGTTGTCATAGCGCACAGTGACTGATTTGCGCTCTATTTGGCAGCAAGTGTGCGGTATACCTCGCATCGAATTGACGAGATATCACCAATAGCAGTGTAGATCCGTTCAATGAAATATTGAATCATGAATGTGCTGTACTGCAAAAACATTGCATTTGTCCTAGAACCGAGTTGACATAATGTAAACAGGAGCAGGTGCGCTGTATTTGGCAGGGAACGTGGAGTATCACGCGCATCGAATTGTTGTGATATCACCAATAGCAGTGTAGATACATTTAATGATGTTTTGAATCCTGTATATGCAGTACTACAACAACATTCCATTAGTCCTCGTCCCGAGTTGACATAATGTAAACGGGAGCAGGTGCGCTGTATTTGGCAGCAAATGAGGAGTATAACGCTCATAGATTTGTCGACATACCACGAATAGCAGCGGAGATACGTTTAAATAAATACTTGTTCCTAATATGATATACTGCAATTACAATGTATTTGACAGGACACAGAATTGACAATGCGCAAACTCTCTGATCTGCGTAGTATTTGGCAGCGAATGAGGAGCATGACGCGCTTCAAATTGTCGGGATATCAGAATAACAGTGTATATACGTTCAATGAAATATTGAGTCCTGAATATACTGTACTGCAGCAACATTGCATTTGTCCTCGACCTCAGTTGACATAATGTAGACAGGAGCAGGTGCGCTGTATATGCCAGGGAATGTGGAGTATCACGAGCATTGAATTGTCGTGATATTTCCAATAGCAGTGTAAATACATTGAATGAAGTGTTGAATCCTGAATATGCAGTACTACAACAGCATTGCATGTGTCCTCGACCCTAGTTGACATAATGTAAACAGGAGCAGGTACGCTGTATTTGGCGGCAAATGAGGAGTATAACGTGCTTCGAATTGTCGTGATATCGCCAGTAGCAGTGTAGATCCGTTCAATGAAGTAGTGAATCAAGAGTATGCAGTACTACACGAACATTGCATTTGTCTTCGAACCCAGTTGACATAATATAAACAGGAGCAGGTCCGCTGTTTGGTTGTAACTGTGGAGCATAACGCGCATCGAATGGTAGGCATACCACCAATAGCACCGGAGATACGTTTTATTGAATACATAGGCCTAAATATGCGAAAGTAAAAATATAATGAATTAGACAGGGACCTGAGTTGACATAGCGCCAAGTGGCTGATTTGCGCTCTATTTGGCAGCATCTGTGCGGTATGCCGCTCATCGAATTGACACGATATCACCAATAGCAGTGTATATCCGTTCAATGAAATATTGAATCCTGAATATGCAGTACTGTAACAACATTCCATTAGTCCTCGACCCGAGTTGACATAATGTAAACAGGAGCAGGTGCGCTGTATTTGGCAGGGAATGTGGAGTATCACGCGCATCGAATTGTCGGGATATCACCAATACCAGTGTAGATACATTCAATGAAGTATTGAATCCTGGATATGCAGTACTGCAACAACATAGCATTTATCTTCGACCCGAGTTGAGATAATGGAAACAGGAGCAGTTGCTCTGTATTTGGCAAGGAATGTGGTGTATCACGCGCATCGAATTGCCGTGATAACACCAATGGCAGTGGAGATACATTCAATGAAGTATTGAATCCTGGATATGCAGTACTGCAGCAACATTGCATTTGTCCCCAACCCGAGTTGACATAATGTAAACAGGAGCAGGTGCGCTGTTTGGCGGCAACTGTGAAGCATAACGGGCATCGAATTTTAGGCATACCACCTATAGCACCGCAGATACGTTTAATTGAATACTTAATCCTAAATATGCAAAACTTCAATTACAATGAATTAGGCAGGTACCTGAGTTGTCATAGCTCACAGTGGCTGATTTGCGCTCTATTTGGCAGCAAGTGTGCGGTATACCGCGCATCGAATTGACGAGATATCACCAATAGCAGTGTAGATCCGTTCAATGAAATATTGAATCCTGAATGTGCTGTACTGCAAAAACATTGCATTTGTCCTGGAACCGAGTTGACATAATGCAAACAAGAGCACGTGCGCTGTATTTGGCAGGGAATGTGGAGTACCACGCGTATCGAATTGTCGTGATATCACCAGTAGCAGTGTAGATACATTCAATGAAGTATTGAATCCTGAGTATGCAGTACTACAAGAACATTACATTTGTCTTCGACCCCAGTTGACATAATGTAAACAGGAGCAGGTGCGCTGTTTGGCGGCAACTGTGGAGCATAACGCGCATCGAATTTTAGGCATACCACCTATAGCACCGCAGATACGTTTAATTGAATACATAAGCCTAAATATGCAAAACTACAATTACAATGAATTAGGCAGGGGACCTGAGTTGTCATAGCGCAAAGTGGCTGATTTGCGCTCCATTTGGCAGCAACTGTGCGGTATACCGCACATCGAATTGACGAGATATCACAAATAGCAGTGTAGATCCGTTCAACGAAATATTGAATCCAGAATGTGCTGTACTGCAACAACATGGCAATTGTACGCGGACCCCAGTTGACATAATGTAAACAGGAGCAGGTGCGCTGTATATGGCAGGGTATGTGGAGTATCACGCGCATCGAATTGTAGGCATACCACCAATAGCACCGGAGATACGTTTAATTGATTACATCAATCTAAATGAGCAAAAATACAATTACAATGAATTAGGCAGTGACCTGAGTTGACATAGCGCAAGGTCGCTGCTTTGCGCTCTATTTGGCAGCAACTGTGCGATATACCGCGCATCGCATTGACGAGATGTAACAAATAGTAGTATAGATTCGTTCAATGAAATATTGAATCCTCAATGTGGTGTACTACAAAAACATTGCATTTGTCCCTAACCCGAGTTGACATAATGTAAACAGGTGCAGGTGCGCTGTATTTGCCAGGGAATGTGGAGTATAACGCGCTTCGAATTGTCGGGATATCACGAATAGCAGTGTATATACGTTCAATGAAATATTTAATCCTGAATGTGCTGTACTGCAGCAACATTGCATTTGTCCTCGAAACGAGTTGACATAATGTATACAGGAGCAGGTGCGCTGTTTGGCGGCAAGTCTGGAGCATAACGCGCATCGAATTGTAGGCGTACCACCAATAGCACCGGAGATACGTTTAATTGAATACCTAAGCCTGAATACGCAAAACTACAATTACAATGAATTAGGCAGGGACCTGAGTAGACACAGCGCACAGTGGCTGATTTGCGCTCTATTTGGCAGCAACTGTGCGATATACCGCGCATCGCATTGACGAGATGTAACAAATAGCAGTATAGATTCGTTCAATGAAATATTGAATCCTCAATGTGGTGTACTGCAAAAGCATTGCATTTGTCCCTGACCCGAGTTGACATAATGTAAACAGGAGCAGGTGCGCTGTATTTGCCAGGGAATGTGGAGTATAACGCGCTTCGAATTGTCGGGATATCCCCAATAGCAGTGTACATACGTTCAATGAAATATTTAATCCTGAATGTGCTGTACTGCAGCAACATTGCATTTGTCCTCGTAACGAGTTGACATAATGTATACAGGAGCAGGTGCGCTGTTTGGCGGCAAGTGTGGAGCATAACGCGCATCGAATTGTAGGCGTACCACCAATAACACCGGAGATACGTGTAATTGAATACCTAAGCCTGAATACGCAAAACTACAATTACAATGAATTAGGCAGGGACCTGAGTTGACACAGCGCACAGTGGCTGATTTGCGCTCTATTTGGCAGCAGCTGTGCGGTATACCGCGCATCGAATTGACGAGATATCACAAATAGCAGTGTAGATACATTCAATGAAGAATTGAATCCTGAATATGCAGTACGATAACAACGTAGCATTTGTCCTCGACCCGAGTTGACATAATGTAAACAGGAGCAGGTGCGCTGTATTTGGCAGGGAATGTGGAGTATCACGCGCATCGAATTGTCGTGATATCACCAATAGCAGTGTAGATACATTCAATGAAGAATTGAATCCTGAATATGCAGTACTACAACAACGTAGCATTTGTCCTCGACCCGAGTTGACATAATGTAAACAGGAGCAGGTGCGCTGTATTTGGCAGGGTATGCGGAGTATCACGCGCATCGGATTGTCGTGATATCACCAATAGCAGTGTAGATACATTCAATGAAGTATTGAATCCTGAATATGCAGTACTACAACAACATTGCATTAGTCCTCGACCCGACTTGACATAATGTAAACGGGAGCAGGTGCGCTGTATTTGGCAGCAAATGAGGAGTATAACGCGCATAGATTTGTCGACATACCGCGAATAGCAGCGGAGATACGTTTAAATACATACTTGTGCCTAATGTGATAAACTGCAATTACAATGTATTCGACAGGACACAGAGTTGACAATGCGCAAACTCTCTGATCTGCGTAATATTTGGCAGCGAATGAGGAGTATGACGCGCATCAAATTGTCGGGATATCACGAATAGCAGTGTATATACGTTCAATGAAATATTGAGTCCTGAATATACTGTACTGCAGCAACATTGCATTTGTCCTCGAAACGAGTTGACATAATGTATACAGCAGCAGCTGTGCTCTTTGGCGGCCACTGTGGAGCATAACGCGCATCGAATTGTAGGCAGACCACCTATAGCACCGCAGATACGTTTAATTGAATACATAAGCCTAAATATGCAAAACTACAATTACAATGAATTAGGCAGGGACCTGAGTTGTCATAGCGCACAGTGGCTGATTTCTGCTCTATTTGGCAGCAAGTGTGCGGTTTACCGCGCATCGAATTGTCGAGGTATCACCAATAGCAGTGTAGATCCGTTCAATGAAATATTGAATCCTGAATGTGCTGTACTGCAAAAACATTGCATTTGTCCTGGAACCGAGTTGGCATAATGTAAACAGATGCAGGTGCGCTGTATTTGGCAGGGAACGTGGAGTATCACGCGCATCGAGTTGTCGTGATATCACCAATAGCAGTGTAGATTCATTCAATGAAGTATTGAATCCTGAATGTGCTGTACTGCAAAAGCATTGCATTTGTCCTTGACCCGAGTTGACATAATGTAAACAGGAGCAGGTGCGCTGTATATGGCAGGGAATGTGGAGTATCACGCGCATCGAATTGTAGGCGTACCACCAATAGCACCGGAGATACGTTTAATTGAATACTTATGCCTGAATATGCAAAAATACAATTACAATGAATTAGGCAGTGACCTGAGTTGACACAGCGCACAGTGGCTGATTTGCGCTCTATTTGGCAGCAGCTGTGCGCTATACCACGCATCGAATTGACGAGATATCACAAATAGCAGTGTAGATCCGTTCAATGAAATATTGAATCCTGAATGTGCTGTACTGCAAAAACATTCCATTTGTCCTGGAACCGAGTTGACATAATGTAAACAGAAGCAGGTGCGCTGTATTTGGCAGGGAGCGTGGAGTATCACGCGCATCGAGTTGTCGTGATATCACCAATAGCAGTGTAGATACATTCAATGAAGTATTGAATCCTGAATATGCAATACTATAACAACACTGCATTAGTCCTCGATCCGAGATGACATAATGTAAACCGGAGCAGGTGCGCTGTATTTGTCAGCAAATGAGGAGTATAACGCGCATTGATTTGTCGACATACCACGAATAGCAGCGGAGATACGTTTAAATAAATACTTGTGCATAATGTGATAAACTGCAATTACAATGTATTTGACAGGACACAGAGTTGACAATGCACAACCTCTCTGATGTGCGTAGTATTTGGCAGCGAATGAGGAGTATGACACGCTTCAAATTGACGGGATATCACCAATAGCAGTGTAGATACATTCAATGAAGTATTGAATCCTGAATAAGCAGTACTACAACAACGTTGCATTTGTCCTCGACCCAAGTTGATATAATGTAAACAGGCGCAGGTGCGCTATTTGGCGGCAACTGTGGAGCATAACGCGCATCGAATTGTAGGCATACCACCTCTAGTACCGGAGGTACGTTTAGTTGAATACATCAGCCTAAATATGCAAAAATACAATTACAATGAATTAGGCAGTGACCTGAGTTGACAGAGCGCACAGTGGCTGATTTGCGCTCTATTTGGCAGCAGCTGTGCGGTATACCGCGCATCGAATTGACGAGATATCACAAATAGCAGTGTAGATCCGTTCTATGAAATATTGTATCCTGAATATGCAGTACTACAACAACGTAGCATTTGTCCTCGACCCGAGTTGACATAATGTAAACAGGAGCAGGTGCGCTGTATTTGGCAGGGCATGCGGAGTATCACGCGCATCGGATTGTCGTGATATCACCAATAGCAGTGTAGATACATTCAATGAAGTATTGAATCCTGAATAAGCAGTACTACATCAACGTAGGATTTGTCCTCGACCCGAGTTGACATAATGTAAACAGGAGCATGTGCGCTGTATTTGGCAGGGAATGTGGAGTATCAGGCGCATCGAATTGTCGTGTTATCACCAATAGCAGTGTAGATACATTCAATGAAGAAGTGAATCATGAATATGCAGTACTACAACAACGTAGGATTTGTCCTCGACCCGAGTTGACATAATGTAAACAGGAGCAGGTGCGCTGTATTTGGCAGGGAATGTGGAGTATCACGCGCATCGAATTGTCGTGTTATCACCAATAGCAGTGTAGATACATTCAATGAAGAATTGAATCATGAATATGCAGTACTACAACAACGTAGCATTTGTCCTCGACCCGAGTTGACATAATGTAAACAGGAGCAGGTGCGCTGTATTTGGCAGAAAATGTGGAGTTTCATGCGCATTGAATTGTCGGGATGCCACCAATGGCAGTGTATGTACGTTCAATGAAGTATTGAATCCGGTATATGCTGTACTGCAAAAGCAATGCATTTGTCCTCGACTACAATTGACATAATGTAAACAAGAGCAGGTGCGCTGTATTTGACAGGGAATGTGGAGTATCACGCGCATCGAATTGTCGTGATAGGACCAATAGCAGTGTAGACACATTCAATGAAGTATTGAATCCTGAATATGCTGTACTTCAACTTCATTGCAATAGTCCTCGACCCGAGTTGATATAATGTAAACAGCAACAGGTGCGCCGTATGTGGCAGGAAATGTGGAGTTTCACGCGGATCGAATTGTCGGGATGCCACCAATGGCAGTGTATGTACATTCAATGAAGTATTGAATCCGGTATATGATGTACTGCAAGAACAATGCATTTGTGCTCGACCCGAATGACATAATGTGAACAGAAGCAGGTGCGCTGTTTGGCTGCAACTGCGGAGTATAGCGCGCATAGATTTGTCGACATACCACGAATTGCAGCGGAGATACGCTTAATTAAATAATTGAGCCTAACATGATAAACAGCAAATACAATGTATTTGACAGGACACAGAGTTGACAATGCGCCAATTCTCTGATGTGCGTAGTATTTGGCAGCGAATGAGGAGTATAACGCTCTTCGAATTGTCGGCATATCACGAATAGCAGTGTATATACGTTCAATGAAGTATTGAATCCAGGATAAGCAGTGCTGCAACAACATTGCGTTTGTCCTCGACACGAGAAGACATAATGCATACAAGAGCACGTGCGCTGTATTTGTTAGCGAATGTGGAGTATCACGCGCATCGAATTGTCGTGATATCACCAAATAGCAGTGTAGATATATTCAATGAAGTATTGAATTCGGTATATGCTGTACTGCAAAAACAATGCATTTGTCCTCGACCACAGTTGACACAATGTAAGCAAGAGCAGGTACGCTGTATTTGGCAGCGAATGAAGGGTATAACGCGCATCGAATAGACGGGATATCACCAATAGCAGGGTAGATCCGTTCTATGAAGTATTGAATCCTGAATATGCAGTACTACATCAACGTAGGATTTGTCCTCGACCCGAGTTAACATAATGTAAACAGGAGCAGGTGCGCTGTATTTGGCAGGGAATGTGGAGTATCACGCGCATCGAATTGTCGTGTTATCACCAATAGCAGTGCATATACGTTCAATGAAATATTGAAACCTTAATATGCAATACTACAATAACATTGCAATTGTCCTCGACCCGGGTTGACATAGTGTAAACAGGAGCAGGGGCGCCGTATTTGGCGGCAAATGAGGAGTATAACGCGCATAGATTTGTCGACATACCACGAATAGCAGCGGTGATACGTTTAAATAAATACTTGTGCCTAATATGATAAACTGCAACTACGATGTATTTGACAGGGCACAGAGTTGACAATGCGCACACCGTCTGATGTGCGTAGTATTTTGCAGCGAATGAGCAGTATAACGCGCATCGAATTGTCGGGATATCACCAATAGCAGTGTAGATACATTCTATGAAGTATTGAATCCTGAATATGCAGTACAACAACAACGTAACGTTTGACCTCGACCCGAGTTGACATAATGTAAACAGGCGCAGGTGCGCTATTTGGCGGCAACTGTGGAGCATAACGCGCATCGAATTGTAGGCATACCACCTCTAGCACCGGAGGTAAGTTTAATTGTATACATCAGCCTAAATGTGCAAAAATACAATTACAATGAATTAGGCAGTGACCTGAGTTGACACAGCGCACAGTGGCTGATTTGCGCTCTATTTGGCAGCAGCTGTGCGGTATACCACGCATCGAATTGACGAGATATCACCAATAGCAGTGTAGATCCGTTCAACGAAATATTGAATCCTGAATGTGCTGTACTGCAAAAACATTGCATTTGTCCTGGAACCGAGTTGACATAATGCAAACAAGAGCACGTGCGCTGTATTTGGCAGGGAATGTGGAGTATCACGCGCAGCGAATTGTCGTGATATCACCAATAGCAGTGTAGATACATTCAATGAAGTATTGAATCCTGGATACGCAGTACTGCAACAACATAGCATTTGTCCTCGACCTGAGTTGACATAATGTAAACAGGAGCAGGTGCGCTGTTTGGCGGCAACTGTGAAGCATAACGGGCATCGAATTTTAGGCATACCACCTATAGCACCGCAGATACGTTTAATTGAATACATAAGCCTAAATATGCAAAACTACAATTACAATGAATTAGGCAGGGGACCTGAGTTGTCATAGCGCAAAGTGGCTGATTTACGCTCCATTTGGCAGCAACTGTGCGGTATACCGCACATCGAATTGACGAGATATCACAAATAGCAGTGTAGATCCGTTCAACGAAATATTGAATCCAGAATGTGCTGTACTGCAACAACATGGCAATTGTACGCGGACCCCAGTTGACATAATGTAAACAGGAGCAGGTGCGCTGTATATGGCAGGGTACGTGGAGTTTCACGCGCATCGAATTGTAGGCATACCACCAATAGCACCGGAGATACGTTTAATTGATTACATCAATCTAAATGAGCAAAAATACAATTACAATGAATTAGGCAGGGACCTGAGTTGACACAGCGCACAGTGGCTGATTTGCGCTCTATTTGGCAGCAAGTGTGCGGTATACCGCGCATCGAATTGTCGGGATATCACGAATAGCAGTGTATATACGTTCAATGAAATATTTAATCCTGAATGTGCTGTACTGCAGCAACATTGCATTTGTCCTCGTAACGAGTTGACATAATGTATACAGATGCAGGTGCGCTGTATTTGGCAGGGTATGCGGAGTATCACGCGCATCGGATTGTCGTGATATCACCAATAGCAGTGTAGATACATTCAATGAAGTATTGAATCCTGAATATGCAGTACTACAACAACATTGCATTAGTCCTCGACCCGAGTTGACATAATGTAAACGGGAGCAGGTGCGCTGTATTTGGCAGCAAATGAGGAGTATAACAGGCATAGATTTGTCGACATACCGCGAATAGCAGCGGAGATACGTTTAAATACATACTTGTGCCTAATGTGATAAACTGCAATTACAATGTATTCGACAGGACACAGAGTTGACAATGCGCAATCTCTCTGATCTGCGTAATATTTGGCAGCGAATGAGGAGTATGACGCGGATCAAATTGTCGGGATATCACGAATAGCAGTGTATATACGTTCAATGAAATATTGAGTCCTGAATATACTGTACTGCAGCAACATTGCATTTGTCCTCGAAACGAGTTGACATAATGTATACAGCAGCAGCTGTGCTCTTTGGCGGCAACGGTGGAGCATAACGCGCATCGAATTGTAGGCAGACCACCTATAGCACCGCAGATACGTTTAATTGAATACCTAAGCCTGAATACGCAAAACTACAATTACAATGAATTAGGCAGGGACCTGAGTTGACACAGCGCACAGTGGCTGATTTCCGCTCTATTTGGCAGCAAGTGTGCGGTATACCGCGCATCGAATTGACGAGATATCACAAATAGCAGTGTAGATCCGTTCTATGAAATATTGAATCCTGAATATGCAGTACTACAACAACGTAGCATTTGTCCTCGACCCGAGTTGACATAATGTAAACAGATGCAGGTGCGCTGTATTTGGCAGGGAATGTGGAGTATCACGCGCATGTAATTGTCGGGATATCACCAATAGCAGTGTATATACGTTCAATGAAGTATTGAATCCAGTATATTCTGTACTCCAAAAACAATGCATTTGTCCTCGACCCGAATGACATAATGTAAACAGGAGCAGGTGCGCTGTATTTGGCAGGAAATGTGGGGTATCACGCGCATCGGATTGTCGTGATATCACCAATAGTAGTGTAGATACATTCAATGAAGTATTGAGTCCTGAGTATGCTGTACTGCAACAACATTGCATGTGTCCTCGACCCGAGTTGACATAATGTAAACAGGAGCAGGTGCGCTGTATTTGGCAGAAAATGTGGAGTTTCATGCGCATTGAATTGTCGGGATATTATCATGGCAGTGTATATACGTTCAATGAAATATTGAAACCTTAATATGCAGTACTACAATAACATTGCAATTGTCCTCGACCCGAGTTGACATAGTGTAAACAGGAGCAGGTGCGCTGTATTAGGCTGCAACTGTGAAGCATAACGCGCATCGAATTGTAGGCATACCACCTATAGCTCCGCAGATACGTTTAATTGAATACATAAGACTAAATATGCAAAAATACAATTACAATGAATTAGGCAGGGACCTGAGTTGACACAGCGCAAAGTGGCTGATATGCGCTCTATTTGGCAGCACTTGTGCGGTAAACCGCGCATCGAATTGACGAGATATCACAAACAGCATTGTAGATCCGTTCAATGAAATATTGAATCCTGACTGTGCTGTACTGCCTCAACATTGCAATTGTCCTCGACGCCAGTTGACATAATGTAAACGGGAGCACGTGCGCTGTATTTGGCGGCAAACGAGGAGTATAACGCGCATAGATTTGTCGACATACCACGAATAGCAACGGAGATACGTTTAAATAAATACTTGAGCCTAATATGCTAAACTGCAATTCCAATGGATTTGACAGGGACACAGAGTTGATATTGCGCAAACCGGTTGATGTGCGTTGTATTTGGCAGCGAATGAGGAGTATAAGGCGCTTCGAATTGTCGAGATATCACCAATAGCAGTGTATATACGTTCAATGAAATATTGAATCCCGAATATGCTGTACTACAAAAACATTGCATATGTCCTCGACCCGAGTTGACATAATGTAAACAGGAGCAGGTGCGCTGTATTATTCGGCAACTGTGAAGAATAACGCGCATCGAATTGTAGGCATACCACCTATAGCTCCGCAGATACGTTTAATTGAATACATAAGACTAAATATGCAAAAATACAATTACAATGAATAAGGCAGGGACCTGAGTTGACACAGCGCAAAGTGGCTGATATGCGCTCTATTTGGCAGCACTTGTGCGGTAAATCGCGCATCGAATTGACGAGATATCACAAACAGCAGTGTAGATCCGTTCAATGAAATATTGAATCCTGACTGTGCTGTACTGCCACAACATTGCAATTGTCCTCGACCCCAGTTGACATAATGTAAACGGGAGCCCGTGCGCTGTATTTGGCGGCAAATGAGGAGTCTAACGCGCATGGATTTGTCGACATACCACGAATAGCAGCGGAGATATGTTTAATTGAATACATAAGCGTAAATATGCAAAACTACAATTACAATGAATTAGGCAGGGACCTGAGTTGACAGAGCGCACAGTGGCTGATTTGCGCTCTATTTGGCAGCAGCTGTGCGGTATACCGCACATCGAATTGACGAGATATCACAAATAGCAGTGTAGATCCGTTCTATGAAAAATTGAATCCTGAATATGCAGTACTACAACAATGTAGCATTTGTCCTCGAAAGGAGTTGACATAATGTATACAGGAGCAGGTGCTCTGTTTGGCGGCATCTGTGGAGCATAACGCGCATCGAATTGTAGGCGTACCACCAATAGCACCGGAGATACGTTTAATTGAATACTTAAGCCTGAATATGCAAAACTACAATTACAATGAATTAGGCAGGGACCTCAGATGACACAGCGCACAGTGGCTGATTTGCGCTCTATTTGGCAGCAGCTGTGCGGTATACCGCGCATCGAATTGGCGAGATATCACAAATAGCAGTGTAGATCCGTTCTATGAAATATTGAATCCTGAATATGCAGTACTACAACAACGTAGCATTTGTACTCGTCCCGAGTTGACATAATGTAAACAGGAGCAGGTGCGCTGTATTTGGCAGGGAATGTGGAGTATCACGCGCATCGAATTGTCGTGATATCACCAATAGCAGTGTAGATACATTCAATGAAGAATTGAATCCTGAATATGCAGTACTACAACAACGTAGCATTTGTCCTCGACCCGAGTTGACATAATGTAAACAGGAGCAGATGCGCTGTATTTGGCAGGGAATGTGGAGTATCACGCGCATCGAATTGTCGTGATATCACCAATAGCAGTGTAGATACATTCAATGAAGTATTGAATCCTGAATATGCAGTACTACAACAACGTAGCATTTGTCCTCGTCCCGAGTTGACATAATGTAAACAGGAGCAGGTGCGCTGTATTTGGCGGCAAATGAGGAGTATAACGCGCATAGATTTGTCGACATACCACGAATAGCAGCGGTGATACGTTTAAATAAATACTTGTGCCTAATATGATAAACTGCAACTACAATGTATTTGACAGGGCACAGAGTTGTCAATGCGCGCACCGGCTGATGTGCGTAGTATTTTGCAGCGAATGAGGAGTATAACGCGCATCGAATTGTCGGGATATTACCAATAGCAGTGTAGATCCGTTCAATGGAATATTGAATCATGAATATGCTGTACTGCAACAACATTGCATTAGTCCTCGACCCGAGTTGATATAATGTAAACAGCAACAGGTGCGCCGTATGTGGCGGGAAATGTGGAGTTTCACGCGTATCGAATTGTCAGGATGCCAACAATGGCAGTGTATGTACGTTCAATGAAGTATTGAATCCGGTATATGCTGTACTGCAAAAGCAATGCATTTGTCCTCGACCACAATTGACATAATGTAAACAAGAGCAGGTGCGCTGTATTTGGCAGGGAATGTGGAGTATCACGCGCATCGAATTGTCGTGATAGGACCAATAGCAGTGTAGACACATTCAATTAAGTATTGAATCCTGAATATGCAGAACTTCAACTTCATTGCATTAGTCCTCGACCCGAGTTGACATAATGTAAACAGGAGCAGATGCGCTGTATTTGGCAGGGAATGAGGAGTATAACGCGCATCGAATTGTCGGGATATTACCAATAGCAGTGTAGATCCGTTCAATGGAATATTGAATCATGAATATGCTGTACTGCAAAAACAATGCATTTGTCCTCGACCACAATTGACATAATGTAAACAAGAGCAGGTGCGCTGTTTGGCTGCAACTGCGGAGTATAGCGCGCATAGATTTGTCGACATACCACGAATTGCAGCGGAGATACGCTTAATTAAATAATTGAGCCTAACATGATAAACAGCAAATACAATGTATTTGACAGGACACAGAGTTGACAATGCGCCAATTCTCTGATGTGCGTAGTATTTCGCAGCGAATGAGGGGTATAACGCTCTTCGAATTGTCGGCATATCACGAATAGCAGTGTATATACGTTCAATGAAATATTGAATTCGGTATATGCTGTACTGCAACAACATTGCGTGTGTCCTCGACCCGAGTTGACATAATGTAAACAGCAACAGGTGCGCTGTATTTGGCAGGGAATGTGGAGTATCACGCGCATGTAATTGTCGGGATATCACCAATAGCAGTGTATATACGTTCAATGAAGTATTGAATCCGGTATATGATGTACTGCAAAAACAATGCATTTGTCCTCGACCCGAATGACATAATGTAAACAGGAGCAGGTGCGCTGTATTTGGCAGGAAATGTAGAGTATCATGCGCATCGAATTGTCGGGATATCACCAATAGCTGTGTAGATACATTCAATGAAGTATTGAATCCTGAGTATGCAGTACTACAAGATCTTTGCATTTGTCTTCGTCCCCAGTTGCCATAATGTAAACAGGAGCAGGTCCGCTGTTTGGCGGCAACTGTGGAGCATAACGCGCATCGAATTGTAGGCATACCACCAATAGCACCGGAGATCCGTTTAATTGAATACATAAGCCTAAGTATGCAAAACTACAATTACAATGAATTAGGCAGGTACCTGAGTTGACATAGCGCAAAGTGGCTGATTTGCGTTCTATTTGGCAGCAACTGTGCGGTATAGCGCGCATCGAATTGACGAAATATCTCCAGTAGCAGTGTAGATACATTCAATGAAATATTGAATCCAGTATATGCTGTACTCCAAAAACAAAGCATTTGTCCTCGACCCGAATGACATAATGTAAACAGGAGCAGGTGCGCTGTATTTGGCAGGAAATGTGGGGTATCACGCGCATCGGATTGTCGTGATATCACCAATAGTAGTGTAGATACGTTCAATGAAGTATTGAGTCCTGAGTATGCAGTACTACAAGGACATTGCATTTGTCTTCTACCCCAGTTGACATAATGTAAACAGGAGCCGGTGCGCTGTATTTGGCAGGGAATGTGGAGTATAACGCGCATCGAGTTGTAGACATACCATCAATAGCACCGGAGATCCGTTTAATTGAATACTTAGGCCTAAATGTGCAAAACTACAATTACAATGAATTTGGCAAGGACCTGAGTTGACACAGCGCACAATGGCTGATTTGCGCTCTATTTGGCAGGAAGTGTGCGGTATACCGCGCATCGAATAGACGAGATATCTCCAGTCGCAGTGTAGATCCGTTCAATGAAATATTGAATCCTGAATGTGCTGTACTGCAAAAACATTGGATTTGTCCTCAACCCGAGTTGACATAATGTAAACAGGAGCAGGTGTGCCGTATTTGGCAGGAAACGTGTAGTACCACGCTCATCGAATGGTCGGGATATAACCAAAAACAGTGTATATACGTTCAATGAAGTATTGAATCCGGTATATGCTGTACTGCAAAAACAATGCATTTGTCCACGACCACGGTTGACACAATGTAAACAAGAGCAGGTGCGCTGTATTTGGCAGGGCATGTGGTGTATCACGCGCATCGAATTGTCGTGATATGACCGACAGCAGTGTAGATACATTCATTGAAGCCTTGAATCCTGAATATGCAGTACTACAAAATCGTTGCATTTGTCCTCGACCCAAGTTGATATAATGTAAACAGGGGCAGGTGCGCTGTATTTGGCGGCAACTGTGCGGTATACCGCGCATCGAATTGACGAGATATCACAAATAGCAGTGTAGATCCGTTCAATGAAATATCGAATCCTGAATGTGCTGTACTGCAAAAACATTGCATTTTTCCTTGACCCGAGTTGAAATAATGTAAACAGGAGCAGGTGCGCTGTATTTGGTTGGGAATGTGGAGTATCACGCGCACCGATTGTCGTGATATGACCAATAGCAGTGTAGATACATTCAATGAAGAATTGAATCCTGAATATGCAGTACTACAACTACATTACAATTGTCCTCGACCCGGGTTGACATAATGTAATCAGGAGCAGGTCCGCTGTATTTGGCGGCAAATGAGGAGTATAACGCGCATAGATTTGTCGACATACTACTAATAGCAGCGGAGATACGTTTAAATAAATACTTGAGCCTAATATGATAAACTGCAATTACAACGTATTTGACAGGACACAGAGTTGACAATGCGCAAACCGGCTGTTCTGCGTAGTATTTGCCAGGGAATGTGGAGTATCACGCGCATCGAATTGTCAGGATATCACCAATAGCAGTGTATATACGTTCAATGAAATATTGAATCCTGAATATCCTGTACTGCAAAAACATTGGATTTGTCCTCGACCCCAGTTGACATAATGCAAACAGGAGCAGGTCCGCTGTATTTGGCGGCAAATGAGGAGTATAACGCGCATAGATTTGTCGACATACCACTAATAGCAGCGGAGATACGTTTAAATAAATACTTGAACCTAATATGATAATCTGCAATTACAATGTATTTGACAGGACACAGAGTTGACAATGCGCAATCCGGCTGATCTGCGTAGTATTTGGCAGCGAAAGAGGAGTACAACGCGCATCGAGTTGTCGGGATATCACCAATAGCAGTGAATTTACGTTCAATGAAATCTTGAATGCTGAATATGCTGTACTGCAACAACATTGCATTTGTCCACGACCCGAGTTGACATAATGTAAACAGGAGCAGGTGCGCCGTAATTGGCAGGAAATGTGGAGTATCACGGGCATCGAGTTGTCGGGATATAACCAATAACAGTGTATTTACGTTTAATGAAATATTGAATCCTGAATATGCTCTACTCGCAGAAACATTGCATTTGTTGTCGACCCGAGTTGCCATAATGTAAACAGGAGCAGGTACGCTGTATTTGGCAGGAAATATGGAGTATCATGCGCATCGAATTGTCGGGATATCACCATGGCAGTGTATATACGTTCAATGAAAGGTTGAATCCTGTATATGCTATACTGCAACAACATAGCATTTGCCCTCGATACGTGTTGACATAATGTAAACAGGAGTAGGTGCGCTGTATTTGGCAGGGAATGTGGAGTATCACGCGCATCGAGTTGTCGGGATATAACCAATAACAGTGTATTTACGTTTAATGAAATATTGAATCCTGAATATGCTCTACTCGCAGAAACATTGCATTTGTCCACGACCCGAGTTGACATAATGTAAACAGGAGCAGGTGCGCCGTAATTGGCAGGAAATGTGGAGTATCATGGGCATCGAGTTGTCGGGATACCACCAATAGCAGGGTATATACGTTCAATGAAGTATTGAATCCGGTATATGCTGTACTGCAAAAGCAATGCATTTGTCCTCGACCACTATTGACACAATGTAAACAAGAGCAGGTGCGCTGTATTTGGCAGGGAATGTGGAGTATCAAGCGCATCGAAGTGTCGGGATATCACCATGGCAGTGTATATACGTTCAATGAAAGGTTGAATCCTGTATATGCTATACTGCAACAACATAGCATTTGCCCTCGATACGTGTTGACATAATGTAAACAGGAGTAGGTGCGCTGTATTTGGCAGGGAATGTGGAGTATCACGCGCATCGAGTTGTCGGGATATAACCAATAACAGTGTATTTACGTTTAATGAAATATTGAATCCTGAATATGCTCTACTCGCAGAGACATTGCATTTGTTGTCGACCCGAGTTGCCATAATGTAAACAGGAGCAGGTACGCTGTATTTGGCAGGAAATATGGAGTATCATGCGCATCGAATTGTCGGGATATCACCATGGCAGTGTATATACGTTCAATGAAATATGAATCCTGTATAGGCTGTACTGCAACAACATAGCATTTGCCTCGATCCCTTTTGACATAATGTAAACAGGAGCAGGTGCGCTGTGTTTGGCAGGGAATGTGGAGTATCACGCGCATCTAGTTGTCGGGATGTCACCAATAACAGTGTATTCACGTTCAATGAAATATAGAATCCTGAATATGCAGTACTTGCAGCAACATTGCATTTGTCCTCGACCCGAGTTGACATAATGTAAACAGGAGCAGGTGCGCTGTATTTGGCGGCAAATGAGGAGTATAACGCGCATCGAATTGTCAGGATATCACCAATAGCAGTGTATATACGTTCAATGAAATATTGAATCCTGAATATCCTGTACTGCAAAAACATTGGATTTGTCCTCGACCCCAGTTGACATAATGCAAACAGGAGCAGGTCCGCTGTGTTTGGCAGGGAATGTGGAGTATCACGCGCATCGAGTTGTCGGGAAATAACCAATAACAGTGTATTTACGTTTAATGAAATATTGAATCCTGAATATGCTCTACTCGCAGAAACATTGCATTTGTTGTCGACCCGAGTTGCCATAATGTAAACAGGAGCAGGTACGCTGTATTTGGCAGGAAATATGGAGTATCATGCGCATCGAATTGTCGGGATATCACCATGGCAGTGTATATACGTTCAATGAAATATGAATCCTGTATAGGCTGTACTGCAACAACATAGCATTTGCCTCGATCCCTTTTGACATAATGTAAACAGGAGCAGGTGCGCTGTGTTTGGCAGGGAATGTGGAGTATCACGCGCATCGAGTTGTCGGGATATAACCAATAACAGTGTATTTACGTTTAATGAAATATTGAATCCTGAATATGCTCTACTCGCAGAAACATTGCATTTGTTGTCGACCCGAGTTGCCATAATGTAAACAGGAGCAGGTACGCTGTATTTGGCAGGAAATATGGAGTATCATGCGCATCGAATTGTCAGGATATCACCAATAGCAGTGTATATACGTTCAATGAAATATTGAATCCTGAATATCCTGTACTGCAAAAACATTGGATTTGTCCTCGACCCCAGTTGACATAATGCAAACAGGAGCAGGTCCGCTGTATTTGGCGGCAAATGAGGAGTATAACGCGCATAGATTTGTCGACATACCACTAATAGCAGCGGAGATACGTTTAAATAAATACTTGAACCTAATATGATAATCTGCAATTACAATGTATTTGACAGGACACAGAGTTGACAATGCGCAATCCGGCTGATCTGCGTAGTATTTGGCAGCGAAAGAGGAGTACAACGCGCATCGAGTTGTCGGGATATCACCAATAGCAGTGAATTTACGTTCAATGAAATATTGAATCCTGAATATGCTGTACTGCAACAACATTGCATTTGTCCACGACCCGAGTTGACATAATGTAAACAGGAGCAGGTGCGCCGTAATTGGCAGGAAATGTGGAGTATCACGGGCATCGAGTTGTCGGGATATAACCAATAACAGTGTATTTACGTTTAATGAAATATTGAATCCTGAATATGCTCTACTCGCAGAAACATTGCATTTGTTGTCGACCCGAGTTGCCATAATGTAAACAGGAGCAGGTGCGCCGTAATTGGCAGGAAATGTGGAGTATCACGGGCATCGAGTTGTCGGGATATAACCAATAACAGTGTATTTACGTTTAATGAAATATTGAATCCTGAATATGCTGTACTGCAACAACATTGCATTTGTCCACGACCCGAGTTGACATAATGTAAACAGGAGCAGGTGCGCCGTAATTGGCAGGAAATGTGGAGTATCACGGGCATCGAGTTGTCGGGATACCACCAATAGCAGGGTATATACGTTCAATGAAGTACTGAATCCGGTATATGCTGTACTGCAAAAGCAATGCATTTGTCCTCGACCACTATTGACACAATGTAAACAAGAGCAGGTGCGCTGTATTTGGCAGGGAATGTGGAGTATCAAGCGCATCGAAGTGTCGGGATATCACCATGGCAGTGTATATACGTTCAATGAAAGGTTGAATCCTGTATATGCTATACTGCAACAACATAGCATTTGCCCTCGATACGTGTTGACATAATGTAAACAGGAGTAGGTGCGCTGTATTGGGCAGGGAATGTGGAGTATCACGCGCATCGAGTTGTCGGGATATAACCAATAACAGTGTATTTACGTTTAATGAAATATTGAATCCTGAATATGCTCCACTCGCAGAAACATTGCATTTGTTGTCGACCCGAGTTGCCATAATGTAAACAGGAGCAGGTACGCTGTATTTGGCAGGAAATATGGAGTATCATGCGCATCGAATTGTCGGGATATCACCATGGCAGTGTATATACGTTCAATGAAATATGAATCCTGTATAGGCTGTACTGCAACAACATAGCATTTGCCTCGATCCCTTTTGACATAATGTAAACAGGAGCAGGTGCGCTGTGTTTGGCAGGGAATGTGGAGTATCACGCGCATCTAGTTGTCGGGATGTCACCAATAACAGTGTATTCACGTTCAATGAAATATAGAATCCTGAATATGCAGTACTTGCAGCAACATTGCATTTGTCCTCGACCCGAGTTGACATAATGTAAACAGGAGCAGGTGCGCTAATTGGCGGCAAATGAGGAGTATAACGCGCATAGATTTGTCGACATGACACTAATAGCAGCGGAGATACGTTTAAATAAATACTTGAGCCTCACATGATAATCTGCAATTACAATGTATTTGACAGGACACAGAGTTGACAATGCGCAAACCGGCTGGTCTGCGCAGTATTTGGCAGCCAATGAAGAGTACAACGCGCATCGAATTGTCAGGATATCACTAATGGCAGTGTATATACGATCAATGAAATATTGAATCCTGAATATCCTGAACGGCAATAACATTGGATTTGTCCCCGACCCGAGTTGACATAATGTATACAGGAGCAGGTGCGCTGTTTGGCGGCAACTGTGGAGCACAACGCGCATCGAATTGTCGGGATATCACGAATAGCAGTGTATATACGTTCAATGAAATATTGAATCCTGAATTTGCTGCACTGCAGCAACATTGCATTTATCCTCGAAACGAGTTGACATAATATAAACAGGAGCAAGTGCACTGTATTTGGCAGAAAATGTGGAGTTTCATGCGCATCGAATTGTCGGGATATTACGATGGCAGTGTATATACGTTCAATGAAATATTGAATCCTGAATATGCAGTACTACAACAACATTGCGATTGTCCTCGACCTCAGTTGACATAATGTAAACAGGAGTTGGTCCGGTGTATTTGGCGGCAAATGAGGAGTCTCACGCGCACGGATTTGTCGGCATACCACGAATAGCAGCGGAGATAAGTTTAATTGAATACATAAGCCTAAATATGCAAAACTACCATTACAATGAATTAGGCAGGGACCTGAGTTGACATAGCGCAAAGTGGCTGATTTGCGCTCCATTTGGCAGCAACTGTGCGGTATACCGCGCATCGAATTGACAAGATATCACCAATAGCAGTGTAGATCCCTTCAATGAAATATTGAATCCTGAATGTGCTGTACTGCAAAAACATTGCATTTGTCCTTCACCCGAGTTGACATAATCTAAACAGGAGCAGGTGCGCTGTATTTGGCAGGGAATGTGGAGTATAACGCGCATCGAATTGTAGGCATACCATCAATAGCACCGGAGATCCGTTTAATTGAATACTTAAGCCTAAATATGCAAAACTACAATTACAATGTGTTACGCCACGCGACCCTCTACCTAGACCAGGTCATACATCGCGGGCCAGACGGACGCCAGATGTCCATTCATCCTTACGGCGGACCCCTATTAAGCATAAGGGCCCATCATAAATCCCAGTAATTTGCAAGCGAAGGTCCTTCAGACCCAACAAATAGCCTTTTTTAAATCGCCTTTTTTACGATTATTGTCTACTACGGCTTGACCCGGGAAAGTTAGTTTTTCTAACATACGATACAACCTTTCTTTTAATAGCCACTTTCTATCGAGGGCAGCTAAGACCCTTCCTAGGCCATCAACCTTCGTTTAACCAATTAACAACGAAGCCTACCTCCCTCACCCTCAGAGGCGAAACCGTCGCCAACAAATCCGATGGTCCTGTACGCTAGAAACACTCATCGCTAGCTTTCCTATGACACAACATCGTCGCTGTACCTCAGTTTATTATTAGTCTGGTCTGAGTCTCGACTCAGTCTCGTCTTGGTACTCTTCTCAAGTCAACTCTACTCACTCTACACGTCAAGCAATTGGAGTCTACATCAAGGATCCACGCAAGTCAGTCGGCATACTACATTCTCGTCCACTACGACATCGACACCGAACTGGACTGTTTTGCTATCCGTCGTCCAGGCAACATCCTTCGCCCGGCTTACTCAGCCATCTTGTACTTACGCACCGACGTAGCTATCGTCCTTACAAGTGGTTAGAATAAACGGCGATTTGCAACTACTTACAACGTGTATATTCAATCAACCACCTCTGTTGTCCTAAACGAAACAGGGGAGCGACTACTTCGCGGCGTCGATTAACTGAATCGTAGCGAGAATTTACGCCTCTCGCTGACGCGTATTCCTAGCGACCGCGTCTCTCCGCGGACGGTCGTAACACAATGAATTAGGCAGGGACCTGAGTTGACATAGCGCAAAGTGGCTGATTTGCGCTCTATTTGGCAGCAACTGTGCGGTATACCGCGCATCGAATTGACGAGATATCACAAATAGCAGTGTAGATTCATTCAATGAAGTATTGAATCCTGAATAAGCAGTACTACAACAACATTGGAATTGTCCTCGACCCGAGTTGACATAATGTAAACAGGAGCAGGTGCGCTGTATTTGGCGGCAAATGAGGAGTATAACGAGCATAGATTTGTCGACATACCACGTATAGCAGCGGAGATACGTTTAAATAAATACTTGAGCCTAATATGATAAACTGCAATTACAATGTATTTGACAGGACACAGAGTTGACAGCGCAAACCGGCTGATGTGCGTAGTATTTGGCAGCGAATGAGGAGTATAAGGCGCATCGAATTGTCAGGATATCACCAATAGCAGTGTATATACGTCCTATGACATATTCAATCCTGAATATCCTGTACTGCAAAAACATTGGATTTGTCCTCGACCCGAGTTCACATAATGTAAACAGGAGCAGGTGTGCCGTATTTGGCAGGAAATGTGTAGTATCACGCGCATCGAATTGTCGTGATATGACCAATAGCAGTGTAGATACATTCAATGAAGTATTGAATCCTGAAAATGCAGTACTACAACAACGTTGCTTTTGTCCTCGACCCAAGTTGACATAATGTAAACAGAGACAGGAGCGCTGTATTCGGCGCCAACTGTGGAGTATAACGCGCATCAAATTGTAGGCATACCACCAATAGCACCGGAGATACGTTTAATTGAATACTTAAGCCTAAACATGCAAAACTACAATTACAATGAATTAGGCAGGGGCCTGAGTTGACATAGCGCACAGTGGCTGATTTGCGCTCTATTTGGCAGCAACTGTTCGGTATACCGCGCATCGAATTGGCGAGATATCACAAATAGCAGTGTAGATCCGCTCAATGAAATATTGAATCCTCAATGTGCTGTACTGCAAAAACAATGCATTTGTCCTCGACCACACTTGATACAATGTAAACAGGAGCAGGTGCGCTGTATTTGGCGGCAAATGAGGAATATAACGCGCACAGATTTGCCGACATACCACGAATAGCAGCGTAGATACGTTTAAATAAATAATTGAGCCTAATATGACAATCTGCAATTACAATGTACTTGACAGGACACAGAGTTGACAATGCGCAAACACTCTGATGAACGTAGTACTTGGCAGGGAATGCGGAGTACAACTCGCATCGAACTGTCGGGATATGACGAATAGCAGTGTATATACGTTCAATGAAATATTGAATCCTGAATATGCTGTACTGCAGCAACATTGCATTTGTCCTCGACCCGAGTTGACATATTGTAAACAGGAGCAGGTGCGCTGTATTTGGCGGGAAATGTGGAGTATCATGCACATCGAATTGTCGGGATATCACCACGGCAGTGTATATACGTTCAATCAAACATTGAATCCTGTATATGCTGCACTGCAACAACATGGCATTTGTCCTCGATCCGTGTTGACACAATGTAAACAAGAGCAGGTGCGCTGTATTTGGCAGGGAATGTGGTGTATCACGCGCATCGAATTGTCGTGATATGACCAATTGCAGTGTAGATACATTCAATGAAATATTGAATCCTGAAAATGCAGTACTACAACAACATTGCAATTGTCCTCGACCCGAGTTGACATAATGTAAACAGGAGCAGGTGCGCTGTTTGGCGGCAAATGAGGAGTATGACGCGCATAGATTTGTCGACATACCACTAATAGCAGCGGAGATACGTTTAAATAAATACTTGAGCGTAACATGATAATCTGCAATTACAATGTATTTGACAGGACACAGAGTTGACAATGCGCAAACCGGCTGATCTGCGTAGTATTTGGCAGCCAATGAGGAGTACAACGCCCATCGAATTGTGAGGATATCACTAATGGCAGTGTATATACGATCAATGAAATATTGAATCCTGAATATCCTGAACGGCAAAAACATTGGATATGTCCCCGACCCGAGTTGACATAATGTAAACAGGAGCAGGTGCGCTGTTTGGTGGCAGCTGTGGAGCATAACGCGCATCGAATTGTAGGCATACCACCTATTGCACCGGAGATACGTTTAATTGAATACATAAGCCTAAATATGCAAAAATACAATTGCAAAGAATTCGGCACGGACCTGAGTTTACATAGCGCAAAGTGGCTGATTTGCGCTCTATTTGGTAGCAACTGTGCGGCATACCGCGCATCGAATTGACGAGATACCACAAATAGCAGTGTATGTCTGTTCAATGAAATATTGATTCCAGAATATGCTTTACTGCAACAACATTGCAATTGTCCTCGACCCCAGTTGACTTAATGTAAACAGGAGCAGGTCCGCTTTATTTGGCGGCAAATGTGGAGTATAGCGCGCATAGATTTGTCAAGATATCACTAATAGCAGTGTATATACGATCAATGAAATATTGAATCCTGAATATCCTGTACTGCAAAATCATTGGATTTGTCCTCGACCCGAGTTGACATAATGTAAACAGGAGCAGGTGCGCCGTATTTGGCAGGAACAGTGGAGTATCACGCGCATCGAATTGACGAGATATCACCATTAGCAGTGTAGATCCGTTCAATGTAATATTGAATCCTGAATATGCAGTACTACAACAATATTGCATTTGTCTTCGACCCCAGTTGACATAATGTGAACAGGAGCATGTCCCCCGTATTTGGCGGCAAATGATGAGTATAACGCGCATAGATTTGTCGACAAACCACGAATAGCAGCGGAGATACGTTTAAATAAATATTTGAGCCTAATATAATGAACTGCAATTACAATGTATTTGACAGGACACAGAGTTGACAATGCGCCAACCGGCTGATGTACGTAGTATTCTGCAGCGAATGAGGAATATAACGCGCATCGAACTGTCGGGATATCACCAATGGCAGTGTATGTACGTTCAATGAAATATTGGATCCTGAATATGGTGTACTGCAACAACATTGCAATCGTCTTCGGCCCCAGTTGACATAATGCAAACAGGAGCAGGTGCGCTGTATTTGGCAGGGAGTGTGGAGTATCACGCGCAACGAATTGTAGGTATACCACCAATAGCACCGGAGATACGTTTAATTGAATACTTAAGCCTGAATATGCAAAACTACAATTACAATGAATTAGGCAGGGACCTGAGTTGACATAGCGCACAGTGGCTGATTTGCGCTCTATTTGGCAGCAAGTGTGCGGTATACCGCGCATCGAATTGACGAAATATCACCAATAGCAGTGTAGAAAATTTCAATGGAGTATTGATTCCTGAATATGCAGTACAGCAATAGCATTGGATTTGACCTCGATCCGAGATTACTTAATGTAAACAGTTGCAAGTGCGCTCTATTTGGCAGCAAATGTGGAGTTTAACGCGTATCGAGCTATCGAGATATCTGGAATAGAAACTGGAATACGCTCAAATGAATATTTAAAACTGACTATGCAAAACAGGAATAACGCTGTATTTGATAGGGCACAGAGTTGACCTTGCACAAACTGGTTGCTGTGCGCTATTTCTTGCAGCAAATGTGCGGGATAGCGCGCATCGAATTGTCGACATATCACCAATAGTCGTACAGATTCGTTCAATTGATAATTGAAGCCTGGATAAGCAGCATAGCAATAACATTGGATTTGACCTCGACCCGAGTTGGCAAAATGTAAACGGGAGCATGTGCGCTGCATTTGGCAGCAAATGTGGTGTGTAAAGCGCTTCGAATTGTCGACATACCACCAATAGCGGCGGAGACACGTTTAATTGAATATTAACGGTAGAATATTTTAAAACGGCAATTACGCTGGATTTGACAGGACACAGAGTTGACATTGAGTAAACCGGTTGATGTGCGCTGTATTTGGCAGCATCTTTGGAGTAGAACGCGCATCGAATTTTCTTCGTATCTCCAATCGAAACGAAGCAACGTTCAATTGAATATTGAAGGCTGAATATACAGTACTGCAATAACACTGGATTTGACCTCGACCCGATTTGACATATTGTAAACTGGAGCAGCTCCGCTAAATTTCGCAGCGAATGAGGAGTTTAACGCTCAACCACTTGTCTAGATATCACCAATAACAGTGCGGATACGTTTAATTGAGTATTTAACACAGACTCTGCAAAACTGCAATTACGCTGCACTTGGCAGGGCCCAGAGTTGACATAGGGCAAACCGAATGACGTGCGCTGAATTTGGCCGCATATGTGGAGTAACGCACGTCGAATTGTCGAGATTTCACCAATAGCAGTGTATAAACAATTAAGGGAATATTGAATCCTGAATATGCAGTACAGCAATAACATTGGATTTGACCATGACCCGAGTTGATATAATATAAACAGGAGCAGGTGCGCTATATGCGAGAGCAAGTGTGGAGTAATACGCGCATGGAATTGAATGACGCGCGCTGTATTTGGCAGCATATGCGGAGTGGAACGCGCATAAAGTTGTTGAGACATCTGGAATAAAATCTGAGATCAGCGCAATTGAATATTTCTAGCAGAATTGTACGCATACCACCAATAGCACAGGACCTAGGTTTAATTGAATACATAAGCCTAAATAAGCAAAACCACAATTACAATGATTTATGCAGGGACCTGAGTTGACATAGCGCAAAGTGGCTGATTTACGCTCTATTCGGCAGCCACTGTGCGGTATAACGCGCATCGAATTGTCGGGATATCACCAATAGCAGTGTAGATCCGTTCAATGAAATATTGAATCCTGAATATCCTGTACTTGCAGCAACATTGCATTTGCCCTCGATACGTGTTCACATAATGTAAACAGGAGCAGGTGCGCTGTATTTGGCAGAAAATGTGGAGTATCATGCGCATCGAATTGTCGGGATATCACCATGGCAGTGTATATACGTTCAATGAAAGGTTGAATCCTGTATATGCTGCACTGCAACAACATAGCATTTGCCCTCGATACGTGTTGACATAATGTAAACAGGAGCAGGTGCGCTGTATTTGGCGGCAAATGACGAGTATAACGCGCATAGATTTGTCGACATACCGCGAATAGCAGCGGAGATACGTTTAAATGAATACTTGAGCCTAACATGATAAACTGCAATTACAATGTATTTAGCAGAACACAGAGTTGACAATGCCAAAACCGGCTGATGTGCGTAGTATTTGGCAGCGAATAAGGAGTATAACGCGCATCGAATTGTCGGGATTTCACCAATAGCAGTGTATTTACGTTCAATGAAATATTGAATCCTGAGTATGCAGTACTACAAGAACATTGCATTTGTCCTCGACCTGAGTTGACATAATGGAAACAGGAGCAGGTGCGCCGTATTTGGCAGGAAATGTAGAGTATCACGGGCATCGAATTGTCGGGATATCACCAATAGCAGTGTGTATACGTTCAATGAAGTATTGAATACGGTATATGCTGTACTGCAAAAACAATGCATTTGTCCTCGACCACAATTGACACACTGTAAGCAAGAGCAGGTGCGCTCTATTTGGCGGCAAATGAGGAGTATAGCGCGCATAGATTTGTCGACATACCACGAATAGCAGCGGAGATACGTTTAAATGAATACTTGAGCCTAATATGATAAACTGCAATTACAATGTATTTAGCAGAACACAGAGTTGACAATGCGAAAACCGGCTGATGTGCGTAGTATTTGGCAGCGAATAAGGAGGATAACGCGCATCGAATTGTCGGGATTTCACCAATAGCAGTGTATTTACGTTCAATGAAATATTGAATCCTGAGTATGCAGTACTACAAGAACATTGCATTTGTCCTCGACCTGAGTTGACATAATGTAAACAGGAGCAGGTGCGCCGTATTTGGCAGGAAATGTAGAGTATTACGGGCATCGAATTGTCGGGATATCAACAATGGCAGTGTGTATACGTTCAATGAAGTATTGAATACGGTATATGCTGTACTGCAAAAACAATGCATTTGTCCTCGACCACAATTGACACACTGTAAACAAGAGGAGGTGCGCTGTATTAGGCTGGGTATGTGGAGCATCACGTGCATCGAATTGTCGTGATAGGACCAATAGCAGTGTAGATACATTCAATGAAGTATTGAATCCTGAATATGCAGTACTTCAATTTCATTGCATTGGTCCTCGGCCCGAGTTGATATAATGTAAACAGGAGCAGGTGCGCTGTATTTGGCAGGAAATGTGGAGTATCACGCGCATCGAATTGTCGGGATATCACCAATAGCAGTGTATATACGTTCAATGAAGTATTTAATCCTGTATAAGCTGTGCTGCAAGAACAATGCAGTTGTCCTCGAACACAGTTGACACAATGTAAACAAGTGCAGGTGCGCTGTATTCGGCAGGGAATGCGGAGTAACACGCGCATCGAATTGTCGTGATATGACCAATAGTAGTGTAGATACATTCAATGAAGTACTGAATCCTGAATATGCAACACTACAGCAACATTGCATTTGTCCTCGACCCGAGTTGACATAATGTAAACAGGAGGAGGTCCGCTTTATTTGGCGGCAAATAAGGAGTATAACGCGCATAGATTTGTGAGGATATCACTAATAGCAGTGTATATACATTCAATGAAATATTGAATCCTGAATACCCTGAACGGCAAAAACATTGGATTTGTCCCCGACCCGAGTTGACATAATGTAAACAGGAGCAGGTGCGCTGTATTTGGCAGGGAATGTGGAGTATCATGCGCATCGAATTGTCGTGATATCACCAATAGCAGTGTATATACGTTCAATGAAATATTGAATCCCGTATATGCTGTACTGCAACAACATTGCATTTGTCCTCGACCCGAGTTGACATAATGTAAACAGGAGGAGGTGCGCTGTATTTGGCGGCAAATGAGGAGTATAGCGCGCATAGATTTGTCGACATACCACGAATAGCAGCGGAGATACGTTTAAATAAATACTTGAGCCTAATATGATAAACTACAATTACAATGTATTTGACAGGACACAGAGTTAACAATGCGCAAACCGGCTGATGTGCGTAGTATTTCGCAGCGAATGAGGAGTATAACGCGCATCGAATTGTCGGGATATCACAAATAGCAGTGTAGAAAATTTCAATGGAATATTGATTCCTGAGTATGCAGTACAGCAATAGCATTGGATTTGACCTCGATCCGAGATTACTTAATGTAAACAGTTGCAAGTGCGCTCTATTTGGCAGCAAATGTGGAGTTTAACGCGTATCGAACTATAGAGATGTCTGGAATAGGAACTGGAATACGCTCAAATGAATATTTAAAACTGAATATGCAAAACAGGAATAACGCTGTATTTGATAGGGCACAGAGTTGACATTGCGCAAACTGGTTGCTGTGCGCTATTTCATGCAGCAAATGTGCGGGATAGCGCGCATCGAATTGTCGACATTTCACCAATAGTAGTACAGATTCGTTCAATTGATAATTGAAGCCTGGATAAGCAGCATAGCAATAACATTGGATTTGACCTCGACCCGAGTTGGCAAAATGTAAACGGGAGCATGTGCGCTAAATTTCGCAGCGAATGAGGAGTTTAACGCTCAACCACTTGTCTAGATATCACCAATAACAGTGCGGATACGTTTAATTGAGTATTTAACACAGACTCTGCAAAATTGCAATTACGCTGCACTTGACAGGGCCCAGAGTTGACATAGGGCAAACCGAATGACGTGCGCTGAATTTGGCAGCATATGTGGAGTAACGCACGTCGAATTGTCGAGATTTCACCAATAGCAGTGTATAAACAATTAAGGGAATATTGAATCCTGAATATGCAGTACAGCAATAACATTGGATTTGACCATGACCCGAGTTGATATAATTTAAACAGGAGCAGGTGCGCTATATACGAGAGCAAGTGTGGAGTAGAACGCGCATCGAATTGAATGACGCGCGCTGTATTTGGCAGCGAATGAGGAGTATCACGCGCATCGAATTGTCGGGATATCACCAATAGCAGTGTATATACGGTCAATGAATTATTGATTCCTGAATATGAAGTACTGCAAAAACATTGCATTTGTCCCCGAGCCGAGTTGACATAATGTAAACAGGAGCAGGTGCGCTGTATTTGGCAGGTAATGTGGAGTATCACGCGCATGGAATTGTCGGGATATCACCAATAGCAGTGTATATATGTTCAGTGAAGTATTGAATCCTGTATGTGCTATACTGCAAAAACAATGCATTTGTCCCCGACCCGAGTTGACATAATGTAAACAAGAGCAGGTGCGTTGTCTTTGGCAGGGAATGTGGAGTATCACGCGCATCGAATTGTCGTGATATCGCCAATAGCAGTGTAGATACATTCAATGAAATATTGAATCCTGAGTATGCAGTACTACAAGAACATTGCATTTGTCTTCGACCCCAGTTGACATAATATAAACAAGAGCAGGTCCGCTGTTTGGTTGTAACTGTGGAGCATACCGCGCATCGAATGGTAGGCATACCACCAATAGCACCGGAGATACGTTTATTTGAATAAAAAAGCCTAAATATGCAAAACAACAATTACAATGAATTAGGCAGGGACCTGAGTTGACATAGCGCAATGTGGCTGATTTGCGCTCTATTTGGCAGCAACTGTGTGGCACACCGCGCATCGAATTGACGAGATATCACCAATAGCAGTGTAGATCCGTTCAATGAAAAATTGAATACTGAATATGCTGTACTGCAATAACATTGCAATTGTCCTCGACTCCAGTTGACAAAATGTAAACGGGAACAGGTCCGCTGTATTTGGCGGGGAATGTTGAGTATCACGCGCATCGAATTGTCGTGATATCACCAATAGCAGTGCAGATACATTCAATGAAGTATTGAATCCTGAATATGCAGTAATACAAAAACATGGCATTTGTCCTCGACCCGAGTTGACATAATGTAAACAGGAGCAGCTGCGCTGTATTTGGCAGGATCTGTGGAGTATCATGCGCATCGAATTGTCGGGATATCACCAATAGCAGTGTAGATGCGTTCAATGAAATATTGAATCCTGAATGTGCTGTATTGCAAAAACATTGCATTTGTCCTTGACCCGAGTTGACATAATGTAAACAAGAGCAGGTGCGCTGTATTTGGCGGCAAATGAGGAGTATAACGCGCATAGATTTGTCGACATACCACGAATAGCAGCGGAGATACGTTTAAATAAATATTTGAGCCTAATATGATATACTGCAATTACAATGTATTTGACAGGACACAGAGTTGACAATGCGCAAACCGGCTGATGTGCGTAGTATTTGGCAGCAAATGAGGATTACAACGCTCATCGAGTTGTCGGGATATCACCAATAGCAGTGTATATACGTTCAATGAAATATTGAATCTCGAATATGCTGTACTGCAACAACATTGCATTTGTCCTCGACCCGAGTTGACATAATGTAAACAGGAGCAGGTGCGCCGTATTTGGCAGGAAATGTGGAGTACCACAGGCATCGAATTGTCGGGATACCACCAATAGCAGGGTATATACGTTCAATGGAGTATTGAATCCGGTATATGCTGTACTGCAAAAAAAATGCAATTGTCCTCGACACCAGTTGACTTAATGTAAACAGGAGCAGGTCCGCTTTATTTGGCGGCAAATGAGGAGTATAACGCGCATAGATTTGTCAGGATATCACTAATAGCAGTGTATATAGGTTTAAATAAATACTTGAGCCTAATAAGATAAACTGCGATTACAATGGTATTTGACAGGACACAGAGTTTATAATGCGCAAACCGGCTGATGTGCGCTGTATTTGGCAGGGAGTGTGGAGTACCACGCGCATAGAATTGTCGTGATATCACCAATAGCAGTGAAGATACATTCAATGAAGTGTTGAATCCTGAGTATGCAATACTACATGAACATTGCATTTGTCTTCGACGCCAGTTGTCAGAATATAAACGGGAGCAGGTCCACTGTTCATCGGCAACTGTGGAGCATAAGGGGCATCGAATTGTAGGCATACCACCAATAGCACCGTAGATACGTTTAATTGAATCCATAAACCTAAATATGCAAAATTCCAATTACAATGAATTAGGCAGGATCCTGAGTTGACATAGCGCAAAGTGGCTGATTTGCGCTCTATTTGGCAGCAGCTGTGCGATATAGCGCGCACCGAATTGACGAGATATCACCAATAGCAGTGTAGATCCGTTCAATGGAATATTGAATCCTGAATGTGCTGTACTGCAAAAGCATTGCATTTTCCTCGACCCGAGTTGACATAATGTAAACAGGAGCAGGTGCGCTGTATTTGGCAGGGAATGTGGAGTATCACACGCATCGAATTGTCGGGATATCACGAATAGCAGTGTATATACGTTCAATGAAACATTGAATCCTGAATATGCTGTACTGCAGGAACATTGCATTTGTCCTCGACCCGAGATGACATAATGTAAACAGGAGCAGGTCCGCTGTATTTGGCGGAAAATGAGGAGTATAACGCGCATAGATTTGTCGAGATACCACGAATAGCAGCGGAGATACGTTTAAATAAAGGTTTGAGCCTAATATGATAAACTACAATTACAATGTATTTGACAGGACACAGAGTTGACAATGCGTAAACCGGCTGATGTGCGTAGTATTTGGCAGCAAATGAGGAGTACAACGCGCATCGAGTTGTCGGGATATCACAAATAGCAGTGTAGATCCGTTCAATGAAGCATTGTATCCTGAATATGCAGTACTGCAACAACATTCCATTAGTCCTCGAACCGAGTGGACATAATGTAAACAGGAGCAGGTCCGCTGTTTAGCGGCAACTGTGGAGTACATCGCGCATCGAATTGTAGGCATACCACCAATAGCACCGGAGATACGATTAATTGAATACATAAGCCTAAATATGCAAAACTACAATTACAATGAATTAGGCAGGGCCCTGAGTTGACATAGCGCCACGTGGCTGATTTGCGCTCTATTTGGCAGCAGCTGTGTGGTACACCGCGCATCGAATTGACGAGATATCACCAATAGCAGTGTAGATCCGTTCAATGAAATAATGATACCTGAATATGCTGTACTGCAACAACATTGCAATTGTCCTCGACCCCAGTTGACATAATGTAAACGGGAACAGGTACGCTGTATTTGGGGGGGGGGGGGGATGTTGAGTATCACGCGCATCGAATTGTCGTGACATCACCAATAGCAGTGCAGATACATTCAATGAAGCATTGAATCCTGAATATGCAGTACTACAAAAACATGGCATTTGTCCTCGACCCGAGTTGACATAATGTAAACAGGAGCAGGTGCGCTGTATTTGGCAGGGAATGTGGAGTATCACGCGCATCGAATTGTGGGGATTTCACCAAAAGCAGTGAATTTACGATCAATGAAATATTGAATCCTGAACATGCAGTACTGCAACAACATTGCAGTTGTCCTCGACCCGAGTTGACATAATGTAAACAGGAGCAGGTGCGCTGTATTTGGCAGGGAATGTGGAGTATCACGCGCACCGAGTTGTCGGTATTTCACCAATAGCAGTGTATTTACGTTCAATGAAATATTGAATCCTGTATATGCAGTACTACAACATCATTGCATTTGCCTTCGACCCCAGTTGACTTAATGTAAACAGGAGCAGGTGCGCTGTGTTTGGCAGGGAATGTGGAGTATCACACACATCGAATTGTAGGCATACCACCAATAGCAGCGGAGGTACGTTTAATTGAATACTTAAGCCTAAATATGCAAAGCCACAATTACAATGAATTAGACAGGGACCTGAGTTGACATATCGCAAAGTGGCTGATTTGCGCTCTGTTTTGCAGCAACTGTGCGATATACCGCGCATCGAATTGACGAGGTGTCATCAATAGCAGTGTAGATGTATTCAATGAAATATGAATCCTGTATAGGCTGTACTACAACAACATAGCATTTGCCCTCGACCCGAGTTGACATATTGTAAACAGGAGCAGGTGCGCTGTTTGGCGGCAAATGAGGAGTATAACGCGCATAGATTTGTTTGGATATCACCAATAGCAGGATATGTACGTCCAATGAAATATTGAATCCTGAACATGGTGTACTGCAACAACATTGCATTTGTCTTCGACCGCAGTTGACATAATGTGAACAGGAGCAGGTCCCTGTATTTGGCGGCAAATGAGGAGTATAACGCGCATAGATTTGTCGACATACCACGAATTGCAGCGGAGATACGTTTAAATAAATATTTGAGCCTAATATAATGAACTGCAATTACAATGTATTTGACAGGACACAGAGTTGACAATGCGCAAACCGGCTGATGTGCGTAGTATTTGGCAGCGTATGAGGAGTATAACGCGGATCGAATTGTCGGGATATCACCAATAGCAGTGTATATCCGTTCAATGAAATATTGAATCCTGAATGTGCTGTACTGCAAAAACATTGCATTTGTCCTTGAGCAGAGTTGACATAATGTAAACAGGAACAGGTGCGTTGTATTTGCCAGGGAATGTGGAGTACAACGCGCTTCGAATTGTCGGGATATCCCGAATAGCAGTGTATATACGTTCAATGAAATATTGAATCCTGAATGTGCTGTACTGCAAAAACATTGCATTTGCCCTTGACCCGAGTTGAAATAATGTAAACAGGAGCAGGTGCGCTGTACTTGGCTGGGGATGTGGAGTATAACGCGCTTCGAATTGTCGGGATATCACGAATACCAGTGTATATAAGTTCAATAAATGTTGAATCCTGAATATGCTGTACTGCAGCAACATTGCATTTGTCTTCGACCCGAGTTGACATAATGTAAACAGGAGCAGGTGCGCTGTATTTGGCGGCATATGAGGAGTATAACGCGCATGGATTTGTGGACATACCACAAATAGCAGCAGAGACACGATTAAATAAATACTTGAGCCTAATATGATAAACTGCAATTACAATGTATTTGACAGGACACAGAGTTGACAATGCGCAATCCGGCCGATCTGCGTAGTATTTGGCAGCGAATGAGGAGTATAACGCGCATCGAATTGTCGGGATATCACGAATAGCAGTGTATATACGTTCAATGAAATATTGAATCCTGATTATGCTGTACTGCAACAACATTGCAGTAGTCCTCGAAAACAGTTGACACAATGTAAAAAAGAGCTGGCCCGCTGTTTGGCGGCAGCTGTGGAGTATCACGCTCATGGAATTGACGAAATATCTCCAATAGTAGTGTAGATACGTTCAATGAAGTATTGAATCCTGAGTATGCAGTACTACAAGAACATTGCCTTTGTCTTCGACAGCAGTTGATATATAGTAAACAGGAGCAGATGCGCCGTATTTGGCTGGAAATGTGGAGTATCATGCGCATCGAATTGTCGGGATATCACCATGGCAGTTTATATACGTTCAATGAAGTATTGAATCATGGATATGCAGTACTGCAACAACATTGCATTTGTCTTCGACCCCAGCTGACATAATGTAAACAGGAGCAGGTGCGCTGTATTTGGCAGGAAATGTGGAGTATCATGCGCATCGAATTGTCGGGATTTCACCAAAAGCAGTGAATTTACGATCAATGAAATATTGAATCCTGGATATGCAGTACTGCAACAACATTGCATTTGTCATCGACCCGAGTGGGACATAATGTAAACAGGAACAGGTACGCTGTATTTGGGGGGGATGTTGAGTATCACGCGCATCGAATTGTCGTGACACCACCAATAGCAGTGCAGATACATTCAATGAAGTATTGAATCCTGAATATCCTCGACTGCAAAAATATTGCATTTGTCCTCGACCCGTGTTGACATAACGCAAACAGGAGCAGTTGCGCCGGATTTGGCAGGGAATGTGGAGTATCAGGCGCATCGATGTGTCGGGATATCACCAATAGCAGTGCAGATACATTCAATGAAGTATTGAATCCTGAATATGCAGTACTACAAAAACATGGCATTTGTCCTCGACCCGAGTTGACATAATGTAAACAGGAGCAGGTGCGCTGTATTTGGCAGGGAATGTGGTGTATCCCGCGCATCGAATTGTCGGGATTTCACCAAAAGCAGTGAATTTACGATCAATGAAATATTGAATCCTGAACATGCAGTACTGCAACAACATTGCAATTGTCCTCGACCCGAGTTGACATAATGTAAACAGGAGCAGGTGCGCCGTATTTGGCAGGAAATGTGGAGTACCGCGGCCATCGAATTGTCGGGATACCACCAATAGCAGGTTATATACGTTCAATGAAGTATTGAATCCGGTATATGCTGTACTGCAAAAACAATGCAGTTGTCCTCGACCCCAGTTGACATAATGTAAACACGAACAGATCCGCTGTATTTGGCGGCAAATGAGAAGTATAACGCGCATAAATTTGTCGACATACCACGAGTAGCAGCGGAGATACGATTAAATAAATACTTGAGCCTAATATGATAAACTGCGATTACATTAGTATTTGACAGGACACAGAGTTGATAATGCGCAAACCGGCTGACGTGCGCTGTATTTGGCAGCAAATGAGGAGTACAACGCGCATCGAATTGTCGGGATATCACCAATAGCAGTGTATTTACGTTGAATGAAATATTGAACGCTGAATATGCTGTTCTACAAAAACATTGCATTTGTCCTCGACCCGAGTTGACATAATGTAAACAGGAGCAGGAGTGCTGTATTCGGCGGGAAATGTGGAGAACAAAACGCATGGAGTTGACGAAATAACTCCAGTCGCAGTGTATATACCTTCAATGGAATATTGAATCCTGAATGTGCTGTACTGCAAAAACATTGCATTTTCCTCGACCCGAGTTGACATAATGTAAACAGGAGCAGGTGCGCTGTATTTGGCAGGGAATGTGGAGTATCACACGCATCGAATTGTCGGGATATCACGAATAGCAGTGTATATACGTTCAATGAAACATTGAATCCTGAATATGCTGTACTGCAGGAACATTGCATTTGTCCTCGACCCGAGATGACATAATGTACACAGGAGCAGGTCCGCTGTATTTGGCGGAAAATGAGGAGTATAACGCGCATAGATTTGTCGACATACCACGAATAGCAGCGGAGATACGTTTAAATAAAGGTTTGAGCCTAATACGATAAACTACAATTACAATGTATTTGACAGGACACAGAGTTGACAATGCGTAAACCGGCTGATGTGCGTAGTATTTGGCAGCAAATGAGGAGTACAACGCGCATCGAGTTGTCGGGATATCACCAATAGCAGTCTAGATCCGTTCAATGAAGCATTGAATCCTGAATATGCAGTACTGCAACAACATTCCATTAGTCCTCGAACCGAGTGGACATAATGTAAACAGGAGCAGGTCCGCTGTTTAGCGGCAACTGTGGAGTACATCGCGCATCGAATTGTAGGCATACCACCAATAGCACCGGAGATACGATTAATTGAATACATAAGCCTAAATATGCAAAACTACAATTACAATGAATTAGGCAGGGACCTCAGTTGACATAGAATCACGTGGCTGATTTGCGCTCTATTTGGCAGCAGCTGTGTGGTACACCGCGCATCGAATTGACGAGATATCACAAATAGCAGTGTAGATCCGTTCAATGAAATAATGATACCTGAATATGCTGTACTGCAACAACATTGCAATTGTTCTCGACCCCAGTTGACATAATGTAAACGGGAACAGGTACGCCGTATTTGGGGGGGGGGATGTTGAGTATCACGCGCATCGAATTGTCGTGACATCACCAATAGCAGTGCAGATACATTCAATGAAGAATTGAATCCTGAATATGCAGTACTACAAAAACATGGCATTTGTCCTCGACCCGAGTTGACATAATGTAAACAGGAGCAGGTGCGCTGTATTTGGCAGGGAATGTGGAGTATCACGCGCATCGAATTGTGGGGATTTCACCAAAAGCAGTGAATTTACGTTCAATGAAATATTGAATCCTGTATATGCAGTACTACAACATCATTGCATTTGCCTTCGACCCCAGTTGACTTAATGTAAACAGGAGCAGGTGCGCTGTGTTTGGCAGAGAATGTGGAGTATCACGCGCTTCGAATTGTCGGGATATCACCAATAGCAGTGTATTTACGTTGAATGAAATATTGAATCCTGAATATGCAGTACTACAAAAACATGGCATTTGTCCTCGACCCGAGTTGACATAATGTAAACAGGAGCAGGAGTGCTGTATTCGGCAGGAAATGTGGAGAACAAAACGCATGGAGTTGACGAAATATCTCCAGTCGCAGTGTATATACGTTCAATGAAATATTGAATCCTGAATATGCCCTACTGCAGCAACATTGCAGTTGTCCTCGACCCGAGTAGACATAATGTAAACAGGAGCAGGTGCGCTGTATTTGGCAGGGAATGTGGAGTATCACGCGCATCGAGTTGTCGGTATTTCACCAATAGCAGTGTATTTACGTTCAATGAAATATTGAATCCTGTATATGCAGTACTACAACATCATTGCATTTGCCTTCGACCCCAGTTGACTTAATGTAAACAGGAGCAGGTGCGCTGTGTTTGGCAGAGAATGTGGAGTATCACGCGCATCGAATTGTTGGAATATCACCAATAGCAGCGGAGATACGTGTAATTGAATACTTAAGCCTAAATATGCAAAACTACAATTACAATTAGTTAGGCAGGGACCTGAGTTGACATAGCGCACAGTGGCTGATTTGCGCTCTATTTGGCAGCAAGTGTGCGGTATTCCGCGCATCGAATTGAGCAGATATCACCAACAGCAGTGAATTTACGATCAATGAAATATTGAATCCTGAACATGCAGTACTGCAACAACATTGCAATTGTCCTCGACCCGAGTTGACATAATGTAAACAGGAGCAGGTGAGCTGTATTTGGCATCGAATGTGGAGTATCACGCGCATCGAATTGTCGGGATATCACCAATAGCAGTGTATTTACGTTGAATGAAATATTGAACGCTGAATATGCTGTTCTACAAAAACATTGCATTTGTCCACGACCCGAGTTGACATAATGTAAACAGGAGCAGGAGTGCTGTATTCGGCAGGAAATGTGGAGAACAAAACGCATGGAGTTGACGAAATATCTCCAGTCGCAGTGTATATACGTTCAATGAAATATTGAATCCTGAATATGCCCTACTGCAGCAACATTGCAGTTGTCCTCGACCCGAGTAGACATAATGTAAACAGGAGCAGGTGCGCTGTATTTGGCAGGAAATGTGGAGTACCGCGGCCATCGAATTGTCGGGATACCACCAATAGCAGGTTATATACGTTCAATGAAGTATTGAATCCGGTATATGCTGTACTGCAAAAACAATGCAGTTGTCCTCGACCCCAGTTGACATAATGTAAACACGAACAGATCCGCTGTATTTGGCGGCAAATGAGAAGTATAACGCGCATAAATTTGTCGACATACCACGAGTAGCAGCGGAGATACGATTAAATAAATACTTGAGCCTAATATGATAAACTGCGATTACATTAGTATTTGACAGGACACAGAGTTGATAATGCGCAAACCGGCTGACGTGCGCTGTATTTGGCAGCAAATGAGGAGTACAACGCGCATCGAATTGTCGGGATATCACCAATAGCAGTGTATTTACGTTGAATGAAATATTGAACGCTGAATATGCTGTTCTACAAAAACATTGCATTTGTCCTCGACCCGAGTTGACATAATGAAAACAGGAGCAGGAGTGCTGTATTCGGCGGGAAATGTGGAGAACAAAACGCATGGAGTTGACGAAATAACTCCAGTCGCAGTGTATATACCTTCAATGGAATATTGAATCCTGAATGTGCTGTACTGCAAAAACATTGCATTTTCCTCGACCCGAGTTGACATAATGTAAACAGGAGCAGGTGCGCTGTATTTGGCAGGGAATGTGGAGTATCACACGCATCGAATTGTCGGGATATCACGAATAGCAGTGTATATACGTTCAATGAAACATTGAATCCTGAATATGCTGTACTGCAGGAACATTGCATTTGTCCTCGACCCGAGATGACATAATGTACACAGGAGCAGGTCCGCTGTATTTGGCGGAAAATGAGGAGTATAACGCGCATAGATTTGTCGACATACCACGAATAGCAGCGGAGATACGTTTAAATAAAGGTTTGAGCCTAATATGATAAACTACAATTACAATGTATTTGACAGGACACAGAGTTGACAATGCGTAAACCGGCTGATGTGCGTAGTATTTGGCAGCAAATGAGGAGTACAACGCGCATCGAGTTGTCGGGATATCACCAATAGCAGTCTAGATCCGTTCAATGATGCATTGAATCCTGAATATGCAGTACTGCAACAACATTCCATTAGTCCTCGAACCGAGTGGACATAATGTAAACAGGAGCAGGTCCGCTGTTTAGCGGCAACTGTGGAGTACATCGCGCATCGAATTGTAGGCATACCACCAATAGCACCGGAGATACGATTAATTGAATACATAAGCCTAAATATGCAAAACTACAATTACAATGAATTAGGCAGGGACCTCAGTTGACATAGAATCACGTGGCTGATTTGCGCTCTATTTGGCAGCAGCTGTGTGGTACACCGCGCATCGAATTGACGAGATATCACAAATAGCAGTGTAGATCCGTTCAATGAAATAATGATACCTGAATATGCTGTACTGCAACAACATTGCAATTGTCCTCGACCCCAGTTGACATAATGTAAACGGGAACAGGTACGCCGTATTTGGGGGGGGGATGTTGAGTATCACGCGCATCGAATTGTCGTGACATCACCAATAGCAGTGCAGATACATTCAATGAAGAATTGAATCCTGAATATGCAGTACTACAAAAACATGGCATTTGTCCTCGACCCGAGTTGACATAATGTAAACAGGAGCAGGTGCGCTGTATTTGGCAGGGAATGTGGAGTATCACGCGCATCGAATTGTGGGGATTTCACCAAAAGCAGTGAATTTACGTTCAATGAAATATTGAATCCTGTATATGCAGTACTACAACATCATTGCATTTGCCTTCGACCCCAGTTGACTTAATGTAAACAGGAGCAGGTGCGCTGTGTTTGGCAGAGAATGTGGAGTATCACGCGCTTCGAATTGTCGGGATATCACCAATAGCAGTGTATTTACGTTGAATGAAATATTGAATCCTGAATATGCAGTACTACAAAAACATGGCATTTGTCCTCGACCCGAGTTGACATAATGTAAACAGGAGCAGGAGTGCTGTATTCGGCAGGAAATGTGGAGAACAAAACGCATGGAGTTGACGAAATATCTCCAGTCGCAGTGTATATACGTTCAATGAAATATTGAATCCTGAATATGCCCTACTGCAGCAACATTGCAGTTGTCCTCGACCCGAGTAGACATAATGTAAACAGGAGCAGGTGCGCTGTATTTGGCAGGGAATGTGGAGTATCACGCGCATCGAGTTGTCGGTATTTCACCAATAGCAGTGTATTTACGTTCAATGAAATATTGAATCCTGTATATGCAGTACTACAACATCATTGCATTTGCCTTCGACCCCAGTTGACTTAATGTAAACAGGAGCAGGTGCGCTGTGTTTGGCAGAGAATGTGGAGTATCACGCGCATCGAATTGTTGGAATATCACCAATAGCAGCGGAGATACGTGTAATTGAATACTTAAGCCTAAATATGCAAAACTACAATTACAATTAGTTAGGCAGGGACCTGAGTTGACATAGCGCACAGTGGCTGATTTGCGCTCTATTTGGCAGCAAGTGTGCGGTATTCCGCGCATCGAATTGAGCAGATATCACCAACAGCAGTGAATTTACGATCAATGAAATATTGAATCCTGAACATGCAGTACTGCAACAACATTGCAATTGTCCTCGACCCGAGTTGACATAATGTAAACAGGAGCAGGTGAGCTGTATTTGGCATCGAATGTGGAGTATCACGCGCATCGAATTGTCGGGATATCACCAATAGCAGTGTATTTACGTTGAATGAAATATTGAACGCTGAATATGCTGTTCTACAAAAACATTGCATTTGTCCACGACCCGAGTTGACATAATGTAAACAGGAGCAGGAGTGCTGTATTCGGCAGGAAATGTGGAGAACAAAACGCATGGAGTTGACGAAATATCTCCAGTCGCATTGTATATACGTTCAATGAAATATTGAATCCTGAATATGCCCTACTGCAGCAACATTGCAGTTATCCTCGACCCGAGTAGACATAATGTAAACAGGAGCAGGTGCGCTGTATTTGGCAGGGAATGTGGAGTATCACGCGCATCGAGTTGTCGGTATTTCACCAATAACAGTGTATTTAAGTTCAATGAAATATTGAATCCTGTATATGCAGTACTACAACATCATTGCATTTGCCTTCGACCCCAGTTGACTTAATGTAAACAGGAGCAGGTGCGCTGTGTTTGGCAGGGAATGTGGAGTATCACGCGCATCGAATTGTTGGAATATCACCAATAGCAGCGGAGATACGTGTAATTGAATACTTAAGCCTAAATATGCAAAACTACAATTACAATGAGTTAGGCAGGGACCTGAGTTGACATAGCGCACAGTGGCTGATTTGCGCTCTATTTGGCAGCAAGTGTGCGGTATTCCGCGCATCGAATTGTCGTGAAATCACCAATAGCAGTGTAGATACATTCAATGGAATATTGAATCCTGAATATCCTGGACTGCAAAAAGATTGCATTTGTCCTCGACCCGTGTTGACATAACGCAAACAGGAGCAGGTGCGCTGTATTTGGCATCGAATGTGGAGTATCACGCGCATCGAATTGTCGGGATATCACCAATAGCAGTGTATTTACGTTGAATGAAATATTGAACGCTGAATATGCTGTTCTACAAAAACATTGCATTTGTCCTCGACCCGAGTTGACATAATGTAAACAGGAGCAGGTGCGCTGTATTTGGCAGAAAATGTGGAGTTTCATGCGCATTGAATTGTCGGGATATTATCATGGCAGTGTATATACGTTCAATGAAATATTGAATCCTGAATTTGCAGTACTGCAAAACGATTGGATTTGACCTGGACCCCAGTTGACATAATGTAAACGGGAGCAGGTGCGCTGTATTTGGCGGCAAATGTGGAGTATAACGGGCATAGATTTGTCGACATACCACGAATAGCAGCGGAGATACGTTTAAATAAATACTTGAGCCTAATATGATAAACTGCAATTACAATGTATTTGACAGGATACAGAGTTGACAATGAGCCAACCGGCTGATGCACGTAGTATTCTGCAGCGAATGAGGAGTATAACGCGCATCGAATTGTCGGGATATCACCAATAGCAGTGTAGATACATTCTATGAAGTATTGAATCCTGAATATGCAGTACTACAACAACGTAACGTTTGACCTCGACCCGAGTTGACATAATGTAAACAGGCGCAGGTGCGCTATTTGGCGGCAACTGTGGAGCATAACGCGCATCGAATTGTAGGCATACCACCTCTAGCACCGGAGGTAAGTTTAATTGTATACATCAGCCTAAATATGCAAAAATACAATTACAATGAATTAGGCAGTGACCTGAGTTGACACAGCGCACAGTGGCTGATTTGCGCTCTATTTGGCAGCAGCTGTGCGGTATACCACGCATCGAATTGACGAGATATCACAAATAGCAGTGTAGATCCGTTCAATGAAATATTGAATCCTGAATGTGCTGTACTGCAAAAACATTCCATTTGTCCTGGAACCGTGTTGACATAATGTAAACAGAAGCAGGTGCGCTGTATTTGGCAGGGAACGTGGAGTATCACGCGCATCGAGTTGTCGTGATATCACCAATAGCAGTGTAGATACATTCAATGAAGTATTGAATCCTGAATATGCAATACTATAAAAACATTGCACTAGTCCTCGATCCGAGTTGACATAATGTAAACCGGAGCAGGTGCGCTGTATTTGGCAGCAAATGAGGAGTATAACGCGCATAGATTTGTCGACATACCACGAATAGCAGCGGAGGTACGTTTAAATAAATACTTGTACATAATATGATAAACTGCAAATACAATGTATTTGACAGGACACAGAGTTGACAATGCACAACCTCTCTGATGTGCGTAGTATTTGGCAGCGAATGAGGAGTATGACACGCTTCAAATTGACGGGATATCACCAATAGCGGTGTATATACGTTCAATGAAATATTGAATCCTGAATATGCCGTACTGCAACAACATTGCAATTGTCCTCGACCTCAGTTGACATAATGTAAACAGGAGCAGGTCCGGTGTATTTGGCGGCAAATGAGGAGTCTAACGCGCATGGATTTGTCGACATACCACGAATAGCAGCGGAGATAAGTTTAATAGAATACATAAGCCTAAATATGCAAAACTACAATTACAATGAATTAGGCAGGGACCTGAGTTGACAGAGCGCACAGTGGCTGATTTGCGCTCTATTTGGCAGCAGCTGTGCGGTATACCGCACATCGAATTGACGAGATATCACAAATAGCAGTGTAGATCCGTTCTATGAAAAATTGAATCCTGAATAAGCAGTACTACAACAACGTAGCATTTGTCCTCGAAACGAGTTGACATAATGTATACAGGAGCAGGTGCGCTGTTTGGCGGCAACTGTGGAGCATAACGCGCATCGAATTGTAGGCGTACCACCAATAGCACCGGAGATACGTTTAATTGAATACATAAGCCTAAGTATGCAAAACTACAATTACAATGAATTAGGCAGGTACCTGAGTTGACATAGCGCAATCCGGCTGATCTGCGTAGTATTTGGCAGCGAAAGAGGAGTACAACGCGCATCGAGTTGTCGGGATATCACCAATAGCAGTGAATTTACGTTCAATGAAATATTGAATCCTGAATATGCTGTACTGCAACAACATTGCATTTGTCCACGACCCGAGTTGACATAATGTAAACAGGAGCAGGTGCGCCGTAATTGGCAGGAAATATGGAGTATCATGCGCATCGAATTGTCGGGATATCACCATGGCAGTGTATATACGTTCAATGAAATATGAATCCTGTATAGGCTGTACTGCAACAACATAGCATTTGCCTCGATCCCTTTTGACATAATGTAAACAGGAGCAGGTGCGCTGTATTTGGCAGGGAATGTGGAGTATCACGCGCATCGAGTTGTCGGGATATAACCAATAACAGTGTATTTACGTTCAATGAAATATTGAATCCTGAATATGCTCTACTCGCAGAAACATTGCATTTGTTGTCGACCCGAGTTGCCATAATGTAAACAGGAGCAGGTACGCTGTATTTGGCAGGAAATATGGAGTATCATGCGCATCGAATTGTCGGGATATCACCATGGCAGTGTATATACGTTCAATGAAATATGAATCCTGTATAGGCTGTACTGCAACAACATAGCATTTGCCTCGATCCCTTTTGACATAATGTAAACAGGAGCAGGTGCGCTGTATTTGGCAGGGAATGTGGAGTATCACGCGCATCTAGTTGTCGGGATGTCACCAATAACAGTGTATTCACGTTCAATGAAATATAGAATCCTGAATATGCAGTACTTGCAGCAACATTGCATTTGTCCTCGACCCGAGTTGACATAATGTAAACAGGAGCAGGTGCGCTGATTGGCGGCAAGTGAGGAGTATAACGCGCATAGATTTGTCGACATACCACTAATAGCAGCGGAGATACGTTTAAATAAATACTTGAGCCTCACATGATAATCTGCAATTACAATGTATTTGACAGGACACAGAGTTGACAATGCGCAAACCGGCTGGTCTGCGCAGTATTTGGCAGCCAATGAAGAGTACAACGCGCATCGAATTGTCAGGATATCACTAATGGCAGTGTATATACGATCAATGAAATATTGAATCCTGAATATCCTGAACGGCAATAACATTGGATGTGTCCCCGACCCGAGTTGACATAATGTAAGCAGGAGCAGGTGCGCTGTTTGGCGGCAGCTGTTGAGCATAACGCGCATCGAATTGTAGGCATACCACCTATAGCACCGGAGATACGTTTAATTGAATACATAAGCCTAAATATGCAAAAATACATGCAATGAATTAGACAGGGACCTGAGTTTACATAGCGCAAAGTGGCTGATTTGCGCTCTATTTGGTAGCAACCGTGCGGCATACCGCGCATCGAATTGACGAGATATCACAAATAGCAGTGTAGGTCTGTTCAATGAAATATTGATTCCTGTATATGCTTTACTGCAACAACATTCCAATTGTCCTCGACCCCAGTTGACTTAATGTAAACGGGAGCAGGTCCGCTGTATTTGGCGGGAAATGAGGAGTATAACACACATAGATTTTTCGACATACCACGAATAGCAGCGGAGATACGTTTAAATACATATTTGAGCCTAATATAATGAACTGCAATTACAATGTATTTGACAGGACACAGAGTTGACAATGCGCCAACCGGCTGATGTACGTAGTAGTCTGCAGAGAATGAGGAGTATAACGCGCATCGAATTGTCGGGATATCACCAATAGCAGGATATGTACGTTCAATGAAATATTGAATCCTGAATATGGTGTACTGCAACAACATTGCAATTGTCTTCGACCCCAGTTGACATAATGTAAACAGGAGCAGGTGCGCTGTTTGGCGGCAAATGAGGAGTATAACGAGCATAGGTTTGTCGACATACCACTAATAGCGGCGGAGATACGTTTAAATAAATACTTGAGCCTAACATGATAATCTGCAATTACAATGTATTTGACAGGACACAGAGTTGACAATGCGCAAACCGGCTGATCTGCATAGTATTTGGCAGCCAATGAGGAGTATAACGCGGATCGAATTGTCGGGATATCACCAATAGCAGTGTATATCCGTTCAACGAAATATTGAATCCTGAATGTGCTGTACTGCAACAACATTGCAATTGTCCGCGGACCCCAGTTGACATAATGTAGACAGGAGCAGGTGCGCAGTATTTGGCAGGAAATGTGGAGTACAAGGCGCATGGAGTAGACGACATATCTCCAGCAGCAGTGTATTTACGTTCAATGAAATATTGAATCCTGAATATGCTCTACTCGCAGAAACATTGCATTTGTTGTCGACCCGAGTTGCCATAATGTAAACAGGAGCAGGTGTGCCGTATTTGGCAGGAAATGTGGAGTATCAAGCGCATCGTATTGTCGGGATATCACCAATAGCTGTGTAGATCCGTTCAATGAAATATTGATTCCTGAATGTGCTGTACTGCAGAAACATTGCATTTGTCCCTGACCCGAGTTGACATAATGTAAGCAGGAGCAGGTGCGCTGTTTGGCGGCAGCTGTTGAGCATAACGCGCATCGAATTGTAGGCATACCACCTATAGCACCGGAGATACGTTTAATTGAATACATAAGCCTAAATATGCAAAAATACATGCAATGAATTAGACAGGGACCTGAGTTTACATAGCGCAAAGTGGCTGATTTGCGCTCTATTTGGTAGCAACCGTGCGGCATACCGCGCATCGAATTGACGAGATATCACAAATAGCAGTGTAGGTCTGTTCAATGAAATATTGATTCCTGTATATGCTTTACTGCAACAACATTCCAATTGTCCTCGACCCCAGTTGACTTAATGTAAACGGGAGCAGGTCCGCTGTATTTGGCGGGAAATGAGGAGTATAACACACATAGATTTTTCGACATACCACGAATAGCAGCGGAGATACGTTTAAATACATATTTGAGCCTAATATAATGAACTGCAATTACAATGTATTTGACAGGACACAGAGTTGACAATGCGCCAACCGGCTGATGTACGTAGTATTCTGCAGAGAATGAGGAGTATAACGCGCATCGAATTGTCGGGATATCACCAATAGCAGGATATGTACGTTCAATGAAATATTGAATCCTGAATATGGTGTACTGCAACAACATTGCAATTGTCTTCGACCCCAGTTGACATAATGTAAACAGGAGCAGGTGCGCTGTTTGGCGGCAAATGAGGAGTATAACGAGCATAGGTTTGTCGACATACCACTAATAGCGGCGGAGATACGTTTAAATAAATACTTGAGCCTAACATGATAATCTGCAATTACAATGTATTTGACAGGACACAGAGTTGACAATGCGCAAACCGGCTGATCTGCATAGTATTTGGCAGCCAATGAGGAGTATAACGCGGATCGAATTGTCGGGATATCACCAATAGCAGTGTATATCCGTTCAACGAAATATTGAATCCTGAATGTGCTGTACTGCAACAACATTGCAATTGTCCGCGGACCCCAGTTGACATAATGTAGACAGGAGCAGGTGCGCAGTATTTGGCAGGAAATGTGGAGTACAAGGCGCATGGAGTAGACGACATATCTCCAGCAGCAGTGTATTTACGTTCAATGAAATATTGAATCCTGAATATGCTCTACTCGCAGAAACATTGCATTTGTTGTCGACCCGAGTTGCCATAATGTAAACAGGAGCAGGTGTGCCGTATTTGGCAGGAAATGTGGAGTATCAAGCGCATCGTATTGTCGGGATATCACCAATAGCTGTGTAGATCCGTTCAATGAAATATTGATTCCTGAATGTGCTGTACTGCAGAAACATTGCATTTGTCCCTGACCCGAGTTGACATAATGTAAACAGGAGCAGGTGCGCTGTATTTGGCAGGGAATGCAGAGTATCACGCGCATCGGATTGTAGGCGTACCACCAAAAGCACCGGAGATACGTTTAATTGAATACTAAAGCCTGAATTTGCAAAACTAGAATTACAATGAATTAGGCAGGGATCTGAGTTGACACAGCGCACAGTGGCTGATTTGCGCTCTATTTGGCAGCAGCTGTGCGGTATACCGCGCATCGAATTGACGAGATATCACGAATAGCAGTGTAGATCCGTTCTATGAAATATTGAATCCTGAATATGCAGTACTACAACAACGTAGCATTTGTCCTCGACCCGAGTTGACATAATGTAAACAGGAGCAGGTGCGCTGTATTTGGCAGGGAATGTGGAGTATCACGCGCATCGAATTGTCGTGATATCACCAATAGCAGTGTAGATACATTCAATGAAGAATTGAATCCTGAATATGCAGTACTACAACAACGTAGCATTTGTCCTCGACCCGAGTTGACATAATGTAAACAGGAGCAGGTGCGCTGTATTTGGCAGGGAATGCGGAGTATCACGCGCATCGGATTGTCGTGATATCACCAATAGCAGTGTAGATACATTCAATGAAGTATTGAATCCTGAATAAGCAGTACTACAACAACGTTGCATTTGTCCTCGACCCAAGTTGACATAGTGTAAACAGGCGCAGGTGCGCTGTATTTGGCAGGAAATGTGGAGTACCACGCGTATCGAATTGTAGTGATATCACCAGTAGCATTGTAGGTACATGCAATGAAGTATTGAATCCTGAGTATGCAGTACTACAAGAACATTACATTTGTCTTCGACCCCAGTTGACATAATGTAAACAGGAGCAGGTGCGCTGTTTGGCGGCAACTGTGGAGCATAACGCACATCGAATTTTAGGCATCCAGCCTATAGCACCACAGACACGTTTAATTGAATACATAAGCCTAAATATGCAACACTACAATTACAATGAATTAGGCAGGGACCTGAGTTGTCATAGCGCATAGTGGCTGATTTGCGCTCTATTTGGCAGCAAGTGTGCGGTATACCGCGCATCGAATTGACGAGATATCACCAATAGCAGTGTAGATCCGTTCAATGAAATATTGAATCCTGAATGTGCTGTACTGCAAAAACATGGCATTTGTCCGGGAATCGAGTTGACATAATGTAAACAGGAGCAGGTGCGCTGTATTTGGCAGGGAACGTGGGGTATCACGCGCATCGAATTGTCGTGATATCACCAATAGCAGTGTAGATACATTCAATGAAGAATTGAATCCTGAATATGCAGTAGTACAACAACGTAGCATTTGTACTCGACCCGAGTTGACATAATGTAAACAGGAGCAGGTGCGCTGTATTTGGCAGGAAATGTGGAGTACCCCGCGTATCGAATTGTAGTGATATCACCAGTAGCAGTGTAGGTACATGCAATGAAGTATTGAATCCTGAGTATGCAGTACTACAAGAACATTACATTTGTCTTCGACCCCAGTTGACATAATGTAAACAGGAGCAGGTGCGCTGTTTGGCGGCAACTGTGGAGCATAACGCACATCGAATTTTAGGCATCCCACCTATAGCACCATAGATACGTTTAATTGAATACATAAGCCTAAATATGCAAAACTACAATTACAATGAATTAGGCAGGGACCTGTGTTGTCATAGCGCACAGTGGCTGACTTGCGCTCTATTTGGCAGCAAGTGTGCGGTATACCGCGCATCGAATTGACGAGATATCACCAATAGCAGTGTAGATCCGTTGAATGAAATATTGAATCCTGAATGTGCTGTACTGCAATGATATTGCATTTGTCCTTGACCCGAGTTGACATAATGTAAACAGGTGCAGGTGCGCTGTATTTGCCAGGGAATGTGGAGTATAACGAGCTTCGAATTGTCTGGATATCACGAATAGCAGTGTATATACGTTCAATGAAATATTGAATCCTGAATATCCTGTACTGTAAAAACATTGCATTTGTCCTGGAATCGAGTTGACATAATGTAAACAGGAGCAGGTGCGCTGTGTTTGGCAGGGGACGTGGGGTATCACGCGCATCGAATTATCGTGATATCACCAATAGCAGTGTAGATACATTCAATGAAGAATTGATTCCTGAATATGCAGTACTACAACAACGTAGCATTTGTCCTCGACCCGAGTTGACATAATGTAAACGGGAGCAGGGGCGCTGTATATGGCAGCAAATGAGGAGTATAACGCGCAAAGATTTGTCGACATACCACGAATAGCAGCGGAGATAGGTTTAAATAAATACTTGTGCCTAATATGATAAACTGCAATTACAATGTATTTGACAGGACACAGAGTTGACAATGCGCAAACACTCTGATGTGCGTAGTATTTGGCAGCGAATGAGGAGTATAACGCGCTTCAAATTGTCGGGATATCACGAGTAGCACTGTATATACGTTCAATGAAATATTGAGTCCTGAATATGCTGTACTGCAGACACATTGCATTTGTCCTCGAAACGAGTTGACATAATGTATACAGGAGCAGGTGCGCTGTTTGGCGGCAACTGTGGAGCACAACGCGCATCGAATTGTCGGGATATCACGAATAGCAGTGTATATACGTTCAATGAAATATTGAATCCTGAATTTGCTGCACTGCAGCAACATTGCATTTATCCTCGAAACGAGTTGACATAATATAAACAGGAGCAAGTGCACTGTATTTGGCAGAAAATGTGGAGTTTCATGCGCATCGAATTGTCGGGATATTACGATGGCAGTGTATATACGTTCAAAGAAATATTGAATCCTGAATATGCAGTACTACAACAACATTGCGATTGTCCTCGACCTCAGTTGACATAATGTAAACAGGAGTTGGTCCGGTGTATTTGGCGGCAAATGAGGAGTCTCACGCGCACGGATTTGTCGGCATACCACGAATAGCAGCGGAGATATGTTTAATTGAATACATAAGCCTAAATATGCAAAACTACCATTACAATGAATTAGGCAGGGACCTGAGTTGACATAGCGCAAAGTGGCTGATTTGCGCTCTACTTGGCAGCAAGTGTGCGGTATACCGCGCATCGAATTGACAAGATATCACCAATAGCAGTGTAGATCCCTTCAATGAAATATTGAATCCTGAATGTGCTGAACTGCAAAAACATTGCATTTGTCCTTCACCCGAGTTGACATAATCTAAACAGTAGCAGGTGCGCTGTATTTGGCAGGGAATGTGGAGTACATCTCGCTTCGAATTGTCGGGATATCACGAATAGCAGTGTACATACGTTCAAAGAAATATTGAATCCTGAATATGCTGTACTGCAGCAACGTTGCATTTGTCCCCGACCCGAGTTGACATAATGTAAACAGGAGCAGGTGCGTTGTATTTGGCAGGAAATGTGGAGTATCATGCGCATCGAATTGTCGGGATATCACCATGGATGTGTATATACGTTCAATTAAATATTGAATCCTGTATATGCTGTAATGCAACATCATGGCATTTGTCCTCGATCCGAGTTGACATAATGTTAACAGGAGCAGGTGCGCTGTATTTGGCAGGGAATGTGGAGTATAACGCGCATCGAATTGTAGGCATACCATCAATAGCACCGGAGATCCGTTTAATTGAATACTTAAGCCTAAATATGCAAAACTACAATTACAATGTGTTACGCCGCGCGACCCTCTACCTAGACCAGGTCATACATCGCGGGCCAGACGGACGCCAGATGTCCATTCATCCTTACGGCGGACCCCCATTAAGCATAAGGGCCCATCATAAATCCCAGTAATTTGCAAGCGAAGGTCCTTCAGACCCAACAAATAGCCTTTTTTAAATCGCCTTTTTTACGATTATTGTCTACTACGGCTTGACCCGGGAAAGTTAGTTTTTCTAACATACGATACCACCTTTCTTTTAATAGCCACTTTCTATCGAGGGCAGCTAAGACCCTTCCTAGGCCATCAACCTTCGTTTAACCAATTAACAACGAAGCCTACCTCCCTCACCCTCAGAGGCGAAACCGTCGCCAACAAATCCGATGGTCCTGTACGCTAGAAACACTCATCGCTAGCTTTCCTATGACACAACATCGTCGCTGTACCTCAGTTTATTATTAGTCTGGTCTGAGTCTCGACTCAGTCTCGTCTTGGTACTCTTCTCAAGTCAACTCTACTCACTCTACACGTCAAGCAATTGGAGTCTACATCAAGGATCCACGCAAGTCAGTCGGCATACTACATTCTCGTCCGCTACGACATCGACACCGAACTGGACTGTTTTGCTATCCGTCGTCCAGGCAACATCCTTCGCCCGGCTTACTCAGCCATCTTGTACTTACGCACCGACGTAGCTATCGTCCTTACAAGTGGTTAGAATAAACGGCGATTTGCAACTACTTACAACGTGTATATTCAATCAACCACCTCTGTTGTCCTAAACGAAACAGGGGAGCGACTACTTCGCGGCGTCGATTAACTGAATCGTAGCGAGAATTTACGCCTCTCGCTGACGCGTATTCCTAGCGACCGCGTCTCTCCGCGGACGGTCGTAACACAATGAATTAGGCAGGGACCTGAGTTGACATAGCGCAAAGTGGCTGATTTGCGCTCTATTTGGCAGCAACTGTGCGGTATACCGCGCATCGAATTGACGAGATATCACAAATAGCAGTGTAGATTCATTCAATGAAGTATTGAATCCTGAATAAGCAGTACTACAACAACATTGGAATTGTCCTCGACCCGAGTTGACATAATGTAAACAGGAGCAGGTGCGCTGTATTTGGCGGCAAATGAGGAGCATAACGCGCATAGATTTGTCGACATACCACGTATAGCAGCGGAGATACGTTTAAATAAATACTTGAGCCTAATATGATAAACTGCAATTACAATGTATTTGACAGGACACAGAGTTGACAGCGCAAACCGGCTGATGTGCGTAGTATTTGGCAGCGAATGAGGAGTATAAGGCGCATCGAATTGTCAGGATATCACCAATAGCAGTGTATATACGTCCAATGACATATTCAATCCCGAATATCCTGTACTGCAAAAACATTGGATTTGTCCTCGACCCGAGTTCACATAATGTAAACAGGAGCAGGTGTGCCGTATTTGGCAGGAAATGTGTAGTATCACGCGCATCGAATTGTCGTGATATGACCAATAGCAGTGTAGATACATTCAATGAAGTATTGAATCCTGAAAATGCAGTACTACAACAACGTTGCTTTTGTCCTCGACCCAAGTTGACATAATGTAAACAGAGACAGGAGCGCTGTATTCGGCGCCAACTGTGGAGTATAACGCGCATCAAATTGTAGGCATACCACCAATAGCACCGGAGATACGTTTAATTGAATACGTAAGCCTAAACATGCAAAACTACAATTACAATGAATTAGGCAGGGGCCTGAGTTGACATAGCGCACAGTGGCTGATTTGCGCTCTATTTGGCAGCAACTGTTCGGTATACCGCGCATCGAATTGGCGAGATATCACAAATAGCAGTGTAGATCCGTTCAATGAAATATTGAATCCTCAATGTACTGTACTGCAAAAACAATGCATTTGTCCTCGACCACACTTGATACAATGTAAACAGGAGCAGGTGCGCTGTATTTGGCGGCAAATGAGGAATATAACGCGCACAGATTTGTCGACATACCACGAATAGCAGCGTAGATACGTTTAAATAAATAATTGAGCCTAATATGACAATCTGCAATTACAATGTACTTGACAGGACACAGAGTTGACAATGCGAAAACCGGCTGATGTGCGTAGTATTTGGCAGGGAATGCGGAGTACAACTCGCATCGAACTGTCGGGATATGACGAATAGCAGTGTATATACGTTCAATGAAATATTGAATCCTGAATATGCTGTACTGCAGCAACATTGCATTTGTCCTCGACCCGAGTTGACATATTGTAAACAGGAGCAGGTGCGCCGTATTTGGCAGGAAATGTAGAGTATCACGGGCATCGAATTGTCGGGATATCACCAATAGCAGTGTGTATACGTTCAATGAAGTATTGAATACGGTATATGCTGTACTGCAAAAACAATGCATTTGTCCTCGACCACAATTGACACACTGTAAGCAAGAGCAGGTGCGCTCTATTTGGCGGCAAATGAGGAGTATAGCGCGCATAGATTTGTCGACATACCACGAATAGCAGCGGAGATACGTTTAAATGAATACTTGAGCCTAATATGATAAACTGCAATTACAATGTATTTAGCAGAACACAGAGTTGACAATGCGAAAACCGGCTGATGTGCGTAGTATTTGGCAGCGAATAAGGAGTATAACGCGCATCGAATTGTCGGGATTTCACCAATAGCAGTGTATTTACGTTCAATGAAATATTGAATCCTGAGTATGCAGTACTACAAGAACATTGCATTTGTCCTCGACCTGAGTTGACATAATGTAAACAGGAGCAGGTGCGCCGTATTTGGCAGGAAATGTAGAGTATCACGGGCATCGAATTGTCGGGATATCAACAATGGCAGTGTGTATACGTTCAATGAAGTATTGAATACGGTATATGCTGTACTGCAAAAACAATGCATTTGTCCTCGACCACAATTGACACACTGTAAACAAGAGCAGGTGCGCTGTATTAGGCTGGGTATGTGGAGTATCACGCGCATCGAATTGTAGGGACATCACCAATAGCAGTGTATATACGTTCAATGAAGTATTTAATCCTGTATAAGCTGTACTGCAAGAACAATGCATTTGTCCTCGAACACAGTTGACACAATGTAAACAAGAGCAGGTGCGCTGCATTCGGCAGGGAATGCGGACTAACACGCGCATCGAATTGTCGTGATATGACCAATAGTAGTGTAGATACATTCAATGAAGTACTGAATCCTGAATATGAAACACTACAGGAACATTGCATTTGTCCTCGACCCGAGTTGACATAATGTAAACAGGAGGAGGTCCGCTTTATTTGGCGGCAAATAAGGAGTATAACGCGCATAGATTTGTCGACATACCACGAATAGCAGCGGAGATACGTTTAAATAAATACTTGAGCCTAATATGATAAACTACAATTACAATGTATTTGACAGGACACAGAGTTAACAATGCGCAAACCGGCTGATGTGCGTAGTATTTCGCAGCGAAGGAGGAGTATAACGCGCATCGAGTTGTCGGGATATCACAAATAGCAGTGTAGAAAATTTCAATGGAATATTGATTCCTGAATATGCAGTACAGCAATAGCATTGGATTTGACCTCGATCCGAGATTACTTAATGTAAACAGTTGCAAGTGCGCTCTATTTGGCAGCAAATGTGGAGTTTAACGCGTATCGAACTATCGAGATGTCTGGAATAGGAACTGGAATACGCTCAAATGAATATTTAAAACTGAATATGCAAAACAGGAATAACGCTGTATTTGATAGGGCACAGAGTTGACATTGCGCAAACTGGTTGCTGTGCGCTATTGCATGCAGCAAATGTGCGGGATAGCGCGCATCGAATTGTCGACATTTCACCAATAGTAGTACAGATTCGTTCAATTGATAATTGAAGCCTGGATAAGCAGCATAGCAATAACATTGGATTTGACCTCGACCCGAGTTGGCAAAATGTAAACGGGAGCATGTGCGCTAAATTTCGCAGCGAATGAGGAGTTTAACGCTCAACCACTTGTCTAGATATCACCAATAACAGTGCGGATACGTTTAATTGAGTATTTAACACAGACTCTGCAAAATTGCAATTACGCTGCACTTGACAGGGCCCAGAGTTGACATAGGGCAAACCGAATGACGTGCGCTGAATTTGGCAGCATATGTGGAGTAACGCACGTCGAATTGTCGAGATTTCACCAATAGCAGTGTATAAACATGTCGGAGATGCAAGAAAGACCGGAGCCTTCCCTTCGCAATTTTGGGAAAAGTCCTCTAATGTTATAGTTTAGATTTTATCATAGCTGTAATTAAGCAATTTTTATCATCCGATCTGATTATAATTGTACGAGATTTGCGATAGCGAAATTGGGTTCGAGGTGACAACTGGTCGCCGAACGTAGCCACGGTCACGGGATAAACGTTTAGCTTGACGAAAGTGTAGAACGGTTGTGTGGTTTCCCTAGATATGTGGTATGTGGCGGCATACGGCCTCAAGAACGGGTCTAGTCACATATGATTGTATTTTGGAGGTGTCGATATTATGGGACACACGTTGTATTAAGAATCAAACTCCAGACAGAAATTGCTTAGCAACGGCGATTGGAATTTTCTCGATGCTTCCAACGAGTAAATAATAAACTTTTGGCAGAGAATGCTTAGCAACGGTGATTGGAACCTTCTCGATGCTTCCAGCGAGCATGTAACTAACAAAATGCAATCGTACAGCGAGAAAGAATTCCATCAGATTGGGCATTCGTGTGATCGTCTTCGAAAGTGACACATCGAGTAATATACAGAGCGTCTCAGTGAATAATTATCCCGTTGGCCGTGGATTCGTTTGAACCCAAAGAAAACATTGTTATTAGCGTATATTAAATTCATTCTTCGTTAAATTTAGTATTCCTAAAATTTATTGTTCGTTAAACTTATTAATCGTTAGTTTTATTATTCGTTAAATTTATTATTCGTTAATCTAATCATTCGTTAAACTTATTATTTGTTAAGCTCATTGTTCATTTAACACAATATTCATTAAACCTTTGTAAAATCGTGTGCATACGTGTAAATACAATCTCTGTTTTGATAAAACAATGACTAATTCAAACGAAGAAGCGTTAGACGCCCTCAAGTCTAATGATAATCCGACATCAGAAGTGGGATCGGGCCCATGTATAACCATGGAACAACTCGTGAGAATCGTGGACCGGATAACTAAACCGAGGGAGTGTGAGCTGAGTGTAAAACCCGGAAGAGTTTCGTTACCACGCTTTAACCCCGAAGTCGCAGGCGCCGATCCAGCCGCGTGGTGCTCGGCTGTTAGTCGGCTTATAAAGGACAACCCTCTACGAGACAGTGCGTTGTACTCTGCCTTGAATGAAGCTTTAGAGGGTTCGGCGGCACATTGGCTGACGCAAACGATGATAGACGAAGAGATCACCTGGTCTACTGTTAAGGAACGATTCCTTATGCATTTTGGTGGTCAAGAGACGACGTCCTCATCGTTAATAAAGGTATCCAGGGAAACACCGAGGAAGAACGAACCCGCAGGGGTGTATTGCAATCGTGTCCGTTCCCTCCTGAAGACAAGATGGCAACATTCTACGAAGGACGAAATTCTTAACGCCGTCGCTCTCTACTTATCAAGTTGGCACTACCAACGTTTTAATCGATTGGCTCTCACAAGCGATATCAAAACTGAGGACCAATTTCGGAGCGAAATGAGACCCTTCTGTTACGAGGAGGAACCGACATCTTCGCCAAGAAATGCACTAGCGGAACCTGAAGCCAAACGACGCAAGTTATCGAGCCACCAGGTGAGATGCCATTACTGTGGTACCCACGGACACAAGATATCAGAGTGTCGCAAGAGAATGCGTATTGAACACCAGAAGGATGCACGACGACAGGGAGGAAGCCGACCAGCCACATCGTCCAAGACGGTTTGCTTCAAATGTCGTGCGGAGGGCCATATCGCACCTGATTGTCCGCAACTGCGGGACAGAAAACCCGGCTCCAAGAACGAACGTCGAGTCGACTCCTGCGTAGTGGATGCTCCAGCTGGTAAATTGAGTCATCTGGGTGAGTCGTTTCCATTTTATTTCGATTCCGGAGCCGAATGCTCATTAATTAAAGAATCTATAGCCTCGAAATTTTCTGGCAAACGAACAACTGATGTGGTAGTAATGCGAGGCATAGGGAATACTTGCATTAATAGTACATCTCAGATCTTGTCCACTGTATGTATTAACGGTTTTACATTGGAGATAATTTTTCATGTTCTTGCCGATAACTACTTAAAATACGATATCATGATTGGTCGTGAAATTTTGAGCCAAGGTTTTGATGTGAGTATTACGCGAAACAGTGTCGATATTTGCAAGACAAAAATGATAAACGCCTGCAGCAAAGTCGCGGAGATTGCGGTTAACATTAACGAGGTCGATACTGATGTAGTTGGTAATGACAAAGATCGATTGATTTCTGTTCTCGAAAAATTCAAAGAGTCATTTATTACGGGTTTCCCGCGGTCTCGTGTAAATACGGGCCAATTAGAAATTCGTTTGATTGATCCCAACATCACTGTACAAAGAAGTCCTTATAGACTTAGCGAGGAGGAGCGGAGAATAGTCCGAGAGAGGATAGGCGAGCTGATTCAGGCAAAAATCATAAGGCCTAGCAGTTCACCATTCGCAAGCCCTATGTTACTCGTGAAAAAGAAGGACGGCTCGGATAGATTATGCGTAGATTTTCGAGCGTTAAATAAGAACACGGTAGCGGATCGGTATCCCTTACCTCTTATCGCTGATCAGATCGCGAGATTACAGAGCGCGAGATATTTTATTAGCTTGGACATGGCCAGCGGGTTTCACCAGATCCCCATTCATCCTAATTCGATAGAGTATACCGCGTTCGTAACTCCTGATGGTCAATACGAGTACATAACGATGCCGTTTGGATTGAAGAATGCACCCTCTGTTTTCCAGAGGGCCATTCTCAAGGCCTTAGGCGACCTTGCTTATTCGTATGTCATTGTATATCTGGACGACGTTCTGGTTGTTGCCGACTCCATAGACCAAGCTTTGGAAAGATTACACATTGTATTAAACATCCTCGTAAGCGCCGGATTTTCTTTTAATTTTTCGAAATGCTCCTTCTTGAAGACGTCAGTTCTGTATTTGGGTTATGTGATTCATAACGGAGAAGTTCGTCCAAATCCGGGTAAAATACAAGCTTTGAATTCCCTACCCGCGCCAACGACCGTCACGCAGCTTCGGCAGTTCATTGGCCTGGCCTCCTATTTTCGAAAGTTCGTTCCTAAATTCTCGCAGGTAATGAGACCTTTGTATGCACTCACTTCCGGTAGCAAAAACATAAATTGGACGGATAAACATGAAAGGATCAGGCAAAAAGTAATTTCTATTCTGACCAACGAGCCGGTGCTAATGATATTTGACCCCAAATATCCTATAGAATTACATACCGACGCTAGTTCAGAAGGATATGGGGCTATCTTGATGCATAAGGTCGAAGGTAAAAATAGAGTAGTTGAGTATTACAGCAAACGGACTAGCCCTACGGAATCTAGATACCATTCCTATGAGCTGGAAACGTTGGCCGTTGTAAACGCCGTCAAACATTTCCGTCACTATCTGCACGGACGGGAATTTCTTGTTGTTACTGATTGTAATTCTCTGAGGGCATCTAGTAACAAGGTACATTTAAATGATAGGGTTTACAGGTGGTGGGCCTACTTACAAACTTTTACCTTTGACATTATGTATCGAGAAGGCAAACGAATGGCTCATGTAGACTTTTTCTCACGAAACCCCGTAGATCTAGACCACCGTGCGAACAACAAAATTATAGAGAAAGAAATCAATCTGACAGAGATCTCCGACGATTGGTTGCTGGCGGAACAACGTCGCGACCCATAAATTTCTGAGATCGTCGAAAAGTTACAGAACGAAGAGCTCGCGGACGACATTGCGAATACATATGAAATACGGTCCGGTACACTTCATCGCAAAATACAGAGAAAAGGTAAAACCCTCTGCTTGCCCATTGTCCCAAGAGGCTTTAGGTGGTCCGTCATTAACCATGTGCATCAGTCCATTATGCACTTAGGTTGGGATAAAACGCTTGAGAAACTATACGAGTATTACTGGTTTGAGGGAATGGCGAAATATGTTCGCAAATTCGTTGAAAACTGTCATGCTTGTCGAGTTTCGAAGGCTAGTTCAGGTAAAGTACAAGCTGAACTACATCCCATACCTAAGACCAGCATACCCTGGCATACGGTTCACATGGATATTACGGGCAAGTTAAGCGGTAAGAGTAGCTCGAAGGAGTATATCATTGTTTTGATCGACGCTTTTACCAAATTTGTGTACCTACAGCATACCTGTAGATTAGATGCCCTTAACACCATTACAGCACTTAAGTCCGCTATATTCTTATTCGGCAATCCCTGTCGGGTAATAGCGGACCAAGGAAGGTGTTTTACGGGTAAAGTTTTTCAAAATTTCTGTAAAGAGAGACATATCAAACTTCATTTAATAGCAACCGGTGCTAGTAGGGCCAATGGACAAGTAGAGCGTACCATGAGCACGTTGAAGAACATGCTTACGACGGTGGAAACTACCGGGCGAGCATGGCAAGACGCGATTGGCGAGATACAACTGGCTTTGAATTGCACCACCAATCGTGTAACTAATTCGAGTCCCCTGGAATTATTAATTGGGAAGGCAGCAAGGCCCTACGGCTTGTCGTTGCCCGATAATATCGAGGAAAAAGAGGTGGACATCTCCAATGTAAGGCAACAGGCGATACAGAGCATAGAGTCTTGCGCTAGTTATGATAAAGACAGGTTTGACAGGACGAAGGCTAAAATAGTTAAGTTTAGTCTCGGGGACTTTGTGTTACGAAAGAACGAAGAAAGGAATCAGACAAAGTTAGATCAGAAATTCAGGGGTCCATTCGTGATAACAGAGATTTTGGACGGGGATAGATATACTCTAAAAACCTTAGACGGCAAGAGATCATATAAGGATAGACACGACAATTTGAGGAAAATGCCAGATAGTTGCGTTCCTGCTGAGTTGGACGTCTGCGGTGACGACAACGGCGGTGATAATAACGATGCGAGCACACTGTTCTCAGGGGATCATTGATACCGCGTTGTGGTGTCCTGTGCGCTTCGTAATACACCCAGTGTGGTGTCCTGTGCGCTTCGTAATACGCCTAGTGTGGTGTCCTGTGCGCTTCGTAATACGCCCAGTGTGGTGTCCTGTGCGCTTCGTAATACGCCCAGTGTGGTGTCCTGTGCGCTTCGTAATACACCCAGTGTGGTGTCCTGTGCGCTTCGTAATACGCCCAGTGTGGTGTCCTGTGCGCTTCGTAATACACCCAGTGTGGTGTCCTGTGCGCTTCGTAATACGCCCAGTGTGGTGTCCTGTGCGCTTCGTAATACGCCCAGTGTGGTGTCCTGTGCGCTTCGTAATACGCCCAGTGTGGTGTCCTGTGCGCTTCGTAATACGCCCAGTGTGGTGTCCTGCACGTTCGTAATACACTCAGCGTGGTGATACGATCCAACAAACTGAGATCTGTGTGCGAAATCGAAAATGATCCGTCGTGTCGTTGCGGTTTGACTGGTGGCTCACGGAATGTAACTGGCACCTTTAATATGAGCCATAACACTACCAATATTAATTCTTTTTCATTTCCTTGTTTGTCAAATCCCCGTACAGAGTTTTGTTGTTGAACTGGACCCTTGACTTATTCGGAACATTTAGTTGAATAGTAAATAATATCAGTTGCACCGAGTCTAATGTGAAAAAAAAAAAAAAATTTTCTGTATTTTAGTTACACACGAGGACGTGTGATAATCAGAATGGCCGTGTCGGAGATGCAAGAAAGACCGGAGCCTTCCCTTCGCAATTTTGGGAAAAGTCCTCTAATGTTATAGTTTAGATTTTATCATAGCTGTAATTAAGCAATTTTTATCATCCGATCTGATTATAATTGTACGAGATTTGCGATAGCGAAATTGGGTTCGAGGTGACAACTGGTCGCCGAACGTAGCCACGGTCACGGGATAAACGTTTAGCTTGACGAAAGTGTAGAACGGTTGTGTGGTTTCCCTAGATATGTGGTATGTGGCGGCATACGGCCTCAAGAACGGGTCTAGTCACATATGATTGTATTTTGGAGGTGTCGATATTATGGGACACACGTTGTATTAAGAATCAAACTCCAGACAGAAATTGCTTAGCAACGGCGATTGGAATTTTCTCGATGCTTCCAACGAGTAAATAATAAACTTTTGGCAGAGAATGCTTAGCAACGGTGATTGGAACCTTCTCGATGCTTCCAGCGAGCATGTAACTAACAAAATGCAATCGTACAGCGAGAAAGAATTCCATCAGATTGGGCATTCGTGTGATCGTCTTCGAAAGTGACACATCGAGTAATATACAGAGCGTCTCAGTGAATAATTATCCCGTTGGCCGTGGATTCGTTTGAACCCAAAGAAAACATTGTTATTAGCGTATATTAAATTCATTCTTCGTTAAATTTAGTATTCCTAAAATTTATTGTTCGTTAAACTTATTAATCGTTAGTTTTATTATTCGTTAAATTTATTATTCGTTAATCTAATCATTCGTTAAACTTATTATTTGTTAAGCTCATTGTTCATTTAACACAATATTCATTAAACCTTTGTAAAATCGTGTGCATACGTGTAAATACAATCTCTGTTTTGATAAAACAATGACTAATTCAAACGAAGAAGCGTTAGACGCCCTCAAGTCTAATGATAATCCGACATCAGAAGTGGGATCGGGCCCATGTATAACCATGGAACAACTCGTGAGAATCGTGGACCGGATAACTAAACCGAGGGAGTGTGAGCTGAGTGTAAAACCCGGAAGAGTTTCGTTACCACGCTTTAACCCCGAAGTCGCAGGCGCCGATCCAGCCGCGTGGTGCTCGGCTGTTAGTCGGCTTATAAAGGACAACCCTCTACGAGACAGTGCGTTGTACTCTGCCTTGAATGAAGCTTTAGAGGGTTCGGCGGCACATTGGCTGACGCAAACGATGATAGACGAAGAGATCACCTGGTCTACTGTTAAGGAACGATTCCTTATGCATTTTGGTGGTCAAGAGACGACGTCCTCATCGTTAATAAAGGTATCCAGGGAAACACCGAGGAAGAACGAACCCGCAGGGGTGTATTGCAATCGTGTCCGTTCCCTCCTGAAGACAAGATGGCAACATTCTACGAAGGACGAAATTCTTAACGCCGTCGCTCTCTACTTATCAAGTTGGCACTACCAACGTTTTAATCGATTGGCTCTCACAAGCGATATCAAAACTGAGGACCAATTTCGGAGCGAAATGAGACCCTTCTGTTACGAGGAGGAACCGACATCTTCGCCAAGAAATGCACTAGCGGAACCTGAAGCCAAACGACGCAAGTTATCGAGCCACCAGGTGAGATGCCATTACTGTGGTACCCACGGACACAAGATATCAGAGTGTCGCAAGAGAATGCGTATTGAACACCAGAAGGATGCACGACGACAGGGAGGAAGCCGACCAGCCACATCGTCCAAGACGGTTTGCTTCAAATGTCGTGCGGAGGGCCATATCGCACCTGATTGTCCGCAACTGCGGGACAGAAAACCCGGCTCCAAGAACGAACGTCGAGTCGACTCCTGCGTAGTGGATGCTCCAGCTGGTAAATTGAGTCATCTGGGTGAGTCGTTTCCATTTTATTTCGATTCCGGAGCCGAATGCTCATTAATTAAAGAATCTATAGCCTCGAAATTTTCTGGCAAACGAACAACTGATGTGGTAGTAATGCGAGGCATAGGGAATACTTGCATTAATAGTACATCTCAGATCTTGTCCACTGTATGTATTAACGGTTTTACATTGGAGATAATTTTTCATGTTCTTGCCGATAACTACTTAAAATACGATATCATGATTGGTCGTGAAATTTTGAGCCAAGGTTTTGATGTGAGTATTACGCGAAACAGTGTCGATATTTGCAAGACAAAAATGGTAAACGCCTGCAGCAAAGTCGCGGAGATTGCGGTTAACATTAACGAGGTCGATACTGATGTAGTTGGTAATGACAAAGATCGATTGATTTCTGTTCTCGAAAAATTCAAAGAGTCATTTATTACGGGTTTCCCGCGGTCTCGTGTAAATACGGGCCAATTAGAAATTCGTTTGATTGATCCCAACATCACTGTACAAAGAAGTCCTTATAGACTTAGCGAGGAGGAGCGGAGAATAGTCCGAGAGAGGATAGGCGAGCTGATTCAGGCAAAAATCATAAGGCCTAGCAGTTCACCATTCGCAAGCCCTATGTTACTCGTGAAAAAGAAGGACGGCTCGGATAGATTATGCGTAGATTTTCGAGCGTTAAATAAGAACACGGTAGCGGATCGGTATCCCTTACCTCTTATCGCTGATCAGATCGCGAGATTACAGAGCGCGAGATATTTTATTAGCTTGGACATGGCCAGCGGGTTTCACCAGATCCCCATTCATCCTAATTCGATAGAGTATACCGCGTTCGTAACTCCTGATGGTCAATACGAGTACATAACGATGCCGTTTGGATTGAAGAATGCACCCTCTGTTTTCCAGAGGGCCATTCTCAAGGCCTTAGGCGACCTTGCTTATTCGTATGTCATTGTATATCTGGACGACGTTCTGGTTGTTGCCGACTCCATAGACCAAGCTTTGGAAAGATTACACATTGTATTAAACATCCTCGTAAGCGCCGGATTTTCTTTTAATTTTTCGAAATGCTCCTTCTTGAAGACGTCAGTTCTGTATTTGGGTTATGTGATTCATAACGGAGAAGTTCGTCCAAATCCGGGTAAAATACAAGCTTTGAATTCCCTACCCGCGCCAACGACCGTCACGCAGCTTCGGCAGTTCATTGGCCTGGCCTCCTATTTTCGAAAGTTCGTTCCTAAATTCTCGCAGGTAATGAGACCTTTGTATGCACTCACTTCCGGTAGCAAAAACATAAATTGGACGGATAAACATGAAAGGATCAGGCAAAAAGTAATTTCTATTCTGACCAACGAGCCGGTGCTAATGATATTTGACCCCAAATATCCTATAGAATTACATACCGACGCTAGTTCAGAAGGATATGGGGCTATCTTGATGCATAAGGTCGAAGGTAAAAATAGAGTAGTTGAGTATTACAGCAAACGGACTAGCCCTACGGAATCTAGATACCATTCCTATGAGCTGGAAACGTTGGCCGTTGTAAACGCCGTCAAACATTTCCGTCACTATCTGCACGGACGGGAATTTCTTGTTGTTACTGATTGTAATTCTCTGAGGGCATCTAGTAACAAGGTACATTTAAATGATAGGGTTTACAGGTGGTGGGCCTACTTACAAACTTTTACCTTTGACATTATGTATCGAGAAGGCAAACGAATGGCTCATGTAGACTTTTTCTCACGAAACCCCGTAGATCTAGACCACCGTGCGAACAACAAAATTATAGAGAAAGAAATCAATCTGACAGAGATCTCCGACGATTGGTTGCTGGCGGAACAACGTCGCGACCCATAAATTTCTGAGATCGTCGAAAAGTTACAGAACGAAGAGCTCGCGGACGACATTGCGAATACATATGAAATACGGTCCGGTACACTTCATCGCAAAATACAGAGAAAAGGTAAAACCCTCTGCTTGCCCATTGTCCCAAGAGGCTTTAGGTGGTCCGTCATTAACCATGTGCATCAGTCCATTATGCACTTAGGTTGGGATAAAACGCTTGAGAAACTATACGAGTATTACTGGTTTGAGGGAATGGCGAAATATGTTCGCAAATTCGTTGAAAACTGTCATGCTTGTCGAGTTTCGAAGGCTAGTTCAGGTAAAGTACAAGCTGAACTACATCCCATACCTAAGACCAGCATACCCTGGCATACGGTTCACATGGATATTACGGGCAAGTTAAGCGGTAAGAGTAGCTCGAAGGAGTATATCATTGTTTTGATCGACGCTTTTACCAAATTTGTGTACCTACAGCATACCTGTAGATTAGATGCCCTTAACACCATTACAGCACTTAAGTCCGCTATATTCTTATTCGGCAATCCCTGTCGGGTAATAGCGGACCAAGGAAGGTGTTTTACGGGTAAAGTTTTTCAAAATTTCTGTAAAGAGAGACATATCAAACTTCATTTAATAGCAACCGGTGCTAGTAGGGCCAATGGACAAGTAGAGCGTACCATGAGCACGTTGAAGAACATGCTTACGACGGTGGAAACTACCGGGCGAGCATGGCAAGACGCGATTGGCGAGATACAACTGGCTTTGAATTGCACCACCAATCGTGTAACTAATTCGAGTCCCCTGGAATTATTAATTGGGAAGGCAGCAAGGCCCTACGGCTTGTCGTTGCCCGATAATATCGAGGAAAAAGAGGTAGACATCTCCAATGTAAGGCAACAGGCGATACAGAGCATAGAGTCTTGCGCTAGTTATGATAAAGACAGGTTTGACAGGACGAAGGCTAAAATAGTTAAGTTTAGTCTCGGGGACTTTGTGTTACGAAAGAACGAAGAAAGGAATCAGACAAAGTTAGATCAGAAATTCAGGGGTCCATTCGTGATAACAGAGATTTTGGACGGGGATAGATATACTCTAAAAACCTTAGACGGCAAGAGATCATATAAGGATAGACACGACAATTTGAGGAAAATGCCAGATAGTTGCGTTCCTGCTGAGTTGGACGTCTGCGGTGACGACAACGGCGGTGATAATAACGATGCGAGCACACTGTTCTCAGGGGATCATTGATACCGCGTTGTGGTGTCCTGTGCGCTTCGTAATACACCCAGTGTGGTGTCCTGTGCGCTTCGTAATACGCCTAGTGTGGTGTCCTGTGCGCTTCGTAATACGCCCAGTGTGGTGTCCTGTGCGCTTCGTAATACGCCCAGTGTGGTGTCCTGTGCGCTTCGTAATACACCCAGTGTGGTGTCCTGTGCGCTTCGTAATACGCCCAGTGTGGTGTCCTGTGCGCTTCGTAATACACCCAGTGTGGTGTCCTGTGCGCTTCGTAATACGCCCAGTGTGGTGTCCTGTGCGCTTCGTAATACGCCCAGTGTGGTGTCCTGTGCGCTTCGTAATACGCCCAGTGTGGTGTCCTGTGCGCTTCGTAATACGCCCAGTGTGGTGTCCTGCACGTTCGTAATACACTCAGCGTGGTGATACGATCCAACAAACTGAGATCTGTGTGCGAAATCGAAAATGATCCGTCGTGTCGTTGCGGTTTGACTGGTGGCTCACGGAATGTAACTGGCACCTTTAATATGAGCCATAACACTACCAATATTAATTCTTTTTCATTTCCTTGTTTGTCAAATCCCCGTACAGAGTTTTGTTGTTGAACTGGACCCTTGACTTATTCGGAACATTTAGTTGAATAGTAAATAATATCAGTTGCACCGAGTCTAATGTGAAAAAAAAAAAAAAAATTTTCTGTATTTTAGTTACACACGAGGACGTGTGATAATCAGAATGGCCGTGTCGGAGATGCAAGAAAGACCGGAGCCTTCCCTTCGCAATTTTGGGAAAAGTCCTCTAATGTTATAGTTTAGATTTTATCATAGCTGTAATTAAGCAATTTTTATCATCCGATCTGATTATAATTGTACGAGATTTGCGATAGCGAAATTGGGTTCGAGGTGACAACTGGTCGCCGAACGTAGCCACGGTCACGGGATAAACGTTTAGCTTGACGAAAGTGTAGAACGGTTGTGTGGTTTCCCTAGATATGTGGTATGTGGCGGCATACGGCCTCAAGAACGGGTCTAGTCACATATGATTGTATTTTGGAGGTGTCGATATTATGGGACACACGTTGTATTAAGAATCAAACTCCAGACAGAAATTGCTTAGCAACGGCGATTGGAATTTTCTCGATGCTTCCAACGAGTAAATAATAAACTTTTGGCAGAGAATGCTTAGCAACGGTGATTGGAACCTTCTCGATGCTTCCAGCGAGCATGTAACTAACAAAATGCAATCGTACAGCGAGAAAGAATTCCATCAGATTGGGCATTCGTGTGATCGTCTTCGAAAGTGACACATCGAGTAATATACAGAGCGTCTCAGTGAATAATTATCCCGTTGGCCGTGGATTCGTTTGAACCCAAAGAAAACATTGTTATTAGCGTATATTAAATTCATTCTTCGTTAAATTTAGTATTCCTAAAATTTATTGTTCGTTAAACTTATTAATCGTTAGTTTTATTATTCGTTAAATTTATTATTCGTTAATCTAATCATTCGTTAAACTTATTATTTGTTAAGCTCATTGTTCATTTAACACAATATTCATTAAACCTTTGTAAAATCGTGTGCATACGTGTAAATACAATCTCTGTTTTGATAAAACAATGACTAATTCAAACGAAGAAGCGTTAGACGCCCTCAAGTCTAATGTTAATCCGACAAACAATTAAGGGAATATTGAATCCTGAATATGCAGTACAGCAATAACATTGGATTTGACCATGACCCGAGTTGATATAATTTAAACAGGAGCAGGTGCGCTATATACGAGAGCAAGTGTGGAGTAGAACGCGCATCGAATTGAATGACGCGCGCTGTATTTGGCAGCGAATGAGGAGTATAACGCGCATCGAATTGTCGGGATATCACCAATAGCAGTGTATATACGGTCAATGAAATATTGAATCCTGAATATGAAGTACTGCAAAAACATTGCATTTGTCCCCGAGCCGAGTTGACATAATGTAAACAGGAGCAGGTGCGCTGTATTTGGCAGGTAATGTGGAGTATCACGCGCATGGAATTGTCGGGATATCACCAATAGCAGTGTATATATGTTCAGTGAAGTATTGAATCCTGTATGTGCTATACTGCAAAAACAATGCATTTGTCCCCGACCCGAGTTGACATAATGTAAACAAGAGCAGGTGCGTTGTCTTTGGCAGGGAATGTGGAGTATTACGCGCATCGAATTGTCGTGATATCGCCAATAGCAGTGTAGATACATTTAATGAAATATTGAATCCTGAGTATGCAGTACTACAAGAACATTGCATTTGTCTTCGACCCCAGTTGACATAATATAAACAAGAGCAGGTCCGCTGTTTGGTTGTAACTGTGGAGCATACCGCGCATCGAATGGTAGGCATACCACCAATAGCACCGGAGATACGTTTATTTGAATAAAAAAGCCTAAATATGCAAAACAACAATTACAATGAATTAGGCAGGGACCTGAGTTGACATAGCGCAATGTGGCTGATTTGCGCTCTATTTGGCAGCAACTGTGTGGTACACCGCGCATCGAATTGACGAGATATCACCAATAGCAGTGTAGATCCGTTCAATGAAAAATTGAATACTGAATATGCTGTACTGCAATAACATTGCAATTGTCCTCGACCCCAGTTGACATAATGTAAACGGGAACAGGTCCGCTGTATTTGGCGGGGAATGTTGAGTATCACGCGCATCGAATTGTCGTGATATCACCAATAGCAGTGCAGATACATTCAATGAAGTATTGAATCCTGAATATGCAGTAATACAAAAACATGGCATTTGTCCTCGACCCGAGTTGACATAATGTAAACAGGAGCAGGTGCGCTGTATTTGGCAGGATCTGTGGAGTATCATGCGCATCGAATTGTCGTGATATCACCAATAGCAGTGTAGATGCGTTCAATGAAATATTGAATCCTGAATGTGCTGTATTGCAAAAACATTGCATTTGTCCTTGACCCGAGTTGACATAATGTAAACAGGAGAAGGTGCGCTGCATTTGCCATGGAATGTGGAGTACAACGCGCTTCCAATTGTCGGCATATCACGAATAGCAGTGTATATAAATTCAATGAAATATTGAATCCTGAATGTGCTGTACTGCAAGAACATTGCATTTGTCATTGACCCGAGTTGACATAATGTAAACAGGAGCAGGTGCGCTGTATTTGCCAGGGAATGTGGAGTATAACGCGCTTCGAATTGTCGGGATATCACCATGGAAGTGTATATACGTTCAATGAAATATTGAATCCTGTATATGCTGTACTGCAACAACATGGCATTTGTCCTCGATCCGAGTTGACATAATGTAAACAGGAGCAGGTGCGCTGTACTTGGCAGGGAATGTGGAGTATCACGCGCAACGAATTGTAGGCATACCACCAATAGCACCGGAGATACGTTTAATTGAATACTTAAGCCTGAATATGCAAAACTACAATTACAATGAATTAGGCAGGGACCTGAGTTGACATAGCGCACAGTGGCTGATTTGCGCTCTATTTGGCAGCAAGTGTGCGGTATACCGCGCATCGAATTGACGAAATATCACCAATAGTAGTACAGATTCGTTCAATTGATAATTGAAGCCTGGATGAGCAGCATAGCAATAACATTGGATTCGACCTCGAACCGAGTTGGCAAAATGTAAACGGGAGCATGTGCGCTGTATTTGGCAGCAAATGTGGAGTATAAAGAGCTCCGATTTGTCGACATACCACCAATAGCGGCGGAGACACGTTTAATTGAATATTTCCGGTAGAATATTTTAAAACGGCAATTACGCTGGATTTGTCAGGACACAGAGTTGACATTGAGTAAACCGGTTGATGTGCGCTGTATTTGGCAGCATCTCTGGAGTAGAACGCGCATCGAATTTTCTTCGTATCTCCAATCGAAACGAAGCAACGTTCAATTGAATATTGAAGGCTGAATGTACAGTACTGCAATAACATTGGATTTGACCTCGACCCGATTTGACATAATGTAAACTGGAGCAGCTCCGCTAAATTTCGCAGCGAATGAGGAGTTTAGCGCTCAACCACTTGTCTAGATATCACCAATAACAGTGCGGATACGTTTAATTGAGTATTTAACACAGACTCTGCAAAATTGCAATTACGCTGCACTTGACAGGGCCCAGAGTTGACATAGGGCAAACCGAATGACGTGCGCTGAATTTGGCCGCATATGTGGAGTAACGCACGTCGAATTGTCGAGATTTCACCAATAGCAGTGTATAAACAATTAAGGGAATATTGAATCCTGAATATGCAGTACAGCAATAACATTGGATTTGACCATGACCCGAGTTGATATAATTTAAACAGGAGCAGGTGCGCTATATGCGAGAGCAAGTGTGGAGTAGAACGCGCATCGAATTGAATGACGCGCGCTGTATTTGATAGCATATGTGGAGTGGAACGCGCATAGAATTGTTGAGACATCTGGAATAAAATCTGAGATCAGCGCAATTGAATATTTCTGGCAGAATTTCCTAAACTACAGTAACGCTATATTTGACAGAGCACAGACTTAGCATAGCGCAAACCGGCCGAAGGGCGCTGTTTTTCTCAGCTAATGGGATGTATAACGCGCATCGAATTTTCGACATGCCATCAATAGCTGCGGAGATACGTTTAATTGGAAAATGCAGCCTAAATATGCAAAACTGCAACTTCAAGTGATTTGGCAGGGACCAGGGTTGACATAGTGAAATCCGGCTGACGCGCGCTGTAGTTGGCAGCAGATGTGGAGTAGGAGGCGCATAGAATTATCGACATACCCCCAATAGCAGTAGAGATACGTTTGATTGAATACTTAATCCTAAATATGCTTTACTGCAACTACAATGGATTTGGCAGGATACACAGTTGACATTGTGCAAACCGGTTGATGTGCGCTGTATTTCGCAGCAAATGTGGAGTAGAAAGCGCATCAAATTGTCGACATATCTCCAAGGGAAACGGCGATACGTTCAAATGAATATTGAAGCCTGAATATGCAGTACTGCAAAAACATTGGATTTGACCTCGACAGGAGTTGACATAATGTAAACAGGAGCAGGTCCGCTGTATTTGGCGGCAAATGAGGAGTATAACGCACATCGAATTGTTGACATTCTATCAATAACAGCGCGGATTAGTTTAATTGAATACTGAAGCCTAAGTATGCAAAACAGCAATTACAAAGCATTAGGTCCGGTATGTAGCTGTATTCTTCGGGTAACGTATTCAGCATGTAATTTAGCTTTTCCCCCTCACTCACTTGTGCGCCGGCACGTTTTAATTGGTTTATTAATTTTTCAAACTCACAAAAAAATGACTCTGATTCACTGTAGTTCTCCAGTCTTATGTTTTCCAATCTCCTTCTGCATACGATCTGCAGTGCCGTCGACTCTTTCAAGTGTTCGAGATTTGGAATGGCCGCCTGGTAATTGCCGCGGCGGTTTAAGGGAGCATACGATCCCCGGGCAGGACGACCGTTAAGGGTACCCTAATGCGGACCCCTCATAAACAGTGGACCTATCGTACAGTCAAGGTACTTTAGGACCTCACGGAAAAGACCCACAAAACACGAAATCTCTTTATTGTTTATGCTACATCTCAGGAAGACCGAACACGCGGGTTTTCCCCAAGGGTAAGGTCACCTGCGCAGGCAGCCAGCCCATTCCAAAACATACGTATTTACCCAATGAGCAATTAGGAACAGACTTGAGACACCTCCACCACGAATCTTCCGCTACGACAGCAACATCCCCAAGAATCACTCTTGCACCAGTCTTCGAAGAGTCAACACCTACCAGTCTTCAGTCAGGGAAGAGTTTAATCAGGGACTCTTGCGCCAGTCTTCTAAGAGTCAACACCTACCAGTCGTCAGTCAGTGAACAGGAGAATCAGTAACTTAAGTTCAGTGTATTCATAGTAGTAAGAGGAATTCAGTACATATCAAGACAGTTGTAACCAGAGTATTGAGTGGAATAAATAAGGTGAACTAAATCTCGCTCTTTACACTTATTATAATCCTCACCCTTGAGCGCAAATAACGTTCAAGGTTCGCGATACCAACCGATCAGTTGTGCCTGACTGGTCGTTAGTTAGTTTGTGTGTCGCAACATCAAGTACATTTCATCAAACCTTTTTATTATATTATATGCCGTTTTTTCTTCCCTAACATACCCCAATTGTCTATTTGTGATGGCACTGTAAATTATATTTATCGCCCTCAAATCCTTTTTGTCCCAATCTTCATTGTCTCTTTCGGTCTTAATTCTAGTTGTAACAACCTTGCATTCCTTATACTTGAGAAACATCGTGTTCTTTGCTTCCACATTCCATAATCCTGACCATCGAATACAGGTATCATGATTTCCGATCTCTCCATTTTAATTGGTTTTTTTTCCTGTACTTAAGCATTCCTACGTGCTTGAAGTATTTTTTTTCTTTTTATCCTCTGACGGTTTCTTCCCGTACTAAACTCACTCGCAAGATCGTAACCACGCACTCAATAGCTTGCAAAACTAGTAACCACGCTCTGCTACCATGTTAAGGTAATGAAAGGATTCGGAAATACATATAGTTTATTTTATTTTATACACAATAGCTACACATATATGTTGCACTCTGTAGACCACGATAACCTTCTTACACGCACGCTTGTTGTTGACCGACTCTTCCTGAAGATTCTAACATCCGGCAACTGTCTCTTATCTCAACTAAGACCTGGGCGCCCTCTCACGCTTACACACACATTCACATGTACAGTGTAAATGTATCATCTACTCAACACGCTCATCGAATTGTCGAGATATCTGGAATAAACAATGAGATGCGCTCAATATAATATTTAAGACAGAATCTGCAAAACTGCAGCAACGCTGTTTTGACAGGGCCCGGAGTTGCCATACCGCAAACCGAATGCCGTGCGCTGTATTTGACTGCTTATGTGGAGTAGTACGCGCATCGAATTGTCGACATATCTCCATGAGAAACCGAGATACGTCCAATTGAATATTCCCGGCAGAATCTCCAAAACGCCAATTACGCTGGATATGACAGGGTCTGAGTTGACATAGCGCAAACCGGCTGATGTGCGCAGTATTTGGCAGCAAATGTGGCGTATAACACGGGTCGAAATGTCGAGATATCACCAATAGCAGTGTAGATACGTTCAATGGAGTATTGAATCCTGGATATGCAGTACTGCAGTAACATTGCATTTAACCTCGACCCGAGTTGACATAATGTAAAGAGGAGCAGGTCAGCTGCATTTGGCGGCACATGTGGAGTACCGCGCGCAACGAATTGTCGACATAACACCAATAGCAGCGGATACGTTTAATTGAATACTTCAGCCTAAATATGCTAAACTGTAACTACAATGGATTTGACAGGACACAGAGTTGACATTGCGCAAACCGGCTGATGTGCGCAGTATTTGGCAGCAAGTGTGGAGTATAACGCGAATCGATTTGTCCAGATATCTGGAATGGAAACTGAGAGACTCTCAATTGAATACTTAAGATAGAATCTGCAAAGCACCAATATCTCCGTATTTGACAGCACCTAGAGTTAACATAACGCAAACCGAATGACGTGCGCTGCATTTGGCAGCATATGTGGAGCAGTGCGCGTATCGAAATGTCGACGTACCACCAAGAGCAGCGGAGATACGCTTAATTAAATACTTGAGCCAAAATATGATAAACTGCAATTACGCTGGATTTGACAGGAGACAGATTTAACATTGCGCAAGCCGGTTAATGTGCACTGTATTTGGCAGCAATTGTGGGGTATAACGCGCATCGAATTGTCGACAAATCTTCAATGGAAACGGAGATACTTTCCATTGAATATTGAAGCCTAAATGTGCAGTACTGCAAAAACATTGGATTGGTCCGCGACCCCCGACTTGACATAATGTAAACAGCAGCAGGTCCACTGTATTTGGCAGCAAATGTGGAGTATGAGGCACGTCGAATTGTCGAGATATCACCTATAGTAGTGCCGATCCGTTCAATGTAATATTGAATCCTGATTATGCAGTACTGCAACAACATTGCATATGACCTCGACCAGATGAGACATAACGTAAACAGGAGCAGGTGCGCCGTATTTGGCAGGAAATGTGGAGTATCACGCGCATCGAATTGACGAGATATCACCATTAGCAGTGTAGATCCGTTCAATGAAATATTGAATCCTGAATATGCAGTACTACAACAACATTGCATTTGTCTTCGACCCCAGTTGACATAATGTGAACAGGAGCAGGTCCCCTGTATTTGGCGGCAAATGAGGAGTATCACGCGCATCAAATTGTCGGGATATAACCAAAAACAGTGTATATACGTTCAATGAAATATTGAATCCTGAATATGCTGTACTGCAACAACATTGCATTTGTCCTCGACCCCAGTTTACATAATGTAAACAGGAGCAGGTGCGCTGTATTTATCGGCAAATGAGGAGTATAACGCGCGTAGATTTGTCGACATACCAGGAATAGCAGCGAAGATACGTTTAAATAAATATTTGAGCCTAATATAATGAACTGCAATTACAATGTATTTGACAGGACACAGAGTTGACAATGCGCCAACCGGCTGATGTACGTAGTATTCTGCAGCGAATGCCGAGTATAACGCGCATCGAATTGTCGGGATATCACCAATAGCAGTGTATGTACGTTCAATGAAATATGGGATCCTGAATATGGTGTACTGCAACAACATTGCAATCGTCTTCGACCCCAGTTGACATAATGTAAACAGGAGCAGGTGCGCTGTATTTAGCGGCAAATGAGGAGTATAACGCGCATAGATTTGTCGACATACCAGGAATAGCAGCGGAGATACGTTTAAATAAATACTTGTGCATAATATGATAAAATGCAATTACAATGTATTTGACAGGACACAGAGTTGACAATGCGCAAACCGGCTGATGTGCGTAGTATTTGGCAGCGAATGAGGAGTATAACGCGGATCGAATTGTCGGGATATCACCAATAGCAGTGTATATCCGTTCAATGAAATATTGAATCCTGAATGCGCTGTACTGCAAAAGCATTGCATTTGTCCTTACCCGAGTTGACATAATGTAAACAGGAGCAGGTGCGCTGTATATGCCAGGGAATGTGGAGTACAACGCGCTTCGAATTGTCGGGATATCAGGAATAGCAGTGTATATACGTTCAATGAAATATTGAATCCTGAATATGCTGTACTGCAGCAATATTGCATTTGTCCTTGACCCGAGTTGACATAATGTAAACAGGAGCAGGTGCGCTACATTTGCCAGGGAATGTGGAGTACAACGCGCTTCGAATTGTCGGGATATCACGAATAGCAGTGTATATACATTCAATGAAATATTGAATCCTGAATGTGCTGTACTGCAAAATCATTGCATTTGTCCTTGACCCGAGTTGACATAATGTAAACAGGAGCAGGTGCGCTGTATTTGCCAGGGAATGTGGAGTACAAAGCGCTTCGAATTGCCGGGATATCACGAATAGCAGTGTAGATACGTTCAATGAGATATTGAATCCTGAATATGCTCTACTCGCAGAAACATTGCATTTGTTGTCGACCCGAGTTGACATAATGTAAACAGGAGCAGGTGCGCTGTATTTGGCGGCAAATGAGGAGTATAACGCGCATAGACTTGTTGACATACCACGAATAGCAGCGGAGATACGTTTAAATAAATACTTTAGCCTAATATGATAAACTGCAATTACAAAGTATTTGACAGGACACAGAGTTGACAATGCGCAAACCGGCTGATGTGCGTAGTATTTGGCAGCGAATGAGGAGTATCACGCGCATCAAATTGTCGGGATATAACCAAAAACAGTGTATATACGTTCAATGAAATATTGAATCCTGTATATGCTGTACTGCAAAAACAATGCATTTGTCCTCGAACACAGTTGACACAATGCAAACAAGAACAGATGCGCTGTATTGGGCAGGAAATGTGGAGTATCACGCGCATCGAATTGTCGTGATATGACCAATAGCAGCGTATATACGTTCAATGAAATATTGAATACTGAATGTGCTGTACTGCAATAACATTGCATTTGTCCTTGACCCGAGTTGACATAATGTAAACAGGAGCAGGTGCGCTGTATTTTCCAGGGAATGTGGAGTATAACGTGCTTCGAATTGTCGGGATATCACGAATAGCAGTGTATATACGTTCAATGAAATATTGAATCCTGAATATCCTGTACTGCAAAAACATTGGATTTGTCCTCGACCCGAGTTGACATAATGTAAACAGGAGCAGGTGTGCCGTATTTGGCAGGAAATGTGTAGTATCACGCGCATCGAATTGTCAGGATATGACCAATAGCAGTGTAGATACATTTAATGAAGTACTGAATCCTGAATATGCAACACTACAAAAATGTTGCATTTGTCCTCGACCCAAGTTGATATAATGTAAACAGGGGAAGATGCGCTGTATTTGGCGGCAACTGTGGAGCATAACGCGCATCGAATTGTAGGCATACCACCAATAGCACCGGAGATCTGTTCAATTGAATACTTAGGCCTAAATATGCAAAACTACAATTACAATGAATTAGGCAGGGACCTGAGTTGACATAGCGCAAAGTGGCTGATTTGCGCTCTATTTGGCAGCAACTGTGCGGTATACCGCGCATCGAATTGGCGAGATATCACAAATAGCAGTGTCGATCCGTTAAATGAAATATTGAATCCTGAATATGGTGTACTGCAACAACATTGCAATAGTCTTCGACCCCAGTTGACATAATGTAAACAGGAGCAGGTGCGCTGTATTTGGCAGGGAATGTGGAGTATCACCCGCATCGAGTTGTCGGGATGTCACCAATAACAGTGTATTCACGTTCAATGAAATATTGAATCCTGAATATGCAGTACCTGCAGCAACATTGTAATTGTCCTCGACCCGCGTTGACATAATGTAAACAGGAGCAGGTGCGCTGTTTGGCGGCAAATGAGGAGTATGACGCACATAGATTTGTCGACATACCACTAATAGCAGCGGAGATACGTTTAAATAAATATTTGAGCCTAATATAATGAACTGTAATTACAATGTATTTGAAAGGACACAGAGTTGACAATGCGCAAACTCTCTGATGAACGTAGTACTTGGCAGGGAATGTGCAGTACAACTCGCATCGAACTGTCGGGATGTGACGAATAGCAGTGTATATACGTTCAATGAAATATTGAATCCTGAATATGCTGTACTGCAGCAACATTGCATTTGTCCTCGACCCGAGTTGACATATTGTAAACAGGAGCAGGTGCGCTGTATTTGGCAGGAAATGTGGAGTATCATGCGCATCGAATTGTTGGGATATCACCACGGCAGTGTATATACGTTAAATCAAACATTGAATGCTGTATATGCTGCACTGCAACAACATGGCATTTGTCCTCGATCCGTGTTGACACAATGTGAACAAGAGCAGGTGCGCTGTATTTGGCAGGGAATGTGGTGTATCACGCGCATCGAATTGTCGTGATATGACCAATTGCAGTGTAGATACATTCAATGAAGTATTGAATCCTGAATATGTAGTACTACAACTTCATTGCATTTGTCCTCGACTAGAGTTGACATAATGTAAACAGGAGCAGGTGTGCTGTATTTGGCGGCAACTGTGGAGTACAACGCGCATCGAATTGTAGGCATACCACCAATAGCATCGGAGATACGTTTAATTGAATACTTGAGCCTGAATATGCAAAACTACAATTACAATGAATTAGGCAGGGACCTGAGTTGACATAGCGCAAAGTGGCTGATATGCGCTCTATTTTTCAGCAACTGTGCGGTATACCGCGCATCGAATTGACGAGATATCACAAATAGCAGTGTAGATCCGTTCAATGAAATATTGAATCCTGAATGTGCTGTACTGCAGCAACATTGCATTTGTCCTCGACCCGAGTTGACATAATGTAAACAGGAGCAGGTGTGCCGTTTATGGCAGGAAATGTGTAGTATCACGCGCATCGAATTGCCGGGATATCACCAATAGCAGTGTATATACGTTCAATGAAGTATTTAATCCTGTATATGCTGTACTGCAAAAACAATGCATTTGTCCTCGAACACAGTTGACACAATGCAAACAAGAACAGGTGCGCTGTGTTTGGCAGGGAATGTGGAGTACAACTCGCTTCGAATTGTCGTGATATGACCAATAGCAATGTAGATACATTCAATGAAGTATTGAATCCTGAATATGCAGTACTACAAAGACGTTGCATTTGTCCTCAACCCAAGTTGATATAAAGTAAACAGGGGCAGGTGCGCTGTATTTGGCGGCAACTGTGGAGCATAACGCGCATCGAATTGTAGGCATACCACCAATAGAACCGGAGATCCGTTTAATTGAATACTTAGGACTAAATATGCTAAACTACAATTACAATGAATTGGGCAGAGACCTGAGTTGACATAGCGCACAGTGGCTGTTTTGCGCTCTATTTGGCAGCAAGTGTGCTGTATTACGCGCATCGAGTTGTCGGGATATCACCAATAACAGTGTATTTACGTTCAATGAAATATTGAATCCTGAATGTGCTGTACTGCAATAACATTGCATTTGTCCTTGACCCGAGTTGACATAATATAAACAGGAGCAGGTGCGCTGTATTTGCCAGGGAATGTGGAGTATAACGCGCTTCGAATTGTCGGGATATCACGAATAGCAGTGTATATACGTTCAATGAAATATTGAATCCTGAATATCCTGTACTGCAAAAACATTGGATTTGTCCTCGACCCGAGTTGACATAATGTAAACAGGAGCAGGTGTGCCGTATTTGGCAGGAAATGTGTAGTATCACGCGCATCGAATTGTCGGGATATGACCAATAGCAGTGTAGATACATTCAATGAAGTACTGAATCCTGAATATGCAACACTACAAAAATGTTGCATTTGTCCTCGACCCAAGTTGATATAATGTAAACAGGGGAAGATGCGCTGTATTTGGCGGCAACTGTGGAGCATAACGCGCATCGAATTGTAGGCATACCACCAATAGCACCGGAGATCTGTTCAATTGAATACTTAGGCCTAAACATGCAAAACTACAACTACAATGAATTAGGCAGGGACCTGAGTTGACATAGCGCAAAGTGGCTGATTTGCGCTCTATTTGGCAGCAACTGTGCGGTATACCGCGCAACGAATTGGCGAGATATTACAAATAGCAGTGTCGATCCGTTAAATGAAATATTGAATCCTGAATATGGTGTACTGCAACAACATTGCAATAGTATTCGACCCCAGTTGACATAATGTAAACAGGAGCAGGTGCGCTGTATTTGGCAGGGAATGTGGAGTATCACCCGCATCGAGTTGTCGGGATGTCACCAATAACAGTGTATTCACGTTCAATGAAATATTGAATCCTGAATATGCAGTACCTGCAGCAACATTGTAATTGTCCTCGACCCGCGTTGACATAATGTAAACAGGAGCAGGTGCGCTGTTTGGCGGCAAATGAGGAGTATGACGCACATAGATTTGTCGACATACTACTAATAGCAGCGGAGATACGTTTAAATAAATATTTGAGCCTAATATAATGAACTGTAATTACAATGTATTTGAAAGGACACAGAGTTGACAATGCGCAAACTCTCTGATGAACGTAGTACTTGGCAGGGAATGTGGAGTACAACTCGCATCGAACTGTCGGGATGTGACGAATAGCAGTGTATATACGTTCAATGAAATATTGAATCCTGAATATGCTGTACTGCAGCAACATTGCATTTGTCCTCGACCCGAGTTGACATATTGTAAACAGGAGCAGGTGCGCTGTGTTTGGCAGGAAATGTGGAGTATCATGCGCATCGAATTGTTGGGATATCACCACGGCAGTGTATATACGTTAAATCAAACATTGAATGCTGTATATGCTGCACTGCAACAACATGGCATTTGTCCTCGATCCGTGTTGACACAATGTGAACAAGAGCAGGTGCGCTGTATTTGGCAGGGAATGTGGTGTATCACGCGCATCGAATTGTCGTGATATGACCAATTGCAGTGTAGATACATTCAATGAAGTATTGAATCCTGAATATGTAGTACAAAAAAACGTTGCATTTGTCCTCAACCCAAGTTGATATAAAGTAAACAGGGGCAGGTGCGCTGTATTTGGCGTCAACTGTGGAGCATAACGCGCATCGAATTGTAGGTATACCACCAATAGCACCGGAGATCCGTTTAATTGAATACTTAGGACTAAATATGCTAAACTACAATTACAATGAATTGGGCAGAGACCTGAGTTGACATAGCGCACAGTGGCTGATTTGCGCTCTATTTGGCAGCAAGTGTGCTGTATTACGCACATCGAGTTGTCGGGATATCACCAATAACAGTGTATTTACGTTCAATGAAATATTGAATCCTGAATGTGCTGTACTGCAATAACATTGCATTTGTCCTTGACCCGAGTTGACATAATGTAAACAGGAGCAGGTGTGCCGTATTTGGCAGGAAATGTGTAGTATCACGCGCATCGAATTGTCGGGATATGACCAATAGCAGCGGAGGTACGTTTAAATAAATACTTGAGCCTAACATGATAATCTGCAATTACAATGTATTTGACAGGAAGGAGAGTTGACAATGCGCAAACCGGCTGATCTGCGTAGTATTTGGCAGCCAATGAGGTGTGCAACGCGCATCGAATTGTCAGGATATCACTAATGGCAGTGTATATACGATCAATGAAATATTGAATCCTGAATATCCTGAACGGCAAAAACATTGGATTTGTCCCCGACCCGAGTTGACATAATGTAAACAGGAGCAGGTGCGCTGGTTGGCGGCAGCTGTGGAGCATAACGCGCATCGAATTGTAGGCATACCACCTATAGCACCGGAGATACGTTTAATTGAATACATAAGCCTAAATACGCAAAAATACAATTGCAATGAATTAGGCAGGGACCTTAGTTTACATAGAGCAAAGTGGCTGATTTGCGCTCTATTTGGTAGCAACTGTGCGGCATACCGCGCATCGAATTGACGAGATATCACAAATAGCAGTGTAGATCCGTTCAATGAAATATTGATTCCTGAATATGCTTTACTGCAACAACATTGCAATTGTCCTCGACCCCAGTTGACTTAATGAAAACAGGAGGAGGTCCGCTTTATTTGGCGGCAAATGAGGAGTATAACGCGCATAGATTTGTCAGGATATCACTAATAGCAGTGTATATACGATCAATGAAATATAGAATACTGAATATCCTGTACTGCAAAATCATTGGATTTGTCCTCGACCCGAGTTGACATAATGTAAACAGGAGCAGGTGCGCCGTATTTGGCAGGAAATGTGGAGTATCACGCGCATCGAATTGTCGGCATATCACGAATAGCAGTGTATATAAATTCAATGAAATATTGAATCCTGAATGTGCTGTACTGCAAAAACATTGCATTTGTCATTGATCCAAGTTGACATAATGTAAACAGGAGCAGGTGCGCTGTATTTGCCAGGGAATGTGGAGTATCACGCGCATCGAGTTGTCGGGATGTCACCAATAACAGTGTATTCACGTTCAATGTAGTATTGAATCCTGAATATGGTGTACTGCAAAATCAGTGGATTTGTCCTCGACCCCAGTTGACATAATGTGAACAGGAGCAGGTGCGCCGTATTTGGCGGCAAATGAGGAGTATAACGCGCATAGATTTGTCGACATACCACGAATAGCAGCGGAGATACGTTAAAATAAATATTTGAGCCTAATATAATGAACTGCATTTACAATGTATTTGACAGGACACAGAGTTGACAATGCGCCAACCGGCTGATGTACGTAGTATTCTTCAGCGAATAAGGAGTATAACGCGCATCGAATTGTCGGGATATCACCAATAGCAGGATATGTACGTTCAATGAAGTATTGAATCCTGAATATGGTGTACTGCAACAACATTGCAATTGTCTTCGACCCCAGTTGACATAATGTAAACAGGAGCAGGTGCGCTGTGTTTGGCAGGGAATGTGGAGTATCATGCTCATCGAATTGTCGGGATATCACCATGGAAGTGTATATACGTTCAATGAAATATTGAATCCTGTATATGCTGTACTGCAACAACATGGCATTTGTCCTCGATCCGAGTTGACATAATGTGAACAGGAGCAGGTGCGCTGTACTTGGCAGGGAATGTGGAGTATCACGCGCAACGAATTGTAGGCATACCACCAATAGCACCCGAGATACGTTTAATTGAATACTTAAGCCTGAATATGCAAAACTACAATTACAATGAATTAGGCAGGGACCTGAGTTGACATAGCGCACAGTGGCTGATTTGCGCTCTATTTGGCAGCAAGTGTGCGGTATACCGCGCATCGAATTGACGAAATATCACCAATAGTAGTACAGATTCGTTCAATTGATAATTGAAGCCTGGATAAGCAGCATAGCAATAACATTGGATTCGACCTCGAACCGAGTTGGCAAAATGTAAACGGGAGCATGTGCGCTGTATTTGGCAGCAAATGTGGAGTATAAAGCGCTTCGAATTGTCGACATACCACCAATAGCGGCGGAGACACGTTTAATTGAATATTTCCGGTAGAATATTTTAAAACGGCAATTACGCTGGATTTGTCAGGACACAGAGTTGACATTGAGTAAACCGGTTGATGTGCGCTGTATTTGGCAGCATCTCTGGAGTAGAACGCGCATCGAATTTTCTTCGTATCTCCAATCGAAACTAAGCAACGTTCAATTGAATATTGAAGGCTGAATGTACAGTACTGCAATAACATTGGATTTGACCTCGACCCGATTTGACATAATGTAAACTGGAGCAGCTCCGCTTAATTTCGCAGCGAATGAGGAGTTTAACGCTGAACCACTTGTCTAGATATCACCAATAACAGTGCGGATACGTTTAATTGAGTATTTAACACAGACTCTGCAAAATTGCAATTACGCTGCACTTGACAGGGCCCAGAGTTGACATAGGGCAAACCGAATGACGTGCGCTGAATTTGGCTGCATATGTGGAGCAACGCACGTCGAATTGTCGAGATTTCACCAATAGCAGTGTATAAACAATTAAGGGAATATTGAATCCTGAATATGCAGTACAGCAATAACATTATATATGACCATGACCCGAATTGATATAATTTAAACAGGAGCAGGTGCGCTATATGCGAGAGCAAGTGTGGAGTAGAACGCGCATCGAATTGAATGACGCGCGCTGTATTTGATAGCATATGTGGAGTGGAACGCGCATAGAATTGTTGAGACATCTGGAATAAAATCTGAGATCAGCGCAATTGAATATTTCTGGCAGAATTTCCTAAACTACAGTAACACTATATTTGACAGAGCACAGAGTTAGCATAGCGCAAACCGGCCGAAGGGCGCTGTTTTTCTCAGCTAATGGGATGTATAACGCGCATCGAATTTTCGACATGCCATCAATAGCTACGGAGATACGTTTAATTGGAAAATGCAGCCTAAATATGCAAAACTGCAACTTCAAGTGATTTGGCAGGGACCAGGGTTGACATAGTGAAATCCGGCTGACGCGCGCTGTAGTTGGCAGCAGATGTGGAGTAGAAGGCGCATAGAATTATCGACATACCCCCAATAGCAGTAGAGATACGTTTGATTGAATACTTAATCCTAAATATGCTTTACTGCAACTACAATGGATTTGACAGGATACACAGTTGACATTGTGGAAATCGGTTGATGTGCGCTGTATTTCGCAGCAAATGTGGAGTAGAAAGCGCATCAAATTGTCGACATATCTCAAAGGGAAACGGCGATACGTTCAAATGAATATTGAAGCCTGAATATGCAGTACTGCAAAAACATTGGATTTGACCTCGACAGGAGTTGACATAATGTAAACAGGAGCAGGTGCGCTGTTTGGCGGCAAATGAGGAGTATAACGCGCATAGATTTGTCGACATACCACGAATAGCAGCGGAGATACGTTGTAATAAATACTTGAGCCTAATATGATAAACTGCAATTGCAATGTATTTGACAGGACACAGAGTTGACAATGCGCAAACTCTCTGATGTGCGTAGCATTTGGCAGCGGATGAGGAGTATAACTCGCTTCGAGCTGTCGGGATATCACGAATAGCAGTGTATATACGTTCAATGAAGTATTGAATCCTGGATATGCAGTACTGCTACAACATTGCATTTGTCCTGGACCCGAGTGGGACATAATGTAAACAGGAGCGGGTGTGCTGTATTTGGCAGGGAATGTGGAGTATCATATGCATGGAATTGTCGGGATATCACCAATAGCAGTGTATTTACGTTCAATGAAGTATTGAATCCGGTATATGATGTACTGCAAAGCAATGCATTTGTCCTCGACCCGAGTTGACATAATGTGAAGAGGAGCAGGTACGCTGTATTTGGCAGGTAATGTGGAGTATCACGCGCATCGAATTGTCGGGATATCACCAATTGCAGTGCATATACGTTCGATGAAATATTGAATACTGCATATCCAGTACTGCAAAAAGATTGCATTTGTCCTCGATCCGAGTTGACATAATGTAAACACGAGCAGGTGCGCTGTATTTGGCAGGGAATGTGGAGTATCACGCGCATGGAATTGTCGGGATATCACCAATAGCAGTGTATATACGTTCAATGAAATATTGAATGCTGGATATGCAGTACTGCAACAACATTCCATTTGCCCTCGACCCGAGTTGACATAATGTAAACAGGAGCAGGTGCGCTGTATTTGGCAGGAAATGTGGAGTACAAGACGCATGGAATTGACGAAATATCTCCAGTAGCAGTGTAGATACGTTCAATGAAATATTGAATGCTGGATATGCAGTACTGCAACAACATTCCATTTGCCCTCGACCCGAGTTGACATAATGTAAACAGGAGCAGGTGCGCAGTATTTGGCAGGAAATGTGGAGTGCAAGACGCATGGAATTGACGAAATATCTCCAGTAGCAGTGTATTTACGTTCAATGAAGTATTGAATCCGGTATATTCTGTACTGCAAAAGCAATGCATTTGTCCTCGACCCGAATGACATAATGTAAACAGGAGCAGGTGCGCTGTATTTGGAAGGAAATGTGGAGTATCATGCGCATCGAATTGTCGGGATATCACCATGGCAGTGTATATACGTTCAATGAAATATTGAATCCTGTATATGCTGTACTGCAACAACATTGCATTTGACTTCGAAAACAGTTGGCACAAAGTAAACAAGAGCTGGCCCGCTGTTTGGCGGCAGCTGTGGGGTATCACGCTCATGGAATTGACGAAATATCACCAATAGTAGTGTAGATACGTTCAATGAAGTATTGAGTCCAGAGTATGCAGTACTACAAGAACATTGCATTTGTCTTCGACCCCAGTTGATATAATGTAAACAGGAGCAGATGCGCCGTATTTGGCTGGAAATGTGGAGAATAACGCGCATAGATTTTTCGGAATATCACGAATAGCAGCGGAGATACGTTTAACTAAATACTTGTGCCTAACATGATAAACAGCAAATGCAATGTATTTGACAGGAAACAGAGTTGACAATGCGCAAACTCTCTGATGTTCTTAGTATTTGGCAGCGAATGAGGAGTATAACGCGCATCGAATTGTCGGGATATCACGAATAGCAGTGTATATACGTTCAATGAAATGTTGAATCCTGAATATGCTGTACTGCAGCAACATTGCATTTGTCCTCGACCCGAGTTGATATAATGTGAAGAGGAGCAGGTACGCTGTATCTGGCAGGTAATGTGGAGTATCACGCGCATCGGATTGTCGGGATATCACCAATAGCAGTGTATATACGTTCAATGAAATATTGAATCCTGAATGTGCTGTACTGCAGCAACATTGCATTTGTCCTCGAAACGAGTTGACATAATGTATACAGGAGCAGGTGCGCTGTATTTGGCGGCAACTGTGGAGCATAACGCACATCGAGTTTTAGGCATACCACCTATAGCACCGCAGATACGTTTAATTGAATACATAAGCCTAAATATGCAAAACTACAATTACAATGAATTAGGCAGGGACCTGAGTTGTCATAGCGCACAGTGACTGATTTGCGCTCTATTTGGCAGCAAGTGTGCGGTATACCTCGCATCGAATTGACGAGATATCACCAATAGCAGTGTAGATCCGTTCAATGAAATATTGAATCATGAATGTGCTGTACTGCAAAAACATTGCATTTGTCCTAGAACCGAGTTGACATAATGTAAACAGGAGCAGGTGCGCTGTATTTGGCAGGGAACGTGTAGTATCACGCGCATCGAATTGTTGTGATATCACCAATAGCAGTGTAGATACATTTAATGATGTTTTGAATCCTGTATATGCAGTACTACAACAACATTCCATTAGTCCTCGTCCCGAGTTGACATAATGTAAACGGGAGCAGGTGCGCTGTATTTGGCAGCAAATGAGGAGTATAACGCTCATAGATTTGTCGACATACCACGAATAGCAGCGGAGATACGTTTAAATAAATACTTGTTCCTAATATGATATACTGCAATTACAATTTATTTTACAGGACACAGAATTGACAATGCGCAAACTCTCTGATCTGCGTAGTATTTGGCAGCGAATGAGGAGCATGACGCGCTTCAAATTGTCGGGATATCAGAATAACAGTGTATATACGTTCAATGAAATATTGAGTCCTGAATATACTGTACTGCAGCAACATTGCATTTGTCCTCGACCTCAGTTGACATAATGTAGACAGGAGCAGGTGCGCTGTATATGCCAGGGAATGTGGAGTATCACGAGCATTGAATTGTCGTGATATTTCCAATAGCAGTGTAAATACATTGAATGAAGTGTTGAATCCTGAATATGCAGTACTACAACAGCATTGCATGTGTCCTCGACCCTAGTTGACATAATGTAAACAGGAGCAGGTACGCTGTATTTGGCGGCAAATGAGGAGTATAACGTGCTTCGAATTGTCGTGATATCGCCAATAGCAGTGTAGATCCGTTCAATGAAGTAGTGAATCAAGAGTATGCAGTACTACACGAACATTGCATTTGTCTTCGAACCCAGTTGACATAATATAAACAGGAGCAGGTCCGCTGTTTGGTTGTAACTGTGGAGCATAACGCGCATCGAATGGTAGGCATACCACCAATAGCACCGGAGATACGTTTTATTGAATACATAGGCCTAAATATGCGAAAGTAAAAATATAATGAATTAGACAGGGACCTGAGTTGACATAGCGCCAAGTGGCTGATTTGCGCTCTATTTGGCAGCATCTGTGCGGTATGCCGCTCATCGAATTGACACGATATCACCAATAGCAGTGTATATCCGTTCAATGAAATATTGAATCCTGAATATGCAGTACTGTAACAACATTCCATTAGTCCTCGACCCGAGTTGACATAATGAAAACAGGAGCAGGTGCGCTGTATTTGGCAGGGAATGTGGAGTATCACGCGCATCGAATTGTCGGGATATCACCAATACCAGTGTAGATACATTCAATGAAGTATTGAATCCTGGATATGCAGTACTGCAACAACATAGCATTTATCTTCGACCCGAGTTGAGATAATGGAAACAGGAGCAGTTGCTCTGTATTTGGCAAGGAATGTGGAGTATCACGCGCATCGAATTGCCGTGATAACACCAATGGCAGTGTAGATACATTCAATGAAGTATTGAATCCTGGATATGCAGTACTGCAGCAACATTGCATTTGTCCCCAACCCGAGTTGACATAATGTAAACAGGAGCAGGTGCGCTGTTTGGCGGCAACTGTGAAGCATAACGGGCATCGAATTTCAGGCATACCACCTATAGCACCGCAGATACGTTTAATTGAATACTTAATCCTAAATATGCAAAACTTCAATTACAATGAATTAGGCAGGTACCTGAGTTGTCATAGCTCACAGTGGCTGATTTGCGCTCTATTTGGCAGCAAGTGTGCGGTATACCGCGCATCGAATTGACGAGATATCACCAATAGCAGTGTAGATCCGTTCAATGAAATATTGAATCCTGAATGTGCTGTACTGCAAAAACATTGCATTTGTCCTGGAACCGAGTTGACATAATGCAAACAAGAGCACGTGCGCTGTATTTGGCAGGGAATGTGGAGTACCACGCGTATCGAATTGTCGTGATATCACCAGTAGCAGTGTAGATACATTCAATGAAGTATTGAATCCTGAGTATGCAGTACTACAAGAACATTACATTTGTCTTCGACCCCAGTTGACATAATGTAAACAGGAGCAGGTGCGCTGTTTGGCGGCAACTGTGGAGCATAACGGGCATCGAATTTTAGGCATACCACCTATAGCACCGCAGATACGTTTAATTGAATACATAAGCCTAAATATGCAAAACTACAATTACAATGAATTAGGCAGGGGACCTGAGTTGTCATAGCGCAAAGTGGCTGATTTGCGCTCCATTTGGCAGCAACTGTGCGGTATACCGCACATCGAATTGACGAGATATCACAAATAGCAGTGTAGATCCGTTCAACGAAATATTGAATCCAGAATGTGCTGTACTGCAACAACATGGCAATTGTACGCGGACCCCAGTTGACATAATGTAAACAGGAGCAGATGCGCCGTATTTGGCTGGAAATGTGGAGAATAACGCGCATAGATTTTTCGGAATATCACGAATAGCAGCGGAGATACGTTTAACTAAATACTTGTGCCTAACATGATAAACAGCAAATGCAATGTATTTGACAGGAAACAGAGTTGACAATGCGCAAACTCTCTGATGTTCTTAGTATTTGGCAGCGAATGAGGAGTATAACGCGCATCGAATTGTCGGGATATCACGAATAGCAGTGTATATACGTTCAATGAAATGTTGAATCCTGAATATGCTGTACTGCAGCAACATTGCATTTGTCCTCGACCCGAGTTGATATAATGTGAAGAGGAGCAGGTACGCTGTATCTGGCAGGTAATGTGGAGTATCACGCGCATCGGATTGTCGGGATATCACCAAGAGCAGTGTATATACGTTCAATGAAATATTGAATCCTGAATGTGCTGTACTGCAGCAACATTGCATTTGTCCTCGAAACGAGTTGACATAATGTATACAGGAGCAGGTGCGCTGTATTTGGCGGCAACTGTGGAGCATAACGCACATCGAGTTTTAGGCATACCACCTATAGCACCGCAGATACGTTTAATTGAATACATAAGCCTAAATATGCAAAACTACAATTACAATGAATTAGGCAGGGACCTGTGTTGTCATAGCGCACAGTGACTGGTTTGCGCTCTATTTGGCAGCAAGTGTGCGGTATACCTCGCATCGAATTGACGAGATATCACCAATAGCAGTGTAGATCCGTTCAATGAAATATTGAATCATGAATGTGCTGTACTGCAAAAACATTGCATTTGTCCTAGAACCGAGTTGACATAATGTAAACAGGAGCAGGTGCGCTGTATTTGGCAGGGAACGTGGAGTATCACGCGCATCGAATTGTTGTGATATCACCAATAGCAGTGTAGATACATTTAATGATGTTTTGAATCCTGTATATGCAGTACTACAACAACATTCCATTAGTCCTCGTCCCGAGTTGACATAATGTAAACGGGAGCAGGTGCGCTGTATTTGGCAGCAAATGAGGAGTATAACGCTCATAGATTTGTCGACATACCACGAATAGCAGCGGAGATACGTTTAAATAAATACTTGTTCCTAATATGATATACTGCAATTACAATGTATTTGACAGGACACAGAATTGACAATGCGCAAACTCTCTGATCTGCGTAGTATTTGGCAGCGAATGAGGAGCATGACGCGCTTCAAATTGTCGGGATATCAGAATAACAGTGTATATACGTTCAATGAAATATTGAGTCCTGAATATACTGTACTGCAGCAACATTGCATTTGTCCTCGACCTCAGTTGACATAATGTAGACAGGAGCAGGTGCGCTGTATATGCCAGGGAATGCGGAGTATCACGAGCATTGAATTGTCGTGATATTTCCAATAGCAGTGTAAATACATTGAATGAAGTGTTGAATCCTGAATATGCAGTACTACAACAGCATTACATGTGTCCTCGACCCTAGTTGACATAATGTAAACAGGAGCAGGTACGCTGTATTTGGCGGCAAATGAGGAGTATAACGTGCTTCGAATTGTCGTGATATCGCCAATAGCAGTGTAGATCCGTTCAATGAAGTAGTGAATCAAGAGTATGCAGTACTACACGAACATTGCATTTGTCTTCGAACCCAGTTGACATAATATAAACAGGAGCAGGTCCGCTGTTTGGTTGTAACTGTGGAGCATAACGCGCATCGAATGGTAGGCATACCACCAATAGCACCGGAGATACGTTTTATTGAATACATAGGCCTAAATATGCGAAAGTAAAAATATAATGAATTAGACAGGGACCTGAGTTGACATAGCGCCAAGTGGCTGATTTGCGCTCTATTTGGCAGCATCTGTGCGGTATGCCGCTCATCGAATTGACACGATATCACCAATAGCAGTGTATATCCGTTCAATGAAATATTGAATCCTGAATATGCAGTACTGTAACAACATTCCATTAGTCCTCGACCCGAGTTGACATAATGAAAACAGGAGCAGGTGCGCTGTATTTGGCAGGGAATGTGGAGTATCACGCGCATCGAATTGTCGGGATATCACCAATACCAGTGTAGATACATTCAATGAAGTATTGAATCCTGGATATGCAGTACTGCAACAACATAGCATTTATCTTCGACCAGAGTTGAGATAATGGAAACAGGAGCAGTTGCTCTGTATTTGGCAAGGAATGTGGAGTATCACGCGCATCGAATTGCCGTGATAACACCAATGGCAGTGTAGATACATTCAATGAAGTATTGAATCCTGGATATGCAGTACTGCAGCAACATTGCATTTGTCCCCAACCCGAGTTGACATAATGTAAACAGGAGCAGGTGCGCTGTTTGGCGGCAACTGTGAAGCATAACGGGCATCGAATTTCAGGCATACCACCTATAGCACCGCAGATACGTTTAATTGAATACTTAATCCTAAATATGCAAAACTTCAATTACAATGAATTAGGCAGGTACCTGAGTTGTCATAGCTCACAGTGGCTGATTTGCGCTCTATTTGGCAGCAAGTGTGCGGTATACCGCGCATCGAATTGACGAGATATCACCAATAGCAGTGTAGATCCGTTCAATGAAATATTGAATCCTGAATGTGCTGTACTGCAAAAACATTGCATTTGTCCTGGAACCGAGTTGACATAATGCAAACAAGAGCACGTGCGCTGTATTTGGCAGGGAATGTGGAGTACCACGCGTATCGAATTGTCGTGATATCACCAGTAGCAGTGTATATACGTTCAATGAAATATTTAATCCTGAATGTGCTGTACTGCAGCAACATTGCATTTGTCCTCGAAACGAGTTGACATAATGTATACAGGAGCAGGTGCGCTGTTTGGCGGCAAGTGTGGAGCATAACGCGCATCGAATTGTAGGCGTACCACCAATAGCACCGGAGATACGTTTAATTGAATACCTAAGCCTGAATACGCAAAACTACAATTACAATGAATTAGGCAGGGACCTGAGTTGACACAGCGCACAGTGGCTGATTTACGCTCTATTTGGCAGCAACTGTGCGATATACCGCGCATCGCATTGACGAGATGTAACAAATAGCAGTATAGATTCGTTCAATGAAATATTGAATCCTCAATGTGGTGTACTGCAAAAACATTGCATTTGTCCCTGACCCGAGTTGACATAATGTAAACAGGAGCAGGTGCGCTGTATTTGCCAGGGAATGTGCAGTATAACGCGCCTCGAATTGTCGGGATATCCCCAATAGCAGTGTACATACGTTCAATGAAATATTTAACCCTGAATGTGCTGTACTGCAGCAACATTGCATTTGTCCTCGTAACGAGTTGACATAATGTATACAGGAGCAGGTGCGCTGTTTTGGCGGCAAGTGTGGAGCATAACGCGCATCGAATTGTAGGCGTACCACCAATAACACCGGAGATACGTGTAATTGAATACCTAAGCCTGAATACGCAAAACTACAATTACAATGAATTAGGCAGGGACCTGAGTTGACACAGCGCACAGTGGCTGATTTGCGCTCTATTTGGCAGCAGCTGTGCGGTATACCGCGCATCGAATTGACGAGATATCACAAATAGCAGTGTAGATACATTCAATGAAGAATTGAATCCTGAATATGCAGTACTACAACAACGTAGTATTTGTCCTCGACCCGAGTTGACATAATGTAAACAGGAGCAGGTGCGCTGTATTTGGCAGGGAATGTGGAGTATCACGCGCATCGAATTGTCGTGATATCACCAATAGCAGTGTAGATACATTCAATGAAGAATTGAATCCTGAATATGCAGTACTACAACAACGTAGCATTTGTCCTCGACCCGAGTTGACATAATGTAAACAGGAGCAGGTGCGCTGTATTTGGCAGGGTATGCGGAGTATCACGCGCATCGGATTGTCGTGAAATCACCAATAGCAGTGTAGATACATTCAATGAAGTATTGAATCCTGAATATGCAGTACTACAACAACATTGCATTAGTCCTCGACCCGACTTGACATAATGTAAACGGGAGCAGGTGCGCTGTATTTGGCAGCAAATGAGGAGTATAACGCGCATAGATTTGTCGACATACCGCGAATAGCAGCGGAGATACGTTTAAATACATACTTGTGCCTAATGTGATAAACTGCAATTACAATGAATTCGACAGGACACAGAGTTGACAATGCGCAAACTCTCTGATCTGCGTAATATTTGGCAGCGAATGAGGAGTATGACGCGGATCAAATTGTCGGGATATCACGAATAGCAGTGTATATACGTTCAATGAAATATTGAGTCCTGAATATACTGTACTGCAGCAACATTGCATTTGTCCTCGAAACGAGTTGACATAATGTATACAGCAGCAGCTGTGCTCTTTGGCGGCCACTGTGGAGCATAACGCGCATCGAATTGTAGGCAGACCACCTATAGCACCGCAGATACGTTTAATTGAATACATAAGCCTAAATATGCAAAACTACAATTACAATGAATTAGGCAGGGACCTGAGTTGTCATAGCGCACAGTGGCTGATTTCCGCTCTATTTGGCAGCAAGTGTGCGGTTTACCGCGCATCGAATTGTCGAGGTATCACCAATAGCAGTGTAGATCCGTTCAATGAAATATTGAATCCTGAATGTGCTGTACTGCAAAAACATTGCATTTGTCCTGGAACCGAGTTGGCATAATGTAAACAGATGCAGGTGCGCTGTATTTGGCAGGGAACGTGGAGTATCACGCGCATCGAGTTGTCGTGATATCACCAATAGCAGTGTAGATTCATTCAATGAAGTATTGAATCCTGAATGTGCTGTACTGCAAAAACATTGCATTTGTCCTTGACCCGAGTTGACATAATGTAAACAGGAGCAGGTGCGCTGTATATGGCAGGGAATGTGGAGTATCACGCGCATCGAATTGTAGGCGTACCACCAATAGCACCGGAGATACGTTTAATTGAATACTTATGCCTGAATATGCAAAAATACAATTACAATGAATTATTCAGTGACCTGAGTTGACACAGCGCACAGTGGCTGATTTGCGCTCTATTTGGCAGCAGCTGTGCGGTATACCGCGCATCGAATTGACGAGATTTCACAAATAGCAGTGTAGATCCGTTCTATGAAATATTGAATCCTGAATATGCAGTACTACAACAACGTAGCAGTTGTCCTCGACCCGAGTTGACATAATGTAAACAGGAGCAGGTGCGCTGTATTTGGCAGGGAATGTGGAGTATCACGCGCATCGTATTGTCGTGATATCACCAATAGCAGTGTAGATACATTCAATGAAGAATTGAATCCTGATATGCAGTACTACAACAACGTAGCATTTGTCCTCGACCCGAGTTGACATAATGTAAACAGGAGCAGATGCGCTGTATTTGGCAGGGAATGTGGAGTATCACGCGCATCGAATTGTCGTGATATCACCAATAGCAGTGTAGATACATTCAATGAAGTATTGAATCCTGAATATGCAGTACTACAACAACGTAACGTTTGACCTCGACCCGAGTTGACATAATGTAAACAGGCGCAGGTGCGCTATTTGGCGGCAACTGTGGAGCATAACGCGCATCGAATTGTAGGCATACCACCTCTAGCACCGGAGGTAAGTTTAATTGTATACATCAGCCTAAATATGCAAAAATACAATTACAATGAATTAGGCAGTGACCTGAGTTGACACAGCGCACAGTGGCTGATTTGCGCTCTATTTGGCAGCAGCTGTGCGCTATACCACGCATCGAATTGACGAGATATCACAAATAGCAGTGTAGATCCGTTCAATGAAATATTGAATCCTGAATGTGCTGTACTGCAAAAACATTCCATTTGTCCTGGAACCGAGTTGACATAATGTAAACAGGAGCAGGTCCGGTGTATTTGGCGGCAAATGAGGAGTCTAACGCGCATGGATTTGTCGACATACCACGAATAGCAGCGGAGATAAGTTTAATTGAATACATAAGCCTAAATATGCAAAACTACAATTACAATGAATTAGGCAGGGACCTGAGTTGACAGAGCGCACAGTGGCTGATTTGCGCTCTATTTGGCAGCAGCTGTGCGGTATACGGCACATCGAATTGACGAGATATCACAAATAGCAGTGTAGATCGGTTCTATGAAAAATTGAATCCTGAATATGCAGTACTACAACAACGTAGCATTTGTCCTCGACCCGAGTTGACATAATGTAAACAGGAGCAGGTGCGCTGTATTTGGCAGGGCATGCGGAGTATCACGCGCATCGGATTGTCGTGATATCACCAATAGCAGTGTAGATACAATCAATGAAGTATTGAATCCTGAATAAGCAGTACTACAACAACGTTGCATTTGTCCTCGACCCAAGTTGACATAATGTATACAGGAGCAGGTGCGCTCTTTGGCGGCAACTGTGGAGCATAACGCGCATCGAATTGTAGGCGTACCACCAATAGCACCGGAGATACGTTTAATTGAATACTTAAGCCTGAATATGCAAAACTACAATTACAATGACTTAGGCAGGGACCTCAGTTGACACAGCGCACAGTGGCTGATTTGCGCTCTATTTGGCAGCAGCTGTGCGGTATACCGCGCATCGAATTGACGAGATATCACAAATACCAGTGTAGATCCGTTCTATGAAATATTGTATCCTGAATATGCAGTACTACAACAACGTAGCATTTGTCCTCGACCCGAGTTGACATAATGTAAACAGGAGCAGGTGCGCTGTATTTGGCAGGGCATGCGGAGTATCACGCGCATCGGATTGTCGTGATATCACCAATAGCAGTGTAGATACATTCAATGAAGTATTGAATCCTGAATAAGCAGTACTACAACAACGTTGCATTTGTCCTCGACCCAAGTTGATATAATGTAAACAGGCGCAGGTGCGCTATTTGGCGGCAACTGTGGAGCATAACGCGCATCGAATTGTAGGCATACCACCTCTAGTACCGGAGGTACGTTTAGTTGAATACATCAGCCTAAATATGCAAAAATACAATTACAATGAATTAGGCAGTGACCTGAGTTGACAGAGCGCACAGTGGCTGATTTGCGCTCTATTTGGCAGCATCTGTGCGGTATACCGCGCATCGAATTGACGAGATATCACAAATAGCAGTGTAGATCCGTTCTATGAAATATTGAATCCTGAATATGCAGTACTACAACAACGTAGCATTTGTCCTCGACCCGAGTTGACATAATGTAAACAGGAGCAGGTGCGCTGTATTTGGCAGGGAATGTGGTGTATCACGCGCATCGAATTGTCATGATATCACCAATAGCAGTGTAGATCCGTTCTATGAAATATTGAATCCTGAATATGCAGTACTACATCAACGTAGGATTTGTCCTCGACCCGAGTTGACATAATGTAAACAGGAGCAGGTGCGCTGTATTTGGCAGGGAATGTGGAGTATCACGCGCATCGAATTGTCGTGTTATCACCAATAGCAGTGTAGATACATTCAATGAAGAATTGAATCATGAATATGCAGTACTACAACAACGTAGCATTTGTCCTCGACCCGAGTTGACATAATGTAAACAGGAGCAGGTGCGCTGTATTTGGCAGAAAATGTGGAGTTTCATGCGCATTGAATTGTCGGGATGCCACCAATGGCAGTGTATGTACGTTCAATGAAGTATTGAATCCGGTATATGCTGTACTGCAAAAGCAATGCATTTGTCCTCGACTACAATTGACATAATGTAAACAAGAGCAGGTGCGCTGTATTTGACAGGGAATGTGGAGTATCACGCGCATCGAATTGTCGTGATAGGACCAATAGCAGTGTAGACACATTCAATGAAGTATTGAATCCTGAATATGCAGTACTTCAACTTCATTGCATTAGTCCTCGACCCGAGTTGATATAATGTAAACAGCAACAGGTGCGCCGTATGTGGCAGGAAATGTGGAGTTTCACGCGGATCGAATTGTCGGGATGCCACCAATGGCAGTGTATGCACATTCAATGAAGTATTGAATCCGGTATATGATGTACTGCAAGAACAATGCATTTGTGCTCGACCCGAATGACATAATGTGAACAGAAGCAGGTGCGCTGTTTGGCTGCAACTGCGGAGTATAGCGCGCATAGACTTGTCGACATACCACGAATTGCAGCGGAGATACGCTTAATTAAATAATTGAGCCTAACATGATAAACAGCAAATACAATGTATTTGACAGGACACAGAGTTGACAATGCGCCAATTCTCTGATGTGCGTAGTATTTGGCAGCGAATGAGGAGTATAACGCTCTTCGAATTGTCGGCATATCACGAATAGCAGTGTATATACGTTCAATGAAATATTGAATTCGGTATATGCTGTACTGCAACAACATTGCGTGTGTCCTCGACCCGAGTTGACATAATGTTAACAGCAACAGGTGCGCTGTATTTGGCACGGAATGTGGAGTATCACGCGCATGTAATTGTCGGGATATCACCAATAGCAGTGTATATACGTTCAATGAAGTATTGAATCCGGTATATGATGTACTACAAAAACAATGCATTTGTCCTCGACCCGAATGACATAATGTAAACAGGAGCAGGTGCGCTGTATTTGGCAGGAAATGTAGAGTATCGTGCGCATCGAATTGTCGGGATATCACCAATAGCAGTGTAGATACATTCAATGAAGTATTGAATCCTGAGTATGCAGTACTACAAGATCTTTGCATTTGTCTTCGTCCCCAGTTGCCATAATGTAAACAGGAGCAGGTCCGCTGTTTGGCGGCAACTGTGGAGCATAACGCGCATCGAATTGTAGGCATACCACCAATAGCACCGGAGATACGTTTAATTGAATACATAAGCCTAAGTATGCAAAACTACAATTACAATGAATTAGGCAGGTACCTGAACTGACATAGCGCAAAGTGGCTGATTTGCGCTCTATTTGGCAGCAACTGTGCGATATAGCGCGCATCGAATTGACGAAATATCTCCAGTAGCAGTGTAGATACATTCAATGAAATATTGAATCCAGTATATGCTGTACTCCAAAAACAATGCATTTGTCCTCGACCCGAATGACATAATGTAAACAGGAGCAGGTGCGCTGTATTTGGCAGGAAATGTGGGGTATCACTCGCATCGGATTGTCGTGATATCACCAATAGTAGTGTAGATACATTCAATGAAGTATTGAGTCCTGAGTATGCTGTACTGCAACAACATTGCATGTGTCCTCGACCCGAGTTGACATAATGTAAACAGGAGCAGGTGCGCTGTATTTGGCGGCAAATGAGGAGTATAACGCGCATAGATTTGTCGACGTACCACGAATAGCAGCGGAGATACTTTTAAAGAAATACTTGAGCCTAATATGATAAACTGCAATTACAATGTATTTGACAGGACACAGAGTTGACAATGCCCCAATTCTCTGATGTGTGTAGTATTTGGCAGCGAATGAGGAGTATAACGCGCTTCGAATTGTCGGCATATCACGAATAGCAGTGTATATACGTTCAATGGAATATTGAGTTCTGTATATGCTGTACTCCAACAACATTGCATTTGTCCTGGATCCGAGTTGATATAATGTAAACAGGAGCACGCGCTGTATTTGGCAGGGAATGTGGAGTATCACGCGCATCGCATTGTCGTGATATGACCAATCGCAGTGCAGATACATTCAATGAAATATTCAATGCTGGATATGCTGTTCCGCAAAAACATTGCATTTGTACTTGACCCGAGTTGACATAATGTAAACAGGAGCAGGTGTGCTGTATTCGGCAGAAAATGTGGAGTACAAGACGCATAGAATTGACGAATTATCTTCAGTCGCAGTGTAGATACGTTCAATGAAGTATTGAATCCAGGATAAGCAGTGCTGCAACAACATTGCGTTTGTCCTCGACACGAGAAGACATAATGCATACAAGAGCACGTGCGCTGTATTTGTAAGCGAATGTGGAGTATCACGCGCATCGAATTGTCGTGATATCACCAAATAGCAGTGTAGATATATTCAATGAAGTATTGAATTCGGTATATGCTGTGCTGCAAAAACAATGCATTTGTCCTCGACCACAGTTGACACAATGTAAGCAAGAGCAGGTACGCTGTATTTGGCAGCGAATGAAGGGTATAACGCGCATCGAATAGACGGGATATCACCAATAGCAGGGTAGATACGTTCAATGAAGTATTGAATCCTGCATATGCAGTACTGCAACAACATTGCATTTGTCCTCGACCCGATTTGACATAATGTAAACAAGAGCACGTGCGCTGTATTTGGGAGGGAATGTGGAGTATCACGCGCATCTAATTGTCGTGATATGACTAATTGCAGTGTAGATACATTCAATGAAGTATTGAATCCCGAATATGCAGTACTGTAAATTCATTGCATTTGTCCTCGACTAGAGTTGACATAATGTAAACAGGAGCAGGTCCGCTGTTTTGCGGTAAATGTGGAGTACATCGCGCGTCGAATTGTAGGCATACCACCAATAGCACCGGAGATACGTTTAATTGATTACATCAATCTAAATGAGCAAAAATACAATTACAATGAATTAGGCAGTGACCTGAGTTGACATAGCGCAAGGTCGCTGCTTTGCGCTCTATTTGGCAGCAACTGTGCGATATACCGCGCATCGCATTGACGAGATGTAACAAATAGCAGTATAGATTCGTTCAATGAAATATTGAATCCTCAATGTGGTGTACTACAAAAACATTGCATTTGTCCCTGACCCGAGTTGACATAATGTAAACAGGAGCAGGTGCGCTGTATTTGCCAGGGAATGTGGAGTATAACGCGCTTCGAATTGTCGGGATATCACGAATAGCAGTGTATATACGTTCAATGAAATATTTAATCCTGAATGTGCTGTACTGCAGCAACATTGCATTTGTCCTCGAAACGAGTTGACATAATGTATACAGGAGCAGGTGCGCTGTTTGGCGGCAAGTGTGGAGCATAACGCGCATCGAATTGTAGGCGTACCACCAATAGCACCGGAGATACGTTTAATTGAATACCTAAGCCTGAATACGCAAAACTACAATTACAATGAATTAGGCAGGGACCTGAGTTGACACAGCGCACAGTGGCTGATTTGCGCTCTATTTGGCAGCAACTGTGAAATACCGCGCATCGCATTGACGAGATGTAACAAATAGCAGTATAGATTCGTTCAATGAAATATTGAATCCTCAATGTGGTGTACTGCAAAAACATTGCATTTGTCCCTGACCCGAGTTGACATAATGTAAACAGGAGCAGGTGCGCTGTATTTGCCAGGGAATGTGGAGTATAACGCGCTTCGATTTGTCGGGATATCACGAATAGCAGTGTACATACGTTCAATGAAATATTTAATCCTGAATGTGCTGTACTGCAGCAACATTGCATTTGTCCTCGTAACGAGTTGACATAATTTATACAGGAGCAGGTGCGCTGTTTGGCGGCAAGTGTGGAGCATAACGCGCATCGAATTGTAGGCGTACCACCAATAACACCGGAGATACGTGTAATTGAATACCTAAGCCTGAATACGCAAAACTACAATTACAATGAATTAGGCAGGGACCTGAGTTGACACAGCGCACAGTGGCTGATTTGCGCTCTATTTGGCAGCAGCTGTGCGGTATACCGCGCATCGAATTGACGAGATATCACAAATAGCAGTGTAGATCCGTTCTATGAAATATTGAATCCTGAATATGCAGTACTACAACAACGTAGCATTTGTCCTCGACACGAGTTGACATAATGTAAACAGGAGCAGGTGCGCTGTATTTGGCAGGGAATGTGGAGTATCACGCGCATCGAATTGTCGTGATATCACCAATAGCAGTGTAGATACATTCAATGAAGATTTGAATCCTGAATATGCAGTACTACAACAACGTAACATTTGTCCTCGACCCGAGTTGACATAATGTAAACAGGAGCAGGTGCGCTGTATTTGGCAGGGTATGCGGAGTATCACGCGCATCGGATTGTCGTGATATCACCAATAGCAGTGTAGATACATTCAATGAAGTATTGAATCCTGAATATGCAGTACTACAACAACATTGCATTAGTCCTCGACCCGACTTGACATAATGTAAACGGGAGCAGGTGCGCTGTATTTGGCAGCAAATGAGGAGTATAACGCGCATAGATTTGTCGACATACCGCGAATAGCAGCGGAGATACGTTTAAATACATACTTGTGCCTAATGTGATAAACTGCAATTACAATGTATTCGACAGGACACAGAGTTGACAATGCGCAAACTCTCTGATCTGCGTAATATTTGGCAGCGAATGAGGAGTATGACGCGGATCAAATTGTCGGGATATCACGAATAGCAGTGTATATACGTTCAATGAAATATTGAGTCCTGAATATACTGTACTGCAGCAACATTGCATTTGTCCTCGAAACGAGTTGACATAATGTATACAGCAGCAACTGTGCTCTTTGGCGGCCACTGTGGAGCATAACGCGCATCGAATTGTAGGCAGACCACCTATAGCACCGCAGATACGTTTAATTGAATACATAAGCCTAAATATGCAAAACTACAATTACAATGAATTAGGCAGGGACCTGAGTTGTCATAGCGCACAGTTTCTGATTTCCGCTCTATTTGGCAGCAAGTGTGCGGTTTACCGCGCATCGAATTGTCGAGGTATCACCAATAGCAGTGTAGATCCGTTCAATGAAATATTGAATCCTGAATGTGCTGTACTGCAAAAACATTGCATTTGTCCTGGAACCGAGTTGGCATAATGTAAACAGATGCAGGTGCGCTGTATTTGGCAGGGAACGTGGAGTATCACGCGCATCGAGTTGTCGTGATATCACCAATAGCAGTGTAGATTCATTCAATGAAGTATTGAATCATGAATATGCAGTACTACAACAACGTAGCATTTGTCCTCGACCCGAGTTGACATAATGTAAACAGGAGCAGTTGCGCTCTATTTGGCAGAAAATGTGGAGTTTCATGCGCATTGAATTGTCGGGATGCCACCAATGGCAGTGTATGTACGTTCAATGAAGTATTGAATCCGGTATATGCTGTACTGCAAAAGCAATGCATTTGTCCTCGACTACAATTGACATAATGTAAACAAGAGCAGGTGCGCTGTATTTGGCAGGGAATGTGGAGTATCACGCGCATCGAATTGCCGTGATAGGACCAATAGCAGTGTAGACACATTCAATGAAGTATTGAATCCTGAATATGCAGTACTTCAACTTCATTGCATTAGTCCTCGACCCGAGTTGATATAATGTAAACAGCAACAGGTGCGCCGTATGTGGCAGGAAATGTGGAGTTTCACGCGGATCGAATTGTCGGGATGCCACCAATGGCAGTGTATGTACATTCAATGAAGTATTGAATCCGGTATATGATGTACTGCAAGAACAATGCATTTGTGCTCGACCCGAATGACATAATGTGAACAGAAGCAGGTGCGCTGTTTGGCTGCAACTGCGGAGTATAGCGCGCATAGATTTGTCGACATACCACGAATTGCAGCGGAGATACGCTTAATTAAATAATTGAGCCTAACATGATAAACAGCAAATACAATGTATTTGACAGGACACAGAGTTGACAATGCGCCAATTCTCTGATGTGCGTAGTATTTGGCAGCGAATGAGGAGTATAACGCTCTTCGAATTGTCGGCATATCACGAATAGCAGTGTATATACGTTCAATGAAATATTGAGTTCGGTATATGCTGTACTGCAACAACATTGCGTGTGTCCTCGACCCGAGTTGACATAATGTTAACAGCAACAGGTGCGCTGTATTTGGTAGGGAATGTGGAGTATCACGCGCATGTAATTGTCGGGATATCACCAATAGCAGTGTATATACGTTCAATGAAGTATTGAATATAGTATATGATGTACTACAAAAACAATGCATTTGTCCTCGACCCGAATGACATAATGTAAACAGGAGCAGGTGCGCTGTATTTGGCAGGAAATGTAGAGTATCGTGCGCATCGAATTGTCGGGATATCACCAATAGCAGTGTAGATACATTCAATGAAGTATTGAATCCTGAGTATGCAGTACTACAAGATCTTTGCATTTGTCTTCGTCCCCAGTTGCCATAATGTAAACAGGAGCAGGTCCGCTGTTTGGCGGCAACTGTGGAGCATAACGCGCATCGAATTGTAGGCATACCACTAATAGCACCGGAGATACGTTTAATTGAATACATAAGCCTAAGTATGCAAAACTACAATTACAATGAATTAGGCAGGTACCTGAGCTGACATAGCGCAAAGTGGCTGATTTGCGCTCTATTTGGCAGCAACTGTGCGATATAGCGCGCATCGAATTGACGAAATATCTCCCGTAGCAGTGTAGATACATTCAATGAAATATTGAATCCAGTATATGCTGTACTCCAAAAACAATGCATTTGTCCTCGACCCGAATGACATAATGTAAACAGGAGCAGGTGCGCTGTATTTGGCAGGAAATGTGGGGTATCACGCGCATCGGATTGTCGTGATATCACCAATAGTAGTGTAGATACATTCAATGAAGTATTGAGTCCTGAGTATGCTGTACTGCAACAACATTGCATGTGTCCTCGACCCGAGTTGACATAATGTAAACAGGAGCAGGTGCGCTGTATTTGGCGGCAAATGAGGAGTATAACGCGCATAGATTTGTCGACGTACCACGAATAGCAGCGGAGATACTTTTAAAGAAATACTTGAGCCTAATATGATAAACTGCAATTACAATGTATTTGACAGGACACAGAGTTGACAATGCCCCAATTCTCTGATGTGCGTAGTATTTGGCAGCGAATGAGGAGTATAACGCGCTTCGAATTGTCGGCATATCACGAATAGCAGTGTATATACGTTTAATGGAATATTGAGTTCTGTATATGCTGTACTCCAACAACATTGCATTTGTCCTGGATCCGAGTTGATATAATGTAAACAGGAGCACGCACTGTATTTGGCAGGGAATGTGGAGTATCACGCGCATCGCATTGTCGTGATATGACCAATCGCAGTGCAGATACATTCAATGAAATATTCAATGCTGGATATGCTGTTCCGCAAAAACATTGCATTTGTACTTGACCCGAGTTGACATAATGTAAACAGGAGCAGGTGTGCTGTATTCGGCAGAAAATGTGGAGTACAAGACGCATAGAATTGACGAATTATCTTCAGTCGCAGTGTAGATACGTTCAATGAAGTATTGAATCCAGGATAAGCAGTGCTGCAACAACATTGCGTTTGTCCTCGACACGAGAAGACATAATGCATACAAGAGCACGTGCGCTGTATTTGTTAGCGAATGTGGAGTATCACGCGCATCGAATTGTCGTGATATCACCAAATAGCAGTGTAGATATATTCAATGAAGTATTGAATTCGGTATATGCTGTACTGCAAAAACAATGCATTTGTCCTCGACCACAGTTGACACAATGTAAGCAAGAGCAGGTACGCTGTATTTGGCAGCGAATGAAGGGTATAACGCGCATCGAATAGACGGGATATCACCAATAGCAGGGTAGATACGTTCAATGAAGTATTGAATCCTGCATATGCAGTTCTGCAACAACATTGCATTTGTCCTCGACCCGATTTGACATAATGTAAACAAGAGCACGTGCGCTGTATTTGGGAGGGAATGTGGAGTATCACGCGCATCTAATTGTCGTGATATGACTAATTGCAGCGTAGATACATTCAATGAAGTATTGAATCGCGAATATGCAGTACTGTAAATTCATTGCATTTGTCCTCGACTAGAGTTGACATAATGTAAACAGGAGCAGGTCAGCTGTTTTGCGGTAAATGTGGAGTACATCGCGCGTCGAATTGTAGGCATACCACCAATAGCACCGTAGATACGTTTAATTGAATACTTAAGCCTAAATATGCAAAACTACAATTACAATGAGTTAGGCAGGGACCTGAGTTGACATAGCGCACAGTGGCTGATTTGCGCTCTATTTGGCAGCAAGTGTGCGGTATTCCCGCATCGAATTGAGGCGATGTCACCAATAGCAGTGTAGATCTGTTAAATGAAATATTGAATACTGAATATGCAGTACTACAACAACGTAGCATTTGTCCTCGACCCGAGTTGACATAATGTAAACAGGAGCAGGTGCGCTGTATTTGGCAGGGAATGTGGTGTATCACGCGCATCGAATTGTCGTGATATGACTAATTGCACTGTAGATACATTCAATGAAGTATTGAATCCTGAATATGCAGTACTACAACAACGTAGCATTTGTCCTCGACCCGAGTTGACATAATGTAAACAGGAGCAGGTGCGCTGTATTTGGCAGGGAATGCGGAGTATCACGCGCATCGGATTGTCGTGATATCACCAATAGCAGTGTAGATACATTCAATGAAGTATTGAATCCTGAATAAGCAGTACTACAACAACGTTGCATTTGTCCTCGACCCAAGTTGATATAATGTAAACAGGAGCAGGGGCGCCGTATTTGGCGGCAAATGAGGAGTATAACGCGCATAGATTTGTCGACATACCACGAATAGCAGCGGTGATACGTTTAAATAAATACTTGTGCCTAATATGATAAACTGCAACTACAATGTATTTGACAGGGCACAGAGTTGACAATGCGCACACCGTCTGATGTGCGTAGTATTTTGCAGCGAATGAGCAGTATAACGCGCATCGAATTGTCGGGATATCACCAATAGCAGTGTAGATACATTCTATGAAGTATTGAATCCTGAATATGCAGTACAACAACAACGTAACGTTTGACCTCGACCCGAGTTGACATAATGTAAACAGGCGCAGGTGCGCTATTTGGCGGCAACTGTGGAGCATAACGCGCATCGAATTGTAGGCATACCACCTCTAGCACCGGAGGTAAGTTTAATTGTATACATCAGCCTAAATATGCAAAAATACAATTACAATGAATTAGGCAGTGACCTGAGTTGACAGAGCGCACAGTGGCTGATTTGCGCTCTATTTGGCAGCAGCTGTGCGGTATACCACGCATCGAATTGACGAGATATCACCAATAGCAGTGTAGATCCGTTCAATGAAATATTGAATCCTGAATGTGCTGTACTGCAAAAACATTGCATTTGTCCTGGAACCGAGTTGACATAATGCAAACAAGAGCACGTGCGCTGTATTTGGCAGGGAATGTGGAGTATCACGCGCATCGAATTGTCGTGATATCACCAATAGCAGTGTAGATACATTCAATGAAGTATTGAATCCTGGATACGCAGTACTGCAACAACATAGCATTTGTCCTCGACCTGAGTTGACATAATGTAAACAGGAGCAGGAGCGCCCTATTTGGCAGGGAATGTGGAGTATCACGCGCATCGAATTGTCGGGATATCACCAATAGCAGTGTAGATACATTCAATGAAGTATTGAATCCTGGATATGCAGTACTGCAACAACATAGCACTTGTCCTCGACCTGAGTTGACATAATGTAAACAGGAGCAGGTGCGCTGTATTTGGCAAGGAATGTGGAGTATCACGCGCATCGAATTGCCGTGATAACACCAATGGCAGTGTAGATACATTCAATGAAGTATTGAATCCTGGATATGCAGTACTGCAGCAGCATTGCATTTGTCCCCGACCCGAGTTGACATAATGTAAACAGGAGCAGGTGCGCTGTTTGGCGGCAACTGTGAAGCATAACGGGCATCGAATTTTAGGCATACCACCTATAGCACCGCAGATACGTTTAATTGAATACTTAATCCTAAATATGCAAAACTTCAATTACAATGAATTAGGCAGGTACCTGAGTTGTCATAGCTCACAGTGGCTGATTTGCGCTCTATTTGGCAGCAAGTGTGCGGTATACCGCGCATCGAATTGACGAGATATCACCAATAGCAGTGTAGATCCGTTCAATGAAATATTGAATCCTGAATGTGCTGTACTGCAAAAACATTGCATTTGTGCTGGAACCGAGTAGACATAATGCAAACAAGAGCACGTGCGCTGTATTTTGCAGGGAATGTGGAGTACCACGCGTATCGAATTGTCGTGATATCACCAGTAGCAGTGTAGATACGTTCAATGAAGTATTGAATCCTGAGTATGCAGTACTACAAGAACATTACATTTGTCTTCGACCCCAGTTGACATAATGTAAACAGGAGCAGGTGCGCTGTTTGGCGGCAACTGTGAAGCATAACGGGCATCGAATTTTAGGCATACCACCTATAGCACCGCAGATACGTTTAATTGAATACATAAGCCTAAATATGCAAAACTACAATTACAATGAATTAGGCAGGGGACCTGAGTTGTCATAGCGCAAAGTGGCTGATTTACGCTCCATTTGGCAGCAACTGTGCGGTATACCGCACATCGAATTGACGAGATATCACAAATAGCAGTGTAGATCCGTTCAACGAAATATTGAATCCAGAATGTGCTGTACTGCAACAACATGGCAATTGTACGCGGACCCCAGTTGACATAATGTAAACAGGAGCAGGTGCGCTGTATATGGCAGGGTATGTGGAGTTTCACGCGCATCGAATTGTAGGCATACCACCAATAGCACAGGAGATACGTTTAATTGATTACATCAATCTAAATGAGCAAAAATACAATTACAATGAATTAGGCAGGGACCTGAGTTGACACAGCGCACAGTGGCTGATTTGCGCTCTATTTGGCAGCAAGTGTGCGGTATACCGCGCATCGAATTGTCGGGATATCACGAATAGCAGTGTATATACGTTCAATGAAATATTTAATCCTGAATGTGCTGTACTGCAGCAACATTGCATTTGTCCTCGTAACGAGTTGACATAATGTATACAGGAGCAGGTGCGCTGTTTGGCGGCAAGTGTGGAGCATAACGCGCATCGAATTGTAGGCGTACCACCAATAGCACCGGAGATACGTGTAATTGAATACCTAAGCCTGAATACGCAAAACTACAATTACAATGAATTAGGCAGGGACCTGAGTTGACACAGCGCACAGTGGCTGATTTCCGCTCTATTTGGCAGCAAGTGTGCGGTATACCGCGCATCGAATTGTCGGGATATCACGAATAGCAGTGTATATACGTTCAATGAAATATTTAATCCTGAATGTGCTGTACTGCAGCAACATTGCATTTGTCCTCGTAACGAGTTGACATAATGTAAACAGATGCAGGTGCGCTGTATTTGGCAGGGTATGCGGAGTATCACGCGCATCGGATTGTCGTGATATCACCAATAGCAGTGTAGATACATTCAATGAAGTATTGAATCCTGAATATGCAGTACTACAACAACATTGCATTAGTCCTCGACCAGAGTTGACATAATGTAAACGGGAGCAGGTGCGCTGTATTTGGCAGCAAATGAGGAGTATAAAAGGCATAGATTTGTCGACATACCGCGAATAGCAGCGGAGATACGTTTAAATACATACTTGTGCCTAATGTGATAAACTGCAATTACAATGTATTCGACAGGACACAGAGTTGACAATGCGCAATCTCTCTGATCTGCGTAATATTTGGCAGCGAATGAGGAGTATGACGCGGATCAAATTGTCGGAATATCACGAATAGCAGTGTATATACGTTCAATGAAATATTGAGTCCTGAATATACTGTACTGCAGCAACATTGCATTTGTCCTCGAAACGAGTTGACATAATGTATACAGCAGCAGCTGTGCTCTTTGGCGGCAACGGTGGAGCATAACGCGCATCGAATTGTAGGCAGACCACCTATAGCACCGCAGATACGTTTAATTGAATACCTAAGCCTGAATACGCGAAACTACAATTACAATGAATTAGGCAGGGACCTGAGTTGACACAGCGCACAGTGGCTGATTTCCGCTCTATTTGGCAGCAAGTGTGCGGTATACCGCGCATCGAATTGACGAGATATCACAAATAGCAGTGTAGATCCGTTCTATGAAATATTGAATCCTGAATATGCAGTACTACAACAACGTAGCATTTGTCCTCGACCCGAGTTGACATAATGTAAACAGATGCAGGTGCGCTGTATTTGGCAGGGAATGTGGAGTATCACGCGCATGTAATTGTCGAGATATCACCAATAGCAGTGTATATACGTTCAATGAAGTATTGAATCCAGTATATGCTGTACTCCAAAAACAATGCATTTGTCCTCGACCCGAATGACATAATGTAAACAGGAACAGGTGCGCTGTATTTGGCAGGAAATGTGGGGTATCACGCGCATCGGATTGTCGTGATATCACCAATAGTAGTGTAGATACATTCAATGAAATATTGAATGCTGGATATGCTGTTCCGCAAAAACATTGCATTTGTACTTGACCCGAGTTGACATAATGTAAACAGGAGCAGGTGTGCTGTATTTGGGAGGGAATGTGGAGTATCACGCGCATCTAATTGTCGTGATATGACTAATTGCAGTGTAGATACATTCAATGAAGTATTGAATCCCGAATATGCAGCACTGTAAATTCATTGCATTTGTCCTCGACTAGAGTTGACATAATGTAAACAGGAGCAGGTCCGCTGTTTTCCGGTAAATGTGGAGTACATCGCGCGTCGAATTGTAGGCATACCACCAATAGCACCGTAGATACGTTTAATTGAATACTTAAGCCTAAATATGCAAAACTACAATTACAATGAGTTAGGCAGGGACCTGAGTTGACATAGCGCACAGTGGCTGATTTGCGCTCTATTTGGCAGCAAGTGTGCGGTATTCCCGCATCTAATTGAGGCGATATCACCAATAGCAGTGTAGATCTGTTCAATGAAATATTGAATACTGAATATGCAGTACTACAACAACGTAGCATTTGTCCACGACCCGAGTTGACATAATGTAAACAGGAGCAGGTGCGCTGTATTTGGCAGGGAATGTGGTGTATCACGCGCATCGAATTGTCGTGATATGACTAATTGCACTGTAGATACATTCAATGAAGTATTGAATCCTGAATATGCAGTACTACAAAAACGTAGCATTTGTCCTCGACCCGAGTTGACATAATGTAAACAGGAGCAGGTGCGCTGTATTTGGCAGAAAATGTGGAGTTTCATGCGCATTGAATTGTCGGGATATTATCATGGCAGTGTATATACGTTCAATGAAATATTGAAACCTTAATATGCAGTACTACAATAACATTGCAATTGTCCTCGACCCGAGTTGACATAGTGTAAACAGGAGCAGGGGCGCCGTATTTGGCGGCAAATGAGGAGTATAACGCGCATAGATTTGTCGACATACCACGAATAGCAGCGGTGATACGTTTAAATAAATACTTGTGCCTAATATGATAAACTGCAACTACAATGTATTTGACAGGACACAGAGTTGACAATGCGCAAACCGGCTGATCTGCGTAGCATTTGGCAGCGAATGAGGAGTATAACGCGCTTCAAATTGCCGGGATATCACCAATAGCAGTGTATATACGTTCAATGAAATATTGTATCCTGAATATGGTGTACTGCAACAACATTGCAATTGTCTTCGACCCCAGTTGACATAATGTAAACAGGGGCATGTGCGCTGTATTTGGCGGCAACTGTGGAGCATAACGCGCATCGAATTGTAGGCATACCACCAATAGCAGCGGAGATCCGTTTAATTGAATACTTAGGCCTAAGTATGCAAAACTACAATTACAATGAATTGGGCAGGGACCTGAGTTGACATAGCGCAAAGTGGCTGGTTTGCGCTCTATTTGGCAGCAACTGTGCGATATACCGCGCATCGAATTGACGAGATATCACAAATAGCAATGTGGATCCGTTCGATGAAATATCGAATCCTGAATGTGCTGAACTGCAAAAACATTGCATTTTTCCTCGACCCGAGTTGAAATAATGTAAACAGGAGCAGATGCGCTGTATTTGGTTGGGAATGTGGAGTATCACGCGCACCGATTGTCGTGATATGACCAATAGCAGTGTAGATACATTCAATGAAGAATTGAATCCTGTATATGCAGTACTACAACTACATTGCAAGTGTCCTCGACCCGAGTTGACATAATGTAAACAGGAGCAGGTCCGCTGTATTTGGCGGCAAATGAGGAGTATAACGCGCATAGATTTTTCGACATACCACGAATAGCAGCGGAGATACGTTTAAATAAATACTTGAGCCTAATATGATAAACTGCAATTACAATGTATTTGACGGAACACAGAGTTGACAATGCCCACACTCTCCGATGTGCGTAGCATATGGCAGCGACTGAGGAGTAAAACGCGCTTCAAATTGCCGGGATATCACCAATAGCAGTGTAGATACATTCAATGAAGTATTGAATCCTGAATATGCAGTACTACAACAACATTGCATTTGTACTCGACCCGAGTTGATATAATGTAAACAAGAGCACGTGCGCTGTATTTGGCAGAAAATGTCGGGTTTGACGCGCATCGAGTTGTCGAGATACCACCAATAACAGCGAAAATAGGTTTAATTGAGTACTTAGGCCCAAATAGGCGAAACTGCAAATACAATGTATTCGACAGGGTATAGAGTTGACATTGCGCAAACCGGTTAATGTGCTCTGTATTTGGCAGCAAATGTGGGGTTTAACGCGCATCAAATTCTGGACTTACAACCAATAGCAGCGGAGATACGTTTAATTGAATACTTAAGCCTAAATATGCTAAACTGCAATACAATGGATTTGGCAGGGACACAGAGTTGATATTGCGCAAACCGGTTGATGTGCGTTGTATTTGGCAGCGAATGAGGAGTATAAGGCGCTTCGAATTGTCGAGATATCACCAATAGCAGTGTATATACGTTCAATGAAATATTGAATCCCGAATATGCTGTACTACAAAAACATTGCATATGTCCTCGACCCGAGTTGACATAATGTAAACAGGAGCAGGTGCGCTGTATTAGGCGGCAACTGTGAAGAATAACGCGCATCGAATTGTAGGCATACCACCTATAGCTCCGCAGATACGTTTAATTGAATACATAAGACTAAATATGCAAAAATACAATTACAATGAATAAGGCAGGGACCTGAGTTGACACAGCGCAAAGTGGCTGATATGCGCTCTATTTGGCAGCACTTGTGCGGTAAATCGCGCATCGAATTGACGAGATATCACAAACAGCAGTGTAGATCCGTTCAATGAAATATTGAATCCTGACTGTGCTGTACTGCCACAACATTGCAATTGTCCTCGACCCCAGTTGACATAATGTAAACGGGAGCCCGTGCGCTGTATTTGGCGGCAAATGAGGAGTCTAACGCGCATGGATTTGTCGACATACCACGAATAGCAGCGGAGATAAGTTTAATTGAATACATAAGCGTAAATATGCAAAACTGCAATTACAATGAATTAGGCAGGGACCTGAGTTGACAGAGCGCACAGTGGCTGATTTGCGCTCTATTTGGCAGCAGCTGTGCGGTATACCGCACATCGAATTGACGAGATATCACAAATAGCAGTGTAGATCCGTTCTATGAAAAATTGAATCGTGAATATGCAGTACTACAGCAATGTAGCATTTGTCCTCGAAAGGAGTTGACATAATGTATACAGGAGCAGGTGCTCTGTTTGGCGGCAACTGTGGAGCATAACGCGCATCGAATTGTAGGCGTACCACCAATAGCACCGGAGATACGTTTAATTGAATACTTAAGCCTGAATATGCAAAACTACAATTACAATGAATTAGGCAGGGGCCTCAGATGACACAGCGCACAGTAGCTGATTTGCGCTCTATTTGGCAGCAGCTGTGCGGTATACCGCGCATCGAATTGACGAGATATCACAAATAGCAGTGTAGATCCGTTCTATGAAATATTGAATCCTGAATATGCAGTACTACAACAACGTAGCATTTGTCCTCGTCCCGAGTTGACATAATGTAAGCAGGAGCAGGTGCGCTGTATTTGGCAGGGAATGTGGAGTATCACGCGCATCGAATTGTCGTGATATCACCAATAGCAGTGTAGATACATTCAATGAAGAATTGAATCCTGAATTTGCAGTACTACAACAACGTAGCATTTGTCCTCGTCCCGAGTTGACATAATGTAAACAGGAGCAGATGCGCTGTATTTGGCAGGGAATGTGGAGTATCACGCGCATGGAATTGTCGTGAATTCACCAATAGCAGTGTAGATCCGTTCTATGAAATATTGAATCCTGAATATGCAGTACTACAACAACGTAGCATTTGTCCTCGTCCCGAGTTGACATAATGTAAACTGGAGCAGGTGCGCTGTATTTGGCAGGGAATGTGGAGTATCACGCGCATCGAATTGTCGTGATATCACCAATAGCAGTGTAGATACATTCAATGAAGAATTGAATCCTGAATATGCAGTACTACAACAACGTAGCATTTGTCCTCGACCCGAGTTGACATATTGTAAACAGGAGCAGATGCGCTGTATTTGGCAGGGAATGTGGAGTATCACGCGCATCGAATTGTCGTGATATCACCAATAGCCGTGTAGATACATTCAATGAAGTATTGAATCCTGAATATGCAGTACTACAACAACGTAACGTTTGACCTCGACCCGAGTTGACATAATGTAAACAGGAGCAGGGGCGCCGTATTTGGCGGCAAATGAGGAGTATAACGCGCATAGATTTGTCGACATACCACGAATAGCAGCGGTGATACGTTTAAATAAATACTTGTGCCTAATATGATAAACTGCAACTACAATGTATTTGACAGGGCACAGAGTTGTCAATGCGCACACCGGCTGATGTGCGTAGTATTTTGCAGCGAATGAGGAGTATAACGCGCATCGAATTGTCGGGATATTACCAATAGCAGTGTAGATCCGTTCAATGGAATATTGAATCATGAATATGCTGTACTGCAACAACATTGCATCAGTCCTCGACCCGAGTTGATATAATGTAAACAGCAACAGGTGCGCCGTATGTGGCGGGAAATGTGGAGTTTCACGCGTATCGAATTGTCAGGATGCCAAAAATGGCAGTGTATGTACGTTCAATGAAGTATTGAATCCGGTATATGCTGTACTGCAAAAGCAATGCATTTGTCCTCGACCACAATTGACATAATGTAAACAAGAGCAGGTGTGCCGTATTTGGCAGGAAACGTGTAGTACCACGCTCATCGAATGGTCGGGATATAACCAAAAACAGTGTATATACGTTCAATGAAGTATTGAATCCGGTATATGCTGTACTGCAAAAACAATGCATTTGTCCACGAACACGGTTGACACAATGTAAACAAGAGCCGGTGCGCTGTATTTGGCAGGGAATGTGGAGTATCACGCGCATGTAATTGTCGGGATATCACCAATAGCAGTGTATATACGTTCAATGAAGTATTGAATCCGGTATATGATGTACTGCAAAAACAATGCATTTGTCATCGACCCGAATGACATAATGTAAACAGGAGCAGGTGCGCTGTATTTGGCAGGAAATGTAGAGTATCATGCGCATCGAATTGTCGGGATATCACCAATAGCAGTGTAGATACATTCAATGAAGTATTGAATCCTGAGTATGCAGTACTACAAGATCTTTGTATTTGTCTTCGTCCCCAGTTGCCATAATGTAAACAGGAGCAGGTCCGCTGTTTGGCGGCAACTGTGGAGCATAACGCGCATCGAATTGTAGGCATACCACCAATAGCACCGGAGATACGTTTAATTGAATACATAAGCCTAAGTATGCAAAACTACAATTACAATGAATTAGGCAGGTACCTGAGTTGACATAGCGCAAAGTGGCTGATTTGCGTTCTATTTGGCAGCAACTGTGCGGTATAGCGCGCATCGAATTGACGAAATATCTCCAGTAGCAGTGTAGATACATTCAATGAAATATTGAATCCAGTATATGCTGTACTCCAAAAACAATGCATTTGTCCTCGACCCGAATGACATAATGTAAACAGGAGCAGGTGCGCTGTATTTGGCAGGAAATGTGGGGTATCACGCGCATCGGATTGTCGTGATATCACCAATAGTAGTGTAGATACGTTCAATGAAGTATTGAGTCCTGAGTATGCAGTACTACAACTACATTACAATTGTCCTCGACCCGGGTTGACATAATGTAATCAGGAGCAGGTCCGCTGTATTTGGCGGCAAATGAGGAGTATAACGCGCATAGATTTGTCGACATACTACTAATAGCAGCGGAGATACGTTTAAATAAATACTTGAGCCTAATATGATAAACTGCAAATACAACGTATTTGACAGGACACAGAGTTGACAATGCGCAAACCGGCTGATCTGCGTAGTATTTGCCAGGGAATGTGGAGTATAACGCGCATCGTATTGTAGGCACACCATCAATAGCACCGGAGATCCGTTTAATTGAATACTTAGGCCTAAATGTGCAAAACTACAATTACAATGAATTTGGCAAGGACCTGAGTTGACACAGCGCACAATGGCTGATTTGCGCTCTATTTGGCAGGAAGTGTGCGGTATACCGCGCATCGAATAGACGAGATATCTCCAGTCGCAGTGTAGATCCGTTCAATGAAATATTGAATCCTGAATGTGCTGTACTGCAAAAACATTGGATTTGTCCTCAACCCGAGTTGACATAATGTAAACAGGAGCAGGTGTGCCGTATTTGGCAGGAAACGTGTAGTACCACGCTCATCGAATGGTCGGGATATAACCAAAAACAGTGTATATACGTTCAATGAAGTATTGAATCCGGTATATGCTGTACTGCAAAAACAATGCATTTGTCCACGACCACGGTTGACACAATGTAAACAAGAGCCGGTGCGCTGTATTTGGCAGGGAATGTGGTGTATCACGCGCATCGAATTGTCGTGATATGACCAATAGTAGTGTAGATACATTCAATGAAGTACTGAATCCTGAATATGCAACACTACAGCAACATTGCATTTGTCCTCGACCCGAGTTGACATAATGTAAACAGGAGGAGGTCCGCATTATTTGGCGGCAAATAAGGAGTATAACGCGCATAGATTTGTGAGGATATCACTAATAGCAGTGTATATACATTCAATGAAATATTGAATCCTGAATACCCTGAACGGCAAAAACATTGGATATGTCCCCGACCCGAGTTGACATAATGTAAACAGGAGCAGGTGCGCTGTATTTGGCAGGGAATGTGGAGTATCATGCGCATCGAATTGCCGAGATATCACCAATAGCAGTGTATATACGTTCAATGAAATATTGAATCCCGTATATGCTGTACTGCAACAACATTGCATTTGTCCTCGACCCGAGTTGACATAATGTAAACAGAAGGAGGTGCGCTGTATTTGGCGGCAAATGAGGAGTATAGCGCGCATAGATTTGTCGACATACCACGAATAGCAGCGGAGATACGTTTAAATAAATACTTGAGCCTAATATGATAAACTGCAATTACAATGTATTTGATGGGACACAGAGTTGACAATGCCCACACTCTCTGATGTGCGTAGCATATGGCAGCGGATGAGGTGTAAAACGCGCTTCAAATTGCCGGGATATCACCAATAGCAGTGTAGATACATTCAATGAAGTATTGAATCCTGAATATGCAGTACTACAACAACATTGCATTTGTACTCGACCCGACTTGACATAATGTAAACAAGAGCACGTGCGCTGTATTTGGCACCAAATGTGGGGTATAACGCGCATCAAATTCTGGACTTACCACCAATAGCAGCGGAGATACGTTTAATTGAATACTTAATCCTAAATATGCTAAACTGCAATTCTAATGGATTTGACAGGGAGACAGAGTTGATACTGCGCAAACCGGTTGATGTGCGTTGTATTTGGCAGCGAATGAGGAGTATAAGGCGCTTCGAATTGTCGAGATATCACCAATAGCAGTGTATATACGTTCAATGAAATATTGAATCCCGAATTTGCTGTACTACAAAAACATTGCATATGTCCTCGACCCGAGTTGACATAATGTAAACAGGAGCAGGTGCGCTGTATTAGGCTGCAACTGTGAAGCATAACGCGCATCGAATTGTAGGCATACCACCTATAGCTCCGCAGGTACGTTTAATTCAATACATAAGACTAAATATGCAAAAATACAATTACAATGAATTAGGCAGGGACCTGAGTTGACACAGCGCAAAGTGGCTGATATGCGCTCTATTTGGCAGCACTTGTGCGGTAAACCGCGCATCGAATTGACGAGATATCACAAACAGCATTGTAGATCCGTTCAATGAAATATTGAATCCTGACTGTGCTGTACTGCCACAACATTGCAATTGTCCTCGACGCCAGTTGACATAATGTAAACGGGAGCACGTGCGCTGTATTTGGCGGCAAATGAGGAGTATAACGCGCATAGATTTGTCGACATACCACGAATAGCAACGGAGATACGTTTAAATAAATACTTGAGCCTAATATGATAAACTGCAATTACAATGTATTTGACAGGACACAGAGTTGACAATGCGCCAACCGGCTGATGTGCGTAGTATTCTGCAGAGAATGAGGAGTATAACGCTCATCGAATTGTCGGGATATCACCAATAGCAGTGTATGTACGTTCAATGAAATATTGAATCCTGAATATGGTGTACTGCAACAACATTGCAATTGTCTTCGACCCCAGTTGACATAATGTAAACAGGGGCATGTGCGCTGTATTTGGCGGCAACTGTGGAGCATAACGCGCATCGAATTGTAGGCATACCACCAATAGCACCGGAGATCCGTTTAATTGAATACTTAGGCCTAAGTATGCAAAACTACAATTACAATGAATTGGGCAGGGACCTGAGTTGACATAGCGCAAAGTGGCTGGTCTGCGCTCTATTTGGCAGCAACTGTGCGATATACCGCGCATCGAATTGACGAGATATCACAAATAGCAATGTGGATCCGTTCAATGAAATATCGAATCCTGAATGTGCTGAACTGCAAAAACATTGCATTTTTCCTCGACCCGAGTTGAAATAATGTAAACAGGAGCAGATGCGCTGTATTTGGTTGGGAATGTGGAGTATCACGCGCACCGATTGACGTGATATGACCAATAGCAGTGTAGATACATTCAATGAAGAATTGAATCCTGAATATGCAGTACTACAACTACATTGCAAGTGTCCTCGACCCCAGTTGACATAATGTAAACAGGTGCAGGTCCGCTGTATTTGGCGGCAAATGAGGAGTATAACGCGCATAGATTTGTCGACATACCACTAATAGCAGCGGAGATACGTTTAAATAAATACTTGAGCCTAATATGATAAGCTGCAATTACAATGTATTTGACAGGACACAGAGTTGACAATGCGCAAACCGGCTGATCTGCGTAGTATTTGGCAGCGAATGAGGAGTACAACGCGCATCGAATTGTCAGGATATCACTGATAGCAGTGTATATACGATCAATGAAATATTGAATTCTGAATATCCTGTACTGCAAAAACATTGGATTTGTCCTCGATCCGAGTTGACATAATGTAAAGAGGAGCAGGTGCGCTGTTTGGCGGCAGCTGTGGAGCATAACGCGCATCGAATTGTAGGCATACAACCTATAGCACCGGAGATACGTTTAATTTGAATACATAAGCCTAAATATGCAAAAATACAATTACAATGAATTAGGCACGGACCTGAGTTTGCATGGCGCAAAGTGGCTGATTTGCGCTCTATTTGGCAGCAACTGTGCGGCATACCGCGCATCGAATTGACGAGATATCACAAATAGCTGTGTAGGTCTGTTCAATGAAATATTGATTCCTAAATATGCTGTACTGCAACAACATTGCAATTGTCCTCGACCCCAGTTGACATCATGTAAACAGGAGCAGGTGCGCCGTATTTGGCAGGAAATGTAGAGTATTACGGGCATCGAATTGTCGGGATATCAACAATGGCAGTGTGTATACGTTCAATGAAGTATTGAATACGGTATATGCTGTACTGCAAAAACAATGCATTTGTCCTCGACCACAATTGACACACTGTAAACAAGAGCAGGTGCGCTGTATTAGGCTGGGTATGTGGAGCATCACCTGCATCGAATTGTCGTGATAGGACCAATAGCAGTGTAGATACATTCAATGAAGTATTGAATCCTGAATATGCAGTACTTCAATTTCATTGCATTGGTCCTCGACCCCAGTTGACATAATGCAAACAGGAGCAGGTCCGCTGTATTTGGCGGCAAATGAGGAGTATAACGCGCATAGATTTGTCGACATACCACGAATAGCAGCGGAGATACGTTTAAATAAATACTTGAGCCTAATAAGATAAACTGCAATTACAATGTATTTGGCGGAACACAGAGTTGACAATGCCCACACTCTCTGATGTGCGTAGCATATGGCAGCGAATGAGGAGTAAAACGCGCTTCAAATTGCCGGGATATCACCAATAGCAGTGTAGATACATTCAATGAAGTATTGAATCCTGAATATGCAGTACTACAACAACATTGCATTTGTACTCGACCCGAGTTGACATAATGTAAACAAGAGCACGTGCGCTGTATTTGGCAGAAAATGTCGGGTATAACGCGCATCGAGTTGTCGAGATACCACCAATAATAGCGAAAATAGGTTTAATTGAGTACTTAGGCCCAAATAGGCCAAACTGCAAATACAATGGATTCGACAGGATATAGAGTTGACATTGCGTAAACCTGTTAATGTGCTCTGTATTTGGCAGCAAATGTGGGGTATAACGCGCATCAAATTCTGGACTTACCACCAATAGCAGCGGAGATACGTTTAATTGAATACTTAATCCTAAATATGCTAAACTGCAATTCCAATGGATTTGACAGGGACACAGAGTTGATATTGCGCAAACCGGTTGATGTGCGTTGTATTTGGCAGCGAATGAGGAGTATAAGGCGCTTCGAATTGTCGAGATATCACCAATATCAGTGTATATACGTTCAATGAAATATTGAATCCCGAATATGCTGTACTACAAAAACATTGCATATGTCCTCGACCCGAGTTGACATAATGTAAACAGGAGCAGGTGCGCTGTATTAGGCGGCAACTGTGAAGCATAACGCGCATCGAATTGTAGGCATACCACCTATAGCTCCACAGATACGTTTAATTGAATACATAAGACTAAATATGCAAAAATACAATTACAATGAATAAGGCAGGGACCTGAGTTGACACAGCGCAAAGTGGCTGATATGCGCTCTATTTGGCAGCACTTGTGCGGTAAACCGCGCATCGATTTGACGAGATATCACAAACAGCAGTGTAGATCCGTTCAATGAAATATTGAATCCCGAATGTGCTGTACTGCAAAAACATTGCATTTGTCCTTCACCCGAGTTGACATAATGTAAACAGGAGCAGGTGCGCTGTATTTGGCAGGGAATGTGGAGTATAACGCGCATCGAATTGTCAGGATATCACCAATAGCAGTGTATACACGTTCAATGAAATATTGAATCCTGAATATCCTGTACTGCAAAAACATTGGATGTGTCCTCGACCCGAGTTGACATAATGTAAACAGGTGCAGGTGTGCCGTATTGGGCAGGAAACGTGTAGTACCACGCTCATCGAATGGTCGGGATATAACCAAAAACAGTGTATATACGTTCAATGAAGTATTGAATCCGGTATATGCTGTACTGCAAAAACAATGCATTTGTCCACGACCACGGTTGACACAATGTAAACAAGAGCAGGTGCGCTGTATTTGGCAGGGAATGTGGTGTATCACGCGCATCGAATTGTCGTGATATGACCAATTGCAGTGTAGATACATTCAATGAAGTATTAAATCCTGAATATGCAACACTACAGCAATATTCCATTTGTCCTCGACCCGAGTTGACATAATGTAAACAGGAGCAGGTGCGTCGTATTGGTCAGCAAATATGGAGTATCACGCGCATCGAATTGTCGTGATATGACCGATAGCAGAGTAGATACATTCATTGAAGTATTGAATCCTGAATATGCAGTACTGCAAAATCGTTGCATTTGTCCTCGACCCAAGTTGATATAATGTAAACAGGGGTAGGTGCGCTGTATTTGGCGGCAACTGTGCGGTATACCGCGCATCGAATTGACGAGATATCACAAATAGCAGTGTAGATCCGTTCAATGAAATATCGAATCCTGAATGTGCTGTACTGCAATAACATTGCATTTTTCCTTGACCCGAGTTGAAATAATGTAAACAGGAGCAGGTGCGCTGTATTTGGTTGGGAATGTGGAGTATCACGCGCACCGATTGTCGTGATATGACCAATAGCAGTGTAGATACATTCAATGAAGAATTGAATCCTGAATATGCAGTACTACAACTACATTGCAATTGTCCTCGACCCGGGTTGACATAATGTAATCAGGAGCAGGTCCGCTGTATTTGGCGGCAAATGAGGAGTATAACGCGCATAGATTTGTCGACATACTACTAATAGCAGCGGAGATACGTTTAAATAAATACTTGAGCCTAATATGATAAACTGCAATTACAACGTATTTGACAGGACACTGAGTTGACAATGCGCAAACCGGCTGTTCTGCGTAGTATTTGCCAGGGAATGTGGAGTGTCACGCGCATCGAATTGTCAGGATATCACCAATAGCAGTGTATATACGTTCAATGAAATATTGAATCCTGAATATCCTGTACTGCAAAAACATTGGATTTGTCCTCGACCCCAGTTGACATAATGCAAACAGGAGCAGGTCCGCTGTATTTGGCGGCAAATGAGGAGTATAACGCGCATAGATTTGTCGACATACCACTAATAGCAGCGGAGATACGTTTAAATAAATACTTGAACCTAATATGATAATCTGCAATTACAATGTATTTGACAGGACACAGAGTTGACAATGCGCAATCCGGCTGATCTGCGTAGTATTTGGCAGCGAAAGAGGAGTACAACGCGCATCGAGTTGTCGGGATATCACCAATAGCAGTGAATTTACGTTCAATGAAATATTGAATCCTGAATATGCTGTACTGCAACAACATTGCATTTGTCCACGACCCGAGTTGACATAATGTAAACAGGAGCAGGTGCGCCGTAATTGGCAGGAAATGTGGAGTATCACGGGCATCGAGTTGTCGGGATATAACCAATAACAGTGTATTTACGTTTAATGAAATATTGAATCCTGAATATGCTCTACTCGCAGAAACATTGCATTTGTTGTCGACCCGAGTTGCCATAATGTAAACAGGAGCAGGTACGCTGTATTTGGCAGGAAATATGGAGTATCATGCGCATCGAATTGTCGGGATATCACCATGGCAGTGTATATACGTTCAATGAAAGGTTGAATCCTGTATATGCTATACTGCAACAACATAGCATTTGCCCTCGATACGTGTTGACATAATGTAAACAGGAGTAGGTGCGCTGTATTTGGCAGGGAATGTGGAGTATCACGCGCATCGAGTTGTCGGGATATAACCAATAACAGTGTATTTACGTTTAATGAAATATTGAATCCTGAATATGCTCTACTCGCAGAAACATTGCATTTGTCCACGACCCGAGTTGACATAATGTAAACAGGAGCAGGTACGCTGTATTTGGCAGGAAATATGGAGTATCATGCGCATCGAATTGTCGGGATATCACCATGGCAGTGTATATACGTTCAATGAAAGGTTGAATCCTGTATATGCTATACTGCAACAACATAGCATTTGCCCTCGATACGTGTTGACATAATGTAAACAGGAGTAGGTGCGCTGTGTTTGGCAGGGAATGTGGAGTATCACGCGCATCTAGTTGTCGGGATGTCACCAATAACAGTGTATTCACGTTCAATGAAATATAGAATCCTGAATATGCAGTACTTGCAGCAACATTGCATTTGTCCTCGACCCGAGTTGACATAATGTAAACAGGAGCAGGTGCGCTAATTGGCGGCAAATGAGGAGTATAACGCGCATAGATTTGTCGACATACCACTAATAGCAGCGGAGATACGTTTAAATAAATACTTGAGCCTCACATGATAATCTGCAATTACAATGTATTTGACAGGACACAGAGTTGACAATGCGCAAACCGGCTGGTCTGCGCAGTATTTGGCAGCCAATGAAGAGTACAACGCGCATCGAATTGTCAGGATATCACTAATGGCAGTGTATATACGATCAATGAAATATTGAATCCTGAATATCCTGAACGGCAATAACATTGGATTTGTCCCCGACCCGAGTTGACATAATGTATACAGGAGCAGGTGCGCTGTTTGGCGGCAACTGTGGAGCACAACGCGCATCGAATTGTAGGCATACCACCTATTGCACCGGAGATACGTTTAATTGAATACATAAGCCTAAATATGCAAAAATACAATTGCAATGAATTCGGCACGGACCTGAGTTTACATAGCGCAAAGTGGCTGATTTGCGCTCTATTTGGTAGCAACTGTGCGGCATACCGCGCATCGAATTGACGAGATACCACAAATAGCAGTGTAGGTCTGTTCAATGAAATATTGATTCCAGAATATGCTTTACTGCAACAACATTGCAATTGTCCTCGACCCCAGTTGACTTAATGTAAACAGGAGCAGGTCCGCTTTATTTGGCGGCAAATGTGGAGTATAGCGCGCATAGATTTGTCAAGATATCACTAATAGCAGTGTATATACGATCAATGAAATATTGAATCCTGAATATCCTGTACTGCAAAATCATTGGATTTGTCCTCGACCCGAGTTGACATAATGTAAACAGGAGCAGGTGCGCCGTATTTGGCAGGAACAGTGGAGTATCACGCGCATCGAATTGACGAGATATCACCATTAGCAGTGTAGATCCGTTCAATGTAATATTGAATCCTGAATATGCAGTACTACAACAATATTGCATTTGTCTTCGACCCCAGTTGACATAATGTGAACAGGAGCAGGTCCCCCGTATTTGGCGGCAAATGATGAGTATAACGCGCATAGATTTGTCGACAAACCACGAATAGCAGCGGAGATACGTTTAAATAAATATTTGAGCCTAATATAATGAACGGCAATTAGAATGTATTTGACAGGACACAGAGTTGACAATGCGCCAACCGGCTGATGTACGTAGTATTCTGCAGCGAATGAGGAATATAACGCGCATCGAATTGTCGGGATATCACCAATGGCAGTGTATGTACGTTCAATGAAATATTGGATCCTGAATATGGTGTACTGCAACAACATTGCAATCGTCTTCGGCCCCAGTTGACATAATGCAAACAGGAGCAGGTGCGCTGTATTTGGCAGGGAATGTGGAGTATCACGCGTATCGAGTTGTCGACATACCACTAATAGCAGCGGAGATACGTTTAAATAAATACTTGAGCGTAACATGATAATCTGCAATTACAATGTATTTGACAGGACACAGAGTTGACAATGCGCAAACCGGCTGATCTGCGTAGTATTTGGCAGCCAATGAGGAGCACAACGCCCATCGAATTGTCAGTATATCACTAATGGCAGTGTATATACGATCAATGAAATATTGAATCCTGAATATCCTGAACGGCAAAAACATTGGATATGTCCCCGACCCGAGTTGACATAATGTAAACAGGAGCAGGTGCGCTGTTTGGCGGCAGCTGTGGAGCATAACGCGCATCGAATTGTAGGCATACCACCTATTGCACCGGAGATACGTTTAATTGAATACAGAAGCCTAAATATGCAAAAATACAATTGCAATGAATTCGGCACGGACCTGAGTTTACATAGCGCAAAGTGGCTGATTTGCGCTCTATTTGGTAGCAACTGTGCGGCATACCGCGCATCGAATTGACGAGATATCACAAATAGCAGTGTAGGTCTGTTCAATGAAATATTGATTCCTGAATATGCTGTACTGCAACAACATGGCATTTGTCATCGATCCGAGTTGACATAATGTAAACAGAAGCAGGTTCGCTGTATTTGGCAGGGAGTGTGGAGTATCACGCGCAACGAATTGTAGGTATACCACCAATAGCACCGGAGATACGTTTAATTGAATACTTAAGCCTGAATATGCAAAACTACAATTAGAATGAATTAGGCAGGGACCTGAGTTGACATAGCGCACAGTGGCTGATTTGCGCTCTATTTGGCAGCAAGTGTGCGGTATACCGCGCATCGAATTGACGAAATATCACCAATAGCAGTGTAGAAAATTTCAATGGAGTATTGATTCCTGAATATGCAGTACAGCAATAGCATTGGATTTGACCTCGATCCGAGATTACTTAATGTAAACAGTTGCAAGTGCGCTCTATTTGGCAGCAAATGTGGAGTTTAACGCGTATCGAGCTATCGAGATATCTGGAATAGAAAATGGAATACGCTCAAATGAATATTTAAAACTGACTATGCAAAACAGGAATAACGCTGTATTTGATAGGGCACAGAGTTGACATTGCACAAACTGGTTGCTGTGCGCTATTTCTTGCAGCAAATGTGCGGGATAGCGCGCATCGAATTGTCGACATATCACCAATAGTAGTACAGATTCGTTCAATTGATAATTGAAGCCTGGATAAGCAGCATAGCAATAACATTGGATTTGACCTCGACCCGAGTTGGCAAAATGTAAACGGGAGCATGTGCGCTGTATTTGGCAGCAAATGTGGTGTGTAAAGCGCTTCGAATTGTCGACATACCACCAATAGCGGCGGAGACACGTTTAATTGAATATTAACGGTAGAATATTTTAAAACGGCAATTACGCTGGATTTGACAGGACACAGAGTTGACATTGAGTAAACCGGTTGATGTGCGCTGTATTTGGCAGCATCTGTGGAGTAGAACGCGCATCGAATTTTCTTCGTATCTCCAATCGAAACGAAGCAACGTTCAATTGAATATTGAAGGCTGAATATACAGTACTGCAATAACATTGGATTTGACCTCGACCCGATTTGACATATTGTAAACTGGAGCAGCTCCGCTAAATTTCGCAGCGAATGAGGAGTTTAACGCTCAACCACTTGTCTAGATATCACCAATAACAGTGCGGATACGTTTAATTGAGTATTTAACACAGACTCTGCAAAACTGCAATTACGCTGCACTTGGCAGGGCCCAGAGTTGACATAGGGCAAACCGAATGACGTGCGCTGAATTTGGCCGCATATGTGGAGTAACGCACGTCGAATTGTCGAGATTTCACCAATAGCAGTGTATAAACAATTAAGGGAATATTGAATCCTGAATATGCAGTACAGCAATAACATTGGATTTGACCATGACCCGAGTTGATATAATATAAACAGGAGCAGGTGCGCTATATGCGAGAGCAAGTGTGGTGTAGAACGCGCATGGAATTGAATGACGCGCGCTGTATTTGGCAGCATATGTGGAGTGGAACGCGCATAGAGTTGTTGAGACATCTGGAATAAAATCTGAGATCAGCGCAATTGAATATTTCTAGCAGAATTGTACGCATACCACCAATAGCACAGGACCTAGGTTTAATTGAATACATAAGCCTAAATAAGCAAAACCACAATTACAATGATTTATGCAGGGACCTGAGTTGACATAGCGCAAAGTGGCTGATTTACGCTCTATTCGGCAGCCACTGTGCGGTATAACGCGCATCGAATTGTCGGGATATCACCAATAGCAGTGTAGATCCGTTCAATGAAATATTGAATCCTGAATATCCTGTACTTGCAGCAACATTGCATTTGCCCTCGATACGTGTTCACATAATGTAAACAGGAGCAGGTGCGCTGTATTTGGCAGAAAATGTGGAGTATCATGCGCATCGAATTGTCGGGATATCACCATGGCAGTGTATATACGTTCAATGAAAGGTTGAATCCTGTATATGCTGCACTGCAACAACATAGCATTTGCCCTCGATACGTGTTGACATAATGTAAACAGGAGCAGGTGCGCTGTATTTGGCGGCAAATGACGAGTATAACGCGCATAGATTTGTCGACATACCGCGAATAGCAGCGGAGATACGTTTAAATGAATACTTGTGCCTAACATGATAAACTGCAATTACAATGTATTTAGCAGAACACAGAGTTGACAATGCGAAAACCGGCTGATGTGCGTAGTATTTGGCAGCGAATAAGGAGTATAACGCGCATCGAATTGTCGGGATTTCACCAATAGCAGTGTATTTACGTTCAATGAAATATTGAATCCTGAGTATGCAGTACTACAAGAACATTGCATTTGTCCTCGGCCTGAGTTGACATAATGTAAACAGGAGCAGGTGCGCCGTATTTGGCAGGAAATGTAGAGTATTACGGGCATCGAATTGTCGGGATATCAACAATGGCAGTGTGTATACGTTCAATGAAGTATTGAATACGGTATATGCTGTACTGCAAAAACAATGCATTTGTCCTCGACCACAATTGACACACTGTAAACAAGAGCAGGTGCGCTGTATTAGGCTGGGTATGTGGAGCATCACGTGCATCGAATTGTCGTGATAGGACCAATAGCAGTGTAGATACATTCAATGAAGTATTGAATCCTGAATATGCAGTACTTCAATTTCATTGCATTGGTCCTCGACCCGAGTTGATATAATGTAAACAGGAGCAGGTGCGCTGTATTTGGCAGGAAATGTGGAGTATCACGCGCATCGAATTGTCGGGATATCACCAATAGCAGTGTATATACGTTCAATGAAGTATTTAATCCTGTATAAGCTGTACTGCAAGAACAATGCATTTGTCCTCGAACACAGTTGACACAATGTAAACAAGAGCAGGTGCGCTGTATTCGGCAGGGAATGCGGAGTAACGCGCGCATCGAATTGTCGTGATATGACCAATTGCAGTGTAGATACATTCAATGAAATATTGAATCTCGAATATGCTGTACTGCAACAACATTGCATTTGTCCTCGACCCGAGTTGACATAATGTAAACAGGAGCAGGTGCGCCGTATTTGGCAGGAAATGTGGAGTACCACAGGCATCGAATTGTCGGGATACCACCAATAGCAGGGTATATACGTTCAATGAAGTATTGAATCCGGTATATGCTGTACTGCAAAAAAAATGCAATTGTCCTCGACACCAGTTGACTTAATGTAAACAGGAGCAGGTCCGCATTATTTGGCGGCAAATAAGGAGTATAACGCGCATAGATTTGTCAGGATATCACTAATAGCAGTGTATATAGATTTAAATAAATACTTGAGCCTAATAAGATAAACTGCGATTACAATGGTATTTGACAGGACACAGAGTTGATAATGCGCAAACCGGCTGATGTGCGCTGTATTTGGCAGGGAGTGTGGAGTATCACGCGCATCGAATTGTCGTGATATCACCAATAGCAGTGAAGATACATTCAATGAAGTGTTGAATCCTGAGTATGCAATACTACATGAACATTGCATTTGTCTTCGACGCCAGTTGTCAGAATATAAACGGGAGCAGGTCCACTGTTCATCGGCAACTGTGGAGCATAAGGGGCATCGAATTGTAGGCATACCACCAATAGCACCGTAGATACGTTTAATTGAATCCATAATCCTAAATATGCAAAATTCCAATTACAATGAATTAGGCAGGATCCTGAGTTGACATAGCGCAAAGTGGCTGATTTGCGCTCTATTTGGCAGCAACTGTGCGATATAGCGCGCACCGAATTGACGAGATATCACCAATAGCAGTGTAGATCCGTTCAATGGAATATTGAATCCTGAATGTGCTGTACTGCAAAAGCATTGCATTTTCCTCGACCCGAGTTGACATAATGTAAACAGGAGCAGGTGCGCTGTATTTGGCAGGGAATGTGGAGTATCACACGCATCGAATTGTCGGGATATCACGAATAGCAGTGTATATACGTTCAATGAAACATTGAATCCTGAATATGCTGTACTGCAGGAACATTGCATTTGTCCTCGACCCGAGATGACATAATGTAAACAGGAGCAGGTCCGCTGTATTTGGCGGAAAATGAGGAGTATAACGCGCATAGATTTGTCGAGATACCACGAATAGCAGCGGAGATACGTTTAAATAAAGGTTTGAGCCTAATATGATAAACTACAATTACAATGTATTTGACAGGACACAGAGTTGACAATGCGTAAACCGGCTGATGTGCGTAGTATTTGGCAGCAAATGAGGAGTACAACGCGCATCGAGTTGTCGGGATATCACCAATAGCAGTGTAGATCCGTTCAATGAAGCATTGTATCCTGAATATGCAGTACTGCAACAACATTCCATTAGTCCTCGAACCGAGTGGACATAATGTAAACAGGAGCAGGTCCGCTGTTTAGGGGCAACTGTGGAGTACATCGCGCATCGAATTGTAGGCATACCACCAATAGCACCGGAGATACGATTAATTGAATACATAAGCCTAAATATGCAAAACTACAATTACAATGAATTAGGCAGGGCCCTGAGTTGACATAGCGCCACGTGGCTGATTTGCGCTCTATTTGGCAGCAGCTGTGTGGTACAGCGCGCATCGAATTGACGAGATATCACCAATAGTAGTGTAGATCCGTTCAATGAAATAATGATACCTGAATATGCTGTACTGCAACAACATTGCAATTGTCCTCGACCCCAGTTGACATAATGTAAACGGGAACAGGTACGCTGTATTTGGGGGGGGGGGGATGTTGAGTATCACGCGCATCGAATTGTCGTGACATCACCAATAGCAGTGCAGATACATTCAATGAAGTATTGAATCCTGAATATGCAGTACTACAAAAACATGGCATTTGTCCTCGACCCGAGTTGACATAATGTAAACAGGAGCAGGTGCGCTGTATTTGGCAGGGAATGTGGAGTATCACGCGCATCGAATTGTGGGGATTTCACCAAAAGCAGTGAATTTACGATCAATGAAATATTGAATCCTGTATATGCAGTACTACAACATCATTGCATTTGCCTTCGACCCCAGTTGACTTAATGTAAACAGGAGCAGGTGCGCTGTGTTTGGCAGGGAATGTGGAGTATCACACACATCGAATTGTAGGCATACCACCAATAGCAGCGGAGATACGTTTAATTGAATACTTAAGCCTAAATATGCAAAGCCACAATTACAGTGAATTAGACAGGGACCTGAGTTGACATATCGCAAAGTGGCTGATTTGCGCTCTGTTTTGCAGCAGCTGTGCGACATACCGCGCATCGAATTGACGAGGTGTCATCAATAGCAGTGTAGATGTATTCAATGAAATATGAATCCTGTATAGGCTGTACTACAACAACATAGCATTTGCCCTCGACCCGAGTTGACATATTGTAAACAGGAGCAGGTGCGCTGTTTGGCGGCAAATGAGGAGTATAACGCCATAGATTTGTTTGGATATCACCAATAGCAGGATATGTACGTTCAATGAAATATTGAATCATGATCATGGTGTACTGCAACAACATTGCATTTGTCTTCGACCGCAGTTGACATAATGTGAACAGGAGCAGGTCCCTGTATTTGGCGGCAAATGAGGAGTATAACGCGCATAGATTTGTCGACATACCACGAATTGCAGCGGAGATACGTTTAAATAAATATTTGAGCCTAATATAATGAACTGCAATTACAATGTATTTGACAGGACACAGAGTTGACAATGCGCAAACCGGCTGATGTGCGTAGTATTTGGCAGCGTATGAGGAGTATAACGCGGATCGAATTGTCGGGATATCACCAATAGCAGTGTATATCCGTTCAATGAAATATTGAATCCTGAATGTGCTGTACTGCAACAACATTGCAGTAGTCCTCGAAAACAGTTGACACAATGTAAAAAAGAGCTGGCCCGCTGTTTGGCGGCAGCTGTGGAGTATCACGCTCATGGAATTGACGAAATATCTCCAATAGTAGTGTAGATACGTTCAATGAAGTATTGAATCCTGAGTATGCAGTACTACAAGAACATTGCCTTTGTCTTCGACAGCAGTTGATATATAGTAAACAGGAGCAGATGCGCCGTATTTGGCTGGAAATGTGGAGTATCATGCGCATCGAATTGTCGGGATATCACCATGGCAGTTTATATACGTTCAATGAAGTATTGAATCCTGGATATGCAGTACTGCAACAACATTGCATTTGTCTTCGACCCCAGCTGACATAATGTAAACAGGAGCAGGTGCGCTGTATTTGCAGGAAATGTGGAGTATCATGCGCATCGAATTGTAGGCATACCACCAATAGCACCGGAGATACGTTTTATCGAATACATAGGCCTAAATATGCAAAAGTACAAATACAATGAATTAGGCAGGGACCTGAGTTGACATAGAGCAAGGTGGCTGATTTGCGCTCTATTTGGCAGCATCTGTGCGGTATGCCGCTCATCGAATTGACATGATATCACCAATGGCAGTGTATATCCGTTCAATGAAATATTGAATCCTGGATATGCAGTACTGCAACAACATTGCATTTGTCATCGACCCGAGTGGGACATAATGTAAACAGGAGCAGGTGCGCTGTATTCGGCAGGGAATGTGAAGTATCACGCGCATCGAATTGTCGTGATATCACCAATAGCAGTGTAGATACATTCAATGGAATATTGAATCCTGAATATCCTGGACTGCAAAAAAATTGCATTTGTCCTCGACCCGTGTTGACATAACGCAAACAGGAGCAGTTGCGCCGTATTTGGCAGGGAATGTGGAGTATCAGGCGCATCGAAGTGTCGGGATATCACCAATAACAGTGTATATATGTTCAGTGAAGTATTGAATCCTGAATATGCAGTACTACAAAAACATTGCATTTGTCCTCGACCCGAGTTGACATAATGTAAACAGGAGCAGGTGCGCTGTATTTGGCAGGGAATGTGGAGTATCACGCGCATCGAATTGTCGGGATTTCACCAAAAGCAGTGAATTTACGATCAATGAAATATTGAATCCTGGATATGCAGTACTGCAACAACATTGCATTTGTCATCGACCCGAGTGGGACATAATGTAAACAGGAACAGGTACGCTGTATTTGGGGGGGATGTTGAGTATCACGCGCATCGAATTGTCGTGACACCACCAATAGCAGTGCAGATAGATTCAATGAAGTATTGAATCCTGAATATCCTGGACTGCAAAAAGATTGCATTTGTCCTCGACCCGTGTTGACATAACGCAAACAGGAGCAGTTGCGCCGTATTTGGCAGGGTATGTGGAGTATCAGGCGCATCGATGTGTCGGGATATCACCAATAGCAGTGCAGATACATTCAATGAAGTATTGAATCCTGAATATGCAGTACTACAAAAACATGGCATTTGTCCTCGACCCGAGTTGACATAATGTAAACAGGAGCAGGTGCGCTGTATTTGGCAGGGAATGTGGTGTATCACGCGCATCGAATTGTCGGGATTTCACCAAAAGCAGTGAATTTACGATCAATGAAATATTGAATCCTGAACATGCAGTACTGCAACAACATTGCAATTGTCCTCGACCCGAGTTGACATAATGTAAACAGGAGCAGGTGCGCCGTATTTGGCAGGAAATGTGGAGTACCGCGGCCATCGAATTGTCGGGATACCACCAATAGCAGGTTATATACGTTCAATGAAGTATTGAATCCGGTATATGCTGTACTGCAAAAACAATGCAGTTGTCCTCGACCCCAGTTGACATAATGTAAACACGAACAGATCCGCTGTATTTGGCGGCAAATGAGAAGTATAACGCGCATAAATTTGTCGACATACCACGAATAGCAGCGGAGATACGATTAAATAAATACTTGAGCCTAATATAATGAACTGCAATTACAATGTATTTGACAGGACACAGAATTGATAATGCGTAAACCGGCTGATGTGCGTAGTATTTGGCAGCAAATGAGGAGTACAACGCGCATCGAATTGTCGGGATATCACCAATAGCAGTGTATTTACGTTGAATGAAATATTGAACGCTGAATATGCTGTTCTACAAAAACATTGCATTTGTCCTCGACCCGAGTTGACATAATGTAAACAGGAGCAGGAGTGCTGTATTCGGCAGGAAATGTGGAGAACAAAACGCATGGAGTTGACGAAATAACTCCAGTCGCAGTGTATATACCTTCAATGAAATATTGAATCCTGAATGTGCTGTACTGCAAAAACATTGCATTTTCCTCGACCCGAGTTGACATAATGTAAACAGGAGCAGGTGCGCTGTATTTGGCAGGGAATGTGGAGTATCACACGCATCGAATTGTCGGGATATCACGAATAGCAGTGTATATACGTTCAATGAAACATTGAATCCTGAATATGCTGTACTGCAGGAACATTGCATTTGTCCTCGACCCGAGATGACATAATGTACACAGGAGCAGGTCCGCTGTATTTGGCGGAAAATGAGGAGTATAACGCGCATGGATTTGTCGACATACCACGAATAGCAGCGGAGATACGTTTAAATAAAGGTTTGAGCCTAATATGATAAACTACAATTACAATGTATTTGACAGGACACAGAGTTGACAATGCGTAAACCGGCTGATGTGCGTAGTATTTGGCAGCAAATGAGGAGTACAACGCGCATCGAGTTGTCGGGATATCACCAATAGCAGTCTAGATCCGTTCAATGAAGCATTGAATCCTGAATATGCAGTACTGCAACAACATTCCATTAGTCCTCGAACCGAGTGGACATAATGTAAACAGGAGCAGGTCCGCTGTTTAGCGGCAACTGTGGAGTACATCGCGCATCGAATTGTAGGCATACCACCAATAGCACCGGAGATACGATTAATTGAATACATAAGCCTAAATATGCAAAACTACAATTACAATGAATTAGGCAGGGACCTCAGTTGACATAGCGTCACGTGGCTGATTTGCGCTCTATTTGGCAGCAGCTGTGTGGTACACCGCGCATCGAATTGACGAGATATCACAAATAGCAGTGTAGATCCGTTCAATGAAATAATGATACCTGAATATGCTGTACTGCAACAACATTGCAATTGTCCTCGACCCCAGTTGACATAATGTAAACGGGAACAGGTACGCCGTATTTGGGGGGGGGGGGGATGTTGAGTATCACGCGCATCGAATTGTCGTGACATCACCAATAGCAGTGCAGATACATTCAATGAAGTATTGAATCCTGAATATGCAGTACTACAAAAACATGGCATTTGTCCTCGACCCGAGTTGACATAATGTAAACAGGAGCAGGTGCGCTGTATTTGGCAGGGAATGTGGAGTATCACGCGCATCGAATTGTGGGGATTTCACCAAAAGCAGTGAATTTACGTTCAATGAAATATTGAATCCTGTATATGCAGTACTACAACATCATTGCATTTGCCTTCGACCCCAGTTGACTTAATGTAAACAGGAGCAGGTGCGCTGTGTTTGGCAGAGAATGTGGAGTATCACGCGCTTCGAATTGTCGGGATATCACCAATAGCAGTGTATTTACGTTGAATGAAATATTGAATCCTGAATATGCAGTACTACAAAAACATGGCATTTGTCCTCGACCCGAGTTGACATAATGTAAACAGGAGCAGGAGTGCTGTATTCGGCAGGAAATGTGGAGAACAAAACGCATGGAGTTGACGAAATATCTCCAGTCGCAGTGTATATACGTTCAATGAAATATTGAATCCTGAATATGCCCTACTGCAGCAACATTGCAGTTGTCCTCGACCCGAGTAGACATAATGTAAACAGGAGCAGGTGCGCTGTATTTGGCAGGGAATGTGGAGTATCACGCGCATCGAGTTGTCGGTATTTCACCAATAGCAGTGTATTTACGTTCAATGAAATATTGAATCCTGTATATGCAGTACTACAACATCATTGCATTTGCCTTCGACCCCAGTTGACTTAATGTAAACAGGAGCAGGTGCGCTGTGTTTGGCAGAGAATGTGGAGTATCACGCGCATCGAATTGTTGGAATATCACCAATAGCAGCGGAGATACGTGTAATTGAATACTTAAGCCTAAATATGCAAAACTACAATTACAATTAGTTAGGCAGGGACCTGAGTTGACATAGCGCACAGTGGCTGATTTGCGCTCTATTTGGCAGCAAGTGTGCGGTATTCCGCGCATCGAATTGAGCAGATATCACCAACAGCAGTGAATTTACGATCAATGAAATATTGAATCCTGAACATGCAGTACTGCAACAACATTGCAATTGTCCTCGACCCGAGTTGACATAATGTAAACAGGAGCAGGTGAGCTGTATTTGGCATCGAATGTGGAGTATCACGCGCATCGAATTGTCGGGATATCACCAATAGCAGTGTATTTACGTTGAATGAAATATTGAACGCTGAATATGCTGTTCTACAAAAACATTGCATTTGTCCTCGACCCGAGTTGACATAATGTAAACAGGAGCAGGAGTGCTGTATTCGGCAGGAAATGTGGAGAACAAAACGCATGGAGTTGACGAAATATCTCCAGTCGCAGTGTATATACGTTCAATGAAATATTGAATACTGAATATGCCCTACTGCAGCAACATTGCAGTTGTCCTCGACCCGAGTAGACATAATGTAAACAGGAGCAGGTGCGCTGTATTTGGCAGGGAATGTGGAGTATCACGCGCATCGAGTTGTCGGTATTTCACCAATAACAGTGTATTTAAGTTCAATGAAATATTGAATCCTGTATATGCAGTACTACAACATCATTGCATTTGCCTTCGACCCCAGTTGACTTAATGTAAACAGGAGCAGGTGCGCTGTGTTTGGCAGGGAATGTGGAGTATCACGCGCATCGAATTGTTGGAATATCACCAATAGCAGCGGAGATACGTGTAATTGAATACTTAAGCCTAAATATGCAAAACTACAATTACAATGAGTTAGGCAGGGACCTGAGTTGACATAGCGCACAGTGGCTGATTTGCGCTCTATTTGGCAGCAAGTGTGCGGTATTCCGCGCATCGAATTGTCGTGATATCACCAATAGCAGTGTAGATACATTCAATGGAATATTGAATCCTGAATATCCTGGACTGCAAAAAGATTGCATTTGTCCTCGACCCGTGTTGACATAACGCAAACAGGAGCAGGTGCGCTGTATTTGGCATCGAATGTGGAGTATCACGCGCATCGAATTGTCGGGATATCACCAATAGCAGTGTATTTACGTTGAATGAAATATTGAACGCTGAATATGCTGTTCTACAAAAACATTGCATTTGTCCTCGACCCGAGTTGACATAATGTAAACAGGAGCAGGTGCGCTGTATTTGGCAGAAAATGTGGAGTTTCATGCGCATTGAATTGTCGGGATATTATCATGGCAGTGTATATACGTTCAATGAAATATTGAATCCTGAATTTGCAGTACTGCAAAACGATTGGATTTGACCTGGACCCCAGTTGACATAATGTAAACGGGAGCAGGTGCGCTGTATTTGGCGGCAAATGTGGAGTATAACGAGCATAGATTTGTCGACATACCACGAATAGCAGCGGAGATACGTTTAAATAAATACTTGAGCCTAATATGATAAACTGCAATTACAATGTATTTGACAGGATACAGAGTTGACAATGAGCCAACCGGCTGATGCACGTAGTATTCTGCAGCGAATGAGGAGTATAACGCGCATCGAATTGTCGGGATATCACCAATAGCAGTGTAGATACATTCTATGAAGTATTGAATCCTGAATATGCAGTACTACAACAACGTAACGTTTGACCTCGACCCGAGTTGACATAATGTAAACAGGCGCAGGTGCGCTATTTGGCGGCAACTGTGGAGCATAACGCGCATCGAATTGTAGGCATACCACCTCTAGCACCGGAGGTAAGTTTAATTGTATACATCAGCCTAAATATGCAAAAATACAATTACAATGAATTAGGCAGTGACCTGAGTTGACACAGCGCACAGTGGCTGATTTGCGCTCTATTTGGCAGCAGCTGCGCGGTATACCACGCATCGAATTGACGAGATATCACAAATAGCAGTGTAGATCCGTTCAATGAAATATTGAATCCTGAATGTGCTGTACTGCAAAAACATTCCATTTGTCCTGGAACCGTGTTGACATAATGTAAACAGAAGCAGGTGCGCTGTATTTGGCAGGGAACGTGGAGTATCACGCGCATCGAGTTGTCGTGATATCACCAATAGCAGTGTAGATACATTCAATGAAGTATTGAATCCTGAATATGCAATACTATAACAACATTGCACTAGTCCTCGATCCGAGTTGACATAATGTAAACCGGAGCAGGTGCGCTGTATTTGGCAGCAAATGAGGAGTATAACGCGCATAGATTTGTCGACATACCACGAATAGCAGCGGAGGTACGTTTAAATAAATACTTGTACATAATATGATAAACTGCAAATACAATGTATTTGACAGGACACAGAGTTGACAATGCACAACCTCTCTGATGTGCGTAGTATTTGGCAGCGAATGAGGAGTATGACACGCTTCAAATTGACGGGATATCACCAATAGCGGTGTATATACGTTCAATGAAATATTGAATCCTGAATATGCCGTACTGCAACAACATTGCAATTGTCCTCGACCTCAGTTGACATAATGTAAACAGGAGCAGGTCCGGTGTATTTGGCGGCAAATGAGGAGTCTAACGCGCATGGATTTGTCGACATACCACGAATAGCAGCGGAGATAAGTTTAATTGAATACATAAGCCTAAATATGCAAAACTACAATTACTATGAATTAGGCAGGGACCTGAGTTGACAGAGCGCACAGTGGCTGATTTGCGCTCTATTTGGCAGCAGCTGTGCGGTATACCGCACATCGAATTGACGAGATATCACAAATAGCAGTGTAGATCCGTTCTATGAAAAATTGAATCCTGAATAAGCAGTACTACAACAACGTAGCATTTGTCCTCGAAACGAGTTGACATAATGTATACAGGAGCAGGTGCGCTGTTTGGCGGCAACTGTGGAGCATAACGCGCATCGAATTGTAGGCGTACCACCAATAGCACCGGAGATACGTTTAATTGAATACTTAAGCCTGAATATGCAAAACTACAATTACAATGAATTAGGCAGGGACCTGAGTAGACACAGCGCACAGTGGCTGATTTGCGCTCTATTTGGCAGCAGCTGTGCGGTATACCGCGCATCGAATTGACGAGATATCACAAATAGCAGTGTAGATCCGTTCTATGAAATATTGAATCCTGAATATGCAGTACTACAACAACGTAGCATTTGTCCTCGTCCCGAGTTGACATAATGTAAACAGGAGCAGGTGCGCTGTATTTGGCAGGGAATGTGGAGTATCACGCGCATCGAATTGTCGTGATATCACCAATAGCAGTGTAGATACATTCAATGAAGAATTGAATCCTGAATATGCAGTACTACAACAACGTAGCATTTGTCCTCGACCCGAGTTGACATAATGTAAACAGGAGCAGGTGCGCTGTATTTGGCAGGGAATGTGGACTATCACGCGCATCGAATTGTCGTGATATCACCAATAGCAGTGTAGATACATTCAATGAAGAATTGAATCCTGAATATGCAGTACTACAACAACGTAGCATTTGTCCTCGACCCGAGTTGACATAATGTAAACAGGAGCAGATGCGCTGTATTTGGCAGGGAATGTGGAGTATCACGCGCATCGAATTGTCGTGATATCACCAATAGCAGTGTAGATACATTCAATGAAGTATTGAATCCTGAATATGCAGTACTACAACAACGTAACGTTTGACCTCGACCCGAGTTGACATAATGTAAACAGGAGCAGGGGCGCCGTATTTGGCGGCAAATGAGGAGTATAACGCGCATAGATTTGTCGACATACCACGAATAGCAGCGGTGATACGTTTAAATAAATACTTGTGCCTAATATGATAAACTGCAACTACAATGTATTTGACAGGGCACAGAGTTGTCAATGCGCACACCGGCTGATGTGCGTAGTATTTTGCAGCGAATGAGGAGTATAACGCGCATCGAATTGTCGGGATATTACCAATAGCAGTGTAGATCCGTTCAATGGAATATTGAATCATGAATATGCTGTACTGCAACAACATTGCATTAGTCCTGGACCCGAGTTGATATAATGTAAACAGCAACAGGTGCGCCGTATGTGGCAGGAAATATGGTGTTTCACGCGTATCGAATTGTCGGGATGCCACCAATGGCAGTGTATGTACGTTCAATGAAGTATTGAATCCGGTATATGATGTACTGCAGAAACAATGCATTTGTGCTCGACCCGAATGTCATAATGTGAACAGAAGCAGGTGCGCTGTTTGGCTGCAACTGCGGAGTATAGCGCGCATAGATTTGTCGACATACCACGAATTGCAGCGGAGATACGCTTAATTAAATAATTGAGCCTAACATGATAAACAGCAAATACAATGTATTTGACAGGACACAGAGTTGACAATGCCCCAATTCTCTGATGTGCGTAGTATTTCGCAGCGAATGAGGAGTATAACGCTCTTCGAATTGTCGGCATATCACGAATAGCAGTGTATATACGTTCAATGAAATATTGAATTCGGTATATGCTGTACTGCAACAACATTGCGTGTGTCCTCGACCCGAGTTGACATAATGTAAACAGCAACAGGTGCGCTTTATTTGGCAGGGAATGTGGAGTATCACGCGCATGTAATTGTCGGGATATCACCAATAGCAGTGTATATACGTTCAATGAAGTATTGAATCCGGTATATGATGTACTGCAAAAACAATGCATTTGTCCTCGACCCGAATGACATAATGTAAACAGGAGCAGGTGCGCTGTATTTGGCAGGAAATGTAGAGTATCATGCGCATCGAATTGTCGGGATATCACCAATAGCAGTGTAGATACATTCAATGAAGTATTGAATCCTGAGTATGCAGTACTACAAGATCTTTGCATTTGTCTTCGTCCCCAGTTGCCATAATGTAAACAGGAGCAGGTCCGCTGTTTGGCGGCAACTGTGGAGCATAACGCGCATCGAATTGTAGGCATACCACCAATAGCACCGGAGATACGTTTAATTGAATACATAAGCCTAAGTATGCAAAACTACAATTACAATGAATTAGGCAGGTACCTGAGTTGACATAGCGCAAAGTGGCTGATTTGCGTTCTATTTGGCAGCAACTGTGCGGTATAGCGCGCATCGAATTGACGAAATATCTCCAGTAGCAGTGTAGATACATTCAATGAAATATTGAATCCAGTATATGCTGTACTCCAAAAACAATGCATTTGTCCTCGACCCGAGTTGACATAATGTAAACAGGAGCCGGTGCGCTGTATTTGGCAGGGAATGTGGAGTACAAGACGCATGGAATTGACGAAATATCTCCAGTCGCAGTGTAGATACGTTCAATGAAGTATTGAGTCCTGAGTATGCAGTACTACAAGAACATTGCATTTGTCTTCTACCCCAGTTGACATAATGTAAACAGGAGCCGGTGCGCTGTATTTGGCAGGGAATGTGGAGTATAACGCGCATCGAATTGTAGGCATACCATCAATAGCACCGGAGATCCGTTTAATTGAATACTTAGGCCTAAATATGCAAAACTACAATTACAATGAATTTGGCAAGGACCTGAGTTGACACAGCGCACAATGGCTGATTTGCGCTCTATTTGGCAGGAAGTGTGCGGTATACCGCGCATCGAATAGACGAGATATCTCCAGTCGCAGTGTAGATCCGTTCAATGAAATATTGAATCCTGAATGTGCTGTACTGCAAAAACATTGGATTTGTCCTCGACCCGAGTTGACATAATGTAAACAGGAGCAGGTGTGCCGTATTTGGCAGGAAACGTGTAGTACCACGCTCATCGAATGGTCGGGATATAACCAAAAACAGTGTATATACGTTCAATGAAGTATTGAATCCGGTATATGCTGTACTGCAAAAACATTGCATTTTTCCTTGACCCGAGTTGAAAGAATGTAAACAGGAGCAGGTGCGCTGTATTTGGTTGGGAATGTGGAGTATCACGCGCACCGATTGTCGTGATATGACCAATAGCAGTGTAGATACATTCAATGAAGAATTGAATCCTGAATATGCAGTACTACAACTACATTACAATTGTCCTCGACCCGGGTTGACATAATGTAATCAGGAGCAGGTCCGCTGTATTTGGCGGCAAATGAGGAGTATAACGCGCATAGATTTGTCGACATACTACTAATAGCAGCGGAGATACGTTTAAATAAATACTTGAGCCTAATATGATAAACTGCAAATACAACGTATTTGACAGGACACAGAGTTGACAATGCGCAAACCGGCTGATCTGCGTAGTATTTGCCAGGGAATGTGGAGTATCACGCGCATCGAATTGTCAGGATATCACCAATAGCAGTGTATATACGTTCAATGAAATATTGAATCCTGAATATCCTGTACTGCAAAAACATTGCAATTGTCCTCGACCCCAGTTGACATCATGTAAACAGGAGCAGGTCCGCTGTATTTGGCGGCAAATGAGGAGTATAACGCGCATAGATTTGTCGACATACCACTAATAGCAGCGGAGATACGTTTAAATAAATACTTGAGCCTAATATGATAAACTGCAATTACAATGTATTTGACGGGACACAGAGTTGACAATGCCCACACTCTCTGATGTGCGTAGCATATGGCAGCGAATGAGGAGTAAAACGCGCTTCAAATTGCCGGGATATCACCAATAGCAGTGTAGATACATTCAATGAAGTATTGAATCCTGAATATGCAGTACTACAACAACATTGCATTTGTACTCGACCCGAGTTGACATAATGTAAACAAGAGCACGTGCGCTGTATTTGGCACCAAATGTGGGGTATAACGCGCATCAAATTCTGGACTTACCACCAATAGCAGCGGAGATACGTTTAATTGAATACTTAATCCTAAATATACTAAACTGCAATTCCAATGGATTTGACAGGGACACAGAGTTGATATTGCGCAAACCGGTTGATGAGCGTTGTATTTGGCAGCGAATGAGGAGTATAAGGCGCTTCGAATTGTCGAGATATCACCAATAGCAGTGTATATACGTTCAATGAAATATTGAATCCCGAATATGCTGTACTACAAAAACATTGCACATGTCCTCGACCCGAGTTGACATAATGTAAACAGGAGCAGGTGCGCTGTATTAGGCGGCAACTGTGAAGCATAACGCGCATCGAATTGTAGGCATACCACCTATAGCTCCGCAGATACGTTTAATTGAATACATAAGACTAAATATGCAAAAATACAATTACAATGAATTAGGCAGGGACCTGAGTTGACACAGCGCAAAGTGGCTGATATGCGCTCTATTTGGCAGCAACTGCGCGATATACCGCGCATCGAATTGACGAGATATCACAAATAGCAATGTGGATCCGTTCAATGAAATATCGAATCCTGAATGTGCTGAACTGCAAAAACATTGCATTTTTCCTCGACCCGAGTTGAAATAATGTAAACAGGAGCTCGTGCGCTGTATTTGGCAGGGAATGTGCAGTATCACGCGCATCGAGTTGTCGGGATATAACCAATAACAGTGTATTTACGTTCAATGAAATATTGAATCCTGAATATGCTCTACTTGTAGCAACATTGCATTTGTTGTCGACCCGAGTTGACATAATGTAAACAGGAGCAGGTACGCTGTATTTGGCAGGAAATATGGAGTATCATGCGCATCGAATTATCGGGATATCGCCATGGCCGTGTACACACGTTCAAAGAAATATGAATCCTGTATATGCTGTACTGCAACAACGTAGCATTTGCCCTCGATCCGTGTTGAGATAATGTAACCAGGAGCAGGTGTGCTGTATTTGGCAGGGAATGTGGAGTATCACGCGCATCGAGTTGTCGGTATTTCACCAATAACAGTGTATTTAAGTTCAATGAAATATCGGTTCCTAAATATGCTGTACTGCAACAACATTGCAATTGTCCTCGACCCCAGTTGACATAATGTAAACAGGAGCAGGTGCGCTGTATTCGGCAGGAAATGTGGAGAACAAAACGCATGGAGTTGACGAAATATCTCCAGTCGCAGTGTATATACGTTCAATGAAATATTGAATCCTGAATATGCCCTACTGCAGCAACATTGCAGTTGTCCTCGACCCGAGTAGACATAATGTAAACAGGAGCAGGTGCGCTGTATTCGGCAGGAAATGTGGAGAACAAAACGCATGGAGTTGACGAAATATCTCCAGTCGCAGTGTATATACGTTCAATGAAATATTGAATCCTGAATATGCCCTACTGCAGCAACATTGCAGTTGTCCTCGACCCGAGTAGACATAATGTAAACAGGAGCAGGTGCGCTGTATTTGGCAGGGAATGTGGAGTATCACGCGCATCGAGTTGTCGGTATTTCACCAATAACAGTGTATTTAAGTTCAATGAAATATTGAATCCTGTATATGCAGTACTACAACATCATTGCATTTGCCTTCGACCCCAGTTGACTTAATGTAAACAGGAGCAGGTGCGCTGTGTTTGGCAGGGAATGTGGAGTATCACGCGCATCGAATTGTTGGAATATCACCAATAGCAGCGGAGATACGTGTAATTGAATACTTAAGCCTAAATATGCAAAACTACAATTACAATGAGTTAGGCAGGGACCTGAGTTGACATAGCGCACAGTGGCTGATTTGCGCTCTATTTGGCAGCAAGTGTGCGGTATTCCGCGCGTCGAGTTGTCGGGATATCACCAATAACAGTGTATTTACGTTCAATGAAATATCGGTTCCTAAATATGCTGTACTGCAACAACATTGCAATTGTCCTCGACCCCAGTTGACATAATGTAAACAGGAGCAGGTGCGCTGCATTTGGCAGGGAATGTGGAGTATCACGCGCATCGAATTGTCGGGATATCACCAATAGCAGTGTATTTACGATCAATGAAATATTGAATCCTGAATATCCTGTACTGCAAAAACATTGGATTTGTCCTCGACCCGAGTTGACATAATGTAAACAGTAGCAGGTGCGCTGTTTGGCGGCAGCTGTGGAGCATAACGCGCATCGAATTGTAGGCATACCACCTATGGCACCGGAGATACGTTTAATTTGAATACATAAGCCTAAATATGCAAAAATACAATTACAATGAACTAGGCACGGACCTCAGTTTACATAGCGCAAAGTGGCTGATTTGCGCTCTATTTGGCAGCAACTGTGCGGCATACCGCGCATCGAATTGACGAGATATCACAAATAGCAGTGTAGGTCTGTTCAATGAAATATTGATTCCTGAATATGCTTTACTGCAACAACATTGCAACTGTCCTCGACTCCAGTTGACTTAATGTAACCAGGAGCAGGTGCGCTGTATTTGTCGGCAAATGAGGAGTATAACGCGCATAGATTTTTCGACATACCACGAATAGCAGCGGAGACACGTTTAAATAAATACTTGAGCCTAATATGATAAACTGCAATTACAATGTATTTGACGGGACACAGAGTTGACAATGCCCACACTCTCTGATGTGCGTAGCATTTGGCAGCGAATGAGGAGTATAACGCGCTTCAAATTTCCGGCATATCACCAATAGCAGTGTAGATACATTCAATGAAGTATTGAATCCTGAATATGCAGTACTACAACAACATTGCATTTGTACTCGACCCGAGTTGACATAATGTAAACGGGAGCAGGTCCGCTGTATTTGGCGGGAAATGAGGAGTATAACACACATAGATTTTTCGACATACCACGAATAGCAGCGGAGATACGTTTAAATAAATATTTGAGCCTAATATGATAAACTGCAATTACAATGTATTTGACGGGACACAGAGTTGACAATGCGCATACCGGCTGATGTGCGTAGTATTTAGCAGCGAATGAGGAGTATAACGCGCATCGAATTGTCGGGATATCACCAATAGCAGTGTATTTACGTTCAATGAAATATTGAATCCTGAATATGCTGTTCTGCAAAAAGATTGCATTTGTCCCCGACCCGAGTTGACATAATGTAAACAGGAGCAGGTGTGCTGTATTCGGCAGGAAATATGGAGTACAAGGCGCTTGGAATTGACGATATATCTCCAATAGAAGTGTAGGTACGTTCAATGAAGTATTGAAACCTGGATATGCAGTACTGCAACAACATTGCATTTGTCCTCGACCCGAGTTGACATAATGTAAACAAGAGCACGTGCGCTGTATTTGGCGGGGACTGTGGAGTATAACGCGCATGGAGTTGTAGGCATACCACCAATAGCATCGGAGATACGTTTAATTGAATACTTAAGCCTAAATATGCAAAACTACAATTGCAATGAGTTAGGCAGGGACTTGGGTTGACTCAGCGCACAATGGCTGATTTGCGCTATATTTGGCAGGAAGTGTGCGGTATACCGCGCATCGAATAGACGAGATATCTCCAGTCGCAGTGTAGATCCGTTCAATGAAATATTGAATCCTGAATGTGCTGTACTGCAAAAACATTGCATTTGTCCTTCACCCGAGTTGACATAATGTAAACAGGAGCAGGTGCGCTGTATTTGGCTGGGAATGTGGAGTATAACGCGCATCGAATTGTCAGGATATCACCAATAGCAGTGTATACACGTTCAATGAAATATTGAATCCTGAATATCCTGTACTGCAAAAACATTGGATTTGTCCTCGACCCGAGTTGACATAATGTAAACAGGAGCAGGTGTGCCGTATTTGGCAGGAAACGTGTAGTACCACGCTCATCGAATGGTCGGGATATAACCAAAAACAGTGTATATACGTTCAATGAAGTATTGAATCCGGTATATGCTGTACTGCAAAAACAATGCATTTGTCCACGACCACGGTTGACACAATGTAAACAAGAGCAGGTGCGCTGTATTTGGCAGGGAATGTGGTGTATCACGCGCATCGAATTGTCGTGATATGACCAATTGCAGTGTAGATACATTCAATGAAGTATTAAATCCTGAATATGCAACACTACAGCAACATTCCATTTGTCCTCGACCCGAGTTGACATAATGTAAACAGGAGCAGGTGCGTCGTATTGGTCAGCAAATATGGAGTATCACGCGCATCGAATTGTCGTGATATGACCGATAGCAGAGTAGATACATTCATTGAAGTATTGAATCAAGAATATGCAGTACTACAAAATCGTTGCATTTGTCCTCGACCCAAGTTGATATAATGTAAACAGGGGTAGGTGCGCTGTATTTGGCGGCAACTGTGCGGTATACCGCGCATCGAATTGACGAGATATCACAAATAGCAGTGTAGATCCGTTCAATGAAATATCGAATCCTGAATGTGCTGTACTGCAATAACATTGCATTTTTCCTTGACCCGAGTTGAAATAATGTAAACAGGAGCAGGTGCGCTGTATTTGGTTGGGAATGTGGAGTATCACGCGCACCGATTGTAGTGATATGACCAATAGCAGTGTAGATACATTCAATGAAGAATTGAATCCTGAATATGCAGTACTACAACTACATTGCAATTGTCCTCGACCCGGGTTGACATAATGTAAACAGGAGCAGGTCCGCTGTATTTGGCGGCAAATGAGGAGTACAACGCGCATAGATTTGTCGACATACCACTAATAGCAGCGGAGATACGTTTAAATAAATACTTGAACCTAATATGATAATCTGCAATTACAATGTATTTGACAGGACACAGAGTTGACAATGCGCAATCCGGCTGATCTGCGTAGTATTTGGCAGCGAAAGAGGAGTACAACGCGCATCGAGTTGTCGGGATATCACCAATAGCAGTGAATTTACGTTCAATGAAATATTGAATCCTGAATATCCTGAACGGCAATAACATTGGATTTGTCCCCGACCCGAGTTGACATAATGTAAGCAGGAGCAGGTGCGCTGTTTGGCGGCAGCTGTGGAGCATAACGCGCATCGAATTGTAGGCATACCACCTATAGCACCGGAGATACGTTTAATTGAATACATAAGCCTAAATATGCAAAAATACATGCAATGAATTAGACAGGGACCTGAGTTTACATAGCGCAAAGTGGCTGATTTGCGCTCTATTTGGTAGCAACCGTGCGGCATACCGCGCATCGAATTGACGAGATATCACAAATAGCAGTGTAGGTCTGTTCAATGAAATATTGATTCCTGAATATGCTTTACTGCAACAATATTCCAATTGTCCTCGACCCCAGTTGACTTAATGTAAACAGGAGCAGGTCCGCTTTATTTGGCGGCAAATGAGGATTATAACGCGCATAGATTTGTCAGGATATCACTAATAGTAGTGTATATACGATCAATGAAATATTGAATCCTGAATATCCTGTACTGCAGAATCATTAGATTTGTCCTCGACCCGAGTTGACATAATGTAAACAGGAGCAGGTGCGCCGTATTTGGCAGGAAATGTGGAGTATCACGCGCATCGAATTGACGAGATATCACCATTAGCAGTGTAGATCCGTTCAATGAAATAGTAAATCCTGAATATGCAGTACTACAAAAACATGGCATTTGTCTTCGACCCCAGTTGACATAATGTGAACAGGAGCAGGTCCCCTGTATTTGGCGGCAAATGAGGAGTATAACGCGCATAGATTTGTCGACATACCACGAATAGCAGCGGAGATACGTTTAAATACATATTTGAGCCTAATATAATGAACTGCAATTACAATGTATTTGACAGGACACAGAGTTGACAATGCGCCAACCGGCTGATGTACGTAGTATTCTGCAGAGAATGAGGAGTATAACGCGCATCGAATTGTCGGGATATCACCAATAGCAGGATATGTACGTTCAATGAAATATTGAATCCTGAATATGTTGTACTGCAACAACATTGCAATTGTCTTCGACCCCAGTTGACATAATGTAAACAGGAGCAGGTGCGCTGTTTGGCGGCAAATGAGGAGTATAACGAGCATAGATTTGTCGACATACCACTAATAGCGGCGGAGATACGTTTAAATAAATACTTGAGCCTAACATGATAATCTGCAATTACAATGTATTTGACAGGACACAGAGTTGACAATGCGCAAACCGGCTGATCTGCATAGTATTTGGCAGCCAATGAGGAGTATAACGCGGATCGAATTGTCGGGATATCACCAAAAGCAGTGTATATCCGTTCAACGAAATATTGAATCCTGAATGTGCTGTACTGCAACAACATTGCAATTGTCCGCGGACCCCAGTTGACATAATGTAGACAGGAGCAGGTGCGCAGTATTTGGCAGGAAATGTGGAGTACAAGGCGCATGGAGTAGACGACATATCTCCAGCAGCAGTGTATTTACGTTCAATGAAATATTGAATCCTGAATATGCTCTACTCGCAGAAACATTGCATTTGTTGTCGACCCGAGTTGCCATAATGTAAACAGGAGCAGGTGTGCCGTATTTGGCAGGAAATGTGGAGTATCAAGCGCATCGTATTGTCGGGATATCACCAATAGCTGTGTAGATCCGTTCAATGAAATATTGATTCCTGAATGTGCTGTACTGCAGAAAAATTGCATTTGTCCCTGACCAGAGTTGACATAATGTAAACAGGAGCAGGTGCGCTGTGTTTGCCAGGGAATGTGGAGTATAACGCGCTTCGAATTGTCGGAATCACGAATAGCAGTGTAGATACATTCAATGAAGAATTGAATCCTGAATATGCAGTACTACAACAACGTAGCATTTGTCCTCGACCCGAGTTGACATAATGTAAACAGAAGCAGGTGCGCTGTATTTGGCAGGGAATGCGGAGTATCACGCGCATCGGATTGTAGGCGTACCACCAAAAGCACCGGAGATACGTTTAATTGAATACTAAAGCCTGAATTTGCAAAACTACAATTACAATGAATTAGGCAGGGATCTGAGTTGACACAGCGCACAGTGGCTGATTTGCGCTCTATTTGGCAGCAGCTGTGCGGTATACCGCGCACCGAATTGACGAGATATCACAAATAGCAGTGTAGATCCGTTCTATGAAATATTGAATCCTGAATATGCAGTACTACAACAACGTAGCATTTGTCCTCGACCCGAGTTGACATAATGTAAACAGGAGCAGGTGCGCTGTATTTGGCAGGGAATGTGGAGTATCACGCGCATCGAATTGTCGTGATATCACCAATAGCAGTGTAGATACATTCAATGAAGAATTGAATCCTGAATATGCAGTACTACAACAACGTAGCATTTGTCCTCGACCCGAGATGACATAATGTAAACAGGAGCAGGTGCGCTGTATTTGGCAGGGAATGCGGAGTATCACGCGCATCGGATTGTCGTGATATCACCAATAGCAGTGTAGATACATTCAATGAAGTATTGAATCCTGAATAAGCAGTACTACAACAACGTTGCATTTGTCCTCGACCCAAGTTGACATAGTGTAAACAGGCGCAGGTGCGCTGTATTTGGCAGGAAATGTGGAGTACCACGCGTATCGAATTGTAGTGATATCACCAGTAGCATTGTAGATACATGCAATGAAGTATTGAATCCTGAGTATGCAGTACTACAAGAACATTACATTTGTCTTCGACCCCAGTTGACATAATGTAAACAGGAGCAGGTGCGCTGTTTGGCGGCAACTGTGGAGCATAACGCACATCGAATTTTAGGCATCCAGCCTATAGCACCACAGATACGTTTAATTGAATACATAAGCCTAAATATGCAACACTACAATTACAATGAATTAGGCAGGGACCTGAGTTGTCATAGCGCATAGTGGCTGATTTGCGCTCTATTTGGCAGCAAGTGTGCGGTATACCGCGCATCGAATTGACGAGATATCACCAATAGCAGTGTAGATCCGTTCAATGAAATATTGAATCCTGAATGTGCTGTACTCCAAAAACATGGCATTTGTCCGGGAATCGAGTTGACATAATGTAAACAGGAGCAGGTGCGCTGTATTTGGCAGGGAACGTGGGGTATCACGCGCATCGAATTGTCGTGATATCACCAATAGCAGTGTAGATACATTCAATGACGAATTGAATCCTGAATATGCAGTAGTACAACAACGTAGCATTTGTACTCGACCCGAGTTGACATAATGTAAACAGGAGCAGGTGCGCTGTATTTGGCAGGAAATGTGGAGTACCCCGCGTATCGAATTGTAGTGATATCACCAGTAGCAGTGTAGATACATGCAATGAAGTATTGAATCCTGAGTATGCAGTACTACAAGAACATTACATTTGTCTTCGACCCCAGTTGACATAATGTGAACAGGAGCAGGTGCGCTGTTTGGCGGCAACTGTGGAGCATAACGCACATCGAATTTTAGGCATCCCACCTATAGCACCATAGATACGTTTATTTGAATACATAAGCCTAAATATGCAAAACTACAATTACAATGAATTAGGCAGGGACCTGTGTTGTCATAGCGCACAGTGGCTGACTTGCGCTCTATTTGGCAGCAAGTGTGCGGTATACCGCGCATCGAATTGACGAGATATCACCAATAGCAGTGTAGATCCGTTGAATGAATTATTGAATCCTGAATGTGCTGTACTGCAATGATATTGCATTTGTCCTTGACCCGAGTTGACATAATGTAAACAGGTGCAGGTGCGCTGTATTTGCCAGGGAATGTGGAGTATAACGCGCTTCGAATTGTCTGGATATCACGAATAGCAGTGTATATACGTTCAATGAAATATTGAATCCTGAATATCCTGTACTGTAAAAACATTGCATTTGTCCTGGAATCGAGTTGACATAATGTAAACAGGAGCAGGTGCGCCGTGTTTGGCAGGGGACGTGGGGTATCACGCGCATCGAATTATCGCGATATCACCAATAGCAGTGTAGATACATTCAATGAAGAATTGAATCCTGAATATGCAGTACTACAACAACGTAGCATTTGTCCTTGACCCGAGTTGACATAATGTAAACAGGAGCAGGTGCGCTGTATATGGCAGGGAATGTGGAGTATCACGCGCATCGAATTGTAGGCGTACCATCAATAGCACCGGAGATCCGTTTAATTGAATACTTAAGCCTAAATATGCAAAACTACAATTACAATGTGTTACGCCGCGCGACCCTCTACCTAGACCAGGTCATACATCGCGGGCCAGACGGACGCCAGATGTCCATTCATCCTTACGGCGGAACCCCATTAAGCATAAGGGCCCATCATAAATCCCAGTATTTTGCAAGCGAAGGTCCTTCAGACCCAACAAATAGCCTTTTTTAAATCGCCTTTTTTACGATTATTGTCTACTACGGCTTGACCCGGGAAAGTTAGTTTTTCTAACATACGATACAACCTTTCTTTTAATAGCCACTTTCTATCGAGGGCAGCTAAGACCCTTCCTAGGCCATCAACCTTCGTTTAACCAATTAACAACGAAGCCTACCTCCCTCACCCTCAGAGGCGAAACCGTCGCCAACAAATCCGATGGTCCTGTACGCTAGAAACACTCATCGCTAGCTTTCCTATGACACAACATCGTCGCTGTACCTCAGTTTATTATTAGTCTGGTCTGAGTCTCGACTCAGTCTCGTCTTGGTACTCTTCTCAAGTCAACTCTACTCACTCTACACGTCAAGCAATTGGAGTCTACATCAAGGATCCACGCAAGTCAGTCGGCATACTACATTCTCGTCCGCTACGACATCGACACCGAACTGGACTGTTTTGCTATCCGTCGTCCAGGCAACATCCTTCGCCCGGCTTACTCAGCCATCTTGTACTTACGCACCGACGTAGCTATCGTCCTTACAAGTGGTTAGAATAAACGGCGATTTGCAACTACTTACAACGTGTATATTCAATCAACCACCTCTGTTGTCCTAAACGAAACAGGGGAGCGACTACTTCGCGGCGTGGATTAACTGAATCGTAGCGAGAATTTACGCCTCTCGCTGACGCGTATTCCTAGCGACCGCGTCTCTCCGCGGACGGTCGTAACACAATGAATTAGGCAGGGACCTGAGTTGACATAGCGCAAAGTGGCTGATTTGCGCTCTATTTGGCAGCAACTGTGCGGTATACCGCGCATCGAATTGACGAGATATCACAAATAGCAGTGTAGATTCATTCAATGAAGTATTGAATCCTGAATAAGCAGTACTACAACAACATTGGAATTGTCCTCGACCCGAGTTGACATAATGTAAACAGGAGCAGGTGCGCTGTATTTGGCGGCAAATGAGGAGTATAACGCGCATAGATTTGTCGACATACCACGTATAGCAGCGGAGATACGTTTAAATAAATACTTGAGCCTAATATGATAAACTGCAATTACAATGTATTTGACAGGACACAGAGTTGACAGCGCAAACCGGCTGATGTGCGTAGTATTTGGCAGCGAATGAGGAGTATAAGGCGCATCGAATTGTCAGGATATCACCAATAGCAGTGTATATACGTCCAATGACATATTCAATCCTGAATATCCTGTACTGCAAAAACATTGGATTTGTCCTCGACCCGAGTTCACATAATGTAAACAAGAGCAGGTGTGCCGTATTTGGCAGGAAATGTGTAGTATCACGCGCATCGAATTGTCGTGATATGACCAATAGCAGTGTAGATACATTCAATGAAGTATTGAATCCTGAAAATGCAGTACTACAACAACGTTGCTTTTGTCCTCGACCCAAGTTGACATAATGTAAACAGAGACAGGAGCGCTGTATTCGGCGCCAACTGTGGAGTATAACGCGCATCAAATTGTAGGCATACCACCAATAGCACCGGAGATACGTTTAATTGAATACGTAAGCCTAAACATGCAAAACTACAATTACAATGAATTAGGCAGGGGCCTGAGTTGACATAGCGCACAGTGGCTGATTTGCGCTCTATTTGGCAGCAACTGTTCGGTATACCGCGCATCGAATTGGCGGGATATCACAAATAGCAGTGTAGATCCGTTCAATGAAATATTGAATCCTCAATGTGCTGTACTGCAAAAACAATGCATTTGTCCTCGACCACACTTGATACAATGTAAACAGGAGCAGGTGCGCTGTATTTGGCGGCAAATGAGGAATATAACGCGCACAGATTTGTCGACATACCACGAATAGCAGCGTAGATACGTTTAAATAAATAATTGAGCCTAATATGACAATCTGCAATTACAATGTACTTGACAGGACACAGAGTTGACAATGCGAAAACCGGCTGATGTGCGTAGTATTTGGCAGGGAATGCGGAGTACAACTCGCATCGAACTGTCGGGATATGACGAATAGCAGTGTATATACGTTCAATGAAATATTGAATCCTGAATATGCTGTACTGCAGCAACATTGCATTTGTCCTCGACCCGAGTTGACATATTGTAAACAGGAGCAGGTGCGCCGTATTTGGCAGGAAATGTAGAGTATCACGGGCATCGAATTGTCGGGATATCACCAATAGCAGTGTGTATACGTTCAATGAAGTATTGAATACGGTATATGCTGTACCGCAAAAACAATGCATTTGTCCTCGACCACAATTGACACACTGTAAGCATGAGCAGGTGCGCTCTATTTGGCGGCAAATGAGGAGTATAGCGCGCATAGATTTGTCGACATACCACGAATAGCAGCGGAGATACGTTTAAATGAATACTTGAGCCTAATATGATAAACTGCAATTACAATGTATTTAGCAGAACACAGAGTTGACAATGCGAAAACCGGCTGATGTGCGTAGTATTTGGCAGCGAATAAGGAGTATAACGCGCATCGAATTGTCGGGATTTCACCAATAGCAGTGTATTTACGTTCAATGAAATATTGAATCCTGAGTATGCAGTACTACAAGAACATTGCATTTGTCCTCGACCTGAGTTGACATAATGTAAACAGGAGCAGGTGCGCCGTATTTGGCAGGAAATGTAGAGTATCACGGGCATCGAATTGTCGGGATATCAACAATGGCAGTGTGTATACGTTCAATGAAGTATTGAATACGGTATATGCTGTACTGCAAAAACAATGCATTTGTCCTCGACCACAATTGACACACTGTAAACAAGAGCAGGTGCGCTGTATTAGGCTGGGTATGTGGAGTATCACGCGCATCGAATTGTCGGGATATCACCAATAGCAGTGTATATACGTTCAATGAAGTATTTAATCCTGTATAAGCTGTACTGCAAGAACAATGCATTTGTCCTCGAACACAGTTGACACAATGTAAACAAGAGCAGGTGCGCTGCATTCGGCAGGGAATGCGGACTAACACGCGCATCGAATTGTCGTGATATGACCAATAGTAGTGTAGATACATTCAATGAAGTACTGAATCCTGAATATGCAACACTACAGCAACATTGCATTTGTCCTCGACCCGAGTTGACATAATGTAAACAGGAGGAGGTCCGCTTTATTTGGCGGCAAATAAGGAGTATAACGCGCATAGATTTGTGAGGATATCACTAATAGCAGTGTATATACATTCAATGAAATATTGAATCCTGAATACCCTGAACGGCAAAAACATTGGATTTGTCCCCGACCCGAGTTGACATAATGTAAACAGGAGCAGGTGCGCTGTTTGGCGGCAGCTGTGGAGCATAACGCGCATCGAATTGTAGGCATACCACCTATAGCACCGGAGATACGTTTAATTGAATACATAAGCCTAAATACGCAAAAATACAATTGCAATGAATTAGGCAGGGACCTTAGTTTACATAGCGCAAAGTGGCTGATTTGCGCTCTATTTGGTGGCAACTGTGCGGCATACCGCGCATCGAATTGACGAGATATTACAAATAGCAGTGTAGGTCCGTTCAATGAAATATTGAATCCTGAATGTGCTGTGCTGTAAAACCATTGCATTTGTCCTGGAACCGAGTTGACATAATGTAAACAGGAGCAGGTGCGCTGTATTTGGCAGGGAACGTGGAGTATCACGCGCATCGAATTGCCGAGATATCACCAATAGCAGTGTATATACCTTCAATGAAATATTGAATCCCGTATATGCTGTACTGCAATAACATTGCATTTGTCCTCGACCCGAGTTGACATAATGTAAACAGGAGGAGGTGCGCTGTATTTGGCGGCAAATGAGGAGTATAGCGCGCATAGATTTGTCGACATACCACGAATAGCAGCGGAGATACGTTTAAATAAATACTTGAGCCTAATATGATAAACTACAATTACAATGTATTTGACAGGACACAGAGTTAACAATGCGCAAACCGGCTGATGTGCGTAGTATTTCGCAGCGAATGAGGAGTATAACGCGCATCGAATTGTCGGGATATCACAAATAGCAGTGTAGAAAATTTCAATGGAATATTGATTCCTGAATATGCAGTACAGCAATAGCATTGGATTTGACCTCGATCCGAGATTACTTAATGTAAACAGTTGCAAGTGCGCTCTATTTGGCAGCAAATGTGGAGTCTAACGCGTATCGAACTATCGAGATGTCTGGAATAGGAACTGGAATACGCTCAAATGAATATTTAAAACTGAATATGCAAAACAGGAATAACGCTGTATTTGATAGGGCACAGAGTTGACATTGCGCAAACTGGTTGCTGTGCGCTATTGCATGCAGCAAATGTGCGGGATAGCGCGCATCGAATTGTCGACATTTCACCAATAGTAGTACAGATTTATTCAATTGATAATTGAAGCCTGGATAAGCAGCATAGCAATAACATTGGATTTGACCTCGACCCGAGTTGGCAAAATGTAAACGGGAGCATGTGCGCTAAATTTCGCAGCGAATGAGGAGTTTAACGCTCAACCACTTGTCTAGATATCACCAATAACAGTGCGGATACGATTAATTGAGTATTTAACACAGACTCTGCAAAATTGCAATTACGCTGCACTTGACAGGGCCCAGAGTTGACATAGGGCAAACCGAATGACGTGCGCTGAATTTGGCAGCATATGTGGAGTAACGCACGTCGAATTGTCGAGATTTCACCAATAGCAGTGTATAAACAATTAAGGGAATATTGAATCCTGAATATGCAGTACAGCAATAACATTGGATTTGACCATGACCCGAGTTGATATAATTTAAACAGGAGCAGGTGCGCTATATACGAGAGCAAGTGTGGAGTAGAACGCGCATCGAATTGAATGACGCGCGCTGTATTTGGCAGCGAATGAGGAGTATAACGCGCATCGAATTGTCGGGATATCACCAATAGCAGTGTATATACGGTCAATGAAATATTGAATCCTGAATATGAAGTACTGCAAAAACATTGCATTTGTCCCCGAGCCGAGTTGACATAATGTAAACAGGAGCAGGTGCGCTGTATTTGGCAGGTAATGTGGAGTATCACGCGCATGGAATTGTCGGGATATCACCAATAGCAGTGTATATATGTTCAGTGAAGTATTGAATCCTGTATGTGCTATACTGCAAAAACAATGCATTTGTCCCCGACCCGAGTTGACATAATGTAAACAAGAGCAGGTGCGTTGTCTTTGGCAGGGAATGTGGAGTATCACGCGCATCGAATTGTCGTGATATCGCCAATAGCAGTGTAGATACATTCAATGAAATATTGAATCCTGAGTATGCAGTACTACAAGAACATTGCATTTGTCTTCGACCCCAGTTGACATAATATAAACAAGAGCAGGTCCGCTGTTTGGTTGTAACTGTGGAGCATACCGCGCATCGAATGGTAGGCATACCACCAATAGCACCGGAGATACGTTTATTTGAATATGTCGGAGATGAAAGAACACCGGAGCTTTTGGAATTTTGAATAATAATCCCGCAACATTGTAACCTAGCTGTAATTAAACAATTGTAGTTATTCAATCCGATTTGTAATTGTTCGAGATTTGTGATAATGAGCTTGGGCTCGAGGCGACAGCCAGTCGCCGAACGTAGCCGCGGTCACGGGATGAACGCTTTGTCTAACAAAGGTATGGAGTAATTCTATAGCTCTCCTTAAAAGAAATATTCGTTTCGGCACGCGACAGTAAACATTCCAACGGTCTCTGTCCCGTAGCTCGCCACACGCAGACCCTATTCTTCGAGTAAGATGATTGCCAGATGTCGATGCGTCTCCGCAGTACATGTTCAGCTAGCCTGAGGGCCCGTTATAAATCTTAGGATTTAGTTGACTAAAGTCCTTCAAACAAACAGTCTTTGTCCCAGCTACGGGAAGATAGGAGAGACCTATTTTTCAACGAACGGCGTCTCCCACTAGCAACTTTCCCCCGAGGGTGGCTAGCATCTTTTTCTAACCACCGATATGGAGATTGACCAATTAGCAGCAACGCCAATTTCCCTTACTTTCTGAACGAAGGCTTTCCTCGACGAATCCGATGATCTCGTGTCCTTAGACACACCCCATCATAGTTTTCCTCTGCAGCATCATCGCGACGGAGAGTCATTCTCTCGTGAGGTCGTATTAGCGAGTTACTTAGAGTCTGTACGCTCGGTGGATGTTTCACGTTTTAACCAAGAGTCCGACTTAGAATTTGCGAGCACGTTAATCTACCATCCCGTCGACCGCGGATTCGTTATGGAACCTAGGATCATTGTCATTAGTTTCTCGAGTAACTAATTACCGCGGTTACTTGTCCAGTTCTATGATAATCGTACTTGCACTAGTCGATGTCTTCTCTATTGCTTAACGACACGTGTAGACCAAACGAAGATTCGTTTCACGCCCCTAACTCTAATTCTAATGTAAACCCGACATCAGAAGTGGGATCAGTGCCGGTTATAACAGTGCAAGAGCTTATGACCATCGTGCGCGAGTTAATTCAGTCGCTAGTGCAAAATCGAGTGTGGAACCTAACAATTTTCGCCACCGCGTTTTAACCCTGAAGCCGCGGGCTTCGACTCCGCTGCACGACGCGCAGCTATCAATCTGATTATGGAGGAAAATCCCTTACGAAGCAGTGCCCTGAATATACTTTCAATAACGAGTATGAAATCGACTTCTACGTATTGGAGGCGCCAACTGGTAGATCAAGCCATCCGGGTGAGTCGTTTCCATTTTACCCCGATTTTGGAGCCGAGTGTTCATTAATTAAAGAACTCGTAGTCTTGAGATTTTCCGGCAAAGGAACGATTGATATAGTAGTAATGCGAGGAATAAGAAATATTTGTACTAAACGTACCTCTCAAATCTTGTTCGTTGCAGGTGTTAATGATTAAAGATAAATTTTTATATCCTCGTTGATAGTTATTTAAGGTATGATGTCGCGATTAATCGTGAGATTTTAAGTCAAGGTTTTAGCGTAATATTACACAAACTAGCCTCGCTATGTGTAAAACGAAAATAATTAATGCCTGTAATAAGACCGCTGAAAACGAGATCGATGTTAATGAAGTTGACAATGAGGTACGTGGTAGTGATAAAAGTCTTCTAAGTAAGTATAGCGTCGACTTCATACCGACGCTAGTTCGGATGGACACGAGGCTATTTTAACGCACAAGATTGAAGGTAAAAAGTAGAGTAATAGAATATTACAGTATAAGGAGTAGCCCTGCGGAATCTAGATATCATTCCTATGAACTAGAAACGTTAACGGTTGTAAACGCCGTCGAGCATTTCTGTCATTATCTACACGGACGAGAATTTCTTGTCGTCACCGATTGTAATTCTTTGAAGGCATCCAGTAGTAAAGTAAATTTAAAAGACAAGGTTCACAGGCGATGGGCTTACTTACAAACTTTTACTTTTGACGTTCTGTACCGGAAGGGTAAACGAGTGGCCCACGTAGACTTCTTCTCGCGAAATCCCGTAGACTTGGGTCACCGTACGATCAACGAAGTCATGGAGAGGGAAATCAACCCGACCGAAACCCCCGAAGATTGGCTATTAGCGAAATAACGTCGCGACCCACAAATTTCTCAGATCGTCAACAAATTGCAGAACGAAGAGCTCGCGGAAGACGTCGCGAATACATACGAGTCACGGTCCGGTACCCTTCATCGTAAAATACAGAGAAAAGACAGAACTCTCTGCTTGCCCATTGTCCCGAGAGGTTTTAGGTGGTCCGTTATTAACCATGTGCAACAGTCAATTATGCACTTAGGTTGGGATAAAACGCTTGAGAAACTGTGCGAGTATAACTGGTTCGAAGGAATGGCGAAGTATGTTCGCAAATTCGTAGAGAACTGTCATGCTTGTCAAGTTTCGAAGGCCAGTTCAGGTAAAATACAAGCTGAATTACATCCTATACCTAAGACCAGCATACCTTGGCATACAGTTCACGTGGACATAACGGACAAACTAAGCGGTAAAAGTGGTTCGAAAGAATATGTCATTGTTTTGCTCGACAGCTTCACTAAATTCGCATATCTGCATCATACTCGTAAAATAGATTCTCCTAGTACCTTTCAAGCACTTAAGTATGCTATATTTTATTCGGCAGTCTTTGCTGGATGATAGCGGATCAAGAGAGGTGTCCTACGGGCAAAGAATTTCAAGATTATTGTCTAGATAGACACATTAAACTCCACTTAATCTCAACCGGTGCGAGTAGGGCCAACGGACAGGTAGAGCGTATCATGGGTACGCTAAAGAACATATTCACGACCATAGAAACGACCGGGCGATCTCGGCTAGACGCGATTGACAAAATACAGTTGGCTTCGAACTGCACCACCAACCGCGTGACTAAATCGAGTCCATTGGAACTATTAATTGGTGGAACAGCAAAGATCCTACGACTCGTTGATACTCGACGGTATTGAAGAAAGAAAAGTAGATATCTCCGATGTAAGGCAGCAGGCAATAGAGAATATAGAAACTAGTGCTAGGTACGACAGAGGTGGATTCGACAAAACCAAAGCTAAAGTAGGTAGGTTTAATCCCGGTGATTTTGCATTACGCAAGAATGAGGAAGTAAACCAAACGAGGTTAGATCCGAAATTCAGGAGTCCATTCCAGATAGCAAAAGTTTTGGAAGGAGATAGATATACTTTAAAAACCTTGGACGGCAAACGATCATATAAGGACAGACATGACAGACTGAGAAAATGCCGGAAAGTTGCGTCCCTGCTGAGTTGGACGTCTGCTGTGATGACAACGATAGTGATAATAACGATGCGAGTACACTGACCTCGGAGGATCATTAATACCACGCCTTTTGTAATATTCCCAGTGGGGCCCTGCGCTATGTCCACCGCGATGTACTGTGTTTTCTGATACGTCCACCGAGACAACGAGCGCACGTGTGATATACCCACTTTGATGTTTGTGCTGTTTTATGATATGTCCACCGCGACATACTGTATTTTCTGATACGTCCACCGCGACGATGAGCACACATGTAATATAACGCGCTATGTCCACCGCGATGTACTGTATTTTCTGATACGTCCACCGAGACAACGAGCGCACGTGTGATATACCCACTTTGATGTTTTGTGTTGTTTTATGATATGTCCACCGCGACGTACTGTGTTTTCTGATACGTCCACCGTGACAACGAGTGCACATGCTTTGTGCTGTTTTATGATATGTCCACCGCGACATACTGTATTTTCTGATACGTCCACCGCGACGACGAGCACACATGTAATATAACCAACGTAGTGGTATGATCCAACAAACCGAGATTCATCAGTGTACGAAATCGGAAAATGATCTGTCGTGTCATTACGGTCTGACTGGTAACTCACAGAATGCAACTAGCACTTTGAAGACAAATTAAAACGCTACTAATTTTATTTCTCTTTCATTTCCTTGCTTGTCAAACCTCCGAACAGAATTTTGTTGCCAAACTGGACCCTTGACTTATTTGGAACATTTAGTTGAACGGTAAATAATATCAGTTACGAGTCTAATGTTGGAAAACGCAATATTCTAGTTACACACGAGGACGTGTGATAGTCAGGATGGCCGTGTCGGAGATGAAAGAACACCGGAGCTTTTGGAATTTTGAATAATAATCCCGCAACATTGTAACCTAGCTGTAATTAAACAATTGTAGTTATTCAATCCGATTTGTAATTGTTCGAGATTTGTGATAATGAGCTTGGGCTCGAGGCGACAGCCAGTCGCCGAACGTAGCCGCGGTCACGGGATGAACGCTTTGTCTAACAAAGGTATGGAGTAATTCTATAGCTCTCCTTAAAAGAAATATTCGTGGCGGCACGCGACAGTAAACATTCCAACGGTCTCTGTCCCGTAGCTCGCCACACGCAGACCCTATTCTTCGAGTAAGATGATTGCCAGATGTCGATGCGTCTCCGCAGTACATGTTCAGCTAGCCTGAGGGCCCGTTATAAATCTTAGGATTTAGTTGACTAAAGTCCTTCAAACAAACAGTCTTTGTCCCAGCTACGGGAAGATAGGAGAGACCTATTTTTCAACGAACGGCGTCTCCCACTAGCAACTTTCCCCCGAGGGTGGCTAGCATCTTTTTCTAACCACCGATATGGAGATTGACCAATTAGCAGCAACGCCAATTTCCCTTACTTTCTGAACGAAGGCTTTCCTCGACGAATCCGATGATCTCGTGTCCTTAGACACACCCCATCATAGTTTTCCTCTGCAGCATCATCGCGACGGAGAGTCATTCTCTCGTGAGGTCGTATTAGCGAGTTACTTAGAGTCTGTACGCTCGGTGGATGTTTCACGTTTTAACCAAGAGTCCGACTTAGAATTTGCGAGCACGTTAATCTACCATCCCGTCGACCGCGGATTCGTTATGGAACCTAGGATCATTGTCATTAGTTTCTCGAGTAACTAATTACCGCGGTTACTTGTCCAGTTCTATGATAATCGTACTTGCACTAGTCGATGTCTTCTCTATTGCTTAACGACACGTGTAGACCAAACGAAGATTCGTTTCACGCCCCTAACTCTAATTCTAATGTAAACCCGACAAATAAAAAAGCCTAAATATGCAAAACAACAATTACAATGAATTAGGCAGGGACCTGAGTTGACATAGCGCAATGTGGCTGATTTGCGCTCTATTTGGCAGCAACTGTGTGGTACACCGCGCATCGAATTGACGAGATATCACCAATAGCAGTGTAGATCCGTTCAATGAAAAATTGAATACTGAATATGCTGTACTGCAATAACATTGCAATTGTCCTCGACCCCAGTTGACATAATGTAAACGGGAACAGGTCCGCTGTATTTGGCGGGGAATGTTGAGTATCACGCGCATCGAATTGTCGTGATATCACCAATAGCAGTGCAGATACATTCAATGAAGTATTGAATCCTGAATATGCAGTAATACAAAAACATTGCATTTGTCCTCGACCCGAGTTGACATAATGTAAACAGGAGCAGGTGCGCTGTATTTGGCAGGATCTGTGGAGTATCATGCGCATCGAATTGTCGTGATATCACCAATAGCAGTGTAGATGCGTTCAATGAAATATTGAATCCTGAATGTGCTGTATTGCAAAAACATTGCATTTGTCCTTGACCCGAGTTGACATAATGTAAACAGGAGAAGGTGCGCTGCATTTGCCATGGAATGTGGAGTACAACGCGCTTCCAATTGTCGGCATATCACGAATAGCAGTGTATATAAATTCAATGAAATATTGAATCCTGAATGTGCTGTACTGCAAGAACATTGCATTTGTCATTGACCCGAGTTGACATAATGTAAACAGGAGCAGGTGCGCTGTATTTGCCAGGGAATGTGGAGTATAACGCGCTTCGAATTGTCGGGATATCACCATGGAAGTGTATATACGTTCAATGAAATATTGAATCCTGTATATGCTGTACTGCAACAACATGGCATTTGTCCTCGATCCGAGTTGACATAATGTAAACAGGAGCAGGTGCGCTGTACTTGGCAGGGAATGTGGAGTATCACGCGCAACGAATTGTAGGCATACCACCAATAGCACCGGAGATACGTTTAATTGAATACTTAAGCCTGAATATGCAAAACTACAATTACAATGAATTAGGCAGGGACCTGAGTTGACATAGCGCACAGTGGCTGATTTGCGCTCTATTTGGCAGCAAGTGTGCGGTATACCGCGCATCGAATTGACGAAATATCACCAATAGTAGTACAGATTCGTTCAATTGATAATTGAAGCCTGGATGAGCAGCATAGCAATAGCATTGGATTCGACCTCGAACCGAGTTGGCAAAATGTAAACGGGAGCATGTGCGCTGTATTTGGCAGCAAATGTGGAGTATAAAGAGCTCCGATTTGTCGACATACCACCAATAGCGGCGGAGACACGTTTAATTGAATATTTCCGGTAGAATATTTTAAAACGGCAATTACGCTGGATTTGTCAGGACACAGAGTTGACATTGAGTAAACCGGTTGATGTGCGCTGTATTTGGCAGCATCTCTGGAGTAGAACGCGCATCGAATTTTCTTCGTATCTCCAATCGAAACAAAGCAACGTTCAATTGAATATTGAAGGCTGAATGTACAGTACTGCAATAACATTGGATTTGACCTCGACCCGATTTGACATAATGTAAACTGGAGCAGCTCCGCTAAATTTCGCAGCGAATGAGGAGTTTAGCGCTCAACCACTTGTCTAGATATCACCAATAACAGTGCGGATACGTTTAATTGAGTATTTAACACAGACTCTTCAAAATTGCAATTACGCTGCACTTGACAGGGCCCAGAGTTGACATAGGGCAAACCGAATGACGTGCGCTGAATTTGGCCGCATATGTGGAGTAACGCACGTCGAATTGTCGAGATTTCACCAATAGCAGTGTATAAACAATTAAGGGAATATTGAATCCTGAATATGCAGTACAGCAATAACATTGGATTTGACCATGACCCGAGTTGATATAATTTAAACAGGAGCAGGTGCGCTATATGCGAGAGCAAGTGTGGAGTAGAACGCGCATCGAATTGAATGACGCGCGCTGTATTTGATAGCATATGTGGAGTGGAACGCGCATAGAATTGTTGAGACATCTGGAATAAAATCTGAGTTCAGCGCAATTGAATATTTCTGGCAGAATTTCCTAAACTACAGTAACGCTATATTTGACAGAGCACAGAGTTAGCATAGCGCAAACCGGCCGAAGGGCGCTGTTTTTCTCAGCTAATGGGATGTATAACGCGCATCGAATTTTCGACATGCCATCAATAGCTGCGGAGATACGTTTAATTGGAAAATGCAGCCTAAATATGCAAAACTGCAACTTCAAGTGATTTGGCAGGGACCAGGGTTGACATAGTGAAATCCGGCTGACGCGCGCTGTAGTTGGCAGCAGATGTGGAGTAGAAGGCGCATAGAATTATCGACATACCCCCAATAGCAGTAGAGATACGTTTGATTGAATACTTAATCCTAAATATGCTTTACTGCAACTACAATGGATTTGGCAGGATACACAGTTGACATTGTGCAAACCGGTTGATGTGCGCTGTATTTCGCAGCAAATGTGGAGTAGAAAGCGCATCAAATTGTCGACATATCTCCAAGGGAAACGGCGATACGTTCAAATGAATATTGAAGCCTGAATATGCAGTACTGCAAAAACATTGGATTTGACCTCGACAGGAGTTGACATAATGTAAACAGGAGCAGGTCCGCTGTATTTGGCGGCAAATGAGGAGTATAACGCACATCGAATTGTTGACATTCTATCAATAACAGCGCGGATTAGTTTAATTGAATACTGAAGCCTAAGTATGCAAAACAGCAATTACAAAGCATTAGGTCCGGTATGTAGCTGTATTCTTCGGGTAACGTATTCAGCATGTAATTTAGCTTTTCCCCCTCACTCACTTGTGCGCCGGCACGTTTTAATTGGTTTATTAATTTTTCAAACTCACAAAAAAATGACTCTGATTCACTGTAGTTCTCCAGTCTTATGTTTTCCAATCTCCTTCTGCATACGATCTGCAGTGCCGTCGACTCTTTCAAGTGTTCGGGATTTGGAATGGCCGCCTGGTAATTGCCGCGGCGGTTTAAGGGACCATACGATCCCCGGGCAGGACGACCGTTAAGGGTACCCTAATGCGGACCCCTCATAAACAGTACCTATCGTACAGTCAAGGTACTTTAGGACCTCACGGAAAAGACCCACAAAACACGAAATCTCTTTATTGTTTATGCTACATCTCAGGAAGACCGAACACGCGGGTTTTCCCCAAGGGTAAGGTCACCTGCGCAGGCAGCCAGCCCATTCCAAAACATACGTATTTACCCAATGAGCAATTAGGAACAGACTTGAGACACCTCCACCACGAATCTTCCGCTACGACAGCAACATCCCCAAGAATCACTCTTGCACCAGTCTTCGAAGAGTCAACACCTACCAGTCTTCAGTCAGGGAAGAGTTTAATCAGGGACTCTTGCGCCAGTCTTCTAAGAGTCAACACCTACCAGTCGTCAGTCAGTGAACAGGAGAATCAGTAACTTAAGTTCAGTGTATTCATAGTAGTAAGAGGAATTCAGTACATATCAAGACAGTTGTAACCAGAGTATTGAGTGGAATAAATAAGGTGAACTAAATCTCGCTCTTTACACTTATTATAATCCTCACCCTTGAGCGCAAATAACGTTCAAGGTTCGCGATACCAACCGATCAGTTGTGCCTGACTGGTCGTTAGTTAGTTTGTGTGTCGCAACATCAAGTACATTTCATCAAACCTTTTTATTATATTATATGCCGTTTTTTCTTCCCTAACATACCCCAATTGTCTATTTGTGATGGCACTGTAAATTATATTTATCGCCCTCAAATCCTTTTTGTCCCAATCTTCATTGTCTCTTTCGGTCTTAATTCTAGTTGTAACAACCTTGCATTCCTTATACTTGAGAAACATCGTGTTCTTTGCTTCCACATTCCATAATCCTGACCATCGAATACAGGTATCATGATTTCCGATCTCTCCATTTTAATTGGTTTTTTTCCTGTACTTAAGCATTCCTACGTGCTTGAAGTATTTTTTTCCTTTTTATCCTCTGACGGTTTCTTCCCGTACTAAACTCACTCGCAAGATCGTAACCACGCACTCAATAGCTTGCAAAACTAGTAACCACGCTCTGCTACCATGTTAAGGTAATGAAAGGATTCGGAAATACAAATAGTTTATTTTATTTTATACACAATAGCTACACATATATGTTGCACTCTGTAGACCACGATAACCTTCTTACACGCACGCTTGTTGTTGACCGACTCTTCCTGAAGATTCTAACATCCGGCAACTGTCTCTTATCTCAACTAAGACCTGGGCGCCCTCTCACGCTTACACACACATTCACATGTACAGTGTAAATGTATCATCTACTCAACACGCTCATTGAATTGTCGAGATATCTGGAATAAACAATGAGATGCGCTCAATATAATATTTAAGACAGAATCTGCAAAACTGCAGCAACGCTGTATTTGACAGGGCCCGGAGTTGCCATACCGCAAACCGAATGCCGTGCGCTGTATTTGACTGCTTATGTGGAGTAGTACGCGCATCGAATTGTCGACATATCTCCATGAGAAACCGAGATACGTCCAATTGAATATTCCCGGCAGAATCTCCAAAACGCCAATTACGCTGGATATGACAGGGTCTGAGTTGACATAGCGCAAACCGGCTGATGTGCGCAGTATTTGGCAGCAAATGTGGCGTATAACACGGGTCGAAATGTCGAGATATCACCAATAGCAGTGTAGATACGTTCAATGGAGTATTGAATCCTGGATATGCAGTACTGCAGTAACATTGCATTTAACCTCGACCCGAGTTGACATAATGTAAAGAGGAGCAGGTCAGCTGCATTTGGCGGCACATGTGGAGTACCGCGCGCACCGAATTGTCGACATAACACCAATAGCAGCGGATACGTTTAATTCAATACTTCAGCCTAAATATGCTAAACTGTAACTACAATGGATTTGACAGGACACAGAGTTGACATTGCGCAAACCGGCTGATGTGCGCAGTATTTGGCAGCAAGTGTGGAGTATAACGCGAATCGATTTGTCCAGATATCTGGAATGGAAACTGAGAGACTCTCAATTGAATACTTAAGATAGAATCTGCAAAGCACCAATATCTCCGTATTTGACAGCACCTAGAGTTAACATAACGCAAACCGAATGACGTACGCTGCATTTGGCAGCATATGTGGAGCAGTGCGCGTATCGAAATGTCGACGTACCACCAAGAGCAGCGGAGATACGCTTAATTAAATACTTGAGCCAAAATATGATAAACTGCAATTACGCTGGATTTGACAGGAGACAGATTTAACATTGCGCAAGCCGGTTAATGTGCACTGTATTTGGCAGCAATTGTGGGGTATAACGCGCATCGAATTGTCGACAAATCTTCAATGGAAACGAAGATACTTTCCATTGAATATTGAAGCCTAAATGTGCAGTACTGCAAAAACATTGGATTGGTCCGCGACCCCCGACTTGACATAATGTAAACAGCAGCAGGTCCACTGTATTTGGCAGCAAATGTGGAGTATGAGGCACGTCGAATTGTCGAGATATCACCTATAGTAGTGCCGATCCGTTCAATGTAATATTGAATCCTGATTATGCAGTACTGCAACAACATTGCATATGACCTCGACCAGATGAGACATAACGTAAACAGGAGCAGGTGCGCCGTATTTGGCAGGAAATGTGGAGTATCACGCGCATCGAATTGACGAGATATCACCATTAGCAGTGTAGATCCGTTCAATGAAATATTGAATCCTGAATATGCAGTACTACAACAACATTGCATTTGTCTTCGACCCCAGTTGACATAATGTGAACAGGAGCAGGTCCCCTGTATTTGGCGGCAAATGAGGAGTATCACGGGCATCGAATTGTCGGGATATCAACAATGGCAGTGTGTATACGTTCAATGAAGTATTGAATACGGTATATGCTGTACTGCAAAAACAATGCATTTGTCCTCGACCACAATTGACACACTGTAAACAAGAGCAGGTGCGCTGTATTAGGCTGGGTATGTGGAGCATCACGTGCATCGAATTGTCGTGATAGGACCAATAGCAGTGTAGATACATTCAATGAAGTATTGAATCCTGAATATGCAGTACTTCAACTTCATTGCATTGGTCCTCGACCCGAGTTGATATAATGTAAACAGGAGCAGGTGCGCTGTATTTGGCAGGAAATGTGGAGTATCACGCGCATCGAATTGTCCGGATATCACCAATAGCAGTGCATATACGTTCAATGAAGTATTTAATCCTGTATAAGCTGTACTGCAAGAACAATGCATTTGTCCTGGAACACAGTTGACACAATGTAAACAAGAGCAGGTGCGCTGTATTCGGCAGGGAATGCGGACTAACACGCGCATCGAATTGTCGTGATATGACCAATAGTAGTGTAGATACATTCAATGAAGTACTGAATCCTGAATATGCAACACTACAGCAACATTGCATTTGTCCTCGACCCGAGTTGACATAATGTAAACAGGAGGAGGTCCGCTTTATTTGGCGGCAAATAAGGAGTATAACGCGCATAGATTTGTGAGGATATCACTAATAGCAGTGTATATACATTCAATGAAATATTGAATCCTGAATACCCTGAACGGCAAAAACATTGGATTTGTCCCCGACCCGAGTTGACATAATGTAAACAGGAGCAGGTGCGCTGTTTGGCGGCAGCTGTGGAGCATAACGCGCATCGAATTGTAGGCATACCACCTATAGCACCGGAGATACGTTTAATTGAATACATAAGCCTAAATACGCAAAAATACAATTGCAATGAATTAGGCAGGGACCTTAGTTTACATAGCGCAAAGTGGCTGATTTGCGCTCTATTTGGTGGCAACTGTGCGGCATACCGCGCATCGAATTGACGAGATATTACAAATAGCAGTGTAGGTCCGTTCAATGAAATATTGAATCCTGAATGTGCTGTGCTGCAAAACCATTGCATTTGTCCTGGAACCGAGTTGACATAATGTAAACAGGAGCAGGTGCGCTGTATTTGGCAGGGAACGTGGAGTATCACGCGCATCGAATTGCCGAGATATCACCAATAGCAGTGTATATACCTTCAATGAAATATTGAATCCCGTATATGCTGTACTGCAACAACATTGCATTTGTCCTCGACCCGAGTTGACATAATGTAAACAGGAGGAGGTGCGCTGTATTTGGCGGCAAATGAGGAGTATAGCGCGCATAGATTTGTCGACATACCACGAATAGCAGCGGAGATACGTTTAAATAAATACTTGAGCCTAATATGATAAACTACAATTGCAATGTATTTGACAGGACACAGAGTTAACAATGCGCAAACCGGCTGATGTGCGTAGTATTTCGCAGCGAATGAGGAGTATAACGAGCATCGAATTGTCGGGATATCACAAATAGCAGTGTAGAAAATTTCAATGGAATATTGATTCCTGAATATGCAGTACAGAAATAGCATTGGATTTGACCTCGATCCGAGATTACTTAATGTAAACAGTTGCAAGTGCGCTCTATTTGGCAGCAAATGTGGAGTTTAACGCGTATCGAACTATCGAGATGTGTGGAATAGGAACTGGAATACGCTCAAATGAATATTTAAAACTGAATATGCAAAACGGGAATAACGCTGTATTTGATAGGGCACAGAGTTGACATTGCGCAAACTGGTTGCTGTGCGCTATTTCATGCAGCAAATGTGCGGGATAGCGCGCATCGAATTGTCGACATTTCACCAATAGTAGTACAGATTCGTTCAATTGATAATTGAAGCCTGGATAAGCAGCATAGCAATAACATTGGATTTGACCTCGACCCGAGTTGGCAAAATGTAAACGGGAGCATGTGCGCTAAATTTCGCAGCGAATGAGGAGTTTAACGCTCAACCACTTGTCTAGATATCACCAATAACAGTGCGGATACGTTTAATTGAGTATTTAACACAGACTCTGCAAAATTGCAATTACGCTGCACTTGACAGGGCCCAGCGTTGACATAGGGCAAACCGAATGACGTGCGCTGAATTTGGCAGCATATGTGGAGTAACGCACGTCGAATTGTCGAGATTTCACCAATAGCAGTGTATAAACAATTAAGGGAATATTGAATCCTGAATATGCAGTACAGCAATAACATTGGATTTGACCATGACCCGAGTTGATATAATTTAAACAGGAGCAGGTGCGCTATATACGAGAGCAAGTGTGGAGTAGAACGCGCATCGAATTGAATGACGCGCGCTGTATTTGGCAGCGAATGAGGAGTATAACGCGCATCGAATTGTCGGGATATCACCAATAGCAGTGTATATACGGTCAATGAAATATTGAATCCTGAATGTGCTGTATTGCAAAAACATTGCATTTGTCCTCGACCCGAGTTGACATAATGTAAACAGGAGCAGGTGCGCCGTATTTGGCAGGAAATGTGGAGTACCACAGGCATCGAATTGTCGGGATACTTCCAATAGCAGGGTATATACGTTCAATGAAGTATTGAATCCGGTATATGCTGTACTGCAAAAACAATGCAATTGTCCTCGACACCAGTTGACTTAATGTAAACAGGAGCAGGTCCGCTGTATTTGGCGGAAAATGAGGAGTATAACGCGCATAGATTTGTCGACATACCACGAATAGCAGCGGAGATACGTTTAAATAAAGGTTTGAGCCTAATATGATAAACTACAATTACAATGTATTTGACAGGACACAGAGTTGACAATGCGTAAACCGGCTGATGTGCGTAGTATTTGGCAGCAAATGAGGAGTACAACGCGCATCGAGTTGTCGGGATATCACCAATAGCAGTGTAGATCCGTTCAATGAAGCATTGTATCCTGAATATGCAGTACTGCAACAACATTCCATTAGTCCTCGAACCGAGTGGACATAATGTAAACAGGAGCAGGTCCGCTGTTTAGCGGCAACTGTGGAGTACATCGCGCATCGAATTGTAGGCATACCACCAATAGCACCGGAGATACGATTAATTGAATACATAAGCCTAAATATGCAAAACTACAATTACAATGAATTAGGCAGGGACCTGAGTTGACATAGCGCCACGTGGCTGATTTGCGCTCTATTTGGCAGCAGCTGTGTGGTACACCGCGCATCGAATTGACGAGATATCACCAATAGCAGTGTAGATCCGTTCAATGAAATAATGATACCTGAATATGCTGTACTGCAACAACATTGCAATTGTCCTCGACCCCAGTTGACATAATGTAAACGGGAACAGGTACGCTGTATTTGGGGGGGGGGGGGTGTTGAGTATCACGCGCATCGAATTGTCGTGACATCACCAATAGCAGTGCAGATACATTCAATGAAGTATTGAATCCTGAATATGCAGTACTACAAAAACATGGCATTTGTCCTCGACCCGAGTTGACATAATGTAAACAGGAGCAGGTGCGCTGTATTTGGCAGGGAATGTGGAGTATCACGCGCATCGAATTGTGGGGATTTCACCAAAAGCAGTGAATTTACGATCAATGAAATATTGAATCCTGAACATGCAGTACTGCAACAACATTGCAATTGTCCTCGACCCGAGTTGACATAATGTAAACAGGAGCAGGTGCGATGTATTTGGCATCGAATGTGGAGTATCACGCGCATCGAATTGTCGGGATATCACCAATAGCAGTGTATTTACGTTGAATGAAATATTGAACGTTGAATATGCTGTTCTACAAAAACATTGCAGTTGTCCTCGACCCGAGTTGACATAATGTAAACAGGAGCATTTGCGCTGTATTTGGCAGGGAATGTGGAGTATCACGCGCATCGAGTTGTCGGTATTTCACCAATAGCAGTGTATTTACGTTCAATGAAATATTGAATCCTGTATATGCAGTACTACAACATCATTGCATTTGCCTTCGACCCCAGTTGACTTAATGTAAACAGGAGCAGGTGCGCTGTGTTTGGCAGGGAATGTGGAGTATCAGACACATCGAATTGTAGGCATACCACCAATAGCAGCGGAGGTACGTTTAATTGAATACTTAAGCCTAAATATGCAAAGCCACAATTACAGTGAATTAGACAGGGACCTGAGTTGACATATCGCAAAGTGGCTGATTTGCGCTCTGTTTTGCAGCAACTGTGCGATATACCGCGCATCGAATTGACGAGGTGTCATCAATAGCAGTGTAGATGTATTCAATGAAATATGAATCCTGTATAGGCTGTACTACAACAACATAGCATTTGCCCTCGACCTGAGTTGACATATTGTAAACAGGAGCAGGTGCGCTGTTTGGCGGCAAATGAGGAGTATAACGCGCATAGATTTGTTTGGATATCACCAATAGCAGAATATGTACGTTCAATGAAATATTGAATCCTGTACATGGTGTACTGCAACAACATTGCATTTGTCTTCGACCGCAGTTGACATAATGTGAACAGGAGCAGGTCCCTGTATTTGGCGGCAAATGAGGAGTATAACGCGCATAGATATGTCGACATACCACGAATTGCAGCGGAGATACGTTTAAATAAATATTTGAGCCTAATATAATGAACTGCAATTACAATGTATTTGACGGGACACAGAGTTGACAATGCGCAAACCGGCTGATGTGCGTAGTATTTGGCAGCGTATGAGGAGTATAACGCGGATCGAATTGTCGGGATATCACCAATAGCAGTGTATATCCGTTCAATGAAATATTGAATCCTGAATGTGCTGTACTGCAAAAACATTGCATTTGCCCTTGACCCGAGTTGAAATAATGTAAACAGGAGCAGGTGCGCTGTACTTGGCTGGGGATGTGGAGTATAACGCGCTTCGAATTGTCGGGATATCACGAATAGCAGTGTATATAAGTTCAATAAATGTTGAATCCTGAATATGCTGTACTGCAGCAACATTGCATTTGTCTTCGACCTGAGTTGACATAATGTAAACAGGAGCAGGTGCGCTGTATTTGGCAGGAAATGTGGAGTATCATGCGCATCGAAATGTCGGGATATCACCATGGCAGTTTATATACGTTCAATGAAGTATTGAATCCTGGATATGCAGTACTGCAACAACATTGCATTTGTCTTCGACCCCAGTTGACATAATGTAAACAGGAGCAGGTGCGCTGTATTTGGCAGGAAATGTGGAGTATCATGCGCATCGAATTGTAGGCATACCACCAATAGCACCGGAGATACGTTTTATTGAATACATAGGCCTAAATATGCAAAAGTACAAATACAATGAATTAGGCAGGGACCTGAGTTGACATAGCGCAAAGTGGCTGATTTGCGCTCTATTTGGCAGCAGCTGTGTGGTACACCGCGCATCGAATTGACGAGATATCACCAATAGCAGTGTAGATCCGTTCAATGAAATAATGATACCTGAATATGCTGTACTGCAACTACATTGCAATTGTCCTCGACCCCAGTTGACATAATGTAAACGGGAACAGGTACGCCGTATTTGGGGGGGGGATGTTGAGTATCACGCGCATCGAATTGTGGTGACATCACCAATAGCAGTGCAGATACATTCAATGAAGTATTGAATACTGAATATGCAGTACTACAAAAACATGGCATTTGTCCTCGACCCGAGTGGGACATAATGTAAACAGGAGCAGGTGCGCTGTATTTGGCAGGGAATGTGGAGTATCACGCGCATCGAATTGTAGGCATACCACCAATAGCAGCGGAGATACGTTTTATTGAATACATAGGCATAAATATGCAAAAGTACAAATACAATGAATTAGGCAGGGACCTGAGTTGACATAGCGCAAAGTGGCTGATTTGCGCTCTATTTGGCAGCATCTGTGCGGTATGCCGCTCATCGAATTGACACGATATAACCAATAGCAGTGTATATCCGTTCAATGAAATATTGAATCCTGGATATGCAGTACTGCAACAACATTGCATTTGTCCTCGACCCGAGTGGGACATAATGTAAACAGGAGCAGGTGCGCTGTATTTGGCAGGCAATGTGGAGTATCACGCGCATCGAATTGTCGTGATATCACCAATAGCAGTGTAGGTACATTCAATGGAATATTGAATCCTGAATATCCTGCACTGCAAAAAGATTGCATTTGTCCTCGACCCGTGTTGACATAACGCAAACAGGAGCAGTTGCGCCGTATTTGGCAGGGAATGTGGAGTATCAGGCGCATCGAAGTGTCGGGATATCACCAATAACAGTGTATATATGTTCAGTGAAGTATTGAATCCTGAATATGATGTACTGCAGCAACATTGCATTTGTCCTCGAGCCTATTTGACATAATGTAAAGAGGAGCAGGTGCGATGTATTTGGCGGCAACTGTGGAGTATAACGCACATCGAATTGTCGGGATATCACGAATAGCAGTGTATATACGTTCATTGAAATATTGAATCCTGTATATGCTGTACTGCAACACCATTGCATTTGTCCTGGACCCGAGATGACATAATGTAAACAGGAGCAGAACCGCTATATTTGGCGGCAAATGAGAAGTATAACGCGCATAAATTTGTCGACATACCACGAATAGCAGCGGAGAAACGTTTAAATAAATATTTGAGCCTAATATAATGAACTGCAATTACAATGTATTTGACTGGACACAGAGTTGATAATGCGCAATCCGGCTGATGTGCGTAGTATTTGGCATCGAATGTGGAGTATCACGCGCATCGAATTGTCGGGATATCACCAAAAGCAGTGTATTTACGTTGAATGAAATATTGAACGCTGAATATGCTGTTCTACAAAAACATTGCATTTGTCCTCGACCCGAGTTGACATAATGTAAACAGGAGCAGGAGTGCTGTATTCGGCAGGAAATGTGGAGAACAAAACGCATGGAGTTGACGAAATATCTCCAGTCGCAGTGTATATACCTTCAATGAAATATTGAATCCTGAATATGCCCTACTGCAGCAACATTGCAGTTGTTCTCGACCCGAGTTGACATAATGTAAACAGGAGCAGGTGCGCTGTATTTGGCAGGGAATGTGGTGTATCACGCGCATCCAGTTGTCGGTATTTCACCAATAGCAGTGTATTTACGTTCAATGAAATATTGAATCCTGTATATGCAGTAATACAACATCATTACATTTGCCTTCGACCCCAGTTGACTTAATGTAAACAGGAGCAGGTGCGCTGTGTTTGGCAGGGAATGTGGAGTATCACGCGCATCGAATTGTTGGAATATCACCAATAGCAGCGGAGATACGTGTAATTGAATACTTAAGCCTAAATATGCAAAACTACAATTACAATGAGTTAGGCAGGGACCTGAGTTGACATAGCGCACAGTGGCTGATTTGCGCTCTATTTGGTAGCAAGTGTGCGGTATTCCGCGCATCGAATTGAGCAGATATCACCAACAGCAGTGTAGATACGTTCAATGAAGTATTTAATCCTGTATATGCTGTACTGCAAAAACAATGCATTTGTCCTCGAACACAGTTGACACAATGCAAACAAGAACAGGTGCGCTGTATTGGGCAGGGAAAGTGGAGTACAACTCGCTTCGAATTGTCGTGATATGACTAATAGCAATGTAGATACATTCAATGAAGTATTGAATCCTGAATATGCAGTACTACAAAAACGTTGCATTTGTCCTCAACCCAAGTTGATATAAAGTAAACAGGGGCAGGTGCGCTGTATTTGGCGGCAACTGCGGACCATAACGCGCATCGAATTGTAGGCATACCACCAATAGCACCGGAGATCCGTTTAATTGAATACGTAGGACTAAATATGCTAAACTACAATTACAATGAATTGGGCAGAGACCTGAGTTGACATAGCGCACAGTGGCTGATTTGCGCTATATTTGGCAGCAAGTGTGCTGTATTACGCGCATCGAGTTGTCGGGATATCACCAATAACAGTGTATTTACGTTCAATGAAGTATTGAATCCTGAATGTGCTGTACTGCAATGATATTGCATTTGTCCTTGACCCGAGTTGACATAATGTAAACAGGAGCAGGTGCGCTGATATGGCAGGAAATGTGGAGTATCATGCGCATCGAATTGTCGGGATATCTCCAATAGCTGTGTATTTACGTTCAATGAAGTATTGAATCCGTTATATGATGTACTGCAAAAACAATACATTTGTCCTCGACCCGAATGACATAATGTAAACAGGAGCAGGTGCGCTGTATTTGGCAGGAAATGTGGAGTATCATGGGCATCGAATTGTCGGGATTTCACCAAAAGCAGTGAATTTACGATCAATGAAATATTGAATCCTGAATATGCAGTACTGCAACAACATTGCAATTGTCCTCGACCCGAGTTGACATAATGTAAACGGGAACAGGTACGCTGTATTTGGGGGGGGGGGATGTTGAGTATCACGCGCATCGAATTGTCGTGACATCACCAATAGCAGTGCAGATACATTCAATGAAGTATTGAATCCTGAATATGCAGTACTACAAAAACATGGCATTTGTCCTCGACCCGAGTTGACATAATGTAAACAGGAGCAGGTGCGCTGTATTTGGCAGGGAATGTGGAGTATCACGCACATCGAATTGTCGGGATTTCACCAAAAGCAGTGAATTTACGATCAATGAAATATTGAATCCTGAATATGCAGTACTGCAACAACATTGCAATTGTCCTCGACCCGAGTTGACATAATGTAAACAGGAGCAGGTGCGCCGTATTTGGCAGGAAATGTGGAGTACCGCGGCCATCGAATTGTCGGGATACCACCAATAGCAGGGTATATACGTTCAATGAAGTATTGAATCCGGTATATGCTGTACTGCAAAAACAATGCAATTGTCCTCGACCCCAGTTGATATAATGTAAACACGAACAGATCCGCTGTATTTGGCGGCTAATGAGAAGTATAACGCGCATAAATTTGTCGACATACCACGAATATCAGCGGAGATACGTTTAAATAAATACTTGAGCCTAATATGATAAACTGCGATTACATTAGTATTTGACAGGACACAGAGCTGGTAATGCGCAAACCGGCTGATGTGCGCTGTATTTTGCAGGGAGTGTGGAGTATCACGCGCATCGAATTGTCGTGATATCGCCAATAGCAGTGTAGATACATTCAATGAAGTATTGATTCCGGAGTATGCAGTACTACAAGAACATTGCTTTTGTCTTCGACCCCAGTTGCCATAATGTAAACAGGAGCAGGTCCGCTGTTTGGCGGCAACTGTGGAGCATAAGGCGCATCGAATTGTAGGCGTACCACCAATAGCACCGGAGATACGTTTAATTGAATACATAAGCCGAAATATGCAAAACTACAATTACAATGAATTAGGCAGGGACCTGAGTTGACATAGCGCAAAGTGGCTGATTTGCGCTCTATTTGGCAGCAACTGTGCGGCACAGCGCGCATCGGATTGGCGAGATATCACAAATAGCAGTGTAGATCCGTTCAATGGAATATTGAATCCTGAATATGCTGTAATGCAACAACATTGCATTTGTCCTCGACCCGAGTTGACATAATGTAAACAGCAACAGGTGCGCCGTATGTGGCAGGAAATGTGGAGTATCACGCGTCCCGAATTGTCGGGATATCACCAATGGCACTGTATGTACGTTCAATGAAGTATTGAATCCGGTATATGCTGTACTGCAAAAACAATGCATTTGTCCTCGTCCCGAATGACATAATGTAAACAGGAGCAGGTGCTTTGCATTTGGCAGGAAATGTGGAGTATCATGCGCATCGAATTGTGGCGATATCACCATGTCAGTGTATATACGTTCAATGAAATATTGAATTCTGTATATGCTGTACTGCAACAACATTGCATTTGTCTTCGATCCGAGTTGACATAATGTAAACAGGAGCAGGTCTGCTGTTTGGCGGCAACTGTGGAGCATAACGCGCATCGAACTGTAGGCATACCACCAATAGTACCGGAGATACGTTTAATTGAATACATAAGCCTAAGTATGCAAAACTACAATTACAATGAATTAGGCAGGGACCTGAGTTGACATAGCGCAAAGTGGCTGATTTGCGCTCTATTTGGCAGCAACTGTGCGGCACACCGCGCATCGAATTGACGAGATATCACCAATAGCAGTGTATATACGTTCAATGAAATATTGAATTCTGAATATCCTGTACTGCAAAAACATTGGATTTGTCCTCGGCCCGAGTTGACATAATGTAAACAGGAGCAGGTGTGCCGTTTATGGCAGGAAATGTGTAGTATCACGCGCATCGAATTGCCGGGATATCACCAATAGCAGGATATGTACGTTCAATGAAGTATTGAATACTGAATATCCTGTACTGCAAAATCATTGGATTTGTCCTCGACCCGAGTTGACATAATGTTAACAGGAGCAGGTGCGCCGTATTTGGCAGGAAATGTGGAGTATAACGCGCTTCGAATTGTCTGAATATCACGAATAGCAGTGTATATACGTTCAATGAAATATTGAATCCTGAATATCCTGTGCTGTAAAAACATTGGATTTGTCCTCGACCCGAGTTGACATAATGCAAACAGGAGCAGGTGCGCTGTATTTGCCAGGGAATGTGGAGTATAACGCGCATCGAATTGTCGGGATATCACCAATAGCAGGATATGTACGTTCAATGAAGTATTGAATACTGAATATCCTGTACTGCAAAATCATTGGATTTGTCCTCGACCCGAGTTGACATAATGTAAACAGGAGCAGGTGCGCTGTATTTGCCAGGGAATGTGGAGTATAACGCGCATCGAATTGTCGGGATATCACCAATAGCAGGATATGTACGTTCAATGAAGTATTGAATACTGAATATCCTGTACTGCAAAATCATTGGATTTGTCCTCGACCCGAGTTGACATAATGTTAACAGGAGCAGGTGCGCCGTATTTGGCAGGAAATGTGGAGTATCACGCGAATCGAATTGACGAGATATCACAATTAGCAATGTAGATCCGTTCAATGAAATATTGAATCCTTAATATGCAGTACTACAACAACATTGCATTTGTCTTCGACCCCAGTTGACATAATGTGAACAGGAGCAGTTCCCCTGTATTTGGCGGCAAATGAGGAGTATAACGCGCATAGATTTGTCGACATACCACGATTAGCAGCGGAGATACGTTTAAATAAATATTTGAGCCTAATATAATGAACTTCAATTACAATGTATTTGACAGTACACAGAGTTGACAATGCGCCAACCGGCTGATGTACGTAGTATTCTGCAGCGAATGAGGAGTATAACGCGCATCGAATTGTCGGGATGTCACCAATAACAGTGTATTCACGTTCAATGAAATATTGAATCCTGAATATGGTGTACTGCAACAGCATTGCATTTGTCCTCGACCCGAGTTGACATAATGTAAACAGGAGCAGGTCTGCTGTTTGGCGGCAACTGTGGAGCATAACGCGCATCGAACTGTAGGCATACCACCAATAGTACCGGAGATACGTTTAATTGAATACATAAGCCTAAGTATGCAAAACTACAATTACAATGAATTAGGCAGGGACCTGAGTTGACATAGCGCAAAGTGGCTGATTTGCGCTCTATTTGGCAGCAACTGTGCGGTATAGCGCGCATCGAATTGACGAAATATCTCCAGTAGCAGTGTAGATACATTCAATGAAATATTGTATCCAGTATATGCTGTACTGCAAAAACAATGCATTTGTCCTCGACCCGAATGACATAATGTAAACAGGAGCAGGTGCGCTGTATTTGGCAGGAAATGTGGAGTATCATGCGCATCGAATTGTCGGGATATCACCATGGCAGTGTATATACGTTCAATGAGATATTGAATCCTGTATATGCTGTACTGCAACAACATTGCATTTGACCTCGAAAACAGTTTTCATAATGTAAACAAGCGCTGGCCCGCTGTTTGGCGGCTGCTGTGGAGTATAACGCTCATGGAATTGACGAAATATCACCAATAGTAGTGTAGATAGGTTCAATGAAGTATTGAGTCCTGAGTATGCAGTACTACGAGAACAATCCATTTGTCTTCGACCCCAGTTGATATAATGTAAACAGGAGCAGATGCGCCGTATTTGGCTGGAAATGTGGAGTGTCACGCGCATCGATTTGTCGGGATATCACCAATAGCAGTGTATATACGTTCAATGAAGTATTGAATCCAGTATATGCTGTACTGCAAAAACACTGCATCTGTCCTCGACCAAAATTGACACAATGTAAACAGGAGCAGGTGCGCTGTATTTGGCGGCAGATGAGGAGTATAACGCGCATAGATTTGTCGACGTACCACGAATAGCAGCGGAGATACTTTTAAATAAATACTTGAGCCTAATATGATAAACTGCAATTACATTGTATTTGACAGGACGCAGAGTTGACAATGCGCCAATTCTCTGATGTGCGTAGTATTTGGCAGCGAATGAGGAGTATAACGCGCATCGAATTGACGGGATATCACAATTAGCAGTGTATATACGATCAATGAAATATTGAATACTGAATATCCTGTACTGCAAAATCATTGGATTTGTCCTCGACCCGAGTTGACATAATGTTAACAGGAGCAGGTGCGCCGTATTTGGCAGGAAATGTGGGGTATCACGCGCATCGAATTGACGAGATATCACAATTAGCAATGTAGATCCGTTCAATGAAATATTGAATCCTTAATATGCAGTACTACAACAACATTGCATTTGTCTTCGACCCCAGTTGACATAATGTGAACAGGAGCAGTTCCCCTGTATTTGGCGGCAAATGAGGAGTATAACGCGCATAGATTTGTCGACATACCACGATTAGCAGCGGAGATACGTTTAAATAAATACTTGAGCCTAACATGATAATCTGCAATTACAATGTATTTGACAGGACAGAGAGTTGACAATGCGCAAACCGGCTGATCTGCGTAGTATTTGGCAGCCAATGAGGTGTACAACGCGCATCGAATTGTCAGGATATCACTAATGGCAGTGTATATACATTCAATGAAATATTGAATCCTGAATATCCTGAACGGCAAAAACATTGGGTTTGTCCCCGACCCGAGTCGACATAATGTAAACGGAAGCAGGTGCGATGTTTGGCGACAGCTGTGGAGCATAACGCGCATCGAATTGTAGGCATACCACCTATAGCACCGGAGATACGTTTAATTGAATACATAAGCCTAAATATGCAAAAATACAATTGCAATGAATTCGGCAGGGACCTGAGTTTACACAGCGCAAAGTGGCTGATTTGCGCTCTATTTGGTAGCAACTCTGCGGCATACCGCGCATCGAATTGACGGGATATCACAAATAGCAGTGTAGGTCTGTTCAATGAAATATTGATTCCTGAATATGCTTTACTGCAACATCATTGCAATTGTCCTCGACCCCAGGTGACTTAATTTAAACAGGAGCAGGTCCGCTTTATTTGGCGGCAAATGAGGAGTATAACGCGCATAGATTTGTTAGGATATCACTAATTGCAGTGTATATACGTTCAATGAAATATTGAATCCTGAATATGCTGTACTTCAGCAACATTGCATTTGTCTTCGACCCGAGTTGACATAATGTAAACAGGAGCAGGTGCGCTATATTTGGCAGGAAATGTGGAGTATCACGCGCATCGAGTTGTCGGGATGTCACCAATAACAGTGTATTCACGTTAAATGAAATATTGAATCCTGAATATGCAGTACTTGCAGCAACATTGTAATTGTCCTCGACCCGCGTTGACATATTGTAAAGAGGAGCAGGTGCGCTGTTTGGCGGCAAATGAGGAGTATGACGCACATAGATTTGTCGACATACCACTAATAGCAGCGGAGATACGTTTAAATAAATATTTGAGCCTAATATAATGAACTGTAATTACAATGTATTTGACAGGACACAGAGTTGACAATGCGCCAACCGGTTGATATACGTAGTGTTCTGCAGCGAATAAGGAGTATAACGCGCATCGAATTGTCGGGATATCACCAATAGCAGGATATGTACGTTCAATGAAGTATTGAATCCTGAATATGGTGTACTGCAACAACATTGCAATTGTCTTCGACCCCAGTTGACATAATGTAAACAGGAGCAGGTGTTCTGTATTTGGCAGGGAATGTGGAGCATCACGCGCATCGAGTTGTTGGGATGTCACCAATAACAGTGTATTCACGTTCAATGAAATATTGAATCCTGAATATGCAGTACTTGCAGCAACATTGCATTTGTCCTCGACCCGAGTTGACATAATGTAAACAGGAGCAGGTGCGCTGTTTGGCGGCAAATGAGGAGTATAACGCGCATAGATTTGTCGACATACCACGAATAGCAGCGGAGATACGTTTAAATAAATATTTGAGCCTAACATGATAATCTGCAATTACAATGTATTTGACAGGACACAGAGTTGACAATGCGCAAACCGGCTGATCTGCGTAGTATTTGGCAGCCAATGAGGAGTACAACGCGCATCGAATTGTCAGGATATCACTAATGGCAGTGTATATACGATCAGTGAAATATTGAATCCTGAATATCCTGAACGGCAAAAACATTGGATTTGTCCCCGACCCCAGTTGACATAATGTGAACAGGAGCAGTTCCCCTGTATTTGGCGGCAAATGAGGAGTAATACGCGCATAGATTTGTCGACATACCACGAATGGCAGCGGAGATACGTTTAAATAAATATTTGAGCCTAATATAATGAACTGCATTTACAATGTATTTGACAGGACACAGAGTTGACAATGCGCCAACCGGCTGATGTACGTAGTATTCTGCAGCGAATGAGGAGTATAACGCGCATCGAATTGTCGGGATATCACCAATAGCAGGATATGTACGTTCAATGAAATATTGAATCCTGAATATGGTGTACTGCAACAACATTGCAATTGTCTTCGACCCCTGTTGACATAATGTAAACAGGAGCAGGTGCGCTCTATTTGGCAGGGAATGTGGAGTATCACGCGCATCGAGTTGTCGGGATGTCACCAATAACAGTGTATTCACGTTCAATGAAATATTGAATCCTGAATATGCAGTACTTGCAGCAACATAGCATTTGTCCTCGACCCGAGTTGACATAATGTAAACAGGAGCAGGTGCGCTGTTTGGCGGCAAATGAGGAGTATAACGCGCATAGATTTGTCGACATATCACTAATAGCAGCGGAGATACGTTTAAATAAATACTTGAGCCTAACATGATAATCTGCAATTACAATGTATTTGACAGGACAGAGAGTTGACAATGCGCAAACCGGCTGATCTGCGTAGTATTTGGCAGCCAATGAGGTGTACAACGCGCATCGAATTGTCAGGATATCACTAATGGCAGTGTATATACATTCAATGAAATATTGAATCCGGAATGTGCTGTACTGCAAAAACATTGCATTTGTCCTTGACCCGAGATGACATAATGTAAACAGGAGCAGGTGTGCTGTATTTGGCGGCAACTGTGGTGCTTAACGCACATCGAGTTTTAGGCATACCACCTATAGCACCGCAGATACGTTTAATTGAATACATAAGCCTAAATATGCAAAAATACAATTGCAATGAATTCGGCAGGGACCTGAGTTTACATAGCGCAAAGTGGCTGATTTGCCCTCTATTTGGTAGCAACCGTGCGGCATACCGCGCATCGAATTGACGAGATATCACAAATAGCAGTGTAGGTCTGTTCAATGAAATATTGATTCCTGAATATGCTTTACTGCAACAACATAGCAATTGTCCTCGACCCCAGTTGACTTAATGTAAACAGGAGCAGGTGCGCTGTTTGGCGGCAAATGAGGAGTATAACGCGCATAGATTTGTCGACATACCAGGAATAGCAGCGGAGATACGTTTAAATAAATACTTGTGCATAATATGATAAAATGCAGTTACATTGTATTTGACTGGACACAGAGTTGACAATGCGCAAACCGGGTGATGTGCGTAGTATTTGGCAGCGAATGAGGAGTATAACGCGGATCGAATTGTCGGGATATCACCAATAGCAGTGTATATCCGTTCAATGAAATATTGAATCCGGAATGTGCTGTACTGCAAAAACATTGCATTTGTCCTTGACCCGAGTTGACATAATGTAAACAGGAGCAGGTGCGCTGTATTTGCCAGGGAATGTGGAGTACAACGCGCTTCGAATTGTGGGGATATCACGAATAGCAGTGTAATACATTCAATGAAATATTGAATCCTGAATGTGCTGTACTGCAAAAGCATTGCATTTGTCCTTGACCCGAGTTGACATAATGTAAACAGGAGAAGGTGCGCTGCATTTGCCATGGAATGTGGAGTACAACGCGCTTCCAATTGTCGGCATATCACGAATAGCAGTGTATATAAATTCAATGAAATATTGAATCCTGAATGTGCTGTACTGCAAGAACATTGCATTTGTCATTGACCCGAGTTGACATAATGTAAACAGGAGCAGGTGCGCTGTATTTGCCAGGGAATGTGGAGTATAACGCGCTTCGAATTGTCGGGATATCACCATGGAAGTGTATATACGTTCAATGAAATATTGAATCCTGTATATGCTGTACTGCAACAACATGGCATTTGTCCTCGATCCGAGTTGACATAATGTAAACAGGAGCAGGTGCGCTGTACTTGGCAGGGAATGTGGAGTATCACGCGCAACGAATTGTAGGCATACCACCAATAGCACCGGAGATACGTTTAATTGAATACTTAAGCCTGAATATGCAAAACTACAATTACAATGAATTAGGCAGGGACCTGAGTTGACATAGCGCACAGTGGCTGATTTGCGCTCTATTTGGCAGCAAGTGTGCGGTATGCCGCGCATCGAATTGACGAAATATCACCAATAGTAGTACAGATTCGTTCAATTGATAATTGAAGCCTGGATGAGCAGCATAGCAATAACATTGGATTCGACCTCGAACCGAGTTGGCAATATGTAAACGGGAGCATGTGCGCTGTATTTGGCAGCAAATGTGGAGTATAAAGAGCTCCGATTTGTCGACATACCACCAATAGCGGCGGAGACACGTTTAATTGAATATTTCCGGTAGAATATTTTAAAACGGCAATTACGCTGGATTTGTCAGGACACAGAGTTGACATTGAGTAAACCGGTTGATGTGCGCTGTATTTGGCAGCATCTCTGGAGTAGAACGCGCATCGAATTTTCTTCGTATCTCCAATCGAAACAAAGCAACGTTCAATTGAATATTGAAGGCTGAATGTACAGTACTGCAATAACATTGGATTTGACCTCGACCCGATTTGACATAATGTAAACTGGAGCAGCTCCGCTAAATTTCGCAGCGAATGAGGAGTTTAGCGCTCAACCACTTGTCTAGATATCACCAATAACAGTGCGGATACGTTTAATTGAGTATTTAACACAGACTCTGCAAAATTGCAATTACGCTGCACTTGACAGGGCCCAGAGTTGACATAGGGCAAACCGAATGACGTGCGCTGAATTTGGCCGCATATGTGGAGTAACGCACGTCGAATTGTCGAGATTTCACCAATATCAGTGTATAAACAATTAAGGGAATATTGAATCCTGAATATGCAGTACAGCAATAACATTGGATTTGACCATGACCCGAGTTGATATAATTTAAACAGGAGCAGGTGCGCTATATGCGAGAGCAAGTGTGGAGTAGAACGCGCATCGAATTGAATGACGCGCGCTGTATTTGATAGCATATGTGGAGTGGAACGCGCATAGAATTGTTGAGACATCTGGAATAAAATCTGAGATCAGCGCAATTGAATATTTCTGGCAGAATTTCCTAAACTACAGTAACGCTATATTTGACAGAGCACAGAGTTAGCATAGCGCAAACCGGCCGAAGGGCGCTGTTTTTCTCAGCTAATGGGATGTATAACGCGCATCGAATTTTCGACATGCCATCAATAGCTGCGGAGATACGTTTAATTGGAAAATGCAGCCTAAATATGCAAAACTGCAACTTCAAGTGATTTGGCAGGGACCAGGGTTGACATAGTGAAATCCGGCTGACGCGCGCTGTAGTTGGCAGCAGATGTGGAGTAGAAGGCGCATAGAATTATCGACATACCCCCAATAGCAGTAGAGATACGTTTGATTGAATACTTAATCCTAAATATGCTTTACTGCAACTACAATGGATTTGGCAGGATACACAGTTGACATTGTGCAAACCGGTTGATGTGCGCTGTATTTCGCAGCAAATGTGGAGTAGAAAGCGCATCAAATTGTCGACATATCTCCAAGGGAAACGGCGATACGTTCAAATGAATATTGAAGCCTGAATATGCAGTACTGCAAAAACATTGGATTTGACCTCGACAGGAGTTGACATAATGTAAACAGGAGCAGGTCCGCTGTATTTGGCGGCAAATGAGGAGTATAACGCACATCGAATTGTTGACATTCTATCAATAACAGCGCGGATTAGTTTAATTGAATACTGAAGCCTAAGTATGCAAAACAGCAATTACAAAGCATTAGGTCCGGTATGTAGCTGTATTCTTCGGGTAACGTATTCAGCATGTAATTTAGCTTTTCCCCCTCACTCACTTGTGCGCCGGCACGTTTTAATTGGTTTATTAATTTTTCAAACTCACAAAAAAATGACTCTGATTCACTGTAGTTCTCCAGTCTTATGTTTTCCAATCTCCTTCTGCATACGATCTGCAATGCCGTCGACTCTTTCAAGTGTTCGAGATTTGGAATGGCCGCCTGGTAATTGCCGCGGCGGTTTAAGGGACCATACGATCCCCGGGCAGGACGACCGTTAAGGGTACCCTAATGCGGACCCCTCATAAACAGTACCTATCGTACAGTCAAGGTACTTTAGGACCTCACGGAAAAGACCCACAAAACACGAAATCTCTTTATTGTTTATGCTACATCTCAGGAAGACCGAACACGCGGGTTTTCCCCAAGGGTAAGGTCACCTGCGCAGGCAGCCAGCCCATTCCAAAACATACGTATTTACCCAATGAGCAATTAGGAACAGACTTGAGACACCTCCACCACGAATCTTCCGCTACGACAGCAACATCCCCAAGAATCACTCTTGCACCAGTCTTCGAAGAGTCAACACCTACCAGTCTTCAGTCAGGGAAGAGTTTAATCAGGGACTCTTGCGCCAGTCTTCTAAGAGTCAACACCTACCAGTCGTCAGTCAGTGAACAGGAGAATCAGTAACTTAAGTTCAGTGTATTCATAGTAGTAAGAGGAATTCAGTACATATCAAGACAGTTGTAACCAGAGTATTGAGTGGAATAAATAAGGTGAACTAAATCTCGCTCTTTACACTTATTATAATCCTCACCCTTGAGCGCAAATAACGTTCAAGGTTCGCGATACCAACCGATCAGTTGTGCCTGACTGGTCGTTAGTTAGTTTGGGTGTCGCAACATCAAGTACATTTCATCAAACCTTTTTATTATATTATATGCCGTTTTTTCTTCCCTAACATACCCCAATTGTCTATTTGTGATGGCACTGTAAATTATATTTATCGCCCTCAAATCCTTTTTGTCCCAATCTTCATTGTCTCTTTCGGTCTTAATTCTAGTTGTAACAACCTTGCATTCCTTATACTTGAGAAACATCGTGTTCTTTGCTTCCACATTCCATAATCCTGACCATCGAATACAGGTATCATGATTTCCGATCTCTCCATTTTAATTGGTTTTTTTCCTGTACTTAAGCATTCCTACGTGCTTGAAGTATTTTTTTTCTTTTTATCCTCTGACGGTTTCTTCCCGTACTAAACTCACTCGCAAGATCGTAACCACGCACTCAATAGCTTGCAAAACTAGTAACCACGCTCTGCTACCATGTTAAGGTAATGAAAGGATTCGGAAATACAAATAGTTTATTTTATTTTATACACAATAGCTACACATATATGTTGCACTCTGTAGACCACGATAACCTTCTTACACGCACGCTTGTTGTTGACCGACTCTTCCTGAAGATTCTAACATCCGGCAACTGTCTCTTATCTCAACTAAGACCTGGGCGCCCTCTCACGCTTACACACACATTCACCTGTACAGTGTAAATGTATCATCTACTCATCACGCTCATCGAATTGTCGAGATATCTGGAATAAACAATGAGATGCGCTCAATATAATATTTAAGACAGAATCTGCAAAACTGCAGCAACGCTGTATTTGACAGGGCCCGGAGTTGCCATACCGCAAACCGAATGCCGTGCGCTGTATTTGACTGCTTATGTGGAGTAGTACGCGCATCGAATTGTCGACATATCTCCATGAGAAACCGAGATACGTCCAATTGAATATTCCCGGCAGAATCTCCAAAACGCCAATTACGCTGGATATGACAGGGTCTGAGTTGACATAGCGCAAACCGGCTGATGTGCGCAGTATTTGGCAGCAAATGTGGCGTATAACACGGGTCGAAATGTCGAGATATCACCAATAGCAGTGTAGATACGTTCAATGGAGTATTGAATCCTGGATATGCAGTACTGCAGTAACATTGCATTTAACCTCGACCCGAGTTAACATAATGTAAAGAGGAGCAGGTCAGCTGCATTTGGCGGCACATGTGGAGTACCGCGCGCACCGAATTGTCGACATAACACCAATAGCAGCGGATACGTTTAATTGAATACTTCAGCCTAAATATGCTAAACTGTAACTACAATGGATTTGACAGGACACAGAGTTGACATTGCGCAAACCGGCTGATGTGCGCAGTATTTGGCAGCAAGTGTGGAGTATAACGCGAATCGATTTGTCCAGATATCTGGAATGGAAACTGAGAGACTCTCAATTGAATACATAAGATAGAATCTGCAAAGCACCAATATCTCCGTATTTGACAGCACCTAGAGTTAACATAACGCAAACCGAATGACGTGCGCTGCATTTGGCAGCGTATGTGGAGCAGTGCGCGTATCGAAATGTCGACGTACCACCAAGAGCAGCGGAGATACGCTTAATTAAATACTTGAGCCAAAATATGATAAACTGCAATTACGCTGGATTTGACAGGAGACAGATTTAACATTGCGCAAGCCGGTTAATGTGCACTGTACTTGGCAGCAATTGTGGGGTATAACGCGCATCGAATTGTCGACAAATCTTCAATGGAAACGGAGATACTTTCCATTGAATATTGAAGCCTAAATGTGCAGTACTGCAAAAACATTGGATTGGTCCGCGACCCCCGACTTGACATAATGTAAACAGCAGCAGGTCCACTGTATTTGGCAGCAAATGTGGAGTATGAGGCACGTCGAATTGTCGAGATATCACCTATAGTAGTGCCGATCCGTTCAATGTAATATTGAATCCTGATTATGCAGTACTGCAACAACATTGCATATGACCTCGACCAGATGAGACATAACGTAAACAGGAGCAGGTGCGCCGTATTTGGCAGGAAATGTGGAGTATCACGCGCATCGAATTGACGAGATATCACCATTAGCAGTGTAGATCCGTTCAATGAAATATTGAATCCTGAATATGCAGTACTACAACAACATTGCATTTGTCTTCGACCCCAGTTGACATAATGTGAACAGGAGCAGGTCCCCTGTATTTGGCGGCAAATGAGGAGTATCACGCGCATAAATTTGTCGACATACCACGAATAGCAGCGGAGATACGTTTAAATAAATACTTGTGCATAATATGATAAAATGCAATTACAATGTATTTGACAGGACACAGAGTTGACAATGCGCAAACCGGCTGATGTGCGTAGTATTTGGCAGCGAATGAGGAGTATAACGCGGATCGAATTGTCGGGATATCACCAATAGCAGTGTATATCCGTTCAATGAAATATTGAATCCTGAATGCGCTGTACTGCAAAAGCATTGCAATCGTCTTCGACCCCAGTTGACATAATGTAAACAGGAGCAGGTGCGCTGTATTTAACGGCAAATGAGGAGTATAACGCGCATTGATTTGTCGACATACCAGGAATAGCAGCGGAGATACGTTTAAATAAATACTTGTGCATAATATGATAAAATGCAATTACAATGTATTTGACAGGACACAGAGTTGACAATGCGCAAACCGGCTGATGTGCGTAGTATTTGGCAGCGAATGAGGAGTATAACGCGGATCGAATTGTCGGGATATCACCAATAGCAGTGTATATCCGTTCAATGAAATATTGAATCCTGAATGCGCTGTACTGCAAAAGCATTGCATTTGTCCTTACCCGAGTTGACATAATGTAAACAGGAGCAGGTGCGCTGTATATGCCAGGGAATGTGGAGTACAACGCGCTTCGAATTGTCGGGATATCAGGAATAGCAGTCTATATACATTCAATGAAATATTGAATCCTGAATGTGCTGTACTGCAAAAACATTGCATTTGTCCTTGACCCGAGTTGACATAATGTAAACAGGAGCAGGTGCGCTGTATTTGCCAGGGAATGTGGAGTACAAAGCGCTTCGAATTGCCGGGATATCACGAATAGCAGTGTAGATACGTTCAATGAGATATTGAATCCTGAATATGCTCTACTCGCAGAAACATTGCATTTGTTGTCCACCCGAGTTGACATAATGTAAACAGGAGCAGGTGCGCTGTATTTGGCGGCAAATGAGGAGTATAACGCGCACAGATTTTTCGACATACCACGAATAGCAGCGGAGATACGTTTAAATAAATACTTGAGCCTAATATGATAAACTGCAATTACAATATATTTGACAGGAAACAGAGTTGACAATGCGCAAACCGGCTGATGTGCGTAGTATTTGGCAGCAAATGAGGAGTACAACGCGCATCGAGTTGTCGGGATATCACCAATAGCAGTGTAGATCTGTTCAATGAAGTATTAAATCCTGAATATGATGTACTGCAGCAACATTGCATTTGTCCTCGAGCCTATTTGACATAATGTAAACAGGAGCAGGTGCGATGTATTTGGCGGCAACTGTGGAGTATAACGCACATCGAATTGTCGGGATATCACGAATAGCAGTGTATATGCGTTCATTGAAATATTGAATCCTGTATATGCTGTACTGCAACACCATTGCATTTGTCCTCGACCCGAGATGACATAATGTAAACAGGAGCAGAACCGCTATATTTGGCGGCAAATGAGAAGTATAACGCGCATAAATTTGTCGACATACCACGAATAGCAGCGGAGATACGTTTAAATAAATACTTGTGCATAATATGATAAACTGCAAATACAATGTATTTGACAGGACACAGAGTTGACAATGCACAACCTCTCTGATGTGCGTAGTATTTGGCATCGGATGTGGAGTATCACGCGCATCGGATTGTCGGGATATCACCAATAGCAGTGTATTTACGTTGAATGAAATATTGAACGCTGAATATGCTGTTCTACAAAAACATTGCATTTGTCCTCGACCCGATTTGACATAATGTAAACAGGAGCAGGAGTGCTGTATTCGGCAGGAAATGTGGAGAACAAAACGCATGGAGTTGACGAAATATCTCCAGTCGCAGTGTATATACGTTCAATGAAATATTGAATCCTGAATATGCCCTACTGCAGCAACATTGCAGTTGTCCTCGACCCGAGTTGACATAATGTAAACAGGAGCAGGTGCACTGTATTTGGCAGGGAATGTGGAGTATCACACACATCGAATTGTAGGCATACCACCAATAGCAGCGGAGATGCGTTTAATTGAATACTTAAGCCTAAATATGCAAAGCCACAATTACAATGAATTAGACAGGGACCTGAGTTGACATATCGCAAAGTGGCTGACTTGCGCTCTGTTTTGCAGCAACTGTGCGATATACCGCGCATCGAATTGACGAGGTCTCATAAATAGCAGTGTAGATGTATTCAATGAAATATGAATCCTGTATAGGCTGTACTACAACAACATAGCATTTGCCCTCGACCCGATTTGACATATTGTAAACAGGAGCACATGCGCCGTATTTGGCTGGAAATGTGGAGAATAACGCGCATAGATTTGTCGGGATATCACGAATAGCAGCGGTGATACGTTTAACTAAATACTTGAGCCTAACATGATAAACAGTAAATGCAATGTATTTGACAGGAAACAGAGTTGACAATGCGCAAACTCTCTGATGTGCTTAGTATTTGGCAGCGAATGAGGAGTATAACGCGCTTCGAATTGTCGGGATATCACGAATAGCAGTGTATATACGTTCAATGAAATATTGAGTCCTGAATATGCTGTACTGCAGACACATTGCATTTGTCCTCGAAACGAGTTGACATAATGTATACAGGAGCAGGTGCGCTGTATATGCCAGGGAATGTGGAGTACAACGCGCTTCGAATTGTCGGGATATCAGGAATAGCAGTCTATATACATTCAATGAAATATTGAATCCTGAATGTGCTGTACTGCAAAAACATTGCATTTGTCCTTGACCCGAGTTGACATAATGTAAACAGGAGCAGGTGCGCTGTATTTGCCAGGGAATGTGGAGTACAAAGCGCTTCGAATTGCCGGGATATCACGAATAGCAGTGTAGATACGTTCAATGAGATATTGAATCCTGAATATGCTCTACTCGCAGAAACATTGCATTTGTTGTCGACCCGAGTTGACATAATGTAAACAGGAGCAGGTGCGCTGTATTTGGCGGCAAATGAGGAGTATAACGCGCACAGATTTTTCGACATACCACGAATAGCAGCGGAGATACGTTTAAATAAATACTTGAGCCTAATATGATAAACTGCAATTACAATATATTTGACAGGAAACAGAGTTGACAATGCGCAAACCGGCTGATGTGCGTAGTATTTGGCAGCAAATGAGGAGTACAACGCGCATCGAGTTGTCGGGATATCACCAATAGCAGTGTAGATCTGTTCAATGAAGTATTAAATCCTGAATATGATGTACTGCAGCAACATTGCATTTGTCCTCGAGCCTATTTGACATAATGTAAACAGGAGCAGGTGCGATGTATTTGGCGGCAACTGTGGAGTATAACGCACATCGAATTGTCGGGATATCACGAATAGCAGTGTATATGCGTTCATTGAAATATTGAATCCTGTATATGCTGTACTGCAACACCATTGCATTTGTCCTCGACCCGAGATGACATAATGTAAACAGGAGCAGAACCGCTATATTTGGCGGCAAATGAGAAGTATAACGCGCATAAATTTGTCGACATACCACGAATAGCAGCGGAGATACGTTTAAATAAATACTTGTGCATAATATGATAAACTGCAAATACAATGTATTTGACAGGACACAGAGTTGACAATGCACAACCTCTCTGATGTGCGTAGTATTTGGCATCGGATGTGGAGTATCACGCGCATCGGATTGTCGGGATATCACCAATAGCAGTGTATTTACGTTGAATGAAATATTGAACGCTGAATATGCTGTTCTACAAAAACATTGCATTTGTCCTCGACCCGATTTGACATAATGTAAACAGGAGCAGGAGTGCTGTATTCGGCAGGAAATGTGGAGAACAAAACGCATGGAGTTGACGAAATATCTCCAGTCGCAGTGTATATACGTTCAATGAAATATTGAATCCTGAATATGCCCTACTGCAGCAACATTGCAGTTGTCCTCGACCCGATTTGACATATTGTAAACAGGAGCACATGCGCCGTATTTGGCTGGAAATGTGGAGAATAACGCGCATAGATTTGTCGGGATATCACGAATAGCAGCGGTGATACGTTTAACTAAATACTTGAGCCTAACATGATAAACAGTAAATGCAATGTATTTGACAGGAAACAGAGTTGACAATGCGCAAACTCTCTGATGTGCTTAGTATTTGGCAGCGAATGAGGAGTGTAACGCGCTTCGAATTGTCGGGATATCACGAATAGCAGTGTATATACGTTCAATGAAATGTTGAATCCTGTTTGTGCTGTACTGCAAAAACAATGCATTTGTCCCCGACCCGAGTAGACATAATGTAAACAAGAGCAGGTGCGCTGTATTTGGCAGGGAACGTGGAGTATCACGCGCATCGAATTGTCGTGATATCACCAATAGCAGTGTAGATACATTCAATGAAGTATTGAATCCTGACTGTGCTGTACTGCAAAAACATTGCATTTGTCCTGGAAACGAGTTGACATAATGTAAACAGGAGCAGGTGCACTGTATTTGGCAGAAAATGTGGAGTTTCATGCGCATAGAATTGTCGGGATATTACCATGGCAGTGTATATACGTTCAATGAAATATTGAATCCTGAATATGCAGTACTACAACAACATTGCAATTGTCCTCGACCCGAGTTGACATAATGCAAACAGGAGCAGGTGCGCTGTATTTGGCAGCAAATGAGGAGTATAACGCGCATAGATTTGTCGACATACCACGAATAGCAGCGGAGATACGTTTAAATAAATACTTGTGCCTAATATGATAAACTGCAATTACAATGTATTTGACAGGACACAGAGTTTACAATGCGCAAACACTCTGATGTGCGTAGTATTTGGCAGAGAATGAGGAGTATAACGCGCTTCACATTGTCGGGATATCACCAATAGCAGTGTAGATCCGTTCATTGAAATATTGAATCCTGAATGTGCTGTACTGCAAAAACATTGCATTTGTCCTGGAAACGAGTTGACATAATGTAAACAGGAGCAGGTGCGCTGTATTTGGCAGGAAATGTGGAGTATCACGCGCATCGAATTGTTGGAATATCACCAATAGCAGCGGAGATACGTGTAATTGAATACTTAAGCCTAAATTGCAAAACTACAATTACAATGAGTTAGGCAGGGACCTGAGTTGACATAGCGCAAAGTGGCTGATTTGCGCTCTATTTGGCAGCATCTGTGCGGTATGCCGCTCATCGAATTGACACGATATCACCAATAGCAGTGTATATCCGTTCAATGAAATATTGTATCCTGGATATGCAGTACTGCAACAACATTGCATTTGTCCTCGACCCGAGTGGGACATAAGGTAAACAGGAGCAGGTGCGCTGTATTTGGCAGGGAATGTGGAGTATCACGCGCATCGAATTGTCGTGATATCTCCAATAGCAGTGTAGATACATTCAATGGAATATTGAATCCTGAATATCCTGCACTGCAAAGAGATTGCATTTGTCCTCGACCCGTGTTGACATAACGCAAACATTAGCAGTTGCGCCGTATTTGGCAGGGAATGTGGAGTATCAGGCGCATCGAAGTGTCGGGATATCACCAATAACAGTGTATATATGTTCAGTGAAGTATTGAATCGTGAATGTGCTGTACTGCAAAAACATTGCATTTGTTCTTGACCCGAGTTGACATAATGTAAACAGGAGCAGGTGCGCTGTATTTGTCAGGAAATGTGGAGTATAACGCGCATGGATTTGACGACATACCACGAATAGCAGCGGAGATACGTTGTAATAAATACTTGAGCCTAATATGATAAACTGCAATTGCAATGTATTTGACAGGACACAGAGTTGACAATGCGTCAATTCTCTGATGTGCGTAGTATTTGGCAGCGAATGAGGAGTATAACGCGCTTCGAATTGTTGGCATATCACGAATAGCAGTGTATATACGTTCAATGAAGTATTGAATCCTGGATATGCAGTACTGCAACAACATTGTATTTATCCCCGACCCGAGTTGACGTAATGTAAACAAGAGCAGGTGCGTTGTCTTTGGCAGGGAATGTGGAGTATCACGCGTCTCGAATTGTCGGGATATCACCAATGGCACTGTATGTACGTTCAATGAAGTATTGAATCCGGTATATGATGTACTGCAAAAACAATGCATTTGTCCTCGACCCGAATGAGAAAATGTAAACAGGAGCAGGTGCGCTGTTTGGCGGCAACTGTGGAGTATAACGCGCATAGATTTGTCGACATACCACGAATAGCAGCGGAGATACGTTTAACTAAATACTTGAGCCTAACATGATAAACAGCAAATACAATGTATTTGACAGGAAACAGAGTTGACAATGCGCAAACTCTCTGATATGCTTAGTATTTGATAGCGAATGAGGAGTATAACGCGCTTCGAATTGTCGGGATACCACGAATAGCAGTGTATATACGTTCAATGAAGTTTTGAATCCTGGATATGCAGTACTGCAACAACATCGTATTTGTCTTCGACCCGAGTTGCCATAATGTAAACAGGAGAAGGTGCGCCGTATTTGGCAGGTAATGTGGAGTATCACGCGCATCGAATTGTCGGAATACCACCAATAGCAGGGCATATACATTCAATGAAGTATTGAATCCGGTATATGCTGTACTGCAGCAACATTGCATTTGTCCTCGAAACGAGTTGACATAATGTGAAGAGGAGCAGGTACGCTGTATCTGGACGGTAATGTGGAGTACAAGACGCATGGAATTGACGAAATACCTCCAGTAGCAGTGTAGATACGTTCAATGAAATATTGAATGCTGGATATGCAGTACTGCAACAACATTCCATTTGCCCTCGACCCGAGTTGACATAATGTAAACAGGAGCAGGTCCGCTGTTTGGTTGCAACTGTGGAGCATAGCGCGCATTGAATGGTAGGCATACCACCAATAGCACCGGGGATACGTATAATTGAATAAAAAAGCCTAAATATGCAAAACTACAGTTACAATGAATTAGTCAGGGGCCTGAGTTGACATAGCGCAAAGTGGCTGATTTGCGCTCAATTTGGCAGCATCTGTGCGGTATACCGCGCAACGAATTGACGAGATATCACCAATAGCAGTGTAGAGCCGTTCAATGAAATATTGAATCCTGAATATGCTGTACTGCAACAACATTGCAGTTGTCCTCGACCCGAGTTGACATAATGCAAACAGGAGCAGATGCGCTGTATTTGGAAGGAAATGTGGAGTATCATGCGCATCGAATTGTCGGGATATCACCATGGCAGTGTATATACGTTCAATGAAATATTGAATCCTGTATATGCTGTACTGCAACAACATTGCATTTGACCTCGAAAACAGTTAGCACAATGTAAACAAGAGCTGCCCCGCTGTTTGGCGGCAGCTGTGGAGTATCACGCTCATGGAATTGACGAAATATCACCAATACTAGTGTAGATACGTTCAATGAAGTATTGAGTCCAGAGTATGCAGTACTACAAGAACATTGCCTTTGTCTTCGACAGCAGTTGATATAATGTAAACAAGAGCAGGTGCGCTGTATTTGGCAGGGAACGTGGAGTATCACGCGCATCGAATTGTCGTGATATCACCAATAGCAGTGTAGATACATTCAATGAAGTATTGAATCCTGAATGTGCTGTACTGCAAAAACATTGCATTTGTCCTGGAAACGAGTTGACATAATGTAAACAGGAGCAGGTGCACTGTATTTGGCAGAAAATGTGGAGTTTCATGCGCATCGAATTGTAGGGATATCACCATGGCAGTGTATATACGTTCAATGAAATATTGAATCCTGAATATGCAGTACTACAACAACATTGCAATTGTCCTCGACCCGAGTTGACATAATGCAAACAGGAGCAGGTGCGCTGTATTTGGCAGCAAATGAGGAGTATAACGCGTATAGATTTGTCGACATACCACGAATAGCAGCGGAGATACGTTTAAATAAATACTTGTGCCTAATATGATAAACTGCAATTACAATGTATTTGACAGGACACAGAGTTTACAATGCGCAAACACTCTGATGTGCGTAGTATTTGGCAGAGAATGAGGAGTATAACGCGCTTCACATTGTCGGGATATCACCAATAGCAGTGTAGATCCGTTCAATGAAATATTGAATCCCGTATGTGCTGTACTGCAAAAACAATGCATTTGTCCTAGACCACAGTTGACACAATGTAAACAAGAGCAGGTGCGCTGTATTTGGCGGCATATGAGGAGTATAACGCGCATGGATTTGTGGACATACCACAAATAGCAGCAGAGACACGATTAAATAAATACTTGAACCTAATATGATAAACTGCAATTACGATGTATTTGACAGGACACAGAGTTGACAATGCGCAATCAGGCCGATCTGCGTAGTATTTTGCAGCGAACAAGGAGTATAACGCGCTTCGAATTTTCGGGATATCACGAATAGCAGTGTATATACGTTCAATGAAATATTGAATCCTGAATATGCTGTACTGCAACAACATTGCAATTTTCCCCGACCTCAGTTGACATAATGTAGACAGGAGCAGGTGCGTTATTTGGCAGGAAATGTGGAGTACAAGGCGCATGGAATAGACGAAATATCTCCAGTAGCAGTGTAGATACGTTCAATGAAATATTGAATCCTGAATGTGCTGTACTGCAAAAACATTGCATTTGTCCCGGAACCGAGTTGACATAATGTAAACAGGAGCAGGTGCGCTGTATTTGGCAGGGAACGTGGAGTATCACGCGCATCGAATTGTTGTGATATCACCAATAGCAGTGTAGATACATTCAATGAAGTATTGAATCCTGTATATGCAGTACTACAACAACATTGCATTAGTCCTCGTCCCGAGTTGACATAATGTAAACGGGAGCAGGTGCGCTGTATTTGGCAGCAAATGAGAAGTATAAAGCGCATAGATTTGTCGACATACCACGAATAGCAGCGGAGATACGTTTAAATAAATACTTGTGCCTATAATGATAAACTGCAATTACAGTGTATTTGACAGGACACAGAGTTGACAATGCGCAAACCGGCTGATGTGCGTAGTATTTGCAGCGAATGAGAAGTATAACGCGCTTCACATTGTCGGGATATCACGAATAGCAGTGTATATACGTTCAATGAAATATTGAATCATGAATTTGCTGCACTGCAGCAACATTGCATTTGTCCTCGAAACGAGTTGACATAATATAAACAGGAGCAAGTGCACTGAATTGGGCAGAAAATGTGGAGTTTCATGCGCATCGAATTGTCGGGATATTACCATGGCAGTGTATATAAGTTCAATGAAATATTGAATCCTGAATATGCAGTACTACAACAACATTGCAATTGTCCTCGACCCGAGTTGACATAATGCAAACAGGAGCAGGGGCGCTGTATTTGGTGGCAAATGAGGAGTATTACGCGCATAGATTTGTCGACATACCACGAATGGCAGCGGAGATACGTTTAAATAAATACTTGAGCCTAATATGAGAAACGGCAATTACAATGTATTTGACAGGACACAGAGTTGACAATGAGCAAACTCGCTGATGTGCGTAGTATTTGGCAGCGAATGAGGAGTATAACGCGTTTCGAATTGTCGGGATATAACGAATAGCAGTGTATATACGTTCAATGATGTATTGAATCCTGAGTATGCAGTACTACAAGAACATTACATTTGTCTTCGACCCCAGTTGACATAATGTAAACAGGAGCAAGTGCGCTGTATTTGGCGGCAACTGTGGAGCATAACGCGCATCGAGTTGTAGGCATACCACCTATAGCACTGGAGATACGTTTAATTGAATACATAAGCCTAAATATGCAAAACTACAATTACAATGAATTAGGCAGGGACCTGAGTTGTCATAGCGCACAGTGACTGATTTGCGCTCTATTTGGCAGCAAGTGTGCGGTATACCGCGCATCGAATTGACGAGATATCACCAATAGCAGTGTAGCTCCGTTCAATGAAATATTGAACCATGAATGTGCTGTACTGCAAAAACATTGCATTAGTCCTCGACCCGAGTTGACATAATGTAAACAGGAGCAGGTGCGCTGTATTTGGCGGCAAATGAGGAGTATAGCGCGCATAGATTTGTCGACATACCACGAATAGCAGCGGAGATACGTTTAAATAAATACTTGAGCCTAATATGATAAACTGCAATTACAATGTATTTGACAGGACACATAGTTGACAATGCGCAAACCGGCTGATCTGCGTAGTATTTGGCAGCGAATGAGGAGTACAACGCGCATCGAATTGTCAGGATATCACTGATAGCAGTGTATATACGATGAATGTAATATTGAATCCTGAATATCCTGTACTGCAAAAACATCGGATTTGTCCTCGACCCGAGTTGACATAATGTAAACAGGAGCAGGTGCGCTGTTTGGCGGCAGCTGTGGAGCATAACGCGCATCGAATTGTAGGCATACCGCCTATAGCACCAGAGATACGTTTAATTTGAATACATAAGCCTAAATATGCAAAAATACAATTACAATGAATTAGGCACGGACCTGAGTTTACATAGCGCAAAGTGGCTGATTTGCGCTCTATTTGGCAGCAACTGTGCGGCATACCGCGCATCGAATTGACGAGATATCACAAATAGCAATGTAGGTCTGTTCAATGAAATATTGATTCCTGAATATGCTTTACTGCAACAACATTGCAATTGTCCTCGACTCCAGTTGACTTAATGTAAACAGGAGCAGGTGCGCTGTATTTGGCGGCATATGAGGAGTATAACGCGCATAGATTTTTCGACATACCACGAATAGCAGCGGAGATACGTATAAATAAATACTTGTGCATAATATGATAAACTGCAATTACAATGTATTTGACAGGACACAGAGTTGACAAAGCGCAAACTCTCTTATGAGCTTAGTACTTGGCAGCGAATGAGGAGTTTAACGCGCTTCGATTTGTCGGGATATCACGAATAGCAGTTTATATACGTGTGTAGAGGAGTGGTCCACAATTAATTATGCGAGGTAGATTATAATTAGTTTATTGGGTGTAGTCACAATACACTCGTCACCGTGTACAATTCTTTGAGAATAAATACGCGTGTATTCGGAGAATCCTTGTGGATACTTCGTGCATGCGATGGCTATGATAGCGTACGTTATACCCTTTGCTCAGCACACGGTTTGTTTATATATACTGGTCGGGGAACAGTCGACAAATTCGAATTCGACTGCGTTCGACGGTTGAGAGTAGCGGCAGCATTGTTTTGCTCGAAGTTCATTACTCCTTACCATACCTATGACCTAACGGTCATGATACTCCGAACAAAACAATAACAGGATTTGAATTGATCTGCTCGCGTGCCGCTACACGTTCAATGAAATATTGAATCCAGAATATGCTGTACTGCAGCAACATTTCATTTGTTCTCGACCCGAGTTGACATAATGTAAACAGGAGCAGGTGCGATGTATTTGGCATCGAATGTGGAGTATCACGCGCATCGAATTGTCGGGATATCACCAATAGCAGTGTATTTACGTTGAATGAAATATTGAACGTTGAATATGCTGTTCTACAAAAACATTGCAGTTGTCCTCGACCCGAGTTGACATAATGTAAACAGGAGCAGGTGCGCTGTATTTGGCAGGGAATGTGGAGTATCACGCGCATCGAGTTGTCGGTATTTCACCAATAGCAGTGTATTTACGTTCAATGAAATATTGAATCCTGTATATGCAGTACTACAACATCATTGCATTTGCCTTCGACCCCAGTTGACTTAATGTAAACAGGAGCAGGTGCGCTGTATTGGGCGACAACTGTGGCGTATAACGCGCATCGAATTGTAGGCATACAACCAATAGCACCAGAGATACGTTTAATTGAATACTTAAGCCTAAATATGCAAAACTACAATTACAATGAATTAGGCAGGGACCTGAGTTGACACAGCGCACAATGGCTGATTTGCGCTCTATTTGGCAGGAAGTGTGCGGTATACCGCGCATCGTATAGACGAGATATCTCCAGTCGCAGTGTAGATACGTTCAATGAAGTATTGTATCCTGGATATGCAGTACTGGAACAACATTGAATCTGTCCACGACCCGAGTTGACATAATGCAAACAGGAGCAGGTGCGCTGTATTTGGCAGCAAATGAGGAGTATAACGCGCATAGATTTGTCGACATACCACGAATAGCAGCGGAGATACGTTTAAATAAATACTTGTGCCTAATATGATAAACTGCAATTACAATGTATTTGACAGGACACAGAGTTTACAATGCGCAAACACTCTGATGTGCGTAGTATTTGGCAGAGAATGAGGAGTATAACGCGCTTCACATTGTCGGGATATCACCAATAGCAGTGTAGATCCGTTCAATTAAATATTGAATCCTGAATGTGCTGTACTGCAAAAACATTGCATTTGTCCTGGAAACGAGTTGACATAATGTAAACAGGAGCAGGTGCGCTGTATTTGGCAGGAAATGTGGAGTATCACGCGCATCGAATTGTTGGAATATCACCAATAGCAGCGGAGATACGTGTAATTGAATACTTAAGCCTAAATTGCAAAACTACAATTACAATGAGTTAGGCAGGGACCTGAGTTGACATAGCGCAAAGTGGCTGATTTGCGCTCTATTTGGCAGCATCTGTGCGGTATGCCGCTCATCGAATTGACACGATATCACCAATAGCAGTGTATATCCGTTCAATGAAATATTGTATCCTGGATATGCAGTACTGCAACAACATTGCATTTGTCCTCGACCCGAGTGGGACATAAGGTAAACAGGAGCAGGTGCGCTGTATTTGGCAGGGAATGTGGAGTATCACGCGCATCGAATTGTCGTGATATCTCCAATAGCAGTGTAGATACATTCAATGGAATATTGAATCCTGAATATCCTGCACTGCAAAGAGATTGCATTTGTCCTCGACCCGTGTTGACATAACGCAAACATTAGCAGTTGCGCCGTATTTGGCAGGGAATGTGGAGTATCAGGCGCATCGAAGTGTCGGGATATCACCAATAACAGTGTATATATGTTCAGTGAAGTATTGAATCGTGAATGTGCTGTACTGCAAAAACATTGCATTTGTTCTTGACCCGAGTTGACATAATGTAAACAGGAGCAGGTGCGCTGTATTTGTCAGGAAATGTGGAGTATAACGCGCATGGATTTGACGACATACCACGAATAGCAGCGGAGATACGTTGTAATAAATACTTGAGCCTAATATGATAAACTGCAATTGCAATGTATTTGACAGGACACAGAGTTGACAATGCGTCAATTCTCTGATGTGCGTAGTATTTGGCAGCGAATGAGGAGTATAACGCGCTTCGAATTGTTGGCATATCACGAATAGCAGTGTATATACGTTCAATGAAGTATTGAATCCTGGATATGCAGTACTGCAACAACATTGTATTTATCCCCGACCCGAGTTGACGTAATGTAAACAAGAGCAGGTGCGTTGTCTTTGGCAGGGAATGTGGAGTATCACGCGTATCCAATTGTCGGGATATCACCAATGGCAGTGTATGTACGTTCAATGAAGTATTGAATCCGGTATATGATGTACTGCAAAAACAATGCATTTGTCCTCGACCCGAATGAGAAAATGTAAACAGGAGCAGGTGCGCTGTTTGGCGGCAACTGTGGAGTATAACGCGCATAGATTTGTCGACATACCACGAATAGCAGCGGAGATACGTTTAACTAAATACTTGAGCCTAACATGATAAACAGCAAATACAATGTATTTGACAGGAAACAGAGTTGACAATGCGCAAACTCTCTGATATGCTTAGTATTTGATAGCGAATGAGGAGTATAACGCGCTTCGAATTGTCGGGATACCACGAATAGCAGTCTATATACGTTCAATGAAGTTTTGAATCCTGGATATGCAGTACTGCAACAACATCGTATTTGTCTTCGACCCGAGTTGCCATAATGTAAACAGGAGAAGGTGCGCCGTATTTGGCAGGTAATGTGGAGTATCACGCGCATCGAATTGTCGGAATACCACCAATAGCAGGGCATATACATTCAATGAAGTATTGAATCCGGTATATGCTGTACTGCAGCAACATTGCATTTGTCCTCGAAACGAGTTGACATAATGTGAAGAGGAGCAGGTACGCTGTATCTGGACGGTAATGTGGAGTACAAGACGCATGGAATTGACGAAATACCTCCAGTAGCAGTGTAGATACGTTCAATGAAATATTGAATGCTGGATATGCAGTACTGCAACAACATTCCATTTGACCTCGACCCGAGTTGACATAATGTAAACAGGAGCAGGTCCGCTGTTTGGTTGCAACTGTGGAGCATAGCGCGCATTGAATGGTAGGCATACCACCAATAGCACCGGGGATACGTATAATTGAATAAAAAAGCCTAAATATGCAATACTACAGTTACAATGAATTAGTCAGGGGCCTGAGTTGACATAGCGCAAAGTGGCTGATTTGCGCTCAATTTGGCAGCATCTGTGCGGTATACCGCGCAACGAATTGACGAGATATCACCAATAGCAGTGTAGAGCCGTTCAATGAAATATTGAATCCTGAATATGCTGTACTGCAACAACATTGCAGTTGTCCTCGACCCGAGTTGACATAATGCAAACAGGAGCAGATGCGCTGTATTTGGAAGGAAATGTGGAGTATCATGCGCATCGAATTGTCGGGATATCACCATGGCAGTGTATATACGTTCAATGAAATATTGAATCCTGTATATGCTGTACTGCAACAACATTGCATTTGACCTCGAAAACAGTTAGCACAATGTAAACAAGAGCTGCCCCGCTGTTTGGCGGCAGCTGTGGAGTATCACGCTCATGGAATTGACGAAATATCACCAATACTAGTGTAGATACGTTCAATGAAGTATTGAGTCCAGAGTATGCAGTACTACAAGAACATTGCCTTTGTCTTCGACAGCAGTTGATATAATGTAAACAAGAGCAGGTGCGCTGTATTTGGCAGGGAACGTGGAGTATCACGCGCATCGAATTGTCGTGATATCACCAATAGCAGTGTAGATACATTCAATGAAGTATTGAATCCTGAATGTGCTGTACTGCAAAAACATTGCATTTGTCCTGGAAACGAGTTGACATAATGTAAACAGGAGCAGGTGCACTGTATTTGGCAGAAAATGTGGAGTTTCATGCGCATCGAATTGTAGGGATATCACCATGGCAGTGTATATACGTTCAATGAAATATTGAATCCTGAATATGCAGTACTACAACAACATTGCATTTGTCCTCGACCCGAGTTGACATAATGTAAACAGGAGCAGGTGCGCTGTATTTGGCAGCAAATGAGGAGTATAACGCGTATAGATTTGTCGACATACCACGAATAGCAGCGGAGATACGTTTAAATAAATACTTGTGCCTAATATGATAAACTGCAATTACAATGTATTTGACAGGACACAGAGTTTACAATGCGCAAACACTCTGATGTGCGTAGTATTTGGCAGAGAATGAGGAGTATAACGCGCTTCACATTGTCGGGATATCACCAATAGCAGTGTAGATCCGTTCAATGAAATATTGAATCCCGTATGTGCTGTACTGCAAAAACAATGCATTTGTCCTAGACCACAGTTGACACAATGTAAACAAGAGCAGGTGCGCTGTATTTGGCGGCATATGAGGAGTATAACGCGCATGGATTTGTGGACATACCACAAATAGCAGCAGAGACACGATTAAATAAATACTTGAACCTAATATGATAAACTGCAATTACGATGTATTTGACAGGACACAGAGTTGACAATGCGCAATCAGGCCGATCTGCGTAGTATTTTGCAGCGAACAAGGAGTATAACGCGCTTCGAATTGTCGGCATATCGGGAATAGCATTGTATATACGTTCAATGAAATATTGAATCCTGAATATGCTGTACTGCAACAACATTGCAATTTTCCCCGACCTCAGTTGACATAATGTAGACAGGAGCAGGTGCGTTATTTGGCAGGAAATGTGGAGTACAAGGCGCATGGAATAGACGAAATATCTCCAGTAGCAGTGTAGATACGTTCAATGAAATATTGAACCATGAATGTGCTGTACTGCAAAAACATTGCATTTGTCCCGGAACCGAGTTGACATAATGTAAACAGGAGCAGGTGCGCTGTATTTGGCAGGGAACGTGGAGTATCACGCGCATCGAATTGTTGTGATATCACCAATAGCAGTGTAGATACATTCAATGAAGTATTGAATCCTGTATATGCAGTACTACAACAACATTGCATTAGTCCTCGTCCCGAGTTGACATAATGTAAACGGGAGCAGGTGCGCTGTATTTGGCAGCAAATGAGAAGTATAAAGCGCATAGATTTGTCGACATACCACGAATAGCAGCGGAGATACGTTTAAATAAATACTTGTGCCTATAATGATAAACTGCAATTGCAGTGTATTTGACAGGACACAGAGTTGACAATGCGCAAACCGGCTGATGTGCGTAGTATTTGCAGCGAATGAGAAGTATAACGCGCTTCACATTGTCGGGATATCACGAATAGCAGTGTATATACGTTCAATGAAATATTGAATCATGAATTTGCTGCACTGCAGCAACATTGCATTTGTCCTCGAAACGAGTTGACATAATATAAACAGGAGCAAGTGCACTGAATTGGGCAGAAAATGTGGAGTTTCATGCGCATCGAATTGTCGGGATATTACCATGGCAGTGTATATAAGTTCAATGAAATATTGAATCCTGAATATGCAGTACTACAACAACATTGCAATTGTCCTCGACCCGAGTTGACATAATGCAAACAGGAGCAGGGGCGCTGTATTTGGTGGCAAATGAGGAGTATTACGCGCATAGATTTGTCGACATACCACGAATGGCAGCGGAGATACGTTTAAATAAATACTTGAGCCTAATATGAGAAACGGCAATTACAATGTATTTGACAGGACACAGAGTTGACAATGAGCAAACTCGCTGATGTGCGTAGTATTTGGCAGCGAATGAGGAGTATAACGCGTTTCGAATTGTCGGGATATAACGAATAGCAGTGTATATACGTTCAATGATGTATTGAATCCTGAGTATGCAGTACTACAAGAACATTGCATTTGTCTTCGACCCCAGTTGACATAATGTAAACAGGAGCAAGTGCGCTGTATTTGGCGGCAACTGTGGAGCATAACGCGCATCGAGTTGTAGGCATACCACCTATAGCACCGCAGATACGTTTAATTGAATACATAAGCCTAAATATGCAAAACTACAATTACAATGAATTAGGCAGGGACCTGAGTTGTCATAGCGCACAGTGGCTGATTTGCGCTCTATTTGGCAGCAAGTGTGCGGTATACCGCGCATCGAATTGACGAGATATCACCAATAGCAGTGTAGCTCCGTTCAATGAAATATTGAACCATGAATGTGCTGTACTGCAAAAACATTGCATTAGTCCTCGACCCGAGTTGACATAATGTAAACAGGAGCAGGTGCGCTGTATTTGGCGGCAAATGAGGAGTATAGCGCGCATAGATTTGTCGACATACCACTAATAGCAGCGGAGATACGTTTAAATAAATACTTGAGCCTAATATGATAATCTGCAATTACAATGTATTTGACAGGACACATAGTTGACAATGCGCAAACCGGCTGATCTGCGTAGTATTTGGCAGCGAATGAGGAGTACAACGCGCATCGAATTGTCAGGATATCACTGATAGCAGTGTATATACGATGAATGTAATATTGAATCCTGAATATCCTGTACTGCAAAAACATCGGATTTGTCCTCGACCCGAGTTGACATAATGTAAACAGGAGCAGGTGCGCTGTTTGGCGGCAGCTGTGGAGCATAACGCGCATCGAATTGTAGGCATACCGCCTATAGCACCAGAGATACGTTTAATTTGAATACATAAGCCTAAATATGCAAAAATACAATTACAATGAATTAGGCACGGACCTGAGTTTACATAGCGCAAAGTGGCTGATTTGCGCTCTATTTGGCAGCAACTGTGCGGCATACCGCGCATCGAATTGACGAGATATCACAAATAGCAATGTAGGTCTGTTCAATGAAATATTGATTCCTGAATATGCTTTACTGCAACAACATTGCAATTGTCCTCGACTCCAGTTGACTTAATGTAAACAGGAGCAGGTGCGCTGTATTTGGCGGCATATGAGGAGTAGAACGCGCATAGATTTTTCGACATACCACGAATAGCAGCGGAGATACGTATAAATAAATACTTGTGCATAATATGATAAACTGCAATTACAATGTATTTGACAGGACACAGAGTTGACAAAGCGCAAACTCTCTTATGAGCTTAGTACTTGGCAGCGAATGAGGAGTTTAACGCGCTTCGATTTGTCGGGATATCACGAATAGCAGTTTATATACGTGTGTAGAGGAGTGGTCCACAATTAATTATGCGAGGTAGATTATAATTAGTTTATTGGGTGTAGTCACAATACACTCGTCACCGTGTACAATTCTTTGAGAATAAATACGCGTGTATTCGGAGAATCCTTGTGGATACTTCGTGCATGCGATGGCTATGATAGCGTACGTTATACCCTTTGCTCAGCACACGGTTTGTTTATATATACTGGTCGGGGAACAGTCGACAAATTCGAATTCGACTGCGTTCGACGGTTGAGAGTAGCGGCAGCATTGTTTTGCTCGAAGTTCATTACTCCTTACCATACCTATGACCTAACGGTCATGATACTCCGAACAAAACAATAACAGGATTTGAATTGATCTGCTCGCGTGCCGCTACACGTTCAATGAAATATTGAATCCAGAATATGCTGTACTGCAGCAACATTTCATTTGTTCTCGACCCGAGTTGACATAATGTAAACAGGAGCAGGTGCGATGTATTTGGCATCGAATGTGGAGTATCACGCGCATCGAATTGTCGGGATATCACCAATAGCAGTGTATTTACGTTGAATGAAATATTGAACGTTGAATATGCTGTTCTACAAAAACATTGCAGTTGTCCTCGACCCGAGTTGACATAATGTAAACAGGAGCAGGTGCGCTGTATTTGGCAGGGAATGTGGAGTATCACGCGCATCGAGTTGTCGGTATTTCACCAATAGCAGTGTATTTACGTTCAATGAAATATTGAATCCTGTATATGCAGTACTACAACATCATTGCATTTGCCTTCGACCCCAGTTGACTTAATGTAAACAGGAGCAGGTGCGCTGTATTGGGCGACAACTGTGGCGTATAACGCGCATCGAATTGTAGGCATACCACCAATAGCACCAGAGATACGTTTAATTGAATACTTAAGCCTAAATATGCAAAACTACAATTACAATGAATTAGGCAGGGACCTGAGTTGACACAGCGCACAATGGCTGATTTGCGCTCTATTTGGCAGGAAGTGTGCGGTATACCGCGCATCGTATAGACGAGATATCTCCAGTCGCAGTGTAGATACGTTCAATGAAGTATTGTATCCTGGATATGCAGTACTGGAACAACATTGAATCTGTCCACGACCCGAGTTGACGTAATGTAAACAGGAGCAGGTGCGCTGTATTGGGCGACAACTGTGGCGTATAACGCGCATCGAATTGTAGGCATACCACCAATAGCACCGGAGACACGTTTAATTGAATACATAAGCCTGTCTTTGAAAAACTACAATTACAATGAATTAGGCAGGGACCTGAGTTGACACAGCGCACAGGGGCTGATTTGCGCTCTGTATTGCAGTAAGTGTGCGGTATACCGCGCACAGAATTGACGAGATGTCACCAATAACAGTGTAGATCCGTTCAATGAAATAATGAATACTGAATGTGCTGTACCGCTTAATCATTGCATTTGTTCTTGAGCCGGGTTGACATAATGTAAACAGGAGCAGGTGCGCTGTATTTGGCAGGGAATGTGGAGTATCACGGGCATCGAATTGTCGGGATGTCAACGATAACAGTGTATATACGTTCAATGAAATAATGAATACTGAATGTGCTGTACCGCTTAATCATTGCATTTGTTCTTGAGCCGGGTTGACATAATGTAAACAGGAGCAGGTGGGCTGTATTTGGCAGGGAATGTGGAGTATCACGGGCATCGAATTGTCGGGATGTCAACAATAACAGTGTATATACGTTCAATGAAATATTGAATCCCGAATATGCAGTACTACAACTTGATAGCATTTGTCCTCGACCCCAGTTGACATAATGTAAACAGGAGCAGGTCCGCTGTATTTGACGGCAAATGTGGAGTATAACGCGCACAGATTTGTCGACATACCACGAATAGTAGCGGAGATACGTTTAAATAAATACTTGAGCCTAATATGATAAACTGCAATTGCAATGTATTTGACAGGACACAGAGTTGACAATGCGCAAACTCTCTGGTGTGCTTAGCATTTGGCAGAGGATGAGGAGTATAACGCGCTTCGAAATGTCGGGATACCACGAATAGCAGTGTATATACGTTCAATGAAATATTGAATCCTGAATATGCTGTACTGCAGCAACATTGCATTTGTCCTCGACCCGAGTTGACATAATGTAAACAGTAGCAGGTGCGCAGTATTTGGCAGGAAATGTGGAGTACAAGACGCATGGAATTGACGAAATATCTCCAGTAGCGCTGTAGATGCGTTCAATGAAGTACTGAATCCTGGATATGCAGTACTGCAACAACATTGCATTTGTTCTCGACCCGAGTTGACATAATGTGAACAGGAGCAGGTGCGCTGTATTTGGCAGGGAATGTGGAGTATCTCGCGCATGGAGTCGTCGGGATATGACCAATAGCAGTGTATTTACGTTCAATGAAGTACTGAATACGGTATATCATGTACTGCAAAAAGAATGCATTTATCCTCGACCCGAATGACATAATGTAAAGAGGAGCAGGTGCGCTGTATTTGGCAGGAAATGTGGAGTATCATGCGCATCGAATTGTCGCGATATCACCATGGTAGTGTATATACGTTCAATGAAATATTGAATCCTGTATATGATGTACTGCAACAACATTGCATTTGTCCTCGATCCGAGTTGACATAGTGTAAACAGGAGCAGGTACGCTGTATTTGGCGGCAAATGAGGAGTATAACGCGCATACAATTGTCGACGTACCACGAATAGCAGCGGAGATACTTTTAAATAAATACTTGAGCCTAATATGATAAACTGCAATTACAATGTATTTGACAGGACACAGAGTTGACAATGCGCCAATTCTCTGATGTGAGTTGTCTTTGGCAGCGGATGAGGAGTATAACCCGCTTCGAATTGTCGGCATATCACGAATAGCAGTGTATATACGTTCAGTGAAATATTGGATTCTGTATATGCTGTACTGCAACAACATTGCATTTGTCCTCGATCCGAGTTGACATAATGTAAACAGGAGCTGGTGCGCACTATTTGGCGGGGAATGTGGAGTATAACGCGCATCGAATTGTCAGGATATCACCAATAGCAGTGTATATACGTACAATGAAATATTGAATCCTGAATATCCTGTACTGCAAAAACATTGGATTTGTCCTCGACCCGAGTTGACATAATGTAAACAGGAGCAGGTGCGCTGTTTGGCGGCAGCTATGGAGCATAACGCGCATCGAATTGTAGGCATACCACCTATAGCACCGGAGATACGTTTAATTTGAATACATAAGCCTAAATATGCAAAAATACAATTACAATGAATTAGGCACGGACCTGAGTTTGCATAGCGCAAAGTGGTTGATTTGCGCTCTATTTGGCAGCAACTGTGCGGCATACCGCGCATCGAATTGACGAGATATCACAAATAGCTGTGTAGGTCTGTTCAATGAAATATTGATTCCTAAATATGCTGTACTGCAACAACACTGCAATTGTCCTCGACCCCAGTCGACATCATGTAAACAGGAGCAGGTCCGCTGTATTTGGCGGCAATTGAGGAGTGTAACGCGCATAGATTTGTCGACATACCACTAGTAGCAGCGGAGATACGTTTAAATAAATACTTGAGCCTAATATGATAAACTGCAATTACAATGTATTTGACGGGACACAGAGTTGACAATGCCCACACTCTCTGATGTGCGTAGCATATGGCAGCGAATGAGGAGTAAAACGCGCTTCAAACTGCCGGGATATCACCAATAGCAGTGTAGATCCGTTCAATGAAATATTGAATCCTGACTGTGCTGTACTGCCACAACATTGCAATTGTCCTCGACCCCAGTTGACATAATGTAAACAAGAGCACGTGCGCTGTATTTGGCGGCAAATGAGGAGTATAACGCGCATAGATTTGTCGACATACCACGAATAGCAACGGAGATACGTTTAAATAAACACTTCAGCCTAATATGATAAACTGCAATTACAATGTATTTGACAGGACACAGAGTTGATATTGCGCAAACCGGTTGATGTGCGTTGTATTTGGCAGCGAATGAGGAGTATAACGCTCATCGAATTGTCGGGTTATCACCAATAGCAGTGTATGTACGTTCAATGAAATATTGAATCCCGAATATGCTGTACTACAAAAACATTGCATATGTCCTGGACCCGAGTTGACATAATGTAAACAGGAGCAGGTGCGCTGTATTAGGCGGCAACTGTGAAGCATAACGCGCATCGAATTGTAGGCATACCACCTATAGCTCCGCAGATACGTTTAATTGAATACATAAGACTAAATATGCAAAAATACAATTACAATGAATTAGGCAGGGACCTGAGTTGACACAGCGCAAAGTGGCTGATATGCGCTCTATTTGGCAGCACTTGTGTGGTAAACCGCGCATCGAATTGACGAGATATCACAAACAGCAGTGTAGATCCGTTCAATGAAATATTGAATTCTGACTGTGCTGTACTGCCACAACATTGCAATTGTCCTCGACCCCAGTTGACATAATGTAAACGGGAGCACGTGCGCTGTATTTGGCGGCAAATGAGGAGTATAACGCGCATAGATTTGTCGACATACCACGAATAGCAACGGAGATACGTTTAAATAAATACTTGAGCCTAATATGATAAACTGCAATTACAATGTATTTGACAGGACACAGAGTTGACAATGCGCCAACCGGCTGATGTGCGTAGTATTCTGCAGCGAATGAGGAGTATAACGCTCATCGAATTGTCGGGATATCACCAATAGCAGTGTATGTACGTTCAATGAAATATTGAATCCTGAATATGGTGTTCTGCAACAACATTGCAATTGTCTTCGACCCCAGTTGACATAATGTAAACAGGGGCATGTGCGCTGTATTGGGCGGCAACTGTGGAGCATAACGCGCATCGAATTGTAGGCATACCACCAATAGCACCGGAGATCCGTTTAATTGAATACTTAGGCCTAAGTATGCAAAACTACAATTACAATGAATTGGGCAGGGACCTGAGTTGACATAGCGCAAAGTGGCTGGTTTGCGCTCTATTTGGCAGCAATTGCGCGGTATACCGCGCATCGAATTGACGAGATATCACAAATAGCAGTGTATATACGTTCAATGAAATATTGAATCCTGAATATGCTGTACTGCAGCAACATTGCATTTGTCCTCGACCCGAGTTGACATAATGTAAACAGTAGCAGGTGCGCAGTATTTGGCAGGAAATGTGGAGTACAAGACGCATGGAATTGACGAAATATCTCCAGTAGCGCTGTAGATGCGTTCAATGAAGTACTGAATCCTGGATATGCAGTACTGCAACAACATTGCATTTGTTCTCGACCCGAGTTGACATAATGTGAACAGGAGCAGGTGCGCTGTATTTGGCAGGGAATGTGGAGTATCTCGCGCATGGAGTCGTCGGGATATGACCAATAGCAGTGTATTTACGTTCAATGATGTATTGAATACGGTATATCATGTACTGCAAAAAGAATGCATTTATCCTCGACCCGAATGACATAATGTAAAGAGGAGCAGGTGCGCTGTATTTGGCAGGAAATGTGGAGTATCATGCGCATCGAATTGTCGCGATATCACCATGGTAGTGTATATACGTTCAATGAAATATTGAATCCTGTATATGATGTACTGCAACAACATTGCATTTGTCCTCGATCCGAGTTGACATAGTGTAAACAGGAGCAGGTACGCTGTATTTGGCGGCAAATGAGGAGTATAACGCGCATACAATTGTCGACGTACCACGAATAGCAGCGGAGATACTTTTAAATAAATACTTGAGCCTAATATGATAAACTGCAATTACAATGTATTTGACAGGACACAGAGTTGACAATGCGCCAATTCTCTGATGTGAGTTGTCTTTGGCAGCGGATGAGGAGTATAACCCGCTTCGAATTGTCGGCATATCACGAATAGCAGTGTATATACGTTCAATGAAATATTGGATTCTGTATATGCTGTACTGCAACAACATTGCATTTGTCCTCGATCCGAGTTGACATAATGTAAACAGGAGCTGGTGCGCACTATTTGGCGGGGAATGTGGAGTATAACGCGCATCGAATTGTCAGGATATCACCAATAGCAGTGTATATACGTACAATGAAATATTGAATCCTGAATATCCTGTACTGCAAAAACATTGGATTTGTCCTCGACCCGAGTTGACATAATGTAAACAGGAGCAGGTGCGCTGTTTGGCGGCAGCTATGGAGCATAACGCGCATCGAATTGTAGGCATACCACCTATAGCACCGGAGATACGTTTAATTTGAATACATAAGCCTAAATATGCAAAAATACAATTACAATGAATTAGGCACGGACCTGAGTTTGCATAGCGCAAAGTGGTTGATTTGCGCTCTATTTGGCAGCAACTGTGCGGCATACCGCGCATCGAATTGACGAGATATCACAAATAGCTGTGTAGGTCTGTTCAATGAAATATTGATTCCTAAATATGCTGTACTGCAACAACACTGCAATTGTCCTCGACCCCAGTCGACATCATGTAAACAGGAGCAGGTCCGCTGTATTTGGCGGCAATTGAGGAGTGTAACGCGCATAGATTTGTCGACATACCACTAATAGCAGCGGAGATACGTTTAAATAAATACTTGAGCCTAATATGATAAACTGCAATTACAATGTATTTGACGGGACACAGAGTTGACAATGCCCACACTCTCTGATGTGCGTAGCATATGGCAGCGAATGAGGAGTAAAACGCGCTTCAAACTGCCGGGATATCACCAATAGCAGTGTAGATCCGTTCAACGAAATATTGAATCCTGACTGTGCTGTACTGCCACAACATTGCAATTGTCCTCGACCCCAGTTGACATAATGTAAACAAGAGCACGTGCGCTGTATTTGGCGGCAAATGAGGAGTATAACGCGCATAGATTTGTCGACATACCACGAATAGCAACGGAGATACGTTTAAATAAATACTTCAGCCTAATATGATAAACTGCAATTACAATGTATTTGACAGGACACAGAGTTGATATTGCGCAAACCGGTTGTTGTGCGTTGTATTTGGCAGCGAATGAGGAGTATAACGCTCATCGAATTGTCGGGTTATCACCAATAGCAGTGTATGTACGTTCAATGAAATATTGAATCCCGAATATGCTGTACTACAAAAACATTGCATATGTCCTGGACCCGAGTTGACATAATGTAAACAGGAGCAGGTGCGCTGTATTAGGCGGCAACTGTGAAGCATAACGCGCATCGAATTGTAGGCATACCACCTATGGCTCCGCAGATACGTTTAATTGAATACATAAGACTAAATATGCAAAAATACAATTACAATGAATTAGGCAGGGACCTGAGTTGACACAGCGCAAAGTGGCTGATATGCGCTCTATTTGGCAGCACTTGTGTGGTAAACCGCGCATCGAATTGACGAGATATCACAAACAGCAGTGTAGATCCGTTCAATGAAATATTGAATTCTGACTGTGCTGTACTGCCACAACATTGCAATTGTCCTCGACCCCAGTTGACATAATGTAAACGGGAGCACGTGCGCTGTATTTGGCGGCAAATGAGGAGTATAACGCGCATAGATTTGTCGACATACCACGAATAGCAACGGAGATACGTTTAAATAAATACTTGAGCCTAATATGATAAACTGCAATTACAATGTATTTGACAGGACACAGAGTTGACAATGCGCCAACCGGCTGATGTGCGTAGTATTCTGCAGCGAATGAGGAGTATAACGCTCATCGAATTGTCGGGATATCACCAATAGCAGTGTATGTACGTTCAATGAAATATTGAATCCTGAATATGGTGTTCTGCAACAACATTGCAATTGTCTTCGACCCCAGTTGACATAATGTAAACAGGGGCATGTGCGCTGTATTGGGCGGCAACTGTGGAGCATAACGCGCATCGAATTGTAGGCATACCACCAATAGCACCGGAGATCCGTTTAATTGAATACTTAGGCCTAAGTATGCAAAACTACAATTACAATGAATTGGGCAGGGACCTGAGTTGACATAGCGCAATGTGGCTGGTTTGCGCTCTATTTGGCAGCAACTGTGCGATATACCGCGCATCGAATTGACGAGATATCACAAATAGCAATGTGGATCCGTTCAATGAAATATCGAATCCTGAATGTGCTGAACGGCTAAAACATTGCATTTTTCCTCGACCCGAGTTGAAATAATGTAAACAGGAGCAGATGCGCTGTATTTGGTTGGGAATTTGGAGTATCACGCGCACCGATTGTCGTGATATGACCAATAGCAGTGTAGATACATTCAATGAAGAATTGAATCCTTAATATGCAGTACTACAACTACATTGCAATTGTCGTCGACCCTAGTTGACATAATGTAAACAGGAGCAGGTCCGCTGTATTTGGCGGCAAATGAGGAGTATAACGCGCATAGATTTGTCGACATATTACTAATAGCAGCGGAGATACGTTTAAATAAATACTTGAGCCTAATATGATAAACTGCAATGACAATGTATTTGACAGGACACAGAGTTGACAATGCGCAAACCGGCTTATCTGCGTAGTATTTTCCAGGGAATGTGGAGTATCACGCGCATCGAATTGTCAGGATATAACCAATAGCAGTGTAGATACATTCAATGAAGAATTGAATCCTGAATATGCAGTACTACAACTACATTGCAATTGTCCTCGACCCGAGTTGACATAATGTAAACAGGAGCAGGTACGCTGTATTTGGCAGGGAATGTGGAGTATCACGCGCATCGAGTTGTCGGGATATAACCAATAACAGTGTATTTACGTTCAATGAAATATTGAATCCTGAATATGCTCTACTTGTAGCAACATTGCATTTGTTGTAGACCCGAGTTGACATAATGTAAACAGGAGCAGGTACGCTGTATTTGGCAGGAAATATGGAGTATCATGCGCATCGAATTGTCGGGATATCGCCATGGCAGTGTATATACGTTCAAAGAAATATGAATCCTGTATATGCTGTACTGCAATAACATAGCATTTGCCCTCGATCCGTGTTGACAAATTGTAACCAGGAGCAGGTGCGCTGTATTTGCCAGGGAATGTGGAGTATCACGCGCGTCGAGTTGTCGGGATATCACCAATAACAGTGTATTTACGTTCAATGAAATATCGGTTCCTAAATATGCTGTACTGCAACAACATTGCAATTGTCCTCGACCCCAGTTGACATAATGTAAACAGGAGCAGGTGCGCTGCATTTGGCAGGGAATGTGGAGTATCACGCGCATCGAATTGTCGGGATATCACCAATAGCAGTGTATTTACGATCAATGAAATATTGAATCCTGAATATCCTGTACTGCAAAAACATTGGATTTGTCCTCGACCCGAGTTGACATAATGTAAACAGGAGCAGGTGCGCTGTTTGGCGGCAGCTGTGGAGCATAACGCGCATCGAATTTTAGGCATACCACCTATAGCACCGGAGATACGTTTAATTTGAATACATAAGCCTAAATATGCAAAAATACAGTTACAATGAATTTGGCACGGACCTGAGTTTGCATAGCGCAAAGTGGCTGATTTGCGCTCTATTTGGCAGCAACTGTGCGGCATACCGCGCATCGAATTGACGAGATATCACAAATAGCTGTGTAGTTCTGTTCAATGAAATATTGATTCCTAAATATGCTGTACTGCAAAAACATTGCAATTGTCCTCGACCCCAGTTGACATCATGTAAACAGGAGCAGGTCCGCTGTATTTGGCGGCAAATGAGGAGTATAGCGCGCATAGATTTGTCGACATACCACTAATAGCAGCGGAGATACGTTTAAATAAATACTTGAGCCTAATATGATAAACTGCAATTACAACGTATTTGACAGGACACAGAGTTGACAATGCGCCAAGCGGCTGATGTGCGTAGTATTCTGCAGCGAATGAGGAGTATAACGCTCATCGAATTGTCGGGATATCACCAATAGCAGTGTATGTACGTTCAATGAAATATTGAATCCTGAATATGGTGTACTGCAACAACATTGCAATTGTCTTCGACCCCAGTTGACATAATGTAAACAGGGGCATGTGCGCTGTATTTGGCGGCAACTGTGGAGCATAACGCGCATCGAATTGTAGGCATACCACCAATAGCACCGGAGATCCGTTTAATTGAATACTTAGGCCTAAGTATGCAAAACTACAATTACAATGAATTGGGCAGGGACCTGAGTTGACATAGCGCAAAGTGGCTGGTTTGCGCTCTATTTGGCAGCAACTGTGCGATATACCGCGCATCGAATTGACGAGATATCACAAATAGCAATGTGGATCCGTTCAATGAAATATCGAATCCTGAATTTGCTGAACTGCAAAAACATTGCATTTTTCCTCGACCCGAGTTGAAATAATGTAAACAGGAGCAGATGCGCTGTATTTGGCAGGAAATGTGGAGTATCATGCGCATCGAATTGTCGCGATATCACCATGGTAGTGTATATACGTTCAATGAAATATTGAATCCTGTATTTGATGTACTGCGACAACATTGCATTTGTCCTCGATCCGAGTTGACATAGTGTAAACAGGAGCAGGTACGCTGTATTTGGCGGCAAATGAGGAGTATAACGCGCATAGATTTGTCGACGTACTACGAATAGCAGCGGAGATACTTTTAAATAAATACTTGAGCCTAATATGATAAACTGCAATTACAATGTATTTGACAGGACACAGAGTTGACAATGCGCCAATTCTCTGATGTGAATTGTCTTTGGCAGCGGATGAGGAGTATAACCCGCTTCGAGTTGTCGGCATATCACGAACAGCAGTGTATATACGTTCAATGAAATATTGGATTCTGTATATGCTGTACTGCAACAACATTGCATTTGTCCTCGATCCGAGTTGACATAATGTAAACAGGAGCAGGTGCGCTGTATTTGGCAGGGAATGTGGAGTATAACGCGCATCGAATTGTCAGGATATCACTAATAGCAGTGTATACACGTTCAATGAAATATTGAATCCTGAATATCCTGTACTGCAAAAACATTGGATTTGTCCTCGACCCGAGTTGACATAATGTAAACAGGAGCAGGTGTGCCGTATTTGGCAGGAAACGTGTAGTACCACGCTCATCGAATGGTCGTGATATAACCAAAAACAGTGTATATACGTTCAATGAAGTATTGAATCAGGTATATGCTGTACTGCAAAAACAATGCATTTGTCCACGACCACGGTTGACACAATGTAAACAAGAGCAGGTGCGCTGTATTTGGCAGGGAATGTTGTGTATCACGCGCATCGAATTGTCGTGATATGACCAATAGCAGTGTAGATACATTCAATGAAGAATTGAATCCTGAATATGCAACACTACAGCAACATTCCATTTGTCCTCGACCCGAGTTGACATAATGTAAACAGGAGCAGGTGCGCCGTATTGGTCAGGAAATATGGAGTATCACGCGCATCGAATTGTCGTGATATGACCGATAGCAGTGTAGATACATTCATTGAAGTATTGAATCCTGAATATGCAGTACTACAAAATCGTTGCATTTGTCCTCGACCCAAATTGATATAATGTAAACAGGGGCAGGCGCGCTGTATTTGGCGGCAACTGTGCGGTATACCGCGCATCGAATTGACGAGATATCACAAATAGCAGTGTAGATCCGTTCAATGAAATATCGAATCCTGAATGTGCTGTACTGCAAAAACATTGCATTTTTCCTTGACCCGAGTTGAAATAATGTAAACAGGAGCATGTGCGCTGTATTTGGTTGGGAATGTGGAGTATCACGCGCACCGATTGTCGTCATATGAGCAATAGCAGTGTAGATACATTCAATGAAGAATTGAATCCTGAATATGCAGTACTACAACTACATTGCAATTGTCCTCGACCCGGGTTGACATAATGTAAACAGGAGCAGGTCCGCTGTATTTGGCGGCAACTGTGAAGCATAACGCGCATCGAATTGTAGGCATACCACCTATAGCTCCGCAGATACGTTTAATTGAATACATAAGACTAAATATGCAAAAATACAATTACAATGAATTAGGCAGGGACCTCAGTTGACACAGCGCAAAGTGGCTGATATGCGCTCTATTTGGCAGCACTTGTGTGGTAAACCGCGCATCGAATTGACGAGATATCACAAACAGCAGTGTAGATCCGTTCAATGAAATATTGAATTCTGACTGTGCTGTACTGCCACAACATTGCAATTGTCCTCGACCCCAGTTGACATAATGTAAACGGGAGCACGTGCGCTGTATTTGGCGGCAAATGAGGAGTATAACGCGCATAGATTTGTCGACATACCACGAATAGCAACGGAGATACGTTTAAATAAATACTTGAGCCTAATATGATAAACTGCAATTACAATGTATTTGACAGGACACAGAGTTGACAATGCGCCAACCGGCTGATGTGCGTAGTATTCTGCAGCGAATGAGGAGTATAACGCTCATCGAATTGTCGGGATATCACCAATAGCAGTGTATGTACGTTCAATGAAATATTGAATCCTGAATATGGTGTTCTGCAACAACATTGCAATTGTCTTCGACCCCAGTTGACATAATGTAAACAGGGGCATGTGCGCTGTATTGGGCGGCAACTGTGGAGCATAACGCGCATCGAATTGTAGGCATACCACCAATAGCACCGGAGATCCGTTTAATTGAATACTTAGGCCTAAGTATGCAAAACTACAATTACAATGAATTGGGCAGGGACCTGAGTTGACATAGCGCAAAGTGGCTGGTTTGCGCTCTATTTGGCAGCAACTGTGCGATATACCTCGCATCGAATTGACGAGATATCACAAATAGCAATGTGGATCCGTTCAATGAAATATCGAATCCTGAATGTGCTGAACGGCTAAAACATTGCATTTTTCCTCGACCCGAGTTGAAATAATGTAAACAGGAGCAGATGCGCTGTATTTGGTTGGGAATTTGGAGTATCACGCGCACCGATTGTCGTGATATGACCAATAGCAGTGTAGATACATTCAATGAAGAATTGAATCCTTAATATGCAGTACTACAACTACATTGCAATTGTCGTCGACCCGAGTTGACATAATGTAAACAGGAGCAGGTCCGCTGTATTTGGCGGCAAATGAGGAGTATAACGCGCATAGATTTGTCGACATATTACTAATAGCAGCGGAGATACGTTTAAATAAATACTTGAGCCTAATATGATAAACTGCAATGACAATGTATTTGACAGGACACAGAGTTGACAATGCGCAAACCGGCTTATCTGCGTAGTATTTTCCAGGGAATGTGGAGTATCACGCGCATCGAATTGTCAGGATATAACCAATAGCAGTGTAGATACATTCAATGAAGAATTGAATCCTGAATATGCAGTACTACAACTACATTGCAATTGTCCTCGACCCGAGTTGACATAATGTAAACAGGAGCAGGTACGCTGTATTTGGCAGGGAATGTGGAGTATCACGCGCATCGAGTTGTCGGGATATAACCAATAACAGTGTATTTACGTTCAATGAAATATTGAATCCTGAATATGCTCTACTTGTAGCAACATTGCATTTGTTGTAGACCCGAGTTGACATAATGTAAACAGGAGCAGGTACGCTGTATTTGGCAGGAAATATGGAGTATCATGCGCATCGAATTGTCGGGATATCGCCATGGCAGTGTATATACGTTCAAAGAAATATGAATCCTGTATATGCTGTACTGCAATAACATAGCATTTGCCCTCGATCCGTGTTGACATAATGTAACCAGGAGCAGGTGCGCTGTATTTGCCAGGGAATGTGGAGTATCACGCGCGTCGAGTTGTCGGGATATCACCAATAACAGTGTATTTACGTTCAATGAAATATCGGTTCCTAAATATGCTGTACTGCAACAACATTGCAATTGTCCTCGACCCCAGTTGACATAATGTAAACAGGAGCAGGTGCGCTGCATTTGGCAGGGAATGTGGAGTATCACGCGCATCGAATTGTCGGGATATCACCAATAGCAGTGTATTTACGATCAATGAAATATTGAATCCTGAATATCCTGTACTGCAAAAACATTGGATTTGTCCTCGACCCGAGTTGACATAATGTAAACAGGAGCAGGTGCGCTGTTTGGCGGCAGCTGTGGAGCATAACGCGCATCGAATTGTAGGCATACCACCTATAGCACCGGAGATACGTTTAATTTGAATACATAAGCCTAAATATGCAAAAATACAGTTACAATGAATTTGGCACGGACCTGAGTTTGCATAGCGCAAAGTGGCTGATTTGCGCTCTATTTGGCAGCAACTGTGCGGCATACCGCGCATCGAATTGACGAGATATCACAAATAGCTGTGTAGTTCTGTTCAATGAAATATTGATTCCTAAATATGCTGTACTGCAAAAACATTGCAATTGTCCTCGACCCCAGTTGACATCATGTAAACAGGAGCAGGTCCGCTGTATTTGGCGGCAAATGAGGAGTATAGCGCGCATAGATTTGTCGACATACCACTAATAGCAGCGGAGATACGTTTAAATAAATACTTGAGCCTAATATGATAAACTGCAATTACAACGTATTTGACAGGACACAGAGTTGACAATGCGCCAAGCGGCTGATGTGCGTAGTATTCTGCAGCGAATGAGGAGTATAACGCTCATCGAATTGTCGGGATATCACCAATAGCAGTGTATGTACGTTCAATGAAATATTGAATCCTGAATATGGTGTACTGCAACAACATTGCAATTGTCTTCGACCCCAGTTGACATAATGTAAACAGGGGCATGTGCGCTGTATTTGGCGGCAACTGTGGAGCATAACGCGCATCGAATTGTAGGCATACCACCAATAGCACCGGAGATCCGTTTAATTGAATACTTAGGCCTAAGTATGCAAAACTACAATTACAATGAATTGGGCAGGGACCTGAGTTGACATAGCGCAAAGTGGCTGGTTTGCGCTCTATTTGGCAGCAACTGTGCGATATACCGCGCATCGAATTGACGAGATATCACAAATAGCAATGTGGATCCGTTCAATGAAATATCGAATCCTGAATTTGCTGAACTGCAAAAACATTGCATTTTTCCTCGACCCGAGTTGAAATAATGTAAACAGGAGCAGATGCGCTGTATTTGGCAGGAAATGTGGAGTATCATGCGCATCGAATTGTCGCGATATCACCATGGTAGTGTATATACGTTCAATGAAATATTGAATCCTGTATATGATGTACTGCAACAACATTGCATTTGTCCTCGTTCCGAGTTGACATAGTGTAAACAGGAGCAGGTACGCTGTATTTGGCGGCAAATGAGGAGTATAACGCGCATAGATTTGTCGACGTACTACGAATAGCAGCGGAGATACTTTTAAATAAATACTTGAGCCTAATATGATAAACTGCAATTACAATGTATTTGACAGGACACAGAGTTGACAATGCGCCAATTCTCTGATGTGAATTGTCTTTGGCAGCGGATGAGGAGTATAACCCGCTTCGAGTTGTCGGCATATCACGAACAGCAGTGTATATACGTTCAATGAAATATTGGATTCTGTATATGCTGTACTGCAACAACATTGCATTTGTCCTCGATCCGAGTTGACATAATGTAAACAGGAGCAGGTGCGCTGTATTTGGCAGGGAATGTGGAGTATAACGCGCATCGAATTGTCAGGATATCACTAATAGCAGTGTATACACGTTCAATGAAACATTGAATCCTGAATATCCTGTACTGCAAAAACATTGGATTTGTCCACGACCACGGTTGACACAATGTAAACAAGAGCAGGTGCGCTGTATTTGGCAGGGAATGTTGTGTATCACGCGCATCGAATTGTCGTGATATGACCAATAGCAGTGTAGATACATTCAATGAAGAATTGAATCCTGAATATGCAACACTACAGCAACATTCCATTTGTCCTCGACCCGAGTTGACATAATGTAAACAGGAGCAGGTGCGCCGTATTGGTCAGGAAATATGGAGTATCACGCGCATCGAATTGTCGTGATATGACCGATAGCAGTGTAGATACATTCATTGAAGTATTGAATCCTGAATATGCAGTACTACAAAATCGTTGCATTTGTCCTCGACCCAAATTGATATAATGTAAACAGGGGCAGGCGCGCTGTATTTGGCGGCAACTGTGCGGTATACCGCGCATCGAATTGACGAGATATCACAAATAGCAGTGTAGATCCGTTCAATGAAATATCGAATCCTGAATGTGCTGTACTGCAAAAACATTGCATTTTTCCTTGACCCGAGGTGAAATAATGTAAACAGGAGCATGTGCGCTGTATTTGGTTGGGAATGTGGAGTATCACGCGCACCGATTGTCGTCATATGAGCAATAGCAGTGTAGATACATTCAATGAAGAATTGAATCCTGAATATGGAGTACTACAACTACATTGCAATTGTCCTCGACCCGGGTTGACATAATGTAATCAGGAGCAGGTCCGCTGTATTTGGCGGCAAATGAGGAGCATAACGCGCATAGATTTGTCGACATACTACTAATAGTAGCGGAGATACGCTTAAATAAATACTTGAGCCTAATATGATAAACTGCAATTACAACGTATTTGACAGGACACAGAGTTGACAATGCGCAAACCGGCTGATCTGCGTAGTATTTGCCAGGGAATGTGGAGTATCACGCGCATCGAATTGTCAGGATATCACCAATAGCAGTGTATATACGTTCAATGAAATATTGAATCCTGAATATCCTGTACTGCAAAAACATTGGATTTGTCCTCGACCCCAGTTGACATAATGTAAACAGGAGCAGGTCCGCTGTTTGGCGGCAGCTGTGGAGCATAACGCGCATAGATTTGTCGACATACCACTAATAGCAGCGGAGATACGTTTAAATAAATACTTGAGCCTAATATGATAAACTGCAATGACAATGTATTTGACGGGACACAGAGTTGACAATGCCCACACTCTCTGATGTGCGTAGCATATGGCAGCGAATGAGGAGTAAAACGCGCTTCAAATTGCCGGGATATCACCAATAGCAGTGTAGATACATTCAATGAAGTATTGAATCCTGAATATGCAGTACTACAAAAACATTGCATTTGTACTCGACCCGAGTTGACATAATGTAAACAATAGCACGTGCGCTGTATTTGGCAGAAAATGTCGGGTATAACGCGCATCGAGTTGTCGAGATACCACCAATAACAGCGAAAATAGGTTTAATTGAGTACTTAGGCCCAAATAGGCCAAACTGCAAATACAATGGATTCGACAGGATATAGAGTTGACATTGCGTAAACCGGTTAATGTGCTCTGTATTTGGCAGCAAATGTGGGGTATAACGCGAATCAAATTCTGGACTTACCACCAATAGCAGCGGAGATACGTTTAATTGAATACTTAATCCTAAATATGCTAAACTGCAATTCCAATGGATTTGACAGGGACACAGAGTTGATATTGTGCAAACCGGTTGATGTGCGTTGTATTTGGCAGCGAATGAGGAGTATAAGGCGCTTCGAATTGTCGAGATATCACCAATAGCAGTGTATATACGTTCAATGAAATATTGAATCCCGAATATGCTGTACTACAAAAACATTGCATATGTCCTCGACCCGAGTTGACATAATGTAAACGGGAGCACGTGCGCTGTATTTGGCGGCAAATGAGGAGTATAAGGCGCATAGATTTGTCGACATACCACTAATAGCAGCGGAGATACGTTTAAATAAATACTTGAGCCTAATATGATAAACTGCAATTACAATGTATTTGACAGGACACAGAGTTGACAATGCGCCAACCGGCTGATGTGCGTAGTATTCTGCAGCGAATGAGGAGTATAACGCTCATCGAATTGTCGGGACATCACCAATAGCAGTGTATGTACGTTCAATGAAATATTGAATCCTGAATATGGTGTACTGCAACAACATTGCAATTGTCTTCGACCCCAGTTGACATAATGTAAACAGGGGCATGTGCGCTGTATTTGGCGGCAACTGTGGAGCATAACGCGCATCGAATTGTAGGCATACCATCAATAGCACCGGAGATCCGTTTAATTGAATACTTAGGCCTAAGTATGCAAAACTACAATTACAATGAATTGGGCAGGGACCTGAGTTGACATAGCGCAAAGTGGCTGGTTTGCTCTCTATTTGGCAGCAACTGTGCGATATACCGCGCATCGAATTGACGAGATATCACAAATAGCAATGTGGATCCGTTCAATGAAATATCGAATCCTGAATGTGCTGAACTGCAAAAACATTGCATTTTTCCTCGACCCGAGTTGAAATAACGTAAACAGGAGCAGATGCGCTGTATTTGGTTGGGAATGTGGAGTATCACGCGCACCGATTGTCGTGATATGACCAATAGCAGTGTAGATACATTTAATGAAGTATTGAATCCTGAATATGCAGTACTACAACTACATTGCAATTGTACTCGACCCGAGTTGACATAATGTAAACAGGAGCAGGTCCGCTGTATTTGACGGCAAATGAGGAGCATAACGCGCATAGATTTGTCGACATACTACTAATAGCAGCAGAGATACGTTTCAATAAATACTTCAGCCTAATATGATAAACTGCAATGACAATGTATTTGACAGGACACAGAGTTGACAATGCGCAAAACGGCTGATCTGCGTAGTATTTGCCAGGGAATGTGGAGTATCACGCGCATCGAATTGTCAGGATATCACCAATAGCAGTGTATATACATTCAATGAAGTATTGAATCCTGAATATGCAACACTACAGAAACATTGCATGTGTCCTCGACCCGAGTTGACATAATGTAAACAGGAGCAGGTGCGCCGAATTGGCCAGGAAATGTGGAGTATCACGCGCACCGATTGTCGTGATATGACCAATAGCAGTGTAGATACATTCAATGAAGAATTGAATCCTGTATATGCAGTACTACAAATACATTGCAATTGTCCTCGACCCGAGTTGACATAATGTAAACAAGAGCAAGTGCGCTGTATTTGGCGGGAGCTGTGGAGTATAACGCGCATCGAGTTGTAGGCATAACAGCAATAGCACCGGAGATACGTTTAATTGAATACTTAAGCCTAAATATGCAAAACTACAATTACAATGAGTTAGGCAGGGACCTGAGTTGACATAGCGCAAAGTGGCTGATTTGCGCTATATTTGGCAGCAACTGTGCGGTATACCGCGCATCGAATTGACGAGATATCACAAATAGCAGTGTAGATCCGTTCAATGAAATATTGAATCCTGAATGTGCTGTACTGCAAAAACAATGCATTTGTCCTCGAACACAGTTGACACAATGTAAACAAGAGCAGGTGCGCTGCATTGGGCAGGGAATGTGGAGTAACACGCGCATCGAATTGTCGTGATATGATCAATAGCAGTGTAGATACATTCAATGAAGTACTGAATCCTGAATATGCAACACTACAGCAACATTGCATTTGTCCTCGACCCGAGTTGACATAATGTAAACAGGAGCAGGTGCGCTGTATTTGGAAGCAAATGTGGAGTGCAAGACGCATGGAATTGACGAAATATCTCCAGTAGCGGTGTAGATACGTTCAATGAAATATTGAATGCTGGATATGCAGTACTGCAACAACATTGCATTTGTCCTCGACCCGAGTTGACATAATGTAAACAGGAGCAGGTGCGCTGTATTTGGCAGGGAATGTAGAGTATCATGCGCATCGGATTGTCGGGATATCACCATGGCAGTGTATATACGTTCAATGAAATATTGAATCCTGTATATGCTGTACTGCAACAACATTGCATTTGACCTCGAAAACAGTTGGCACAATGTAAACAAGAGCTGGCCTGCTGTTTGGCGGCAGCTGTGGAGTATCACGCTCATGGAATTGACGAAATATCACCAATAGTAGTGTAGATACGTTCAATGAAGTATTGAGTCCAGAGTATGCAGTACTACAAGAACATTGCATTTGTCTTCGACCCCAGTTGATATAATGTAAACAGGAGCAGATGCGCCGTATTTGGCTGGAAATGTGGAGAATAACGCGCTTAGATTTGTCGGAATATCACGAATAACAGCGGAGATACGTTCAACTAAATACTTGAGCCTAACATGATAAATAGCAAATGCAATGTATTTGACAGGAAACAGAGTTGACAATGCGCAAACTCTCTGATGTTCTTAGTATTTGGCAGCGAATGAGGAGTATAACGCGCATCGAATTGTCGGGATATCACGAATAGCAATGTATATACGTTCAATGAAATGTTGAATCCTGAATATGCTGTACTGCAGCAACATTGCATTTGTCCTCGACCCGAGTTGATATAATGTGAAGAGGAACAGGTACGCTGTATCTGGCAGGTAATGTGGAGTATCACGCGCATCGAATTGTCGGGATATCACCAAGAGCAGTGTATATATGCTCAGTGAAGTATTGAATCCTGTTTGTGCTGTACTGCAAAAACAATGCATTTGTCCCCGACCCGAGTTGACATAATGTAAACAAGAGGAGGTGCGCTGTATTTGGCAGGGAACGTGGAGTTTCATGCGCATCGAATTGTCGGGATATTACCATGGCAGTGTATATACGTTCAATGAAATATTGAATCCTGAATATGCAGTACTACAACAACATTGCAATTGTCCTCGACCCGAGTTGACATAATGCAAACAGGAGCAGGTGCGCTGTATTTGGCAACAAATGAGGAGTATAACGCGCATAGATTTGTCGACATACCACGAATAGCAGCGGAGATACGTTTAAATAAATACTTGTGCCTAATATGATAAACTGCAATTACAATGTATTTGACAGGACACAGAGTTGACAATGCGCAAACACTCTGATGTGCGTAGTATTTGGCAGAGAATGAGGAGTATAACGCGATTCACATTGTCGGGATATCACCAATAGCAGTGTAGATCCGTTCAATGAAATATTGAATCCTGAATGTGCTGTACTGCAAAAACATTGCATTTGTCCTCGACCCGAGTTGATATAATGTGAAGAGGAACAGGTACGCTGTATCTGGCAGGTAATGTGGAGTAACACGCGCATCGAATTGTCGTGATATGATCAATAGCAGTGTAGATACATTCAATGAAGTACTGAATCCTGAATATGCAACACTACAGCAACATTGCATTTGTCCTCGACCCGAGTTGACATAATGTAAACAGGAGCAGGTGCGCTGTATTTGGAAGGAAATGTGGAGTGCAAGACGCATGGAATTGACGAAATATCTCCAGTAGCGGTGTAGATACGTTCAATGAAATATTGAATGCTGGATATGCAGTACTGCAACAACATTGCATTTGTCCTCGACCCGAGTTGACATAATGTAAACAGGAGCAGGTGCGCTGTATTTGGCAGGGAATGTAGAGTATCTCGCGTATCGAATTGTCGGGATATCACAAATGGCAGTGTATGTACGTTCAATGAGATATTGAATCCTGTATATGCTGCACTGCAACAACATTGCATTTGACCTCGAAAACAGTTTTCATAATGTAAACAAGCGCTGGCCCGCTGTTTGGCGGCTGCTGTGGAGTATAACGCTCATGGAACTGACGAAATATCACCAATAGTAGTGTAGATAGGTTCAATGAAGTATTGAGTTCTGAGTATGCAGTACTACGAGAACATTGCATTTGTCTTCGACCCCAGTTGATATAATGTAAACAGGAGCAGATGCGCCGTATTTGGCTGGAAATGTGGAGTGTCACGCGCATCGATTTGTCGGGATATCACCAATAGCAGTGTATATACGTTCAATGGAATAGTGAATCCTGTATATGCTGTACTACAACAACATTGCATTTGTCCTCTATCCGAGTTGACATAATGTAAACACGAGCAAGTGCGCTGTATTTGGCAGGAAATGTGGAGTATCATGCGAATCGAATTGTCGGGATATCACCATGGCAGTGTATATACGTTCAATGAAATATTGAATCCTGTATATGCTGTACTGCAACAACATTGCATTTGTCCTCGATCCGTGTTGACATAATGTAAACAGGAGTAGGTGCGCCATATTTGGCAGGTAATGTGGAGTATCATGCGAATCGAATTGTCGGGATATCACCATGGCAGTGTATATACGTTCAATGAAATATTGAATCCTGTATATGCTGTACTGCAACAACATTGCATTTGTCCTCGATCCGTGTTGACATAATGTAAAGAGGAGTAGGTGCGCCGTATTTGGCAGGTAATGTGGAGTATCACGCGCATCGAATTGTCGGCATATCACCAATGGCAGTGTATGTACGTTCAATCAAGTATTGAATCCGGTATATGATGTACTGCCAAAACAATGCATTTGTCCTCGACCCGAATGACATAATGTAAACCGGAGCAGGTGCGCTGTTTGGCTGCAACTGTGGAGTATAACGCGCATAGATTTGTCGACATACCACGAATAGCAGCGGAGATACGTTTAACTAAATACTTGAGCCTAACATGATAAACAGCAAATACAATTTATTTGACAGGAAACAGAGTTGACAATGCGCAAACTCTTTGATGTGCTTAGTATTTGGCAGCGAATGAGGAGTATGACGCGCTTCGAATTGTCGGGATATCACGAATAGCAGTGTATATACGTTCAATGAAATGTTGAATACTGAATATGCTGTACTGCAGCAACATTGCATTTGTCCTCGACCCGAGTTGACATAATATGAAGAGGAGCAGGTACGCTGCATTTGGCAGGTAATGTGGAGTATCACGCGCATCGAATTGTCGGGATATCACCAATAGCAGTGCATATACGTTCGATGAAATATTGAATACTGCATATCCAGTACTGCAAAAAGAATGCATTTGTCCTCGATCCGAGTTGACATAATGTAAACACGAGCAGGTGCGCTGTATTTGGCAGGAAATGTGGAGTACAAGACGCATGGAATTGACGAAATATCTCCAGTAGCAGTGTAGAGCCTTTCAATGAAATATTGAATCCTGAATATGCTGTACTGCAACAACATTGCAGTTGTCCTCGACCCGAGTTGACATAATGTAAACAGGAGCATGTGCGCAGTATTTGGCAGGGAATGTGGAGTATCATGCGCATCGAATTGTCGGGGTATCACCAATAGCAGTGTATTTACGTTCAATGAAGTATTGAATCCGGTATATTCTGTACTGCAAAAGCAATGCATTTGTCCTCGACCCGAATGACATAATGTAAACAGGAGCAGGTGCGCTGTATTTGGAAGGAAATGTGGAGTATCATGCGCATCGAATTGTCGGGATATCACCATGGCAGTGTATATACGTTCAATGAAATATTGAATCCTGTATATGCTGTACTGCAACATTGCATTTGACCTCGAAAACAGTTGGCACAAAGTAAACAAGAGCTGGCCCGCTGTTTGGCGGCAGCTGTGGAGTATCACGCTCATGGAATTGACGAAATATCACCAATAGTAGTGTAGATACGTTCAATGAAGTATTGAGTCCAGAGTATGCAGTACTACAAGAACATTGCATTTGTCTTCGACCCCAGTTGATATAATGTAAACAGGAGCAGATGCGCCGTATTTGGCTGGAAATGTGGAGAGTAACGCGCATAGATTTTTCGGAATATCACGAATAGCAGCGGAGATACGTTTAACTAAATACTTGTGCCTAACATGATAAACAGCAAATGCAATGTACTTGACAGGAAACAGAGTTGACAATGCGCAAACTCTCTGATGTTCTTAGTATTTGGCAGCGAATGAGGAGTATAACGCGCATTGAATTGTCGGGATATCACGAATAGCAGTGTATATACGTTCAATGAAATGTTGAATCCTGAATATGCTGTACTGCAGCAACATTGCATTTGTCCTCGTCCGAGTTGATATAATGTGAAGAGGAGCAGGTACGCTGTATCTGGCAGGTAATGTGGAGTATCACGCGCATCGAATTGTCGGGATATCACCAAGAGCAGTGTATATATGCTCAGTGAAGTATTGAATCCTGTTTGTGCTGTACTGCAAAAACAATGCATTTGTCCCCGCCCCGAGTTGACATAATGTAAACAAGAGCAGGTGCGCTGTCTTTGGCAGGGAATGTGGAGTATCACTCGCATCGAATTGTCGTGATATCACCAATAGCAGTGTAGATACATTCAATGAAATATTGAATCCTGAGTATGCAGTACTACATGAACATTGCATTTGTCCTCGACCCGAGTTGACATAATATGAAGAGGAGCAGGTACGCTGCATTTGGCAGGTAATGTGGAGTATCACGCGCATCGAATTGTCGGGATATCATGAATAGCAGTGTATATACGTTCAATGAAATATTGAATCCTGAATGTGCTGTACTGCAGCAACATTGCATTTGTCCTCGAAACAAGTTGACATAATGTATACAGGAGCAGGTGCGCTGTTTGGCGGCAACTGTGGAGCATAACGCGCATCGAATTGTGGGCATACCACCAATAGCACCGGAGATACGTTTATCTGAATACTTAAGCCTGAATATGAAACACTACAATTACAATGAATTAGGCAGGGACCTGAGATGACACAGCGCACAGTGGCTGCTTTGCGCTCTATTTGGCAGCAGCCGTGCGGTATACCGCGCATCGAATTGACGAGATATCACAAATAGCAGTGTAGATCCGTTCTATGAAATATTGAATCCTGAATATGCAGTACTACAACAACATTGCAATTGCCCGCGAACCCCAGTAGACATAATGTAGACAGGAGCAGGTGCGCTGTATTTGGCACGGAATGTGGAGTATCACGCGCATCGAATTGTCGTGATATCACCAATAGCAGTGTAGATACATTCAATGAAGAATTGAATCCTGAATATGCAGTACTACAACAACGAGGCATTTGTCCTCGACCCGAGTTGACATAATGTAAACAGGAGCAAGTGCGCTGTATTTGGCAGGGAATGTGGAGTATCACGCGCATCGAATTGTCGTGATATCACCAATAGCAGTGTAGATACATTCAATGAAGAATTGAATCCTGAATATGCAGTACTACAATAACGTAGCATTTGTCCTCGACCCGAGTTGACATAATGTAAACAGGAGCAGGTGCGCTGTATTTGGCAGGGAATGCGGAGTATCACGCGCATCGGATTGTCGTGATATCACCAATAGCAGTGTAGACACATTCAATGAAGTATTGAATCCTGAATAAGCAGTACTACAACAACACTGCAATTGTCCTCGACCCGAGTTGACATAATGCAAACAGGAGCAGGGGCGCTGTATTTGGCGGCAAATGAGGAGTATTACGCGCATAGATTTGTCGACATACCACGAATGGCAGCGGAGATACGTTTAAATAAATACTTGAGCCTAATATGAGAAACTGCAATTACAATGTATTTGACAGGACACAGAGTTGACAATGAGCAAACTCGCTGATGTGCGTAGTATTTGGCAGCGAATGAGGAGTATAACGCGTTTCGAATTGTCGGGATATAACGAATAGCAGTGTATATACGTTCAATGATGTATTGAATCCTGAGTATGCAGTACTACAAGAACATTACATTTGTCTTCGACCCCAGTTGACATAATGCAAACAGGAGCAGGGGCGCTGTATTTGGCGGCAAATGAGGAGTATTACGCTCATAGATTTGTCGACATACCACGAATAGCAGCGGAGATACGTTTAAATAAATACTTGTGCCTAATATGATATACTGCAATTACAATGTATTTGACGGGACACAGAGTTGACAATGCGCAAACTTTCTGATCTGCGTAGTATTTGGCAGCGAATGAGGAGCATGACGCGCTGCAAATTGTCGGGATATCAGAATAACAGTGTATATACGTTCAATGAAATATTGAGTCCTGAATATACTGTACTGCAGCAGCATTGCATTTGTCCTCGACCTCAGTTGACATAATGTAGACAGGAGCAGGTGCGCTGTATATGCCAGGGAATGTGGAGTATCACGCGCATGGAATTGTCGGGATATCACCAATAGCAGTGTAGATACATTCAATGAAGTATTGAATCCTGGATATGCTGTACTGCAACAACATTGCATGTGTCCTCGACCCGAGTTGACATAATGTAAACAGCAACAGTTGCGTCGTATGTGGCAGGAAATGTGGAGTATCACGCGTATCGAATTGTCGGGATATCACAAATGGCAGTGTATGTACGTTCAATGAAATATTGAATTCTGTATATGCTGTACTGCAACAACATTGCATTTGTCCTCGACCCGAGTTGACATAATGTAAACAGGAGCAGGTGCGCTGTCTTTGGCAGGGTATGTGGAGTATCACGCGCATCGAATTGTCGTGATTTCTCCAATAGCAGTGTATTTACGTTCAATGAAGTATTGAATCCGTTATATGATGTACTGCAAAAACAATACATTTGTCCTCGACCCGAATGACATAATGTAAACAGGAGCAGGTGCGCTGTATTTGGCAGGAAATGTGGAGTATCATGGGCATCGAATTGTCGGGATATCACCATGGCAGTGTATATACGTTCAATGAAATATTGAATCCTGTATATGCTGTACTGCAACAACATTGCATTTGTCCACGATCCGAGTTGACATAATGTAAACAGGAGCAGGTGGCGGCAGATGAGGAGTATAACGCGCATAGATTTGTCGACGTACCACGAATAGCAGCGGAGATACTTTTAAATAAATACTTGAGCCTAATATGATAAACTGCAATTACAATGTATTTGACAGGACACAGAGTTGACAATGCGCCAATTCTCTGATGTGCGTAGTATTTGGCAGCGAATGAGGAGTATAACGCGCTTCGAATTGTTGGCATATCACGAATAGCAGTGTATATACGTTCAATGAAGTATTGAATCCTGGATATGCAGTACTGCAACAGCATTGTATTTATCCTCGACCCGAGTGGGACATAATGTAAACAGGAGCAGGTGTGCTGTATGTGGCAGGTAATGTGGAGTATCACGCGCATGGAGTTTTCGGGATATCACCAATAGCAGTGTATATATGTTCAGTGAAGTATTGAATCCTGTATGTGCTGTACTGCAAAAACAATGCATTCGTCCCCGACCCGAGTTGACATAATGTAAACAAGAGCTGGTGCGTTGTCTTTGGGAGGGAATGTGGAGTATCACGCGCATCGAATTGTCGTGATATCGCCAATAGCAGTGTAGATACATTCAATGAAGTATTGAATCCGGAGTATGCAGTACTACAAGAACATGGCTTTTGTCTTCGACCCCAGTTGCCATAATGTAAACAGGAGCAGGTCCGCTGTTTGGCGGCAACTGTGGAGCGTAAGGCGCATCGAATTGTAGGCGTACCACCAATAGCACCGGAGATACGTTTAATTGAATACATAAGCCGAAATATGCAAAACTACAATTACAATGAATTAGGCAGGGACCTGAGTTGACATAGCGCAAAGTGGCTGATGTGCGCTCTATTTGGCTGCAACTGAGCGGTATAGCGCGCATCGAATTGACGAAATATCTCCAGTACCAGTGTAGATACATTCAATGAAATATTGAATCCAGTATATGCTGTACTGCAAAAACAATGCATTTGTCCTCGACCCGAATGACATAATGTAAACAGGAGCAGGTGCGCTGTATTTGGCAGGAAATGTGGAGTATCATGCGCATCGAATTGTCGGGATATCACCATGGCAGTGTATATACGTTCAATGAGATATTGAATCCTGTATATGCTGCACTGCAACAACATTGCATTTGACCTCGAAAACAGTTTTCATAATGTAAACAAGCGCTGGCCCGCTGTTTGGCGGCTGCTGTGGAGTATAACGCTCATGGAACTGACGAAATATCACCAATAGTAGTGTAGATAGGTTCAATGAAGTATTGAGTTCTGAGTATGCAGTACTACGAGAACATTGCATTTGTCTTCGACCCCAGTTGATATAATGTAAACAGGAGCAGATGCGCCGTATTTGGCTGGAAATGTGGAGTGTCACGCGTATCGATTTGTCGGGATATCACCATGGCAGTGTATATACGTTCAATGAAATATTGAATCCTGTATATGCTGTACTGCAACAACATTGCATTTGTCCTCGACCCGAGTTGACATAATGTGAAGAGGAGCAGGTACGCTGTATTTGGCAGGTAATGTGGAGTATCACGCGCATCGAATTGTCGGGATATCACCAATAGCAGTGCATATACGTTCGATGAAATATTGAATACTGCATATCAAGTACTGCAAAAAGATTGCATTTGTCCTCGATCCGAGTTGACATAATGTAAACACGAGCAGGTGCGCTGTATTTGGCAGGGAATGTGGAGTATCACGCGCATGGAATTGCCGGGATATTACCAATAGCAGTGTATATACGTTCAATGAAATTTTGAATTCTGTTTGTGCTGTACTGCAACAACATTGCATTTGTCCTCTACCCGAGTTGACATAATGTAAACAGGAGCAGGTGCGCTGTATTTGGCAGGAAATGTGGAGTACAAGACGCATGGAATTGACGAAATATCTCTAGTAGCAGTGTAGATACGTTCAATGAAATATTGAATGCTGGATATGCAGTACTGCAACAACATTCCATTTGCCCTCGACCCGAGTTGACATAATCTAAACAGGAGCAGGTCCGCTGTTTGGTTGCAACTGTGGAGCATAGCGCGCATTGAATGGTAGGCATACCACCAATAGCACCGGGGATACGTTTAATTGAATAAAAAAGCCTAAATATGCAAAACTACAATTACAATGAATTCGGCAGAGTCCTGAGTTGACATAGCGCAAAGTGGCTGATTTGCGCTCAATTTGGCAGCATCTGTGCGGTATACCGCGCATCGAATTGACGAGATATCACAAATAGCAGTGTAGATCCGTTCTATGAAATATTGAATCCTGAATATGCAGTACTACAACAACATTGCAATTGCCCGCGAACCCCAGTAGCCATAATGTAGACAGGAGCAGGTGCGCTGTATTTGGCAGGAAATGTGGAGTACAAGGCGCATGGAATAGACGAAATATCTCCAGTAGCAGTGTAGATACGTTGAATGAAATATTGAATGCTGGATATGCAGTACTGCAACAACATTGCATTTGTCCTCGACCCGAGTTGACATAATGTAAACAGGAGCAGGTGCGCTGTTTGGCGGCAACTGTGGAGCATAACGCGCATCGAATTGTGGGCATACCACCAATAGCACCGGAGATACGTTTATCTGAATACTTAAGCCTGAATATGCAACACTACAATTACAATGAATTAGGCAGGGACCTGAGATGACACAGCGCACAGTGGCTGATTTGCGCTCTATTTGGCAGCAGCCGTGCGGTATACCGCGCATCGAATTGACGAGATATCACAAATAGCAGTGTAGATCCGTTCTATGAAATATTGAATCCTGAATATGCAGTACTACAACAACATTGCAATTGCCCGCGAACCCCAGTAGACATAATGTAGACAGGAGCAGGTGCGCTGTATTTGGCAGGGAATGTGGAGTATCACGCGCATCGAATTGTCGTAATATCACCAATAGCAGTGTAGATACATTCAATGAAGAATTGAATCCTGAATATGCAGTACTACAATAACGTAGCATTTGTCCTCGACCCGAGTTGACATAATGTAAACAGGAGCAGGTGCGCTGTATTTGGCAGGGAATGCGGAGTATCACGCGCATCGGATTGTCGTGATATCACCAATAGCAGTGTAGATACATTCAATGAAGTATTGAATCCTGAATAAGCAGTACTACAACAACATTGCAATTGTCCTCGACCCGAGTTGACATAATGCAAACAGGAGCAGGGGCGCTGTATTTGGCGGCAAATGAGGAGTATTACGCGCATAGATTTGTCGACATACCACGAATGGCAGCGGAGATACGTTTAAATAAATACTTGAGCCTAATATGAGAAACTGCAATTACAATGTATTTGACAGGACACAGAGTTGACAATGAGCAAACTCGCTGATGTGCGTAGTATTTGGCAGCGAATGAGGAGTATAACGCGTTTCGAATTGTCGGGATATAACGAATAGCAGTGTATATACGTTCAATGATGTATTGAATCCTGAGTATGCAGTACTACAAGAACATTACATTTGTCTTCGACCCCAGTTGACATAATGTAGACAGGAGCAGGTGCGCTGTATTTGGCAGGGAATGCGGAGTATCACGCGCATCGGATTGTCGTGATATCACCAATAGCAGTGTAGATACATTCAATGAAGTATTGAATCCTGAATAAGCAGTACTACAACAACATTGCAATTGTCCTCGACCCGAGTTGACATAATGCAAACAGGAGCAGGGGCGCTGTATTTGGCGGCAAATGAGGAGTATTACGCGCATAGATTTGTCGACATACCACGAATGGCAGCGGAGATACGTTTAAATAAATACTTGAGCCTAATATGAGAAACTGCAATTACAATGTATTTGACAGGACACAGAGTTGACAATGAGCAAACTCGCTGATGTGCGTAGTATTTGGCAGCGAATGAGGAGCATGACGCGCTTCAAATTGTCGGGATATCAGAATAACAGTGTATATACGTTCAATGAAATATTGAGTCCTGAATATACTGTACTGCAGCAGCATTGCATTTGTCCTCGACCTCAGTTGACATAATGTAGACAGGAGCAGGTGCGCTGTATATGCCAGGGAATGTGGAGTATCACGCGCATCGAATTGTCGGGATATCACCAATAGCAGTGTAGATACATTCAATGAAGTATTGAATCCTGGATATGCAGTACTGCAACAACATAGCATTTGTCTTCGACCCGATTTGAGATAATGGAAACAGGAGCAGTTGCTCTGTATTTGGCAAGGAATGTGGAGTATCACACGCATCGAATTGCCGTGATAACACCAATGGCAGTGTAGATACATTCAATGAAGTATTGAATCCTGGATATGCAGTACTGCAGCAACATTGCACTTGTCCCCGACCCGAGTTGACATAATGTAAACAGGAGCAGGTGCGCTGTATTTGGCGGCAACTGTGGAGTATAGCGCGCATCGAATTGTAGGCATACCGTCAATAGCACCGGAGATACGTTTAATTAAATACTTAATCCTAAATATGCAAAACTTCAATTACAATGAATTAGGCAGGTACCTGAGTTGTTATAGCTCACAGTGGCTGATTTGCGCTCTATTTGGCAGCAAGTGTGCGGTATACCGCGCATCGAATTGACGAGATATCACCAATAGCAGTGTAGATCCGTTCAATGAAATATTGAATCCTGAATGTGCTGTACTGCGAAAACATTGCATTTGTCCTGGAACCGAGTTGACATAATGCAAACAAGAGCACGTGCGCTGTATTTGGCAGGGAATGTGGAGTACCACGCGTATCGAATTGTCGTGATATCACCAGTAGCAGTGTAGATACGTTCAATGAAGTATTGAATCCTGAGTATGCAGTACTACAAGAACATTACATTTGTCTTCGACCCCAGTTGACATAATGTAAACAGGAGCAGGTGCGCTGTTTGGCGGCAACTGTGAAGCATAACGGGCATCGAATTTTAGGCATACCACCTATAGCACCGCAGATACGTTTAATTGAATACATAAGCCTAAATATGCAAAACTACAATTACAATGAATTAGGCAGGGGACCTGAGTTGTCATAGCGCAAAGTGGCTGATTTGCGCTCCATTTGGCAGCAACTGTGCGGTATACCGCACATCGAATTGACGAGATATCACAAATAGCAGTGTAGATCCGTTCAACGAAATATTGAATCCTGAATGTGCTGTACTGCAACAACATGGCAATTGTACGCGGACCCCAGTTGACATAATGTAAACAGGAGCAGGTGCGCTGTATATGGCAGGGTATGTGGAGTATCACGCGCATCGAATTGTAGGCATACCACCAATAGCACCGGAGATACGTTTAATTGATTACATCAGTCTAAATGAGCAAAAATACAATTACATTGAATTAGGCAGTGACCTGAGTTGACATAGCGCAAGGTCGCTGCTTTGCGCTATATTTGGCAGCAACTGTGCGATATACCGCGCATCGCATTGACGAGATGTAACAAATAGCAGTATAGATTCGTTCAATGAAATATTGAATCCTCAATGTGGTGTACTGCAAAAACATTGCATTTGTCTCTGACCCGAGTTGACATAATGTAAACAGGAGCAGGTGCGCTATATTTGCCAGGGAATGTGGAGTATAACGCGCTTCGAATTGTCGGGATATCACGAATAGCAGTGTATATACGTTCAATGAAATATTTAATCCTGAATGTGCTGTACTGCAGCAACATTGCATTTGTCCTCGACCCGAGTTGACATAATGTAAACAGGAGCAGGTGCGCTGTATTTGGCAGGGAATGTGGAGTATCACGCGCATCGAATTGTCGTGATATCACCAATAGCAGTGTAGATACATTCAATGAAGAATTGAATCCTGAATATGCAGTACTACAACAACGTAGCATTTGTCCTCGACCCGATTTGACATAATGTGAACAGGAGCAGGTGCGCTGTATTTGGCAGGGTATGCGGAGTATCTCGCGCATCGGATTGTCGTGATATCACCAATAGCAGTGTAGATACATTCAATGAAGTATTGAATCCTGAATATGCAGTACTACAACAACATTGCATTAGTCCTCGACCCGAGTTGACATAATGTAAACGGGAGCAGGTGCGCTGTATTTGGCAGCAAATGAGGAGTATAACGCGCATAGATTTGTAGACATACCGCGAATAGCAGCGGAGATACGTTTAAATACATACTTGTGCCTAATGTGATAAACTGCAATTACAATGTATTTGACAGGACACAGAGTTGACAATGCGCAAACTCTCTGATCTGCGTAATATTTGGCAGCGAATGAGGAGTATGACGCGGTTCAAATTGTCGGGATATCACGAATTGCAGTGTATATACGTTCAATGAAATATTGAGTCCTGAATATACTGTACTGCAGCAACATTGCATTTGTCCTCGAAACGAGTTGACATAATGTATACAGCAGCAGCTGTGCTCTTTGGCGGCAACTGTGGAGCATAACGCGCATCGAATTGTAGGCAGACCACCTATAGCACCGCAGATACGTTTAATTGAATACATAAGCCTGAATATGCAAAACTACAATTACAATGAATTAGGCAGGGACCTGAGTTGTCATAGCGCACAGTGGCTGATTTCCGCTCTATTTGGCAGCAAGTGTGCGGTATACCGCGCATCGAATTGACGAGGTATCACCAATAGCAGTGTAGATCCTTTCAATGAAATATTGAATCCTGAATGTGCCGTACTGCAAAAACATTGCATTTGTCCTGGACCCGAGTTGGCATAATGTAAACAGATGCAGGTGCGCTGTATATGGCAGGGAATGTGGAGTATCACGCGCATCGAATTGTAGACGTACCACCAATAGCACCGGAGATACGTTTAATTGAATACTTATGCCTGAATATGCAAAACTACAATTACAATGAATTAGGCAGGGACCTCAGTTGACACAGCGCACAGTGGCTGATTTGCGCTCTATTTGGCAGCAGCTGTGCGGTATACCGCGCATCGAATTGACGAGATATCACAAATAGCAGTGTAGATCTGTCCTATGAAATATTGAATCCTGAATATGCAGTACTACAACAACGTAGCAGTTGTCCTCGACCCGAGTTGACATAATGTAAACAGGAGCAGGTGCGCTGTGTTTGGCAGGGAACGTGGAGTATCACGCGCATCGAGTTGTCGTGATATCGCCAATAGCAGTGTAGATACATTCAATGAAGTATTGAATCCTGAATATGCAATACTATAACAACATTGCATTAGTCCTCGACCCAAGTTGACATAATGTAAACCGGAGCAGGTGCGCTGTATTTGGCAGCAAATGAGGAGTATAATGCGCATAGATTTGTCGACATACCACGAATAGCAGCGGAGATACGTTTAAATAAATACTTGTGCATAATATGATAAACTGCAAATACAATGTATTTGACAGGACACAGAGTTGACAATGCACAACCTCTCTGAAGTGCGTAGTATTTGGCAGCGAATGAGGAGTATGACACGCTTCAAATTGACGGGATATCACCAATAGCGGTGTATATACGTTCAATGAAATATTGAATCCTGAATATGCCGTACTGCAACAACATTGCAATTGTCCTCGACCTCAGTTGACATAATGTAAACAGGAGCAGGTCCGGTGTATTTGGCGGCAAATGAGGAGTCTAACGCGCATGGATTTGTCGACATACCACGAATAGCAGCGGAGATAAGTTTAATTGAATACATAAGCCTAAATATGCATAACTACAATTACAATGAATTAGGCAGGGACCTGAGTTGACAGAGCGCACAGTGGCTGATTTGCGCTCTATTTGGCAGCCGCTGTGCGGTATACCGCACATCGAATTGACGAGATATCACAAATAGCAGTGTAGATCCGTTCTATGAAAAATTGAATCCTGAATATGCAGTACTACAACAACGTAGCATTTGTCCTCGAAACGAATTGACATAATGTATACAGGAGCAGGTGCGCTCTTTGGCGGCAACTGTGGAGCATAACGCGCATCGAATTGTAGGCGTACCACCAATAGCACCGGAGATACGTTTAATTGAATACTTAAGCCTGAATATGCAAAACTACAATTACAATGCATTAGGCAGGGACCTCAGTTGACACAGCGCACAGTGGCTGATTTGCGCTCTATTTGCCAGCAGCTGTGCGGTATACCGCGCATCGAATTGACGAGATATCACAAATAGCAGTGTAGATCCGTTCTATGAAATATTGAATCCTGAATATGCAGTACTACAACAACGTAGCATTTGTCCTCGACCCGAGTTGACATAATGTAAACAGGAGCAGGTGCGCTGTATTTGGCAGGGAATGTGGAGTATCACGCGCATCGAATTGTCGTGATATCACCAATAGCAGTGTAGATACATTCAATGAAGAATTGAATCCTGAATATGCAGTACTACAACAACGTAGCATTTGTCCTCGACCCGAGTTGACATAGTGTAAACAGGAGCAGGTGCGCTGTATTTGGCAGAAAATGTGGAGTATCACGCGCATCGTATTGTCGTGATATCACCAATAGCAGTGTAGATACATTCAATGAAGAATTGAATCCTGATATGCAGTACTACAACAACGTAGCATTTGTCCTCGACCCGAGTTGACGTAATGTAAACAGGAGCAGATGCGCTGTATTTGGCAGGGAATGTGGAGTATCACGCGCATCGAATTGTCGTGATATCACCAATAGCAGTGTAGATACATTCAATGAAGTATTGAATCCTGAATATGCAGTACTACAACAACGTAACGTTTGACCTCGACCCGAGTTGACATAATGTAAACAGGAGCAGGGGCGCCGTATTTGGCGGCAAATGAGGAGTATAACGCGCATAGATTTGTCGACATACCACGAATAGCAGCGGTGATACGTTTAAATAAATACTTGTGCCTAATATGATAAACTGCAACTACAATGTATTTGACAGGGCACAGAGTTGTCAATGCGCACACCGGCTGATGTGCGTAGTATTTTGCAGCGAATGAGGAGTGAAGAGGATGTTAGGTGCGTGGAGCGGCCGGCTAGGTGAAAAGAGAATTCACGTTTCGTCCCGGGACTACCGGTGGACTCGTCAGTAAGGCTATGCCCGGTAGTCCCTGCCTTAGACGTAGAGGGAATCTCGCTAGGTACGGTATTTGTATCATTCGCCCGTATATTCGACCGCTAGCGAGATAGATAGACACACTCGTTGTCGTCGTAGCCCTCTGGTGTTGACGGTTGGTACCCGCGGATCGCCCGGGAGGTGTTGCGCCGCGTTTGATGCCTCGACCTGTCGGCGTCCTATTGATACCGATCCGCCACAGGAGTATAACGCGCATCGAATTGTCGGGATATTACCAATAGCAGTGTAGATCCGTTCAATGGAATATTGAATCATGAATATGCTGTACTGCAACAACATTGCATTAGTCCTCGACCCGAGTTGATATAATGTAAACAGCAACAGGTGCGCCGTATGTGGCAGGAAATGTGGAGTTTCACGCGTATCGAATTGTCGGGATGCCACCAATGGCAGTGTATGTACGTTCAATGAAGTATTGAATCCGGTATATGCTGTACTGCAAAAGCAATGCATTTGTCCTCGACCACAATTGACATAATGTAAACAAGAGCAGGTGCGCTGTATTTGGCAGGGAATGTGGAGTATCACGCGCATCGAATTGTCGTGATAGGACCAATAGCAGTGTAGACACATTCAATGAAGTATTGAATCCTGAATATGCAGTACTTCAACTTCATTGCATTAGTCCTCGACCCGAGTTGATATAATGTAAACAGCAACAGGTGCGCCGTATGTGGCAGGAAATGTGGAGTTTCACGCGTATCGAATTGTCGGGATGCCACCAATGGCAGTGTATGTACGTTCAATGAAGTATTGAATCCTGTATATGCTGTACTGCAAAAACAATGCATTTGTCCACGACCACGGTTGACACAATGTAAACAAGAGCAGGTGCGCTGTATTTGGCAGGGAATGTGGTGTATCACGCGCATCGAATTGACGAGATATCACAAATAGCAGCGGAGATACGTTTAAATAAATACTTGAGCCTAATATGATAAGCTGCAATTACAATGTATTTGACAGGACACAGAGTTGACAATGCGCAAACCGGCTGATCTGCGTAGTATTTGGCAGCGAATGAGGAGTACAACGCGCATCGAATTGTCAGGATATAACTGATAGCAGTGTATATACGATCAATGAAATATTGAATCCTGAATATCCTGTACTGCAAAAACATTGGATTCGTCCTCGACCCCAGTTGACATAATGTAAACAGGTGCAGGTCCGCTGTATTTGGCGGCAAATGAGGAGTATAACGCGCATAGATTTGTCGACATACCACTAATAGCAGCGGAGATACGTTTAAATAAATACTTGAGCCTAATATGATAAGCTGCAATTACAATGTATTTGACAGGACACAGAGTTGACAATGCGCAAACCGGCTGATCTGCGTAGTATTTGGCAGCGAATGAGGAGTACAACGCGCATCGAATTGTCAGGATATAACTGATAGCAGTGTATATACGATCAATGAAATATTGAATTCTGAATATCCTGTACTGCAAAAACATTGGATTTGTCCTCGACCCGAGTTGACATAATGTAAACAGGAGCAGGTGCGCTGTTTGGCGGCAGCTGTGGAGCATAACGCGCATCGAATTGTAGGCATACAACCTATAGCACCGGAGATACGTTTAATTTGAATACATAAGCCTAAATATGCAAAAATACAATTACAATGAATTAGGCACGGACCTGAGTTTGCATGGCGCAAAGTGGCTGATTTGCGCTCTATTTGGCAGCAACTGTGCGGCATACCGCGCATCGAATTGACGAGATATCACAAATAGCTGTGTAGGTCTGTTCAATGAAATATTGATTCCTAAATATGCTGTACTGCAACAACATTGCAATTGTCCTCGACCCCTGCTGACATCATGTAAACAGGAGCAGGTCCGCTGTATTTGGCGGCAAATGAGGAGTATAACGCGCATAGATTTGTCGACATACCACTAATAGCAGCGGAGATACGTTTAAATAAATACTTGAGCCTAATATGATAAACTGCATTTACAATGTATTTGACGGGACACAGAGTTGACAATGCCCACACTCTCTGATGTGCGTAGCATATGGCAGCGAATGAGGAGTAAAACGCGCTTCAAATTGCCGGGATATCACCAATAGCAGTGTAGATACATTCAATGAAGTATTGAATCCTGAAAATGCAGTACCACAACAACATTGCATTTGTACTCGACCCGAGTTGACATAATGTAAACAAGAGCACGTGCGCTGTATTTGGCAGCAAATGTGGGGTATAACGCGCATCAAATTCTGGACTTACCACCAATAGCAGCGGAGATACGTTTAATTGAATACTTAATCCTAAATATGCTAAACTGCAATTCCAATGGATTTGACAGGGACACAGAGTTGATATTGCGCAAACCGGTTGATGTGCGTTGTATTTGGCAGCGAATGAGGAGTATAAGGCGCTTCGAATTGTCGAGATATCACCAATAGCAGTGTATATACGTTCAATGAAATATTGAATCCCGAATATGCTGTACTACAAAAACATTGCATATGTCCTCGACCCGAGTTGACATAATGTAAACAGGAGCAGGTGCGCTGTATTAGGCGGCAACTGTGAAGCATAACGCGCATCGAATTGTAGGCATACCACCTATAGCCCCGCAGATACGTTTAATTGAATACATAAGACTAAATATGCAAAAATACAATTACGATGAATTAGGCAGGGACTTGGGTTGACTCAGCGCACAACGGCTGATTTGCGCTCTATTTGGCAGGAAGTGTGCGGTATACCGCGCATCGAATAGACGAGATATCTCCAGTCGCAGTGTAGATCCGTTCAATGAAATATTGAATCCTGAATGTGCTGTACTGCAAAAACATTGCATTTGTCCTTCACCCGAGTTGACATAATGTAAACAGGAGCAGGTGCGCTGTTTGGCGGCAACTGTGGAGCATAACGCACATCGAATTTTAGGCATCCAGCCTATAGCACCACAGATACGTTTAATTGAATACATAAGCCTAAATATGCAAAACTACAATTACAATGAATAGGGCAGGGACCTGAGTTGTCATAGCGCATAGTGGCTGATTTGCGCTCTATTTGGCAGCAAGTGTGCGGTATACCGCGCATCGAATTGACGAGATATCACCAATAGCAGTGTAGATCCGTTGAATGAAATATTGAATCCTGAATGTGCTGTACTGCAAAAACATTGCATTTGTCCTGGAATCGAGTTGACATAATGTAAACAGGAGCAGGTGCTCTGTCTTTGGCAGGGAACGTGGGGTATCACGCGCATCGAATTATCGTGATATCACCAATAGCAGTGTAGATACATTCAATGAAGAATTGAATCCTGAATATGCAGTACTACAACAAAGTAGCATTTGTCCTCGACCCGAGTTGACATAATGTAAACGGGAGCAGGTGCGCTGTATATGGCAGCATATGAGGAGTATAACGCGCAAAGATTTGTCGACATACCACGAATAGCAGCGGAGATAGGTTTAAATAAATACTTGTGCCTAATATGATAAACTGCAATTACAATGTATTTGACAGGACACAGAGTTGACAATGCGTAAACACTCTGATGTGCGTAGTATTTGGCAGCGAATGAGGAGTATAACGCGCTTCAAATTGTCGGGATATCACGAGTAGCACTGTATATACGATCAATGAAATATTGAGTCCTGAATATGCTGTACTGCAGACACATTGCATTTGTCCTCGAAACGAGTTGACATAATGTATACAGGAGCAGGTGCGCTGTTTGGCGGCAACTGTGGAGCACAACGCGCATCGAATTGTCGGGATATCACGAATAGCAGTGTATATACGTTCAATGAAATATTGAATCCTGAATTTGCTGCACTGCAGCAACATTGCATTTATCCTCGAAACGAGTTGACATAATATAAACAGGAGCAAGTGCGCTGTACTTGGCAGAAAATGTGGAGTCTCATGCGCATCGAATTGTCGGGATATTACGATGGCAGTGTATATACGTTCAATGAAATATTGAATCCTGAATATGCAGTACTACAACAACATTGCGATTGTCCTCGACCTCAGTTGACATAATGTAAACAGGAGTTGGTCCGGAGTATTTGGCGGCAAATGAGGAGTCTCACGCGCACGGATTTGTCGGCATACCACGAATAGCAGCGGAGATAAGTTTAATTGAATACATAAGCCTAAATATGCAAAACGACCATTACAATGAATTAGGCAGGGACCTGAGTTGACATAGCGCAAAGTGGCTGATTTGCGCTCCATTTGGCAGCAACTGTGCGGTATACCGCACATCGAATTGACGAGATATCACAAATAGCACTGTAGATCCGTTTAACGAAATATTGAATCCTGAATATGCTGTACTGCAACAACATTGCAATTGTCCTCGACCCGAGTTGACATAATGTAAACAGGAGCAGGTGCGCTGTATTTGGCAGGGAATGTGGAGTATCACGCGCATCGAATTGTCGTGATATCACCAATAGCAGTGTAGATACATTCAATGAAGAATTGAATCCTGAATATGCAGTACTACAACAACGTAGCATTTGTCCTCGACCCGAGTTGACATAATGTAAACAGGAGCAGGTGCGCTGTATTTGGCAGGGAATGCGGAGTATCACGCGCATCGGATTGTAGGCGTACCACCAATAGCACCGGAGATACGTTTAATTGAATACTTAAGCCTGAATATGCATAACTACAATTACAATGAATTAGGCAGGGATCTGAGTTGACACAGCGCTCAGTGGCTGAATTGCGCTCTATTAGGCAGCAGCTGTGCGGCATACCGCGCATCGAATTGGCGAGATATCACAAATAGCAGTGTAGATCCGTTCTATGAAATATTGAACCCTGAATATGCAGTACTACAACAACGTAGCATTTGTCCTCGACCCGAGTGGACATAATGCAAACAGGAGCAGGTGCGCTGTATTTGGCAGGGAATGTGGAGTATCACGCGCATCGAATTGTCGTGATATCACCAATAGCAGTGTAGATACATTCAATGAAGAATTGAATCCTGAATCTGCAGTAGTACAACAACGTAGCATTTGTCCTCGACCCGAGTTGACATAATGTAAACAGGAGCAGGTGCGCTGTATTTGGCAGGAAATGTGGAGTATCACGCGCATCCAATTGTCGTGATATCACCAATAGCAGTGTAGATAAATTCAATGAAGTATTGAATCCTGAATAAGCAGTACTACAACAACGTTGCATTTGTCCTCAACCCAAGTTGACATAGTGTAAACAGGCGCAGGTGCGCTATTTGGCGGCAACTGTGGAGCATAACGCGCATCGAATTGTAGGCATACCACCTCTAGCACCGGAGATACGTTTAATTGAATACTTAAACCTAAATATGCAAAACTACAATTACAATGATTTAGGCAGGGACCTGACTTGACATAGCGCAAAGTAGCTGATTTGCGCTCTATTTGGCAGCAACTGTGCGGTATACCGCGCATCGAATTGACGAGATATCACAAATAGCAGTGTAGATTCATTCAATGAAGTATTGAATCCTGAATATGCAGTACTACAAAGCGTTGCATTTGTCCTCGACCCAAGTTGATACAATGTAAACAGGGGCAGGTGCGCTGTATTTGGCGGCAACTGTGGAGCATAACGCGCATCGAATTGTAGGCATACCACCAATAGCATCGGAGATACGTTTAATTGAATACTTAGGCCTAAATATGCAAAACTACAATTACAATGAATTAGGCAGGGACCGGAGTTGGCATAGCGCAAAGTGGCAGATTTGCGCTCTATTTGGCAGCCACTGTGAGGTATACCGCGCATGGAATGGACGAGATATCACAAATAGCAGTGTAGATCTGTTCAATGAAATATTGTATCCCGAATGTGCTGTACTCCAAAAACATTGCATTTTTCCTTGACCCTAGTTGACATAATGTAAACAGGAGCAGGTGCGCTGTTTGGCGGCAGCTGTGGAGCATAACGCGCATCGAATTGTAGGCATACCACCTATTGCACCGGAGATACGTTTAATTGAATACATAAGCCTAAATATGCAAAAATACAATTGCAATGAATTCGGCACGGACCTGAGTTTACAAAGTGGCTGATTTGCGCTCTATTTGGTAGCAACTGTGCGGCATACCGCGCATCGAATTGACGAGATATCACAAATAGCAGTGTAGGTCTGTTCAATGAAATATTGATTCCTGAATATGCTTTACTGCAACAACATTGCAATTGTCCTCGACCCCAGTTGACTTAATGTAAACAGGAGCAGGTCCGCTTTATTTGGCGGCAAATGAGGAGCATAGCGCGCATAGATTTGTCAAGATATCACTAATAGCAGTGTATATACGATCAATGAAATATTGAATCCTGAATATCCTGTACTGCAAAATCATTGGATTTGTCCTCGACCCGAGTTGACATAATGTAAACAGGAGCAGGTGCGCCGTATTTGGCAGGAACAATGGAGTATCACGCGCATCGAATTGACGAGATATCACCATTAGCAGTGTAGATCCGTTCAATGAAATATTGAATCCTGAATATGCAGTACTACAACAATATTGCATTTGTCTTCGACCCCAGTTGACATAATGTGAACAGGAGCAGGTCCCCCGTATTTGGCGGCAAATGATGAGTATAACGCGCTTAGATTTGTCGACATACCACGAATAGCAGCGGAGATACGTTTAAATAAATATTTGAGCCTAATATAATGAACTGCAATTTCAATGTATTTGACAGGACACAGAGTTGACAATGCGCCAACCGGCTGATGTACGTAGTATTCTGCAGCGAATGAGGAGTATAACGCGCATCGATTTGTCGGGATATCACCAATGGCAGTGTATGTACGTTCAATGAAATATTGGATCCTGAATATGGTGTACTGCAACAACATTGCAATCGTCTTCGGCCCCAGTTGACATAATGCAAACAGGAGCTGGTGCGCTGTATTTGGCAGGAACAGTGGAGTATCACGCGTATCGAGTTGTCGACATACCACTAATAGCAGCGGAGATACGTTTAAATAAATACTTGAGCGTAACATGATAATCTGCAATTACAATGTATTTGACAGGACACAGAGTTGACAATGCGCAAACCGGCTGATCTGCGTAGTATTTGGCAGCCAATGAGGAGCACAACGCCCATCGAATTGTCAGGATATCACTAATGGCAGTGTATATACGATCAATGAAATATTGAATCCTGAATATCCTGAACGGCAAAAACATTGGATATGTCCCCGACCCGAGTTGACATAATGTAAACAGGAGCAGGTGCGCTGTTTGGCGGCAGCTGTGGAGCACAACGCGCATCGAATTGTAGGCATACCACCTATTGCACCGGAGATACGTTTAATTGAATACAGAAGCGTAAATATGCAAAAATACAATTGCAATGAATTCGGCACGGACCTGAGTTTACATAGCGCAAAGTGGCTGATTTGCGCTCTATTTGGTAGCAACTGTGCGGCATACCGCGCATCGAATTGACGGGATATCACAAATAGCAGTGTAGGTCTGTTCAATGAAATATTGATTCCTGAATATGCTGTACTGCAACAACATGGCATTTGTCCTCGATCCGAGTTGACATAATGTAAACAGAAGCAGGTTCGCTGTATTTGGCAGGGAATGTGGAGTATCACGCGCAACGAATTGTAGGTATACCACCAATTGCACCGGAGATACGTTTAATTGAATACTTAAGCCTGAATATGCAAAACTACAATTACAATGAATTAGGCAGGGACCTGAGTTGACATAGCGCACAGTGGCTGATTTGCGCTCTATTTGGCAGCAAGTGTGCGGTATACCGCGCATCGAATTGACGAAATATCACCAATAGCAGTGTAGAAAATTTCAATGGAGTATTGATTCCTGAATATGCAGTACAGCAATAGCATTGGATTTGACCTCGATCCGAGATTACTTAATGTAAACAGTTGCAAGTGCGCTCTATTTGGCAGCAAATGTGGAGTTTAACGCGTATCGAACTATCGAGATGTCTGGAATAGAATCTGGAATACGCCCAAATGAATATTTAAAACTGAATATGCAAAACAGGAATAACGCTGTATTTGATAGGGCACAGAGTTGACATTGCGCAAACTGGTTGCTGTGCGCTATTTCTTGCGGCAAATGTGCGGGGTAGCGCGCATCGAATTGTCGACATATCACCAATAGTAGTACAGATTCGTTCAATTGATAATTGAAGCCTGGATAAGCAGCATAGCAATAACATTGGATTTGACCTCGACCCGAGTTGGCAAAATGTAAACGGGAGCATGTGCGCTGTATTTGGCAGCAGATGTGGCGTGTAAAGCGCTTCGACTTGTCGACATACCACCAATAGCGACGGAGACACGTTTAATTGAATATTTCCGGTAGAATATTTTAAAACGGCAATTACGCTGGATTTGACAGGACACAGAGTTGACATTGAGTAAACCGGTTGATGTGCGCTGTATTTGGCAGCATCTGTGGAGTAGAACGCGCATAGAATTTTCTTCGTATCTCCAATCGAAACGAAGCAACGTTCAATTGAATATTGAAGGCTGAATATAAAGTACTGCAATAACATTGGATTTGACCTCGACCCGATTTGACATAATGTAAACTGGAGGCAGCTCCGCTAAATTTCGCAGCGAATGAGGAGTTTAACGCTCAACTACTTGTCTAGATATCACCAATAACAGTGCGGATACGTTTAATTGAGTATTTAACACAGACTCTGCAAAATTGCAATTACGCTGCACTTGACAGGGCCCAGAGTTGACATAGGGCAAACCGAATAACGTGCGCTGAATTTGGCCGCATATGTGGAGTAACGCACGTCGAATTGTCGAGATTTCACCAATAGCAGTGTATAAACAATTAAGGGAATATTGAATCCTGAATATGCAGTACAGCAATAACATTGGATTTGACCATGACCCGAATTGATATAATATAAACAGGAGCAGGTGCGCTATATGCGAGAGCAAGTGTGGAGTAGAACGCGCATGGAATTGAATGACGCGCGCTGTATTTGGCAGCATATGTGGAGTGGAACGCGCATAGAATTGTTGAGACATCTGGAATAAAATCTGAGATCAGCGCAATTGAATATTTCTAGCAGAATTGTACGCATACCACCAATAGCACTGAACCTAGGTTTAATTGAATACATAAGCCTAAATAAGCAAAACCACAATTACAATGAATTATGCAGGGACCTGAGTTGACATAGCGCAAAGTGGCTGATTTACGCTCTATTCGGCAGCCACTGTGCGGTATAACGCGCATCGAATTGTCGGGATATCACCAATAGCAGTGTAGATCCGTTCAATGAAATATTGAATCCTGAATATCCTGTACCTGCAGCAACATTGCGTTTGCCCTCTATTCGCTGTATTTGGCAGAAAATGTGGAGTATCATGCGCATCGAATTGTCGGGATATCACCATGGCAGTGTATATACGTTCAATGAAAGGTTGAATCCTGTATATGCTGTAGTGCAACAACATAGCATTTGCCCTCGATACGTGTTGACATAATGTAAACAGGAGCAGGTGCGCTGTATTTGGCGGCAAATGACGAGTATAACGCGCATAGATTTGTCGACATACCGCGAATAGCAGCGGAGATACGTTTAAATGAATACTTGAGCCTAATATGATAAACTGCAATTACAATGTATTTAGCAGAACACAGAGTTGACAATGCGAAAACCAGCTGATGTGCGTAGTATTTGGCAGCGAATAAGGAGTATAACGCGCATCGAATTGTAGGGATTTCACCAATGTAGTATGCAGTACTACAAGAACATTGCATTTGTCCTCGACCTGAGTTGACATAATGTAAACAGGAGCAGGTGCGCCGTATTTGGCAGGAAATGTAGAGTATCACGGGCATCGAATTGTCGGGATATCAACAATGGCAGTGTGTATACGTTCAATGAAGTATTGAATACGGTATATGCTGTACTGCAAAAACAATGCATTTGTCCTCGACCACAATTGACACACTGTAAACAAGAGCAGGTGCGCTGTATTGGGCTGGGTATGTGGAGCATCACGTGCATCGAATTGTCGTGATAGGACCAATAGCAGTGTAGATACATTCAATGAAGTATTGAATCCTGAATATGCAGTACTTCAACTTCATTGCATTGGTCCTCGACCCGAGTTGATATAATGTAAACAGGAGCAGGTGCGCTGTATTTGGCAGGAAATGTGGAGTAACACGCGCATCGAATTGTCGTGATATGACCAATAGTAGTGTAGATACATTCAATGAAGTACTGAATCCTGAATATGCAACACTACAGCAACATTGCATTTGTCCTCGACCCGAGTTGACATAATGTAAGCAGGAGCAGGTGCACCGTATTGGGCAGGAAATGAGGAGTATAACGCGCATAGATTTGTCGAGATACCACGAATAGCAGCGGAGATACGTTTATATAAATACTTGAACCTAATATGATAAACTGCAATTACAATGTATTTGACAGGCCACAGAGTGGACAATGGGCAAACCGGCTGTTGTGCGTAGTATTTGGCAGCGAATGAGGAGTTATAACGCGCATCGAACTGTCAGGATATCACCAATAGCAGTGTATATACGTTCAATGAAATATTGAATCCCGAATATCCTGTACTGCAAAAACATTGGATTTGTCCTCGACCCGAGTTGACATAATGTAAACAGGAGCAGGTGTGCCGTTTATGGCAGGAAATGTGTAGTATCACGCGCATCGAATTGCCGGGATATCACCAATAGCAGTGTATATACGTTCAATGAAGTATTTAATCCTGTATATGCTGTACTGCAAAAACAATGCATTTGTCCTCGAACACAGTTGACACAATGCAAACAAGAACAGGTGCGCTGTATTGGGCAGGAAATGTGGAGTATCACGCGCATCGAATTGTCGTGATATGACCAATAGCAGCGTATATACGTTCAATGAAATCTTGAATCCTGAATATGCTGTACTGCAGCAACATTGCATTTGATCTCATCCCGAGTTGAGATAATGTAAACAGGAGCAGGTGCGCTGTGTTTGGCAGGGAATGTGGAGTACAACTCGCTCCGAATTGTCATGATATGACCAATAGCAATGTAGATACATACAATGAAGTATTGAATCCTGAATATGCAGTACTACAAAAACGTTGCACTTGTCCTCAACCCAAGTTGATATAAAGTAAACAGGGGCAGGTGCGCTGTATTTGGCCGCAACTGTGGAGCATAACGCGCATCGAATTGTAGGCATACCACCAATAGCACCGGAGATCCGTTTAATTGAATACTTAGGACTAAATATGCTAAACTACAATTACAATGAATTGGGCAGGGACCTGAGTTGACATAGCGCACAGTGGCTGATTTGCGCTCTATTTGGCAGCAACTGTGCGGTATACCGCGCATCGAATTGGCGAGATATCACAATTAGCAATGTAGATGCGTTCAATGAAATATTGAATCCTTAATATGCAGTACTACAAAAACATTGCATTTGTCTTCGACCCCAGTTGACATAATGTGAACAGGAGCAGTTCCCCTGTATTTGGCGGCAAATGAGGAGTATAACGCGCATAGATTTGTCGACATATCACTAATAGCAGCGGAGAGACGTTTAAATAAATACTTGAGCCTAACATGATAATCTGCAATTACAATGCATTTGACAGGAAGGAGAGTTGACAATGCGCAAACCGGCTGATCTGCGTAGTATTTGGCAGCCAATGAGGTGTACAACGCGCATCGAATTGTCAGGATATCACTAATGGCAGTGTATATACGATCAATGAAATATTGAATCCTGAATATCCTGAACGGCAAAAACATTGGATTTGTCCCCGACCCGAGTTGACATAATGTAAACAGGAGCAGGTCCGCTGTTTGGCGGCAACTGTGGAGCATAACGCGCATCGAATTGTAGGCATACCACCAATAGCACCGGAGATACGTTTAATTGAATACATAAGCCTAAATATGCAAAAAAACAATTACAATGAATTAGGCAGGGACCTGAGTTGACATAGCGCGAAGTGGCTGATTTGCGCTCTATTTGGCAGCAACTGTGCGGTATAGCGCGCATCGAATTGTCGAGATATCAACAATAGCAGTGTAGATCCGTTCAATGGAATATTGAATCCTGAATATGCTGTACTGCAACAACATTGCATGTGTCCTCGACCCGAGTTGACATAATGTAAACAGCAACAGTTGCGTCGTATGTGGCAGGAAATGTGGAGTATCACGCGTATCGAATTGTCGGGATATCACCAATGGCAGTGTATGTACGTTCAATGAAATATTGAATTCTGTATATGCTGTACTGCAACAACATTGCATTTGTCCTCGCCCCGAGTTGACATAATGTAAACAGGAGCAGGTGCGCTGTCTTTGGCAGGGTATGTGGAGTATCACGCGCATCGAATTGTCGTGATTTCACCAATAGCAGTATAGATACATTCAATGAAATATTGAATCCTGAGTATGCAGTACTACTAGAACATTGTATTTGTCCTCGACCCCAGTTGACATAATATAAACAGGAGCAGGTCCGCTGTTTGGTTGCAACTGTGGAGCATAAGGCGCATAGATTTGTCGACGTACCACGAATAGCAGCGGAGATACTTTTAGATAAATACTTGAGCCTAATATGATAAACTGCAATTGCAATGTATTTGACAGGACACAGAGTTGACAATGCGCCAGTTCTCTGATGTGCGTAGTATTTGGCAGCGAATGAGGAGTGTAACGCGCTTCGAATTGTCGGCATATCACGAATTGCAGTGTATGTACGTTCAATGAAATATTGAATTCTGTATATGCTGTACTGCAACAACATTGCATTTGTCCTCGCCCCGAGTTGACATAATGTAAACAGGAGCAGGTGCGCTGTCTTTGGCAGGGTATGTGGAGTATCACGCGCATCGAATTGTCGTGATTTCACCAATAGCAGTATAGATACATTCAATGAAATATTGAATCCTGAGTATGCAGTACTACTAGAACATTGTATTTGTCCTCGACCCCAGTTGACATAATATAAACAGGAGCAGGTCCGCTGTTTGGTTGCAACTGTGGAGCATAAGGCGCATAGATTTGTCGACGTACCACGAATAGCAGCGGAGATACTTTTAGATAAATACTTGAGCCTAATATGATAAACTGCAATTACAATATATTTGACAGGACACAGAGTTGATAATGCGCAAACCGGCTGATGTGCGCTGTATTTTGCAGGGAGTGTGGAGTATCACGCGCATCGAATTGTCGTGATATCGCCAATAGCAGTGTAGATACATTCAATGAAGTATTGAATCCGGAGTATGCAGTACTACAAGAACATTGCTTTTGTCTTCGACCCGAGTTGACATAATGTAAACAGCAACAGGTGCGCTCTATTTGGCAGCAAGTGTGCGGCATAACGCGCATCGAATTGTCGGGATATCACCAATAGCAGTGTATGTACGTTCAATGAAATATTGAATCCTGAATATGCAGTACTACAACTTCATAGCATTTGTCCTCGACCCCAGTTGACATAATGTAAACAGGAGCAGGTCCGCTGTATTTGACGGCAAATGTGGAGTATAACGCACACAGATTTGTCGACATACCACGAATAGTAGCGGAGATACGTTTAAATAAATACTTGAGCCTAATATGATAAACTGCAATTGCAATGTATTTGACAGGACACAGAGTTGACAATGCGCAAACTCCCTGGTGTGCTTAGCATTTGGCAGAGGATGAGGAGTATAACGCGCTTCGAATTGTCGGGATACCACGAATAGCAGTGTATATACGTTCAATGAAATATTGAATCCTGAATATGCTCTACTTGTAGCAACATTGCATTTGTTGTAGACCCGAGTTGACATAATGTAAACAGGAGCAGGTACGCTGTATTTGGCAGGAAATATGGAGTATCATGCGCATCGAATTGTCGGGATATCGCCATGGCAGTGTATATACGTTCAAAGAAATATGAATCCTGTGTATGCTGTACTGCAATAACATAGCATTTGCCCTCGATCCGTGTTGACATAATGTAACCAGGAGCAGGTGCGCTGTATTTGGCGGAAAATGAGGAGTATCATGCGAATCGAATTGTCGGGATATCACCAATAGCAGTGTAGAAACGTTCAATGCAATATTGAATCCTGAATATGCTGTACTGCAGCAACATTGCATTTGTCCTCGTCCCGAGTTGACATAATGTAAACAGGGGCAGGTGCGCTGTATTGGGCAGGAAATGTGGAGTATCACGCGCATCCAATTGTCGTGATATGCCCAATAGCAATGTAGATCCGTTCAATGAAATATTGAATCCTTAATATGCAGTACTACAACAACATTGCATTTGTCTTCGACCCCAGTTGACATAATATAAACAGGAGCAGGTCCGCTGTATTTGGCGGCAAATGAGGAGCATAACGCGCATAGATTTGTCGACATACTACTAATAGTAGCGGAGATACGCTTAAATAAATACTTGAGCCTAATATGATAAACTGCAATTACAACGTATTTGACAGGACACAGAGTTGACAATGCGCAAACCGGCTGATGTGCGTAGTATTTGGCATCGAATGTGGAGTATCATGCGCATCGAATTGTCGGGATATCACCAATAGCAGTGTATTTACGTTGAATGAAATATTTAATCCTGAATGTGCTGTACTGCAGCAACATTGCATTTGTCCTCGAAACGAGTTGACATAATGTAAACAAGAGCAGGTGCGCTGTATTTGGCAGGGAATGTGGAGTATCACACACATCGATTTGTAGGCATACCACCAATAGCAGCGGAGATACGTTTAATTGAATACTTAAGCCTAAATATGCAAAGCCACAATTACAATGAATTAGACAGGGACCTGAGTTGACATATCGCAAAGTGGCTAATTTGCGCTCTGTTTTGCAGCAACTGTGCGATATACCGCGCATCGAATTGACGAGGTCTCGTCAATAGCAGTGTAGATGTATTCAATGAAATATGAATCCTGTATAGGCTGTACCACAACAACATAGCATTTGCCCTCGACCCGAGTTGACATATTGTAAACAGGAGCAGAACCGCTACATTTGGCGGCAAATGAGAAGTATAACGCACATAAATTTGTCGACATACCACTAATAGCAGCGGAGATACGTTTACATAAATACTTGAGCCTAACATGATAATCTCCAATTACAATGTATTTGACAGGACACAGAGTTGACAATGCGCAAACCGGCTGATCTGCGTAGTATTTGGCAGCCAATGAGGAGTACAACGCGCATCGAATTGTCAGGATATCACTAATGGCAGTGTATATACGATCAGTGAAATATTGAATCCTGAATATCCTGAACGGCAAAAACATTGGATTTGTCCCCGACCCCAGTTGACATAATGTGAACCGGAGCAGTTCCCCTGTATTTGGCGGCAAATGAGGAGTATAACGCGCATAGATTTGTCGACATACCACGAATAGCTGCGGAGATATGTTTAAATAAATATTTGAGCCTAATATAATGAACTGCATTTACAATGTATTTGACAGGACACAGAGTTGACAATGCGCCAACCGGCTGATGTACGTAGTATTCTGCAGCGAATGTGGAGTACAACGCGCTTCGAATTGTCGGGATATCACGAATAGCAGTGTATATACATTCAATGAAATATTGAATCCTGAATGTGCTGTACTGCAAAAACATTGCATTTGTCCTTGACCCGAGTTGACATAATGTAAACAGGAGCAGGTGCGCTGTATTTGCCAGGGAATGTGGAGTACAACGCGCTTCGAATTGTCGGGATATCACGAATAGCAGAGTATATACGTTCAATGAAATATTGAATACTGAATATGCTGTACTGCAGCAACATTGCATTTGTCCTTGACCAGAGTTGACATAATGTAAACAGGAGCAGGTGCGCTGCAGTTGCCAGGGAATGTGGAGTACAACGCGCTTCGAATTGGCGGGATATCACGAATAGCAGTGTATATACGTTCAATGAAATATTGAATCCTGAATATGCTGTACTGCAGCAACATTGCATTTGTCCTCGAAACGAGTTAACATAATATATACAGGAGCAGGTGCACTGTATTTGGCAGGAAATGTGGAGTATCATGCGCGTCGAATTGCCGGGATATTACCATGGCAGCGTATATACGTTCAATGAAAAATTGAATCCCGTATATGGTGTACTGCAACAACATGACACTTGTCCACCATCCGAGTTGACATAATGTAAACAGGAGCAGGTGCGCTGTATTTGGCTGGGGATGTGGAGTATCATGCGCATCGAATTGTAGGCATACCACCAAAAGCACCGGAGATACGTTTTATTGAATACATAGGCCTAAATATGCAAAAGTACAAATACAATGAATTAGGCAGGGACCTGAGTTGACATAGCGCAAAGTGGCTGATTTGCGCTTTATTTGGCAGCATCTGTGCGGTATGCCGCTCATCGAATTGACACGATATCACCAATAGCAGTGTATATCCGTTCAATGAAATATTGAATCCTGGATATGAAGTACCGCAACAACATTGCATTTGTCCTCGACCCTAGTTGACATAATGTATACAGGAGCAGGTGCGCTGTATTTGGCAGGGAATGTGGAGTATCATGCGCATCGAATTGTAGGCATACCACCAAAAGCACCGGAGATACGTTTTATTGAATACATAGGCCTAAATATGCAAAAGTACAAATACAATGAATTAGGCAGGGACCTGAGTTGACATAGCGCAAAGTGGCTGATTTGCGCTTTATTTGGCAGCATCTGTGCGGTATGCCGCTCATCGAATTGACACGATATCACCAATAGCAGTGTATATCCGTTCAATGAAATATTGAATCCTGGATATGAAGTACCGCAACAACATTGCATTTGTCCTCGACCCGAGTGGGACATAATGTAAACAGGAGCAGGTGCGCTGTATTTGGCAGGGAATGTGGAGTATAACGCGCTTCGAATTGTCGGGATATCACGAATAGCAGTGTATATACGTTCAATAAATGTTGAATCCTGAATATGCTGTACTGCAACAACATTGCATGTGTCCTCGACCCGAGTTGACATAATGTAAAGAGCAAAAGTTGCGTCGTATGTGGCAGGACATGTGGACTATCACGCGTATGGAATTGTCGGGATATCACCAATGGCAGTGTAGATACATTCAATGAAATATTGAATCCTGAGTATGCAGTACTACTAGAACATTGTATTTGTCCTCGACCCCAGTTGACATAATATAAACAGGAGCAGGTCCGCTGTTTGGTAGCAACTGTGGAGCATAAGGCGCATAGATTTGTCGACGTACCACGAATAGCAGCGGAGATACTTTTAAATAAATACTTGAGCCTAATATGATAAACTGCAATTACAATGTATTAGACAGGACACAGAGTTGACAATGCGCCAATTCTCTGATGTGCGTAGTATTTGGCAGCGAATGAGGAGTATAACGCGCTTCGAATTGTTGGCATATCACGAATAGTAGTGTATATACGTTCAATGAAGTATTGAATCCTGGATATGCAGTACTGCAACAACATTGTATTTATCCTCGATCCGAGTTGACATAATGTAAACAGGAGCAGGTGCGCTGTATTTGGCGGCAGATGAGGAGTATAACGCGCATAGATTTGTCGACGTACCACGAATAGCAGCGGAGATACTTTTAAATAAATACTTGAGCCTAATATGATAAACTGCAATTACAATGTATTAGACAGGACACAGAGTTGACAATGCGCCAATTCTCTGATGTGCGTAGTATTTGGCAGCGAATGAGGAGTATAACGCGCTTCGAATTGTTGGCATATCACGAATAGCAGTGTATATACGTTCAATGAAGTATTGAATCCTGGATATGCAGTACTGCAACAACATTGTATTTGTCCCCGAACCGAGTTGACATAATGTAAACAAGAGCAGGTGCGTTGTCTTTGGCAGGGAATGTGGAGTATCACGCGCATCGAATTGTCGTGATATCGCCAATAGCAGTGTAGATACATTCAATGAAGTATTGAATCCGGAGTATGCAGTACTACAAGAACATTGCTTTTGTCTTCGACCCCAGTTGCCATAATGTAAACAGGAGCAGGTCCGCTGTTTGGCGGCAACTGTGGAGCATAAGGCGCATCGAATTGTAGGCATACCACCAATAGCATCGGAGATACGTTTAATTGAATACATAAGCCTAAGTATGCAAAACTACAATTACAATGAATTAGGCAGGGACCTGAGTTGACATAGCGCAAAGTGGCTGATTTGCGCTCTATTTGGCAGCAACTGTGCGGTATAGCGCGCATCGAATTGACGAAATATCTCCAGTAGCAGTGTAGATACATTCAATGAAATATTGTATCCAGTATATGCTGTACTGCAAAAACAATGCATTTGTCCTCGACCCGAATGACATAATGTAAACAGGAGCAGGTGCGCTGTATTTGGCAGGAAATGTGGAGTATCATGCGCATCGAATTGTCGGGATATCACCATGGCAGTGTATATACGTTCAATGAGATATTGAATCCTGTATATGCTGTACTGCAACAACACTGCATTTGACCTCGAAAACAGTTTTCATAATGTAAACAGGCGCTGGCCCGCTGTTTGGCGGCTGCTGTGGAGTATAACGCTCATGGAATTGACGAAATATCACCAATAGTAGTGTAGATAGGTTCAATGAAGTATTGAGTCCTGAGTATGCAGTACTACGAGAACATTGCATTTGTCTTCGACCCCAGTTGATATAATGTAAACAGGAGCAGATGCGCCGTATTTGGCTGGAAATGTGGAGTGTCACGAGCATCGATTTGTCGGGATATCACCAATAGCAGTGTATATACGTTCAATGAAGTATTGAATCCAGTATATGCAGTACTGCAAAAACACTGCATCTGTCCTCGACCAAAATTGACACAATGTAAACAAGAGCAGGGGCGCTGTATTTGGCGGAAAATGAGGAGTATCATGCGAATCGAATTGTCCGGATATCACCATGGCAGTGTATATACGTTCAATGAAATATTGAATCCTGTATATGCTGTACTGCAACAACATTGCATTTGTCCTCGATCCGAGTTGACATAATGTAAACAGGAGCAGGTGCGCTGTATTTGGCGGCAGATGAGGAGTATAACGCGCATAGATTTGTCGACGTACCACGAATAGCAGCGGAGATACTTTTAAATAAATACTTGAGCCTAATATGATAAACTGCAATTACAATGTATTTGACAGGACACAGAGTTGACAATGCGCCAATTCTCTGATGTGCGTAGTATTTGGCAGCGAATGAGGAGTATAACGCGCTTCGAATTGTTGGCATATCACGAATAGCAGTGTATATACGTTCAATGAAGTATTGAATCCTGGATATGCAATACTACAACAATATTGCATTTGTCCTTGACCCGAGTTGACATAATGTAAACGGGAGCAGGTGCGCTGCATTTGCCAGGGAATGTGGAGTATAACGCGCTTCGAATTGTCGGGATATCACGAATAGCAGTGTATATACGTTCAATGAAATGTTGAATCCTGAATATCCTGTACTGCAAAAACATTGGATTTGTCCTCGGCCCGAGTTGACATAATGTAAACAGGAGCAGGTGTGCCGTTTATGGCAGGAAATGTGTAGTATTACGCGCATCGAATTGCCGGGATGTCACCAATAGCAGTGTATATACGTTCAATGAAGTATTTAATCCTGTATATGCTGTACTGCAAAAACAATGCATTTGTCCTCGAACACAGTTGACACAATGCAAACAAGAACAGGTGCGCTGTATTGGGCAGGGAAAGTGGAGTACAACTCGCTTCGAATTGTCGTGATATGACCAATAGCAATGTAGATACATTCAATGAAGTATTGAATCCTGAATATGCATTACTACAAAAACGTTGCATTTGTCCTCAACCCAAGTTGATATAAAGTAAACAGGGGCAGGTGCGCTGTATTTGGCGGCAACTGTGGAGCATAACGCGCATCGAATTGTAGGCATACCACCAATAGCACCGGAGGTCCGTTTAATTGAATACTTAGGACTAAATATGCTAAACTACAATTACAATGAATTGGGCAGAGACCTGAGTTGACATAGCGCACAGTGGCTGATTTGCGCTCTATTTGGCAGCAAGTGTGCTGTATTACGCGCATCGAGTTGTCGGGATATCACCAATAACAGTGTATTCACGTTCAATGAAATATTGAATCCTGAATATGCAGTACTTGCAGCAACATTGTAATTGTCCTCGACCCCAGTTGACTTAATGTAAACAGGAGCAGGTGCGCTGTTTGGCGGCAAATGAGGAGTATGACGCACATAGGTTTGTCGACATACCACTAATAGCAGCGGAGATACGTTTAAATAAATATTTGAGCCTAATATAATGAACTCCAATTACAATGTATTTGACAGGACACAGAGTTGACAATGCGCCAACCGGCTGATGTACGTAGTATTCTGCAGCGAATAAGGAGTATAACGCGCATCGAATTGTCGGGATATCACCAATAGCAGGATATGTACGTTCAATGAAATATTGAATCCTGAATATGGTGTACTGCAACAACATTGCAATTGTCTTCGACCCCAGTTGACATAATGTAAACAGGAGCAGGTGCGCTGTATTTGGCAGGGAATGTGGAGTATCACGCGCATCGAGTTGTCGGGATGTCACCAATAACAGTGTATTCACGTTCAATGAAATATTGAATCCTGAATATGCAGTACTTGCAGCAACATTGCATTTGTCCTCGACCCGAGTTGACATAATGTAAACAGGAGCAGGTGCGCTGTTTGGCGGCAAATGAGGAGTATAACGCGCATAGATTTGTTGACATATCACTAATAGCAGCGGAGATACGTTTAAATAAATACTTGAGCCTAACATGATAATCTGCAATTACAATGTATTTGACAGGACAGAGTGTTGACAATGCGCAAACCGGCTGATCTGCGTCGTATTTGGCAGCCAATGAGGTGTACAACGCGCATCGAATTGTCAGGATATCACTAATGGCAGTGTATATACATTCAATGAAATATTGAATCCTGAATATCCTGAACGGCAGAAACATTGGATTTGTCCCCGACCCGAGTCGACATAATGTAAACGGAAGCAGGTGCGATGTTTGGCGACAGCTGTGGAGCATAACGCGCATCGAATTGTAGGCATACCACCTATAGCACCGGAGATACGTTTAATTGAATACATAAGCCTAAATATGCAAAAATACAATTGCAATGAATTCGGCAGGGACCTGAGTTTACGCAGCGCAAAGTGGCTGATTTGCGCTCTATTTGGTAGCAACTCTGCGGCATACCGCGCATCGAATTGACGGGATATCACAAATAGCAGTGTAGGTCTGTTCAATGAAATATTGATTCCTGAATATGCTTTACTGCAACATCATTGCAATTGTCCTCGACCCCAGTTGACTTAATGTAAACAGGAGCAGGTCCGCTTTATTTGGCGGCAAATGAGGAGTATAACGCGCATCGAATTGTCGGCATATCACCAATAGCAGTGTATATACGTTCAATGAAATATTGAATCCTGAATGTGTTGTACTGCAAAAACATTGCATTTGTCATTGACCCTAGTTGACATAATGTATACAGGAGCAGGTGCGCTGTATTTGGCAGGAAATGTGGAGTATCATGCGCATCGAATTGTAGGCATACCACCAAAAGCACCGGAGATACGTTTTATTGAATACATAGGCCTAAATATGCAAAAGTACAAATACAATGAATTAGGCAGGGACCTGAGTTGACATAGCGCAAAGTGGCTGATTTGCGCTTTATTTGGCAGCATCTGTGCGGTATGCCGCTCATCGAATTGACACGATATCACCAATAGCAGTGTATATCCGTTCAATGAAATATTGAATCCTGGATATGAAGTACCGCAACAACATTGCATTTGTCCTCGACCCGAGTGGGACATAATGTAAACAAGAGCAGGTGCGCTGTATTTGGCAGGGAATGTGGAGTATAACGCGCTTCGAATTGTCGGGATATCACGAATAGCAGTGTATATACGTTCAATAAATGTTGAATCCTGAATATGCTGTACTGCAACAACATTGCATGTGTCCTCGACCCGAGTTGACATAATGTAAAGAGCAAAAGTTGCGTCGTATGTGGCAGGACATGTGGACTATCACGCGTATGGAATTGTCGGGATATCACCAATGGCAGTGTAGATACATTCAATGAAATATTGAATCCTGAGTATGCAGTACTACTAGAACATTGTATTTGTCCTCGACCCCAGTTGACATAATATAAACAGGAGCAGGTCCGCTGTTTGGTAGCAACTGTGGAGCATAAGGCGCATAGATTTGTCGACGTACCACGAATAGCAGCGGAGATACTTTTAAATAAATACTTGAGCCTAATATGATAAACTGCAATTACAATGTATTAGACAGGACACAGAGTTGACAATGCGCCAATTCTCTGATGTGCGTAGTATTTGGCAGCGAATGAGGAGTATAACGCGCTTCGAATTGTCGGCATATCACGAATAGCAGTGTATATACGTTCAATGAAGTATTGAATCCTGGATATGCAGTACTGCAACAACATTGCATTTGTCCTCGATCCGAGTTGACATAATGTAAACAGGAGCAGGTGCGCTGTATTTGGCGGCAGATGAGGAGTATAACGCGCATAGATTTGTCGACGTACCACGAATAGCAGCGGAGATACTTTTAAATAAATACTTGAGCCTAATATGATAAACTGCAATTACAATGTATTAGACAGGACACAGAGTTGACAATGCGCCAATTCTCTGATGTGCGTAGTATTTGGCAGCGAATGAGGAGTATAACGCGCTTCGAATTGTTGGCATATCACGAATAGCAGTGTATATACGTTCAATGAAGTATTGAATCCTGGATATGCAGTACTGCAACAACATTGTATTTATCCTCGACCCGAGTGGGAAATAATGTAAACAGGAGCAGGTGTGCTGTATTTGGCAGGTAATGTGGAGAATCACGCGCATGGAGTTGTCGGGATATCACCAATAGCAGTGTATATATGTTCAGTGAAGTATTGAATCCTGTATGTGCTGTACTGCAAAAACAATGCATTTGTCCCCGAACCGAGTTGACATAATGTAAACAAGAGCAGGTGCGTTGTCTTTGGCAGGGAATGTGGAGTATCACGCGCATCGAATTGTCGTGATATCGCCAATAGCAGTGTAGATACATTCAATGAAGTATTGAATCCGGAGTATGCAGTACTACAAGAACATTGCTTTTGTTTTCGACCCCAGTTGCCATAATGTAAACAGGAGCAGGTCCGCTGTTTGGCGGCAACTGTGGAGCATAAGGCGCATCGAATTGTAGGCATACCACCAATAGCACCGGAGATACGTTTAATTGAATACATAAGCCTAAGTATGCAAAACTACAATTACAATGAATTAGGCAGGGACCTGAGTTGACATAGCGCAAAGTGGCTGATTTGCGCTCTATTTGGCAGCAACTGTGCGGTATAGCGCGCATCGATTTGTCGGGATATCACCAATAGCAGTGTATATACGTTCAATGAAGTATTGAATCCAGTATATGCTGTACTGCAAAAACACTGCATCTGTCCTCGACCAAAATTGACACAATGTAAACAAGAGCAGGGGCGCTGTATTTGGCGGAAAATGAGGAGTATCATGCGAATCGAATTGTCGGGATATCACCATGGCAGTGTATATACGTTCAATGAAATATTGAATCCTGTATATGCTGTACTGCAACAACATTGCATTTGTCCTCGATCCGAGTTGACATAATGTAAACAGGAGCAGGTGCGCTGTATTTGGCGGCAGATGAGGAGTATAACGCGCATAGATTTGTCGACGTACCACGAATAGCAGCGGAGATACTTTTAAATAAATACTTGAGCCTAATATGATAAACTGCAATTACAATGTATTAGACAGGACACAGAGTTGACAATGCGCCAATTCTCTGATGTGCGTAGTATTTGGCAGCGAATGAGGAGTATAACGCGCTTCGAATTGTTGGCATATCACGAATAGCAGTGTATATACGTTCAATGAAGTATTGAATCCTGGATATGCAGTACTGCAACAACATTGTATTTATCCTCGATCCGAGTTGACATAATGTAAACAGGAGCAGGTGCGCTGTATTTGGCGGCAGATGAGGAGTATAACGCGCATAGATTTGTCGACGTACCACGAATAGCAGCGGAGATACTTTTAAATAAATACTTGAGCCTAATATGATAAACTGCAATTACAATGTATTAGACAGGACACAGAGTTGACAATGCGCCAATTCTCTGATGTGCGTAGTATTTGGCAGCGAATGAGGAGTATAACGCGCTTCGAATTGTTGGCATATCACGAATAGCAGTGTATATACGTTCAATGAAGTATTGAATCCTGGATATGCAGTACTGCAACAACATTGTATTTGTCCCCGAACCGAGTTGACATAATGTAAACAAGAGCAGGTGCGTTGTCTTTGGCAGGGAATGTGGAGTATCACGCGCATCGAATTGTCGTGATATCGCCAATAGCAGTGTAGATTCATTCAATGAAGTATTGAATCCGGAGTATGCAGTACTACAAGAACATTGCTTTTGTCTTCGACCCCAGTTGCCATAATGTAAACAGGAGCAGGTCCGCTGTTTGGCGGCAACTGTGGAGCATAAGGCGCATCGAATTGTAGGCATACCACCAATAGCATCGGAGATACGTTTAATTGAATACATAAGCCTAAGTATGCAAAACTACAATTACAATGAATTAGGCAGGGACCTGAGTTGACATAGCGCAAAGTGGCTGATTTGCGCTCTATTTGGCAGCAACTGTGCGGTATAGCGCGCATCGAATTGACGAAATATCTCCAGTAGCAGTGTAGATACATTCAATGAAATATTGTATCCAGTATATGCTGTACTGCAAAAACAATGCATTTGTCCTCGACCCGAATGACATAATGTAAACAGGAGCAGGTGCGCTGTATTTGGCAGGAAATGTGGAGTATCATGCGCATCGAATTGTCGGGATATCACCATGGCAGTGTATATACGTTCAATGAGATATTGAATCCTGTATATGCTGTACTGCAACAACACTGCATTTGACCTCGAAAACAGTTTTCATAATGTAAACAGGCGCTGGCCCGCTGTTTGGCGGCTGCTGTGGAGTATAACGCTCATGGAATTGACGAAATATCACCAATAGTAGTGTAGATAGGTTCAATGAAGTATTGAGTCCTGAGTATGCAGTACTACGAGAACATTGCATTTGTCTTCGACCCCAGTTGATATAATGTAAACAGGAGCAGATGCGCCGTATTTGGCTGGAAATGTGGAGTGTCACGAGCATCGATTTGTCGGGATATCACCAATAGCAGTGTATATACGTTCAATGAAGTATTGAATCCAGTATATGCTGTACTGCAAAAACACTGCATCTGTCCTCGACCAAAATTGACACAATGTAAACAAGAGCAGGGGCGCTGTATTTGGCGGAAAATGAGGAGTATCATGCGAATCGAATTGTCGGGATATCACCATGGCAGTGTATATACGTTCAATGAAATATTGAATCCTGTATATGCTGTACTGCAACAACATTGCATTTGTCCTCGATCCGAGTTGACATAATGTAAACAGGAGCAGGTGCGCTGTATTTGGCGGCAGATGAGGAGTATAACGCGCATAGATTTGTCGACGTACCACGAATAGCAGCGGAGATACTTTTAAATAAATACTTGAGCCTAATATGATAAACTGCAATTACAATGTATTTGACAGGACACAGAGTTGACAATGCGCCAATTCTCTGATGTGCGTAGTATTTGGCAGCGAATGAGGAGTATAACGCGCTTCGAATTGTTGGCATATCACGAATAGCAGTGTATATACGTTCAATGAAGTATTGAATCCTGGATATGCAATACTACAACAATATTGCATTTGTCCTTGACCCGAGTTGACATAATGTAAACGGGAGCAGGTGCGCTGCATTTGCCAGGGAATGTGGAGTATAACGCGCTTCGAATTGTCGGGATATCACGAATAGCAGTGTATATACGTTCAATGAAATGTTGAATCCTGAATATCCTGTACTGCAAAAACATTGGATTTGTCCTCGGCCCGAGTTGACATAATGTAAACAGGAGCAGGTGTGCCGTTTATGGCAGGAAATGTGTAGTATTACGCGCATCGAATTGCCGGGATGTCACCAATAGCAGTGTATATACGTTCAATGAAGTATTTAATCCTGTATATGCTGTACTGCAAAAACAATGCATTTGTCCTCGAACACAGTTGACACAATGCAAACAAGAACAGGTGCGCTGTATTGGGCAGGGAAAGTGGAGTACAACTCGCTTCGAATTGTAGTGATATGACCAATAGCAATGTAGATACATTCAATGAAGTATTGAATCCTGAATATGCATTACTACAAAAACGTTGCATTTGTCCTCAACCCAAGTTGATATAAAGTAAACAGGGGCAGGTGCGCTGTATTTGGCGGCAACTGTGGAGCATAACGCGCATCGAATTGTAGGCATACCACCAATAGCACCGGAGGTCCGTTTAATTGAATACTTAGGACTAAATATGCTAAACTACAATTACAATGAATTGGGCAGAGACCTGAGTTGACATAGCGCACAGTGGCTGATTTGCGCTCTATTTGGCAGCAAGTGTGCTGTATCACGCGCATCGAGTTGTCGGGATATCACCAATAACAGTGTATTCACGTTCAATGAAATATTGAATCCTGAATATGCAGTACTTGCAGCAACATTGTAATTGTCCTCGACCCCAGTTGACTTAATGTAAACAGGAGCAGGTGCGCTGTTTGGCGGCAAATGAGGAGTATGACGCACATAGGTTTGTCGACATACCACTAATAGCAGCGGAGATACGTTTAAATAAATATTTGAGCCTAATATAATGAACTGTAATTACAATGTATTTGACAGGACACAGAGTTGACAATGCGCCAACCGGCTGATGTACGTAGTATTCTGCAGCGAATAAGGAGTATAACGCGCATCGAATTGTCGGGATATCACCAATAGCAGGATATGTACGTTCAATGAAATATTGAATCCTGAATATGGTGTACTGCAACAACATTGCAATTGTCTTCGACCCCAGTTGACATAATGTAAACAGGAGCAGGTGCGCTGTATTTGGCAGGGAATGTGGAGTATCACGCGCATCGAGTTGTCGGGATGTCACCAATAACAGTGTATTCACGTTCAATGAAATATTGAATCCTGAATATGCAGTACTTGCAGCAACATTGCATTTGTCCTCGACCCGAGTTGACATAATGTAAACAGGAGCAGGTGCGCTGTTTGGCGGCAAATGAGGAGTATAACGCGCATAGATTTGTCGACATATCACTAATAGCAGCGGAGATACGTTTAAATAAATACTTGAGCCTAACATGATAATCTGCAATTACAATGTATTTGACAGGACAGAGTGTTGACAATGCGCAAACCGGCTGATCTGCGTCGTATTTGGCAGCCAATGAGGTGTACAACGCGCATCGAATTGTCAGGATATCACTAATGGCAGTGTATATACATTCAATGAAATATTGAATCCTGAATATCCTGAACGGCAGAAACATTGGATTTGTCCCCGACCCGAGTCGACATAATGTAAACGGAAGCAGGTGCGATGTTTGGCGACAGCTGTGGAGCATAACGCGCATCGAATTGTAGGCATACCACCTATAGCACCGGAGATACGTTTAATTGAATACATAAGCCTAAATATGCAAAAATACAATTGCAATGAATTCGGCAGGGACCTGAGTTTACGCAGCGCAAAGTGGCTGATTTGCGCTCTATTTGGTAGCAACTCTGCGGCATACCGCGCATCGAATTGACGGGATATCACAAATAGCAGTGTAGGTCTGTTCAATGAAATATTGATTCCTGAATATGCTTTACTGCAACAACATTGCAATTGTCCTCGACCCCAGTTGACTTAATGTAAACAGGAGCAGGTCCGCTTTATTTGGCGGCAAATGAGGAGTATAACGCGCATCGAATTGTCGGCATATCACGAATAGCAGTGTATATACGTTCAATGAAATATTGAATCCTGAATGTGTTGTACTGCAAAAACATTGCATTTGTCATTGACCCTAGTTGACATAATGTATACAGGAGCAGGTGCGCTGTATTTGGCAGGAAATGTGGAGTATCATGCGCATCGAATTGTAGGCATACCACCAAAAGCACCGGAGATACGTTTTATTGAATACATAGGCCTAAATATGCAAAAGTACAAATACAATGAATTAGGCAGGGACCTGAGTTGACATAGCGCAAAGTGGCTGATTTGCGCTTTATTTGGCAGCATCTGTGCGGTATGCCGCTCATCGAATTGACACGATATCACCAATAGCAGTGTATATCCGTTCAATGAAATATTGAATCCTGGATATGCAGTACTGCAACAACATTGCATTTGTCCTCGACCCGAGTGGGACATAATGTAAACAGGAGCAGGTGCGCTGTATTTGGCAGGGAATGTGGAGTATAACGCGCTTCGAATTGTCGGGATATCACGAATAGCAGTGTATATACGTTCAATAAATGTTGAATCCTGAATATGCTGTACTGCAACAACATTGCATGTGTCCTCGACCCGAGTTGACATAATGTAAAGAGCAAAAGTTGCGTCGTATGTGGCAGGACATGTGGACTATCACGCGTATGGAATTGTCGGGATATCACCAATGGCAGTGTAGATACATTCAATGAAATATTGAATCCTGAGTATGCAGTACTACTAGAACATTGTATTTGTCCTCGACCCCAGTTGACATAATATAAACAGGAGCAGGTCCGCTGTTTGGTAGCAACTGTGGAGCATAAGGCGCATAGATTTGTCGACGTACCACGAATAGCAGCGGAGATACTTTTAAATAAATACTTGAGCCTAATATGATAAACTGCAATTACAATGTATTAGACAGGACACAGAGTTGACAATGCGCCAATTCTCTGATGTGCGTAGTATTTGGCAGCGAATGAGGAGTATAACGCGCTTCGAATTGTTGGCATATCACGAATAGCAGTGTATATACGTTCAATGAAGTATTGAATCCTGGATATGCAGTACTGCAACAACATTGCATTTGTCCTCGACCCGAGTTGACATAATGTAAACAGGAGCAGGTGCGCTGTATTTGGCGGCAAATGAGGAGTATAACGCGCATAGATTTGTCGACGTACCACGAATAGCAGCGGAGATACTTTTAAATAAATACTTGAGCCTAATATGATAAACTGCAATTACAATGTATTAGACAGGACACAGAGTTGACAATGCGCCAATTCTCTGATGTGCGTAGTATTTGGCAGCGAATGAGGAGTATAACGCGCTTCGAATTGTTGGCATATCACGAATAGCAGTGTATATACGTTCAATGAAGTATTGAATCCTGGATATGCAGTACTGCAACAACATTGTATTTATCCTCGACCCGAGTGGGAAATAATGTAAACAGGAGCAGGTGTGCTGTATTTGGCAGGTAATGTGGAGAATCACGCGCATGGAGTTGTCGGGATATCACCAATAGCAGTGTATATATGTTCAGTGAAGTATTGAATCCTGTATGTGCTGTACTGCAAAAACAATGCATTTGTCCCCGAACCGAGTTGACATAATGTAAACAAGAGCAGGTGCGTTGTCTTTGGCAGGGAATGTGGAGTATCACGCGCATCGAATTGTCGTGATATCGCCAATAGCAGTGTAGATACATTCAATGAAGTATTGAATCCGGAGTATGCAGTACTACAAGAACATTGCTTTTGTCTTCGACCCCAGTTGCCATAATGTAAACAGGAGCAGGTCCGCTGTTTGGCGGCAACTGTGGAGCATAAGGCGCATCGAATTGTAGGCATACCACCAATAGCACCGGAGATACGTTTAATTGAATACATAAGCCTAAGTATGCAAAACTACAACTACAATGAATTAGGCAGGGACCTGAGTTGACATAGCGCAAAGTGGCTGATTTGCGCTCTATTTGGCAGCAACTGTGCGGTATAGCGCGCATCGATTTGTCGGGATATCACCAATAGCAGTGTATATACGTTCAATGAAGTATTGAATCCAGTATATGCTGTACTGCAAAAACACTGCATCTGTCCTCGACCAAAATTGACACAATGTAAACAAGAGCAGGGGCGCTGTATTTGGCGGAAAATGAGGAGTATCATGCGAATCGAATTGTCGGGATATCACCATGGCAGTGTATATACGTTCAATGAAATATTGAATCCTGTATATGCTGTACTGCAACAACATTGCATTTGTCCTCGATCCGAGTTGACATAATGTAAACAGGAGCAGGTGCGCTGTATTTGGCGGCAGATGAGGAGTATAACGCGCATAGATTTGTCGACGTACCACGAATAGCAGCGGAGATACTTTTAAATAAATACTTGAGCCTAATATGATAAACTGCAATTACAATGTATTTGACAGGACACAGAGTTGACAATGTGCCAATTCTCTGATGTGCGTAGTATTTGGCAGGAAATGTGTAGTATTACGCGCATCGAATTGCCGGGATATCACCAATAGCAGTGTATATACGTTCAATGAAGTATTTAATCCTGTATATGCTGTACTGCAAAAACAATGCATTTGTCCTCGAACACAGTTGACACAATGCAAACAAGAACAGGTGCGCTGTATTGGGCAGGGAAAGTGGAGTACAACTCGCTTCGAATTGTCGTGATATGACCAATAGCAATGTAGATACATTCAATGAAGTATTGAATCCTGAATATGCATTACTACAAAAACGTTGCATTTGTCCTCAACCCAAGTTGATATAAAGTAAACAGGGGCAGGTGCGCTGTATTTGGCGGCAACTGTGGAGCATAACGCGCATCGAATTGTAGGCATACCACCAATAGCACCGGAGGTCCGTTTAATTGAATACTTAGGACTAAATATGCTAAACTACAATTACAATGAATTGGGCAGAGACCTGAGTTGACATAGCGCACAGTGGCTGATTTGCGCTCTATTTGGCAGCAAGTGTGCTGTATTACGCGCATCGAGTTGTCGGGATATCACCAATAACAGTGTATTCACGTTCAATGAAATATTGAATCCTGAATATGCAGTACTTGCAGCAACATTGTAATTGTCCTCGACCCCAGTTGACTTAATGTAAACAGGAGCAGGTGCGCTGTTTGGCGGCAAATGAGGAGTATGACGCACATAGGTTTGTCGACATACCACTAATAGCAGCGGAGATACGTTTAAATAAATATTTGAGCCTAATATAATGAACTGTAATTACAATGTATTTGACAGGACACAGAGTTGACAATGCGCCAACCGGCTGATGTACGTAGTATTCTGCAGCGAATAAGGAGTATAACGCGCATCGAATTGTCGGGATATCACCAATAGCAGGATATGTACGTTCAATGAAGTATTGAATCCTGAATATGGTGTACTGCAACAACATTGCAATTGTCTTCGACCCCAGTTGACATAATGTAAACAGGAGCAGGTGCGCTGTATTTGGCAGGGAATGTGGAGTATCACGCGCATCGAGTTGTCGGGATGTCACCAATAACAGTGTATTCACGTTCAATGAAATATTGAATCCTGAATATGCAGTACTTGCAGCAACATTGCATTTGTCCTCGACCCGAGTTGACATAATGTAAACAGGAGCGGGTGCGCTGTTTGGCGGCAAATGAGGAGTATAACGCGCATAGATTTGTTGACATATCACTAATAGCAGCGGAGATACGTTTAAATAAATACTTGAGCCTAACATGATAATCTGCAATTACAATGTATTTGACAGGACAGAGTGTTGACAATGCGCAAACCGGCTGATCTGCGTCGTATTTGGCAGCCAATGAGGTGTACAACGCGCATCGAATTGTCAGGATATCACTAATGGCAGTGTATATACATTCAATGAAATATTGAATCCTGAATATCCTGAACGGCAGAAACATTGGATTTGTCCCCGACCCGAGTCGACATAATGTAAACGGAAGCAGGTGCGATGTTTGGCAGCAACTGTGCGGCACAGCGCGCATCGAATTGACGAGATATCACAAATAGCAGTGTAGATCCGTTCAATGGAATATTGAATCCTGAATATGCTGTAATGCAACAACATTGCTTTGTCCTCGACCCGAGTTGACATAATGTAAACAGGAGCAGGTGCGCCGTATTGGGCAGGTAATGTGAAGTATCATGCGCATCGAATTGTGGCGATATCACCATGGCAGTGTATATACGTTCAATGAAATATTGAATTCTGTATATGCTGTACTGCAACAACATTGCATTTGTCTTCGATCCGAGTTGACATAATGTAAACAGGAGCAGGTCCGCTGTTTGGCGGCAACTGTGGATCATAACGCGCATCGAACTGTAGGCATACCACCAATAGCACCGGAGATACGTTTATTTGAATACATAAGCCTCAGTATGCAAAACTACAATTACAATGAATTAGGCAGGGACCTGAGTTGACATAGCGCAAAGTGGCTGATTTGCGCTCTATTTGGCTGCAACTGAGCGGTATAGCGCGCATCGAATTGACGAAATATCTCCAGTACCAGTGTAGATACATTCAATGAAATATTGAATCCAGTATATGCTGTACTGCAAAAACAATGCATTTGTCCTCGACCCGAATGACATAATGTAAACAGGAGCAGGTGCGCTGTATTTGGCAGGAAATGTGGAGTATCATGCGCATCGAATTGTCGGGATATCACCATGGCAGTGTATATACGTTCAATGAGATATTGAATCCTGTATATGCTGCACTGCGACAACATTGCATTTGACCTCGAAAACAGTTTTCATAATGTAAACAAGCGCTGGCCCGCTGTTTGGCGGCTGCTGTGGAGTATAACGCTCATGGAACTGACGAAATATCACCAATAGTAGTGTAGATAGGTTCAATGAAGTATTGAGTTCTGAGTATGCAGTACTACGAGAACATTGCATTTGTCTTCGACCCCAGTTGATATAATGTAAACAGGAGCAGATGCGCCGTATTTGGCTGGAAATGTGGAGTGTCACGCGCATCGATTTGTCGGGATATCACCAATAGCAGTGTATATACGTTCAATGGAATATTGAATCGTGTATATGCTGTACTACAGCAACATTGCATTTGTCCTCTATCCGAGTTGACATAATGTAAACACGAGCAAGTGCGCTGTATTTGGCAGGAAATGTGGAGTATCATGCGAATCGAATTGTCGGGATATCACCATGGCAGTGTATATACGTTCAATGAAATATTGAATCCTGTATATGCTGTACTGCAACAACATTGCATTTGTCCTCGATCCGTGTTGACATAATGTAAACAGGAGTAGGTGCGCCGTATTTGGCAGGTAATGTGGAGTATCATGCGAATCGAATTGTCGGGATATCACCATGGCAGTGTATATACGTTCAATGAAATATTGAATCCTGTATATGCTGTACTGCAACAACATTGCATTTGTCCTCGATCCGTGTTGACATAATGTAAACAGGAGTAGGTGTGCCGTATTTGGCAGGGAATGTGGAGTATCACGCGCATCGAATTGTCGGGATATCACCAATGGCAGTGTATGTACGTTCAATCAAGTATTGAATCCGGTATATGATGTACTGCCAAAACAATGCATTTGTCCTCGACCCGAATGACATAATGTAAACAGGAGCAGGTGCGCTGTTTGGCTGCAACTGTGGAGTATAACGCGCATAGATTTGTCGACATACCACTAATAGCAGCGGAGATACGTTTACATAAATACTTGAGCCTAACATGATAATCTCCAATTACAATGTATTTGACAGGACACAGAGTTGACAATGCGCAAACCGGCTGATCTGCGTAGTATTTGGCAGCCAATGAGGAGTATAACGCGAATCGATTTGTCCAGATATCTGGAATGGAAACTGAGAGACTCTCAATTGAATACTTAAGATAGAATCTGCAAAGCACCAATATCTCCGTATTTGACAGCACCTAGAGTTAACATAACGCAAACCGAATGACGTGCGCTGCATTTGGTAGCATATGTGGAGCAGTGCGCGTATCGAAATGTCGACGTACCACCAAGAGCAGCGGAGATACGCTTAATTAAATACTTGAGCCAAAATATGATAAACTGCAATTACGCTGGATTTGACAGGAGACAGATTTAACATTGCGCAAGCCGGTTAATGTGCACTGTATTTGGCAGCAAGTGTGCGGTATACCGCGCATCGAATTGACGAAATATCACTAATAGCAGTGTAGAAAATTTCAATGGAATATTGATTCCTGAATATCCAGTACAGCAATAGCATTGGATTTGACCTCGATCCGAGATTACTTAATGTAAACAGTTGCAAGTGCGCTCTATTTGGCAGCAAATGTGGAGTTTAACGCGTATCGAACTATCGAGATGTCTGGAATAGAAACTGGAATACGCTCAAATGAATATTTAAAACTGAATATGCAAAACAGGAATAACGCTGGATTTGTCAGGACACAGAGTTGACATTGAGTAAACCGGTTGATGTGCGCTGTATTTGGCAGCATCTCTGGAATAGAACGAGCATCGAATTTTCTTCGTATCTCCAATCGAAACGAAGCAACGTTCAATTGAATATTGAAGGCTGAATATACAGTACTGCAATAACATTGGATTTGACCTCGACCCGATTTGACATAATGTAAACTGGAGCAGCTCCGCTTAATTTCGCAGCGAATGAGGAGTTTAACGCTGAACCACTTGTCTAGATATCACCAATAACAGTGCGGATACGTTTAATTGAGTATTTAACACAGACTCTGCAAAATTGCAATTACGCTGCACTTGACAGGGCCCAGAGTTGACATAGGGCAAACCGAATGACGTGCGCTGAATTTGGCCGCATATGTGGAGTAACGCACGTCGAATTGTCGAGATTTCAACAATAGCAGTGTATAAACAATTAAGGGAATATTGAATCCTGAATATGCAGTACAGCAATAACATTGGATTTGACCATGACCCGAGTTGATATAATTTAAACAGGAGCAGGTGCGCTATATGCGAGAGCAAGTGTGGAGTAGAACGCGCATCGAATTGAATGACGCGCGCTGTATTTGATAGCATATGTGGAGTGGAACGCGCATAGAATTGTTGAGACATCTGGAATAAAATCTGAGATCAGCGCAATTGAATATTTCTGGCAGAATTTCCTAAACTACAGTAACGCTATATTTGACAGAGCACAGAGTTAGCATAGCGCAAACCGGCCGAAGGGCGCTGTTTTTCTCAGCTAATGGGATGTATAACGCGCATCGAATTTTCGACATGCCATCAATAGCTGCGGAGATACGTTTAATTGGAAAATGCAGCCTAAATATGCAAAACTGCAACTTCAAGTGATTTGGCAGGGACCAGGGTTGACATAGTGAAATCCGGCTGACGCGCGCTGTAGTTGGCAACAGATGTGGAGTAGAAGGCGCATAGAATTATCGACATACCCCCAATAGCAGTTGAGATACGTTTGATTGAATACTTAAGCCTAAATATGCTTTACTGCAACTACAATGGATTTGGCAGGATACACAGTTGACATTGTGCAAATCGGTTGATGTGCGCTGTATTTCGCAGCAAATGTGGAGTAGAAAGCGCATCAAATTGTCGACATATCTCCAAGGGAAACGGCGATACGTTCAAATGAATATTGAAGCCTGAATATGCGGTACTGCAAAAACATTGGATTTGACCTCGACAGGAGTTGACATAATGTAAACAGGAGCAGGTCCGCTGTATTTGGCGGCAAATGAGGAGTATAACGCGCGTCGAATTGTTGACATTCTATCAATAACAGCGGGGATTAGTTTAATTGAATACTGAAGCCTAAGTATGCAAAACAGCAATTACAAAGAATTAGGTCCGCTATGTAGCTGTATTGTTCGGGTAACGTATTCAGCATGTAATTTAGCTTTTCCCCCTCACTCACTTGTGCGCCGGCACCTTTTAATTCGTTTATTAATTTTTAAAGCTCACAAAAAAATGACTCTGATTCACTGTAGTTCTCCAGTCTTATGTTTTCCAATCTCCTTCTGCATACGATCTGCAGTGCCGTCGACTCTTTCAAGTGTTCGAGATTTGGAGTGGCCGTCTGGTAATTGCCGCGGCGGTTTAAGGGACCATACGACCCGGGGGAAGGACGACCGTTAAGGGTAGCCTAATGCGTACCCCTCATAAACAGTGGACCTAACGTACAGTCAAGGTACTTTAGGACCTCACGGAAAAGACCCATAAAACACGAAATCTCTTTATTGTTTATGCTACATCTTAGGAAGACCGAACACGCGGGTTTTCCCCAAGGGTAAGGTCACCTGCGCAGGCAGCCAGCCCATTCCAAAACATACGTCTTTACCCAATGAGCAATTAGGAACAGACTTGAGACACCCCCACCACGAATCTTCCGCTACGACAGCAACATCCCCAAGAATCACTCTTGCACCAGTCTTCGAAGAGTCAACACCTACCAGTCTTCAGTCAGGGAAGAGGTTAATCAGGGACTCTTGCGCCAGTCTTCTAAGAGTCAACACCTACCAGTCGTCAGTCAGTGAACAGGAGAATCAGTAACTTAATTTCAGTGTATTCATAGTAGTAAGAGGAATTCAGTACATATCAAGACAGTTGTAACCAGAGTATTGAGTGGAATAAGTAAGGTGAACTAAATCTCGCTCTTTACACTTATTATAATCCTCACCCTTGAGCGCAAATAACGTTCAAGGTTCGCGATACCAACCGATCAGTTGTGCCTGACTGGTCGTTAGTTAGTTTGTGTGTCGCAACATCAAGTACATTTCATCAAACCTTTTTATTATATTATATGCCGTTTTTTCTTCCCTAACATACCCCAATTGTCTATTTGTGATGGCACTGTAAATTATATTTATCGCCCTCAAATCCTTTTTGTCCCAATCTTCATTGTCTCTTTCGGTCTTAATTCTAGTTGTAACAACCTTGCATTCCTTATACTTGAGAAACATCGTGTTCTTTGCTTCCACATTCCATAATCCTGACCATCGAATACAGGTATCATGATTTCCGATCTCTCCATTTTAATTGATTTTTTTTCCTGTACTTAAGCATTCCTACGTGCTTGAAGTATTTTTTTCTTTTTATCCTCTGACGGTTTCTTCCCTTACTAAACTCACTCGCAAGATCGTAACCACGAACTCAATAGCTTGCAAAACTAGTAACCACGCTCTGCTACCATGTTAAGGTATTGAAAGGATTCGGAAATACAAATAGTTTATTTTATTTTATACACAATAGCTACACATATATGTTGCACTCTGTAGACCTCGATAACCTTCTTACACGCACGCTTGTTGTTGACCGACTCTTCCTGAAGCTTCTAACATCCGGCAACTGTCTCTTGTCTCAACTAAGACCAGGGCGCCCTCTCACGCTTACACACACATTCACATGTACAGCGTAAATGTATCATCTACTCAACACGCTCATCGAATTGTCGAGATAACAGGAATAAACAATGAGATACGCTCAATATAATATTTAAGACAGAATCTGCAAAACTGCAGCAACGCTGTATTTGACAGGGCCCAGAGTTGCCATACCGCAAACCGAATGACGTGCGCTGTATTTGACTGCTTATGTGGAGTAGAACGCGCATCGAAATGTCGACGTACCACCAACAGCAGCGTAGATACGTTTAATTAAATACTTGAGCCAAAATATGATAAACTGCAATTACGCTGGATTTGACAGGAGACAAATTTAACATTGCGCAAGCCGCTTAATGTGCACTGTATTTGGCAGCAATTGTGGGATATAACGCGCATCGAATTGTCGACAAATCTTCAATGGAAACGGAGATACTTTCAATTGAATATTGAAGCCTAAATGTGCAGTACTGCAAAAACATTGGATTGGTCCGCGACCCCCGACTTGACATAATGTAAACAGCAGCAGGTCCACTGTATTTGGCAGCAAATGTGGAGTATGAGGCACGTCGAATTGTCGAGATATCACCTATAGCAGTGCCGATGCGTTCAATGTAATATTGAATCCTGATTATGCAGTACTGCAACAACATTGCATATGACCTCGACCAGATGAGACATAACGTAAACAGGAGCAGGTACGCTGTATTTGGCAGGGAATGTGGAGTATCACGCGCATCGAATTGTCGGGATTTCACCAAAAGCAGTGAATTTACGATCAATGAAATATTGAATCCTGAATATGCAGTACTGCAACAACATTGCAATTGTCCTCGACCCGAGTTGACATAATGTAAACACGAACAGATCCGCTGTATTTGGCGGCAAATGAGAAGTATAACGCGCATAAATTTGTCGACATACCACGAATAGCAGCGGAGATACGTTTAAACAAATACTTGAGCCTAATATGATAAACTGCAATTACAATATATTTGACAGGACACAAAGTTGACAATGCGCAAACCGGCTGATGTGCGTAGTATTTGGCAGCAAATGAGGAGTACAACGCGCATCGAGTTGTCGGGATATCACCAATAGCAGTGTAGATCCGTTCAATGAAGTATTGAATCCTGAATATGATGTACTGCAGCAACATTGCATTTGTCCTCGAGCCTATTTGACATAATGTAAACAGGAGCAGGTGCGATGTATTTGGCGGCAACTGTGGAGTATAACGCACATCGAATTGTCGGGATATCACGAATAGCAGTGTATATACGTTCATTGAAATATTGAATCCTGTATATGCTGTACTGCAACACCATTGCGTTTGTCCTCGACCCGAGATGACATAATGTAAACAGGAGCAGAACCGCTATATTTGGCGGCAAATGAGAAGTATAACGCGCATAAATTTGTCGACATACCACGAATAGCAGCGGAGATACATTTAAATAAATATTTGAGCCTAATATAATGAACTGCAATTACAATGTATTTGACAGGACACAGAGTTGACAATGCGCAAACCGGCTGATGTGCGTAGTATTTGGCAGCGTATGAGGAGTATAACGCGGATCGAATTGTCGGGATATCACCAATAGCAGTGTACATCCCTTCAATGAAATATTGAATCCTGAATATGCTGTACTGCAAAAACATTGCATTTGTCCTTGAGCCGAGTTGACATAATGTAAACAGGAGCAGGTGCGTTGTATTTGCCAGGGAATGTGGAGTACAACGCGCTTCGAATTGGCGGGATATCACGAATAGCATTTTATATACGTTCAATGAAATATTGAATCCTGAATATGCTGTACTGCAGCAACATTGCATTTGTCCTCGAAACGAGTTAACATAATATATACAGGAGCAGGTGCACTGTATTTGGCAGGAAATGTGGAGTATCATGCGCGTCGAATTGCCGGGATATTACCATGGCAGCGTATATACGTTCAATGAAATATTGAATCCCGTATATGCTGTACTGCAACAACATGACACTTGTCCTCCATCCGAGTTGACATAATGTAAACAGGAGCGGGATCGCTGTATTTGACAGGGAATGTGGAGTATCACGCGCATCAGATTGTCGGGATATCACCAATAGCAGTGTATTTACTTTCAATGTAATATTGAATCCTGAATATGCTGTACTGCAACAACATTGCATTTGTCCTCGACCCGAGTGGGACATAATGTAAACAGGAGCAGGTGCGCTGTATTTGGCAGGGAATGTGGAGTATCACGCGCATCGAATTGTTGGAATATCACCAATAGCAGCGGAGATACGTGTAATTGAATACTTAAGCCTAAATATGCAAAACTACAATTACAATGAGTTAGGCAGGGACCTGAGTTGACATAGCGCAAAGTGGCTGATTTGCGCTCTACTTGGCAGCATCTGTGCGGTATGCCGCTCATCGAATTGACACGATATCACCAATAGCAGTGTATATCCGTTCAATGAAATATTGAATCCTGGATATGCAGTACTGCAACAACATTGCATTTGTCCTCGACCCGAGTGGGACATAATGTAAACAGGAGCAGGTGCGCCGTATTTGGCTGGAAATGTGGAGAATAACGCGCATAGATTTGTCGGGATATCACGAATAGCAGCGGTGATACGTTTAACTAAATACTTGAGCCTAACATGATAAACAGTAAATGCAATGTATTTGACAGGAAACAGAGTTGACAATGCGCAAACTCTCTGATGTGCTTAGTATTTGGCAGCGAATGAGGAGTGTAACGCGCTTCGAATTGTCGGGATATCACGAATAGCAGTGTAAATACGTTCAATGAAATGTTGAATCCTGAATATGCTGTACTGCAGCAACATTGCATTTGTCCTCGAAACGAGTTGACATAATGTGGAGAGGAGCAGGTACGCTGTATCTGGACGGTAATGTGGAGTATCATGCGCATCGGATTGTCGGGATATCACCAAGAGCAGTGTATATATGCTCAGTGAAGTATTGAATCCTGTTTGTGCTGTACTACAACAACATTGCATTTGTCCCCGACACGAGTTGACATAATGTAAACAGGAGCAGGTGCGCTGTATTTGGCAGGAAATGTGGAGTACAAGACGCATGGAATTGACGAAATATCTCCAGTAGCAGTGTAGATACGTTCAATGAAATATTGAATGCTGGATATGCAGTGCTGCAACAACATTCCATTTGCCCTCGACCCGAGTTGACATAATGTAAACAGGAGCAGGTCCGCTGTTTGGATGCAACTGTGGTGCATAGCGCGCATTGAATGGTAGGCATACCACCAATAGCATCGGGGATACGTTTAATTGAATAAAAAAGCCTAAATATGCAAAACTACAGTTACAATGAATTACTCAGGGGCCTGAGTTGACAAAGCGCAAAGTGGCTGATTTGCGCTCAATTTGGCAGCATCTGTGCGGTATACCGCGCAACGAATTGACGAGATATCACCAATAGCAGTGTAGAGCCTTTCAATGAAATATTGAATCCTGAATATGCTGTACTGCAACAACATTGCAGTTGTCCTCGACCCGAGTTGACATAATGCAAACAGGAGCAGGTGCGCTGTATTTGGAAGGAAATGTGGAGTATCATGCGCATCGAATTGTCGGGATATCACCATGGCAGTGTATATACGTTCAATGAAATATTGAATCCTGTATATGCTGTACTGCAACAACATTGAATTTGACCTCGAAAACAGTTAGCACAATGTAAACAAGAGCTGGCCCGCTGTTTGGAGGCAGCTGTGGAGTATCACGCTCACGGAATTGACGAAATATCACCAATAGTAGTGTAGATACGTTCAATGAAGTATTGAGTCCAGAGTATGCAGTACTACAAGAACATTGCATTTGTCTTCAACCCCAGTTGATATAATGTAAACAGGAGCAGATGCGCCGTATTTGGCTGGAAATGTGGAGGATAACGCGCTCAGATTTGTCGGAATATCACGAATAGCAGCGGAGATACGTTTAACTAAATACTTGAGCCTAACATGATAAACAGCAAATGCAATGTATTTGACAGGAAACAGAGTTGACAATGCGCAAACTCTCTGATTTTCTTAGTATTTGGCAGCGAATGAGGAGTATAACGCGCATCGAATTGTCGGGATATCACGAATAGCAACGTATATACGTTCAATGAAATGTTGAATCCTGAATATGCTGTACTGCAGCAACATTGCATTTGTCCTCGACCCGAGTTGATATAATGTGAAGAGGAGCAGGTACGCTGTATCTGGCAGGTAATGTGGAGTATCACGCGCATCGAATTGTCGGGATATCACCAAGAGCAGTGTATATATGCTCAGTGAAGTATTGAATCCTGTTTGTGCTGTACTGCAAAAACAATGCATTTGTCCCCGACCCGAGTTGACATAATGTAAACAAGAGCAGGTGCGCTGTATTTGGCAGGGAACGTGGAGTATCACGCGCATCGAATTGTCGTGATATCACCAATAGCAGTGTAGATACATTCGATGAAGTATTGAATCCTGAATGTGCTGTACTGCAAAAACATTGCATTTCTCCTGGAAACGAGTTGACATAATGTAAACAGGAGCAGGTGCACTGTATTTGGCAGAAAATGTGGAGTTTCATGCGCATCGAATTGTCGGGATATTACCATGGCAGTGTATATACGTTCAATGAAATATTGAATCCTGAATATGCAGTACTACAACAACATTGCAATTGTCCTCGACCCGAGTTGACATAATGCAAACAGGAGCAGGTGCGCTGTATTTGGCAGCAAATGAGGAGTATAACGCGCATAGATTTGTCGACATACCACGAATAGCAGCGGAGATACGTTTAAATAAATACTTGTGCCTAATATGATAAACTGCAATTACAATGTATTTGACAGGACACAGAGTTTACATTGCGCAAACACTCTGATGTGCGTAGTATTTGGCAGAGAATGAGGAGTATAACGCGCTTCACATTGTCGGGATATCACCAATAGCAGTGTAGATCCGTTCAATGAAATATTGAATCCTGAATGTGCTGTACTGCAAAAACATTGCATTTGTCCTGGGAACGAGTTGACATAATGTAAACAGGAGCAGGTGCACTGTATTTGGCAGAAAATGTGGAGTTTCATGCGCATCGAATTGACGGGATATTACCATGGCAGTGTATATACGTTCAATGAAATATTGAATCCTGAATATGCAGTACTACAACAACATTGCAATGGTCCTCGACCCGAGTTGACATAATGCAAACAGGAGCAGGTGCGCTGTATTTGGCAGCAAATGAGGAGTATAACGCGCATAGATTTCTCGACATACCACGAATAGCAGCGGAGATACGTTTAAATAAATACTTGTGCCTAATATGATAAACTGCAATTAGAATGTATTTGACAGGACACAGAGTTGACAATGCGCAAACACTCTGATGTGCGTAGTATTTGGCAGAGAATGAGGAGTATAACGCGCTTCACGTTGTCGGGATATCACCAATAGCAGTGTAGATCCGTTCAATGAAATATTGAATCCTGAATGTGCTGTACTGCAAAAACATTGCATTTGTCCTCGACCCGAATGACATAATGTAAACAGGAGCAGGTGCGCTGTATTTGGCAGGGAATGTGGAGTATCACGCGCATGGAATTGTCGGGATATCACCAATAGCAGTGTATATACGTTCAATGAAATTTTGAATTCTGTATATACTGTACTGCAACAACATTGCATTTGTCCTCGATCCGAGTTGACATAATGTAAACAGGAGCAGGTGCGCTGTATTTGGCAGGGAATGTGGAGTATCACGCGCATCGATTTGTCGTGATATCGCCAATAGCAATGTATATACGTTGAATGAAGTACTGAATCCCGTATGTGCTGTACTGCAAAAACAATGCATTTGTCCTAGACCACAGTTGACACAATGTAAACAAGAGCAGGTGCGCTGTATTTGGCGGCATATGAGGAGTATAACGCGCATGGATTTGTGGACATACCACAAATAGCAGCAGAGACACGATTAAATAAATACTTGAGCCTAATATGATAAACTGCAATTACAATGTATTTGACAGGACACAGAGTTGACAATGCGCAATCCGGCCGATCTGCGTAGTATTTGGCAGCGAATGAGGAGTATAACGCGCATCGAATTGTCGGGATATCACGAATAGCAGTGTATATACGTTCAATGAAATATTGAATCCTGATTATGCTGTACTGCAACAACAATGCAGTAGTCCTCGAAAACAGTTGACACAATGTAAACAAGAGCTGGCCCGCTGTTTGGCGGCAGCTGTGGAGTATCACGCTCATGGAATTGACAAAATATCTCCAATAGTAGTGTAGATACGTTCAATGAAGTATTGAATCCTGAGTATGCAGTAATACAAGAACATTGCCTTTGTCTTCGACAGCAGTTGACATATAGTAATCAGGAGCAGATGCGCCGTATTTGGCTGGAAATGTGGAGTATGACGCGCATCGATTTGTCGGGATATCACCATTGGCAGTGTATATACGTTCAATGAAATGTTGAATGCTGAATATGCTGTACTGCAGCAGCATTGCATTTGTCCTCGACCCGAGTTGACATAATGTGAAGAGGAGCAGGTACGCTGTATTTGGCAGGAAATGTGGAGTATCATGCGCATCGAATTGTCGGGATATCACCATGGCAGTGTATATACGTTCAATGAAATATTGAATGCTGGATATGCAGTACTGCAACAACATTCCATTTGCCCTCGACCCCAGTTGACATAATGTAAACAGGAGCAGGTCCGCTGTTTGGTTGCACATGTGGAGCATAGCGCGCATTGAATGGTAGGCATACCACCAATAGCACCGGGGATACGTTTAATTGAATAAAAAAGCCTAAATATGCAAAACTACAGTTACAATGAATTAGTCAGGGTCCTGAGTTGACATAGCGCAAAGTGGCTGATTTGCGCTCAATTTGGCAGCATCTGTGCGGTATACCGCGCATCGAATTGACGAGATATCACCAATGGCAGTGTAGAGCCTTTCAATGAAATATTGAATCCTGAATATGCTGTACTGCAACAACATTGCAGTTGTCCTCGACCCGAGTTGACATAATGTAAACAGGAGCAGGTGCGCAGTATTTGGCAGGAAATGTGGAGTGCAGGACGCATGGAATTGACGAAATATCTCCAGTAGCAGTGTAGATACGTTCAATGAAATATAGAATGCTGGATATGCAGTACTGCAAAAACATTGCATTTGTCCTCGACCCGAGTTGACATAATGTAAACAGGAGCAGGTGCGCTGTATTTGGCAGGGAATGTGGAGTATGATGCGCATCGAATTGTCGGAGTATCACCAATAGCAGTGTATTTACGTTCAATGAAGTATTGAATCCGGTATATTCAGTACTGCAAAAACAATGCATTTGTCCTCGACCCGAAGGACATAATGTAAACAGGAGCAGATGCGCTGTATTTGGAAGGAAATGTGGAGTATCATGCGCATCGAATTGTCGGGATATCACCATGGCAGTGTATATACGTTCAATGAAATATTGAATCCTGTATATGCTGTACTGCAACAACATTGCATTTGACCTCGAAAACAGTTGGCACAATGTAACAAGAGCTGGCCCGCTGTTTGGCGGCAGCTGTGGAGTATCACGCTCATGGAATTGACGAAATATCACCAATAGTAGTGTATATACGTTCAATGAAATGTTGAATCCTGAATATGCTGTACTGCAGCAACATTGCATTTGTCCTCGACCCGAGTTGATATAATGTGAAGAGGAGCAGGTACGCTGTATCTGGCAGGTAATGTGGAGTATCACGCGCATCGAATTGTCGGGATATCACCAAGAGCAGTGTATATATGCTCAGTGAAGTATTGAATACTGTTTGTGCTGTACTGCAAAAACAATGCATTTGTCCCCGACCCGAGTTGACATAATGTAAACAGGAGCAGGTGCGCTGTATTTGGCAGGGAACGTGGAGTATCACGCGCATCGAATTGTCGTGATATCACCAATAGCAGTGTAGATACATTCAATGAAGTATTGAATCCTGAATGTGCTGTACTGCAAAAACATTGCATTTGTCCTGGAAACGAGTTGACATAATGTAAACAGGAGCAGGTGCACTGTATTTGGCAGAAAATGTGGAGTTTCATGCGCATCGAATTGTCGGGATATTACCATGGCAGTGTATATACGTTCAATGAAATATTGAATCCTGAATATGCAGTACTACAACAACATTGCAATTGTCCTCGACCCGAGTTGACATAATGCAAACAGGAGCAGGTGCGCTGTATTTGGCAGCAAATGAGGAGTATAACGCGCATAGATTTGTCGACATACCACGAATAGCAGCGGAGATACGTTTAAATAAATACTTGTGCCTAATATGATAAACTGCAATTACAATGTACTTGACAGGACACAGAGTTTACAATGCGCAAACACTCTGATGTGCGTAGTATTTGGCAGAGAATGAGGAGTATAACGCGCTTCACGTTGTCGGAATATCACCAATAGCAGTGTAGATCCGTTCAATGAAATATTGAATCCTGAATGTGCTGTACTGCAAAAACATAGCATTTGTCCTCGACCCGAATGACATAATGTAAACAGGAGCAGGTGCGCTGTATTTGGCAGGGAATGTGGAGTATCACGCGCATGGAATTGTCGGGATATCACCAATAGCAGTGTATATACGTTCAATGAAATTTTGATTTCTGTATATACTGTACTGCAACAACATTGCATTTGTCCTCGATCCGAGTTGACATAATGTAAACAGGAGCAGGTGCGCTGTATTTGGCAGGGAATGTGGAGTATCACGCGCATCGATTTGTCGTGATATCGCCAATAGCAATGTATATACGTTGAATGAAGTACTGAATCCCGTATGTGCTGTACTGCAAAAACAATGCATTTGTCCTAGACCACAGTTGACACAATGTAAACAAGAGCAGGTGCGCTGTATTTGGCGGCATATGAGGAGTATAACGCGCATGGATTTGTGGACATACCACAAATAGCAGCAGAGACACGATTAAATAAATACTTGAGCCTAATATGATAAACTGCAATTACAATGTATTTGACAGGACACAGAGTTGACAATGCGCAATCCGGCCGATCTGCGTAGTATTTGGCAGCGAATGAGGAGTATAACGCGCATCGAATTGTCGGGATATCACGAATAGCAGTGTATATACGTTCAATGAAATATTGAATCCTGATTATGCTGTACTGCAACAACAATGCAGTAGTCCTCGAAAACAGTTGACACAATGTAAACAAGAGCTGGCCCGCTGTTTGGCGGCAGCTGTGGAGTATCACGCTCATGGAATTGACGAAATATCTCCAATAGTAGTGTAGATACGTTCAATGAAGTATTGAATCCTGAGTATGCAGTAATACAAGAACATTGCCTTTGTCTTCGACAGCAGTTGATATATAGTAATCAGGAGCAGATGCGCCGTATTTGGCTGGAAATGTGGAGTATGACGCGCATCGATTTGTCGGGATATCACCATTGGCAGTGTATATACGTTCAATGAAATGTTGAATCCTGAATATGCTGTACTGCAGCAGCATTGCATTTGTCCTCGACCCGAGTTGACATAATGTGAAGAGGAGCAGGTACGCTGTATTTGGCAGGAAATGTGGAGTATCATGCGCATCGAATTGTCGGGATATCACCATGGCAGTGTATATACGTTCAATGAAATATTGAATGCTGGATATGCAGTACTGCAACAACATTCCACTTGCCCTCGACCCCAGTTGACATAATGTAAACAGGAGCAGGTCCGCTGTTTGGTTGCACATGTGGAGCATAGCGCGCATTGAATGGTAGGCATACCACCAATAGCACCGGGGATACGTTTAATTGAATAAAAAAGCCTAAATATGCAAAACTACAGTTACAATGAATTAGTCAGGGTCCTGAGTTGACTTAGCGCAAAGTGGCTGATTTGCGCTCAATTTGGCAGCATCTGTGCGGTATACCGCGCATCGAATTGACGAGATATCACCAATGGCAGTGTAGAGCCTTTCAATGAAATATTGAATCCTGAATATGCTGTACTGCAACAACATTGCAGTTGTCCTCGACCCGAGTTGACATAATGTAAACAGGAGCAGGTGCGCAGTATTTGGCAGGAAATGTGGAGTGCAGGACGCATGGAATTGACGAAATATCTCCAGTAGCAGTGTAGATACGTTCAATGAAATATAGAATGCTGGATATGCAGTACTGCAAAAACATTGCATTTGTCCTCGACCCGAGTTGACATAATGTAAACAGGAGCAGGTGCGCTGTATTTGGCAGGGAATGTGGAGTATGATGCGCATCGAATTGTCGGGGTATCACCAATAGCAGTGTATTTACGTTCAATGAAGTATTGAATCCGGTATATTCTGTACTGCAAAAACAATGCATTTGTCCTCGACCCGAAGGACATAATGTAAACAGGAGCAGGTGCGCTGTATTTGGAAGGAAATGTGGAGTATCATGCGCATCGAATTGTCGGGATATCACCATGGCAGTGTATATACGTTCAATGAAATATTGAATCCTGTATATGCTGTACTGCAACAACATTGCATTTGACCTCGAAAACAGTTGGCACAATGTAACAAGAGCTGGCCCGCTGTTTGGCGGCAGCTGTGGAGTATCACGCTCATGGAATTGACGAAATATCACCAATAGTAGTGTATATACGTTCAATGAAATGTTGAATCCTGAATATGCTGTACTGCAGCAACATTGCATTTGTCCTCGACCCGAGTTGATATAATGTGAAGAGGAGCAGGTACGCTGTATCTGGCAGGTAATGTGGAGTATCACGCGCATCGAATTGTCGGGATATCACCAAGAGCAGTGTATATATGCTCAGTGAAGTATTGAATACTGTTTGTGCTGTACTGCAAAAACAATGCATTTGTCCCCGACCCGAGTTGACATAATGTAAACAAGAGCAGGTGCGCTGTATTTGGCAGGGAACGTGGAGTATCACGCGCATCGAATTGTCGTGATATCACCAATAGCAGTGTAGATACATTCAATGAAGTATTGAATCCTGAATGTGCTGTACTGCAAAAACATTGCATTTGTCCTGGAAACGAGTTGACATAATGTAAACAGGAGCAGGTGCACTGTATTTGGCAGAAAATGTGGAGTTTCATGCGCATCGAATTGTCGGGATATTACCATGGCAGTGTATATACGTTCAATGAAATATTGAATCCTGAATATGCAGTACTACAACAACATTGCAATGGTCCTCGACCCGAGTTGACATAATGCAAACAGGAGCAGGTGCGCTGTATTGGCAGCAAATGAGGAGTATAACGCGCATAGATTTCTCGACATACCACGAATAGCAGCGGAGATACGTTTAAATAAATACTTGTGCCTAATATGATAAACTGCAATTAGAATGTATTTGACAGGACACAGAGTTGACAATGCGCAAACACTCTGATGTGCGTAGTATTTGGCAGAGAATGAGGAGTATAACGCGCTTCACGTTGTCGGGATATCACCAATAGCAGTGTATATACGTTCAATGAAATGTTGAATGCTGAATATGCTGTACTGCAGCAGCATTGCATTTGTCCTCGACCCGAGTTGACATAATGTGAAGAGGAGCAGGTACGCTGTATTTGGCAGGAAATGTGGAGTATCATGCGCATCGAATTGTCGGGATATCACCATGGCAGTGTATATACGTTCAATGAAATATTGAATGCTGGATATGCAGTACTGCAACAACATTCCATTTGCCCTCGACCCCAGTTGACATAATGTAAACAGGAGCAGGTCCGCTGTTTGGTTGCACATGTGGAGCATAGCGCGCATTGAATGGTAGGCATACCACCAATAGCACCGGGGATACGTTTAATTGAATAAAAAAGCCTAAATATGCAAAACTACAGTTACAATGAATTAGTCAGGGTCCTGAGTTGACATAGCGCAAAGTGGCTGATTTGCGCTCAATTTGGCAGCATCTGTGCGGTATACCGCGCATCGAATTGACGAGATATCACCAATGGCAGTGTAGAGCCTTTCAATGAAATATTGAATCCTGAATATGCTGTACTGCAACAACATTGCAGTTGTCCTCGACCCGAGTTGACATAATGTAAACAGGAGCAGGTGCGCAGTAATTGGCAGGAAATGTGGAGTGCAGGACGCATGGAATTGACGAAATATCTCCAGTAGCAGTGTAGATACGTTCAATGAAATATAGAATGCTGGATATGCAGTACTGCAAAAACATTGCATTTGTCCTCGACCCGAGTTGACATAATGTAAACAGGAGCAGGTGCGCTGTATTTGGCAGCTAATGTGGAGTATGATGCGCATAGATTTGTCGACAGACTACTAATAGCAGCGGAGATACGTTTAAATAAACACTTGAGCCTAATATGATAAACTGCAATTACAACGTATTTGACAGGGACACAGAGTTGATATTGCGCAAACCGCTTGATGTGCGTTGTATTTGGCAGCGAATGAGGAGTATATGGCGCTTCGAATTGTCGAGATATCACCAATAGCACTGTATATACGTTCAATGAAATATTGAATCCCGAATATGCTGTACTACAAAAACATTGCAATTGTCTTCGACCCCAGTTGACATAATGTAAACAGGGGCATGTGCGCTGTATTTGGCGGCAACTGTGGAGCATAACGCGCATCGAATTGTAGGCATACCACCAATTGCACCGGAGATCCGTTTAATTGAATACTTAGGCCTAAGTATGCAAAACTACAATTGCAATGAATTGGGCAGGGACCTGAGTTGACATAGCGCAAAGTGGCTGGTTTGCGCTCTATTTGGCAGCAACTGTGCGATATACCGCGCATCGAATTGACGAGATATCACAAATAGCAATGTGGATCCGTTCAATGAAATGTCGAATCCTGAACGTGCTGAACTGCTAAAACATTACATTTTTCCTCGACCCGAGTTGAAATAATGTAAACAGGAGCAGATGCGCTGTATTTGGTTGGGAATGTGGAGTATCACGCGCACCGATTGCCGTGATATGACCAATAGCAGTGTAGATACATTCAATGAAGAATTGAATCCTGAATATGCAGTACTACAACTACATTGCAATTGTCCTCGACCCGGCTTGACATAATGTAATCAGGAGCAGGTCCGCTGTATTTGGCGGCAAATGAGGAGCATAACGCGCATAGATTTGTCGACAGACTACTAATAGCAGCGGAGATACGTTTAAATAAATACTTGAGCCTAATATGATAAACTGCAATTACAACGTATTTGACAGGACACAGAGTTGACAATGCGCAAACCGGCTGATCTGCGTAGTATTTGCCAGGGAATGTGGAGTATCACGCGCATCGAATTGTCAGGATATCACCAATAGCAGTGTATATACGTTCAATGAAATATTGAATCCTGAATATGCAACACTACAGAAACATTGCATGTGTCCTCGACCACAGTTGACATAATGTAAACAGGAGCAGGTGCGCCGAATTGGAACAGGAAATGTGGAGTATCACGCGCACCGATTGTCGTGATATGACCAATAGCAGTGTAGATACATTCAATGAAGAATTGAATCCTGAATATGCAGTACTACAACTACATTGCAATTGTCCTCGACCCGGCATGACATAATGTAAACAGGAGCAGGTGCGCTGTATTTGGCAGGGAATGTGGAGTTTCATGCGCATCGAATTGACGGGATATTACCATGGCAGTGTATATACGTTCAATGAAATATTGAATCCTGAATATGCAGTACTACAACAACATTGCAATGGTCCTCGACCCGAGTTGACATAATGCAAACAGGAGCAGGTGCGCTGTATTTGGCAGCAAATGAGGAGTTTCATGCGCATCGAATTGACGGGATATTACCATGGCAGTGTATATACGTTCAATGAAATATTGAATCCTGAATATGCAGTACTACAACAACATTGCAATGGTCCTCGACCCGAGTTGACATAATGCAAACAGGAGCAGGTGCGCTGTATTTGGCAGCAAATGAGGAGTTTCATGCGCATCGAATTGACGGGATATTACCATGGCAGTGTATATACGTTCAATGAAATATTGAATCCTGAATATGCAGTACTACAACAACATTGCAATAGTCCTCGACCCGAGTTGACATAATGCAAACAGGAGCAGGTGCGCTGTATTTGGCAGCAAATGAGGAGTATAACGCGCATAGATTTCTCGACATACCACGAATAGCAGCGGAGATACGTTTAAATAAATACTTGTGCCTAATATGATAAACTGCAATTAGAATGTATTTGACAGGACACAGAGTTGACAATGCGCAAACACTCTGATGTGCGTAGTATTTGGCAGAGAATGAGGAGTATAACGCGCTTCACGTTGTCGGGATATCACCAATAGCAGTGTAGATCCGTTCAATGAAATATTGAATCCTGAATGTGCTGTACTGCAAAAACATTGCATTTGTCCTCGACCCGAATGACATAATGTAAACAGGAGCAGGTGCGCTGTATTTGGCAGGGAATGTGGAGTATCACGCGCATGGAATTGTCGGGATATCACCAATAGCAGTGTATATACGTTCAATGAAATTTTGAATTCTGTATATACTGTACTGCAACAACATTGCATTTGTCCTCGATCCGAGTTGACATAATGTAAACAGGAGCAGGTGCGCTGTATTTGGCAGGGAATGTGGAGTATCACGCGCATCGATTTGTCGTGATATCGCCAATAGCAATGTATATACGTTGAATGAAGTACTGAATCCCGTATGTGCTGTACTGCAAAAACAATGCATTTGTCCTAGACCACAGTTGACACAATGTAAACAAGAGCAGGTGCGCTGTATTTGGCGGCATATGAGGAGTATAACGCGCATGGATTTGTGGACATACCACAAATAGCAGCAGAGACACGATTAAATAAATACTTGAGCCTAATATGATAAACTGCAATTACAATGTATTTGACAGGACACAGAGTTGACAATGCGCAATCCGGCCGATCTGCGTAGTATTTGGCAGCGAATGAGGAGTATAACGCGCATCGAATTGTCGGGATATCACGAATAGCAGTGTATATACGTTCAATGAAATATTGAATCCTGATTATGCTGTACTGCAACAACAATGCAGTAGTCCTCGAAAACAGTTGACACAATGTAAACAAGAGCTGGCCCGCTGTTTGGCGGCAGCTGTGGAGTATCACGCTCATGGAATTGACAAAATATCTCCAATAGTAGTGTAGATACGTTCAATGAAGTATTGAATCCTGAGTATGCAGTAATACAAGAACATTGCCTTTGTCTTCGACAGCAGTTGACATATAGTAATCAGGAGCAGATGCGCCGTATTTGGCTGGAAATGTGGAGTATGACGCGCATCGATTTGTCGGGATATCACCATTGGCAGTGTATATACGTTCAATGAAATGTTGAATGCTGAATATGCTGTACTGCAGCAGCATTGCATTTGTCCTCGACCCGAGTTGACATAATGTGAAGAGGAGCAGGTACGCTGTATTTGGCAGGAAATGTGGAGTATCATGCGCATCGAATTGTCGGGATATCACCATGGCAGTGTATATACGTTCAATGAAATATTGAATGCTGGATATGCAGTACTGCAACAACATTCCATTTGCCCTCGACCCCAGTTGACATAATGTAAACAGGAGCAGGTCCGCTGTTTGGTTGCACATGTGGAGCATAGCGCGCATTGAATGGTAGGCATACCACCAATAGCACCGGGGATACGTTTAATTGAATAAAAAAGCCTAAATATGCAAAACTACAGTTACAATGAATTAGTCAGGGTCCTGAGTTGACATAGCGCAAAGTGGCTGATTTGCGCTCAATTTGGCAGCATCTGTGCGGTATACCGCGCATCGAATTGACGAGATATCACCAATGGCAGTGTAGAGCCTTTCAATGAAATATTGAATCCTGAATATGCTGTACTGCAACAACATTGCAGTTGTCCTCGACCCGAGTTGACATAATGTAAACAGGAGCAGGTGCGCAGTATTTGGCAGGAAATGTGGAGTGCAGGACGCATGGAATTGACGAAATATCTCCAGTAGCAGTGTAGATACGTTCAATGAAATATAGAATGCTGGATATGCAGTACTGCAAAAACATTGCATTTGTCCTCGACCCGAGTTGACATAATGTAAACAGGAGCAGGTGCGCTGTATTTGGCAGGGAATGTGGAGTATGATGCGCATCGAATTGTCGGGGTATCACCAATAGCAGTGTATTTACGTTCAATGAAGTATTGAATCCGGTATATTCAGTACTGCAAAAACAATGCATTTGTCCTCGACCCGAAGGACATAATGTAAACAGGAGCAGATGCGCTGTATTTGGAAGGAAATGTGGAGTATCATGCGCATCGAATTGTCGGGATATCACCATGGCAGTGTATATACGTTCAATGAAATATTGAATCCTGTATATGCTGTACTGCAACAACATTGCATTTGACCTCGAAAACAGTTGGCACAATGTAACAAGAGCTGGCCCGCTGTTTGGCGGCAGCTGTGGAGTATCACGCTCATGGAATTGACGAAATATCACCAATAGTAGTGTATATACGTTCAATGAAATGTTGAATCCTGAATATGCTGTACTGCAGCAACATTGCATTTGTCCTCGACCCGAGTTGATATAATGTGAAGAGGAGCAGGTACGCTGTATCTGGCAGGTAATGTGGAGTATCACGCGCATCGAATTGTCGGGATATCACCAAGAGCAGTGTATATATGCTCAGTGAAGTATTGAATACTGTTTGTGCTGTACTGCAAAAACAATGCATTTGTCCCCGACCCGAGTTGACATAATGTAAACAAGAGCAGGTGCGCTGTATTTGGCAGGGAACGTGGAGTATCACGCGCATCGAATTGTCGTGATATCACCAATAGCAGTGTAGATACATTCAATGAAGTATTGAATCCTGAATGTGCTGTACTGCAAAAACATTGCATTTGTCCTGGAAACGAGTTGACATAATGTAAACAGGAGCAGGTGCACTGTATTTGGCAGAAAATGTGGAGTTTCATGCGCATCGAATTGTCGGGATATTACCATGGCAGTGTATATACGTTCAATGAAATATTGAATCCTGAATATGCAGTACTACAACAACATTGCAATTGTCCTCGACCCGAGTTGACATAATGCAAACAGGAGCAGGTGCGCTGTATTTGGCAGCAAATGAGGAGTATAACGCGCATAGATTTGTCGACATACCACGAATAGCAGCGGAGATACGTTTAAATAAATACTTGTGCCCAATATGATAAACTGCAATTACAATGTACTTGACAGGACACAGAGTTTACAATGCGCAAACACTCTGATGTGTGTAGTATTTGGCAGAGAATGAGGAGTATAACGCGCTTCACGTTGTCGGAATATCACCAATAGCAGTGTAGATCCGTTCAATGAAATATTGAATCCTGAATGTGCTGTACTGCAAAAACATAGCATTTGTCCTCGACCCGAATGACATAATGTAAACAGGAGCAGGTGCGCTGTATTTGGCAGGGAATGTGGAGTATCACGCGCATGGAATTGTCGGGATATCACCAATAGCAGTGTATATACGTTCAATGAAATTTTGAATTCTGTATATACTGTACTGCAACAACATTGCATTTGTCCTCGATCCGAGTTGACATAATGTAAACAGGAGCAGGTGCGCTGTATTTGGCAGGGAATGTGGAGTATCACGCGCATCGATTTGTCGTGATATCGCCAATAGCAATGTATATACGTTGAATGAAGTACTGAATCCCGTATGTGCTGTACTGCAAAAACAATGCATTTGTCCTAGACCACAGTTGACACAATGTAAACAAGAGCAGGTGCGCTGTATTTGGCGGCATATGAGGAGTATAACGCGCATGGATTTGTGGACATACCACAAATAGCAGCAGAGACACGATTAAATAAATACTTGAGCCTAATATGATAAACTGCAATTACAATGTATTTGACAGGACACAGAGTTGACAATGCGCAATCCGGCCGATCTGCGTAGTATTTGGCAGCGAATGAGGAGTATAACGCGCATCGAATTGTCGGGATATCACCAATAGCAGTGTATATACGTTCAATGAAATATTGAATCCTGATTATGCTGTACTGCAACAACAATGCAGTAGTCCTCGAAAACAGTTGACACAATGTAAACAAGAGCTGGCCCGCTGTTTGGCGGCAGCTGTGGAGTATCACGCTCATGGAATTGACGAAATATCTCCAATAGTAGTGTAGATACGTTCAATGAAGTATTGAATCCTGAGTATGCAGTAATACAAGAACATTGCCTTTGTCTTCGACAGCAGTTGATATATAGTAATCAGGAGCAGATGCGCCGTATTTGGCTGGAAATGTGGAGTATGACGCGCATCGATTTGTCGGGATATCACCATTGGCAGTGTATATACGTTCAATGAAATGTTGAATCCTGAATATGCTGTACTGCAGCAGCATTGCATTTGTCCTCGACCCGAGTTGACATAATGTGAAGAGGAGCAGGTACGCTGTATTTGGCAGGAAATGTGGAGTATCATGCGCATCGAATTGTCGGGATATCACCATGGCAGTGTATATACGTTCAATGAAATATTGAATGCTGGATATGCAGTACTGCAACAACATTCCATTTGCCCTCGACCCCAGTTGACATAATGTAAACAGGAGCAGGTCCGCTGTTTGGTTGCACATGTGGAGCATAGCGCGCATTGAATGGTAGGCATACCACCAATAGCACCGGGGATACGTTTAATTGAATAAAAAAGCCTAAATATGCAAAACTACAGTTACAATGAATTAGTCAGGGTCCTGAGTTGACATAGCGCAAAGTGGCTGATTTGCGCTCAATTTGGCAGCATCTGTGCGGTATACCGCGCATCGAATTGACGAGATATCACCAATGGCAGTGTAGAGCCTTTCAATGAAATATTGAATCCTGAATATGCTGTACTGCAACAACATTGCAGTTGTCCTCGACCCGAGTTGACATAATGTAAACAGGAGCAGGTGCGCAGTATTTGGCAGGAAATGTGGAGTGCAGGACGCATGGAATTGACGAAATATCTCCAGTAGCAGTGTAGATACGTTCAATGAAATATAGAATGCTGGATATGCAGTACTGCAAAAACATTGCATTTGTCCTCGACCCGAGTTGACATAATGTAAACAGGAATAGGTGCGCTGTATTTGGCAGGGAATGTGGAGTATGATGCGCATCGAATTGTCGGGGTATCACCAATAGCAGTGTATTTACGTTCAATGAAGTATTGAATCCGGTATATTCTGTACTGCAAAAACAATGCATTTGTCCTCGACCCGAAGGACATAATGTAAACAGGAGCAGGTGCGCTGTATTTGGAAGGAAATGTGGAGTATCATGCGCATCGAATTGTCGGGATATCACCATGGCAGTGTATATACGTTCAATGAAATATTGAATCCTGTATATGCTGTACTGCAACAACATTGCATTTGACCTCGAAAACAGTTGGCACAATGTAACAAGAGCTGGCCCGCTGTTTGGCGGCAGCTGTGGAGTATCACGCTCATGGAATTGACGAAATATCACCAATAGTAGTGTATATACGTTCAATGAAATGTTGAATCCTGAGTATGCTGTACTGCAGCAACATTGCATTTGTCCTCGACCCGAGTTGATATAATGTGAAGAGGAGCAGGTACGCTGTATCTGGCAGGTAATGTGGAGTATCACGCGCATCGAATTGTCGGGATATCACCAAGAGCAGTGTATATATGCTCAGTGAAGTATTGAATACTGTTTGTGCTGTACTGCAAAAACAATGCATTTGTCCCCGACCCGAGTTGACATAATGTAAACAAGAGCAGGTGCGCTGTATTTGGCAGGGAACGTGGAGTATCACGCGCATCGAATTGTCGTGATATCACCAATAGCAGTGTAGATACATTCAATGAAGTATTGAATCCTGAATGTGCTGTACTGCAAAAACATTGCATTTGTCCTGGAAACGAGTTGACATAATGTAAACAGGAGCAGGTGCACTGTATTTGGCAGAAAATGTGGAGTTTCATGCGCATCGAATTGTCGGGATATTACCATGGCAGTGTATATACGTTCAATGAAATATTGAATCCTGAATATGCAGTACTACAACAACATTGCAATGGTCCTCGACCCGAGTTGACATAATGCAAACAGGAGCAGGTGCGCTGTATTGGCAGCAAATGAGGAGTATAACGCGCATAGATTTCTCGACATACCACGAATAGCAGCGGAGATACGTTTAAATAAATACTTGTGCCTAATATGATAAACTGCAATTAGAATGTATTTGACAGGACACAGAGTTGACAATGCGCAAACACTCTGATGTGCGTAGTATTTGGCAGAGAATGAGGAGTATAACGCGCTTCACGTTGTCGGGATATCACCAATAGCAGTGTAGATCCGTTCAATGAAATATTGAATCCTGAAAGTGCTGTACTGCAAAAACATTGCATTTGTCCTCGACCCGAATGACATAATGTAAACAGGAACAGGTGCGCTGTATTTGGCAGGGAATGTGGAGTATCACGCGCATGGAATTGTCGGGATATCACCAATAGCAGTGTATATACGTTCAATGAAATTTTGAATTATGTATATACTGTACTGCAACAACATTGCATTTGTCCTCGACCCGAGTTGACATAATGTGAAGAGGAGCAGGTACGCTGTATTTGGCAGGAAATGTGGAGTATCATGCGCATCGAATTGTCGGGATATCACCATGGCAGTGTATATACGTTCAATGAAATATTGAATGCTGGATATGCAGTACTGCAACAACATTCCATTTGCCCTCGACCCCAGTTGACATAATGTAAACAGGAGCAGGTCCGCTGTTTGGTTGCACATGTGGAGCATAGCGCGCATTGAATGGTAGGCATACCACCAATAGCACCGGGGATACGTTTAATTGAATAAAAAAGCCTAAATATGCAAAACTACAGTTACAATGAATTAGTCAGGGTCCTGAGTTGACATAGCGCAAAGTGGCTGATTTGCGCTCAATTTGGCAGCATCTGTGCGGTATACCGCGCATCGAATTGACGAGATATCACCAATGGCAGTGTAGAGCCTTTCAATGAAATATTGAATCCTGAATATGCTGTACTGCAACAACATTGCAGTTGTCCTCGACCCGAGTTGACATAATGTAAACAGGAGCAGGTGCGCAGTAATTGGCAGGAAATGTGGAGTGCAGGACGCATGGAATTGACGAAATATCTCCAGTAGCAGTGTAGATACGTTCAATGAAATATAGAATGCTGGATATGCAGTACTGCAAAAACATTGCATTTGTCCTCGACCCGAGTTGACATAATGTAAACAGGAGCAGGTGCGCTGTATTTGGCAGCTAATGTGGAGTATGATGCGCATAGATTTGTCGACAGACTACTAATAGCAGCGGAGATACGTTTAAATAAATACTTGAGCCTAATATGATAAACTGCAATTACAACGTATTTGACAGGGACACAGAGTTGATATTGCGCAAACCGCTTGATGTGCGTTGTATTTGGCAGCGAATGAGGAGTATATGGCGCTTCGAATTGTCGAGATATCACCAATAGCACTGTATATACGTTCAATGAAATATTGAATCCCGAATATGCTGTACTACAAAAACATTGCAATTGTCTTCGACCCCAGTTGACATAATGTAAACAGGGGCATGTGCGCTGTATTTGGCGGCAACTGTGGAGCATAACGCGCATCGAATTGTAGGCATACCACCAATTGCACCGGAGATCCGTTTAATTGAATACTTAGGCCTAAGTATGCAAAACTACAATTGCAATGAATTGGGCAGGGACCTGAGTTGACATAGCGCAAAGTGGCTGGTTTGCGCTCTATTTGGCAGCAACTGTGCGATATACCGCGCATCGAATTGACGAGATATCACAAATAGCAATGTGGATCCGTTCAATGAAATGTCGAATCCTGAACGTGCTGAACTGCTAAAACATTACATTTTTCCTCGACCCGAGTTGAAATAATGTAAACAGGAGCAGATGCGCTGTATTTGGTTGGGAATGTGGAGTATCACGCGCACCGATTGCCGTGATATGACCAATAGCAGTGTAGATACATTCAATGAAGAATTGAATCCTGAATATGCAGTACTACAACTACATTGCAATTGTCCTCGACCCGGCTTGACATAATGTAAACAGGAGCAGGTCCGCTGTATTTGGCGGCAAATGAGGAGTATAACGCGCATAGATTTGTCGACATACTACTAATAGCAGCGGAGATACGTTTAAATAAATACTTGAGCCTAATATGATAAACTGCAATGGCAATGTATTTGACAGGACACAGAGTTGACAATACGCAAACCGGCTGATCTGCGTAGTATTTGCCAGGGAATGTGGAGTATCACGCGAATCGAATTGTCAGGATATCACCAATAGCAGTGTATATACATTCAATGAAGTATTGAATCCTGAATATGCAACACTACAGAAACGTTGCATGTGTCCTCGACCCAAGTTGACATAATGTAAGCAGGAGCAGGTGCGCCGAATTGGAACAGGAAATGTGGAGTATCACGCGCACCGATTGTCGTGATATGACCAATAGCAGTGTAGATACATTCAATGAAGAATTGAATCCTGAATATGCAGTACTACAACTACATTGCAATTGTCCTCGACCCGAGTTGACATAATGTAAACAGGAGCAGGTGCGCTGTATTTGGCAGGGAATGTGGAGTATCACGCGCATCGAGTTGTCGGGATATAACCAATAACAGTGTATTTACGTTCAATGAAATATTGAATCCTGAATATGCTCTACTTGTAGCAACATTGCATTTGTTGTCGACCCGAGTTGACATAATGTAAACAGGAGCAGGTACGCTGTATTTGGCAGGAAATATGGAGTATCTTGCGCATCGAATTGTCGGGATATCGCCATGGCAGTGTATATACGTTCAAAGAAATATGAATCCTGTATATGCTGTACTGCAACAACATAGCATTTGCCCTCGATCCGTGTTGACATAATGTAAACAGGAGCAGGTGCGCTGTATTTGCCAGGGAATGTGGAGTATCACGCGCGTCGAGTTGTCGGGATATCACCAATAACAGTGTATTTACGTTCAATGAAATATCGGTTCGTAAATATGCTGTACTGCAACAACATTGCAATTATCCTCGACCCCAGTTGACATAATGTAAACAGGAGCAGGTGCGCTGCATTTGGCAGGGAATGTGGAGTATCACGCGCTTCGAATTGTCGGGATATCACCAATAGCAGTGTATTTACGGTCAATGAAATATTGAATCCTGAATATCCTGTACTGCAAAAACATTGGATTTGTCCTCGACCCGAGTTGACATAATGTAAACAGTAGCAGGTGCGCTGTTTGGCGGCAGCTGTGGAGCATAACGCGCATCGAATTGTCGGAATATCACCAATAGCAGTGTATTTACGTTCAATGAAATATTGAATCCTGAATATGCTGTTCTGCAAAAAGATTGCATTTGTCCCCGACCCGAGTTGACATAATGTAAACAGGGGCATGTGCGCTGTATTTGGCGGCAACTGTGGAGCATAACGCGCATCGAATTGTAGGCATACCACCTATAGCACCGGAGATACGTTTAATTTGAATACATAAGCCTAAGTATGCAAAAATACATTTACAACGAATTAGGCACGGACCTCAGTTTACATAGCGCAAAGTGGCTGATTTGCGCTCTATTTGGCAGCAACTGTGCGGCATACCGCGCATCGAATTGACGAGATATCACAAATAGCAGTGTAGGTCTGTTCAATGAAATATTGATTCCTGAATATGCTTTACTGCAACAACATTGCAACTGTCCTCGACTCCAGTTGACTTAATGTAACCAGGAGCAGGTGCGCTGTATTTGGCGGCAAATGAGGAGTATAACGCGCATCGAATTGTCGGAATATCACCAATAGCAGTGTATTTACGTTCAATGAAATATTGAATCCTGAATATGCTGTTCTGCAAAAAGATTGCATTTGTCCCCGACCCGAGTTGACATAATGTAAACAGGAGCAGGTGTGCTGTATTCGGCAGGAAATATGGAGTACAAGGCGCTTGGAATTGACGATATATCTCCAATAGCAGTGTAGGTACGTTCAATGAAGTATTGAAACCTGGATATGCAGTACTGCAACAACTTTGCATTTGTCCTCGACCCCAGTTGACATAATGTAAACAGGGGCATGTGCGCTGTATTTGGCGGCAACTGTGGAGCATAACGCGCATCGAGTTGTAGGCATACCACCAATAGCATCGGAGATACGTTTAATTGAATACTTAAGCCTAAATATGCAAAACTGCAATTACAATGAGTTAGGCAGGGACTTGGGTTGACTCAGCGCACAATGGCTGATTTGCGCTCTATTTGGCAGGAAGTGTGCGGTATACCGCGCATCGAATAGACGAGATATCTCCAGTCGCAGTGTAGATCCGTTCAATGAAATATTGAATCCTGAATGTGCTGTACTGCAAAAACATTGCATTTGTCCTTCACCCGAGTTGACATAATGTAAACAGGAGCAGGTGCGCTGTATTTGGCAGGAAACGTGTAGTACCACGCTCATCGAATGGCCGGGATATAACCAAAAACAGTGTATATACGTTCAATCAAGTATTGAATCCGGTATATGCTGTACTGCAAAAACAGTGCATTTGTCCACGACCACGGTTGACACAATGTAAACAAGAGCAGGTGCGCTGTATTTGGCAGGGAATGTGGTGTATCACGCGCATCGAATTGTCGTGATAAGACCAATTGCAGTGTAGATGCATTCAATGAAGTATTAAATCCTGAATATGCAACACTACAGCAACATTCCATTTGTCCTCGACCCGAGTTGACATAATGTAAACAGGAGCAGGTGCGCCGTATTGGTCAGGAAATATGGAGTATCGCGCGCATCGTATTGTCGTGATATGACCGATAGCAGTGTAGATACATTCATTGAAGTATTGAATCCTGAATATGCAGTACTACAAAATCGTTGCATTTGTCCTCGACCCAAGTTGATATAATGTAAACAGGGGCAGGTGCGCTGTATTTGGCGGCAACTGTGCGGTATACCGCGCATCGAATTGACGAGATATCACAAATAGCAGTGTAGATCCGTTCAATGAAATATGGAATCCTGAATGTGCTGTACTGCAAAAACATTGCATTTTTGCTTGACCCGAGTTGAAATAATGTAAACAGGAGCAGGTGCGCTGTATTTGGTTGGGAATGTGGAGTATCACGCGCACCGATTGTTGTGATATGACCAATAGCAGTGTAGATACATTCAATGAAGAATTGAATCCTGAATATGCAGTACTACAACTACATTGCAATTCTCCTCGACCCGGGTTGACATAATGTAATCAGGAGCAGGTCCGCTGTATTTGGCGGCAAATGAGGAGTATAACGCGCATAGATTTGTCGACATACTACTAATAGCAGCGGAGATACGTTTAAATAAATACTTGACCCTAATATGATAAACTGCAATTACAACGTATTTGACAGGACACAGAGTTGACAATGCGCAAACCGGCTGTTCCGCGTAGTATTTGCCAGGGAATGTGGAGTATCACGCGCATCGAATTGTCAGGATATCACCAATAGCAGTGTATATACGTTCAATGAAATATTGAATCCTGAATATCCTGTACTGCAAAAACATTGGATTTGTCCTCGACCCCAGTTGACATAATGTAAACTGGAGCAGGTACGCTGTATTTGGCGGCAAATGAGGAGTATAACGCGCATAGAGTTGTCGACATACCACTAATAGCAGCGGAGATACGTTTAAATAAATACTTGAGCCTAATATTATAATCTGCAATTACAATGTCTTTGACAGGACACAGAGTTGACAATGCGCAAACCGGCTGATCTGCGTAGTATTTGGCAGCGAATGAGGAGTACTACGCGCATCGAATTGTCAGGATATCACTGATAGCAGTGTATATACGATCAATGAAATATTGAATCCTGAATATCCTGTACTGCAAAAACATTGGATTTGTCCTCGACCCGAGTTGACATAATGTAAACAGGAGCAGGTGCGCTGTTTGGCGGCAGCTGTGGAGCATAACGCGCATCAAATTCTGGACTTACCACCAATAGCAGCGGAGATACGTTTAATTGAATACTTAATCCTAAATATGCTAAACTGCAATTCCAATGGATTTGACAGGGACACAGAGTTGATATTGTGCAAACCGGTTGATGTGCGTTGCATTTGGCAGCGAATGAGGAGTATAAGGCGCTTCGAATTGTCGGGCTATCACCAATAGCAGTGTATCTACGTTCAATGAAATATTGAATCCTGAATATGGTGTACTGCAACAACATTGCAATTGTCTTCGACCCCAGTTGACATAATGTAAACAGGGGCATGTGCGCTGTATTTGGCGGCAACTGTGGAGCATAACGCGCATCGAATTGTAGGCATACCACCAATAGCACCGGAGATCCGTTTAATTGAATACTTAGGCCTAAGTATGCAAAACTACAATTACAATGAATTGGGCAGGGACCTGAGTTGACATAGCGCAAAGTGGCTGGTTTGCGCTCTATTTGGCAGCAACTGTGCGATATACCGCGCATCGAATTGACGAGATATCACAAATAGCAATGTGGATCCGTTCAATGAAATATCGAATCCTGAATGTGCTGAACTGCAAAAACATTGCATTTTTCCTCGACCCGAGTTGAAATAATGTAAACAGGAGCAGATGCGCTGTATTTGGCAGGAAATGTGTAGTATCATGCGCATCGAATTGTCGCGATATCACCATGGTAGTGTATATACGTTCAATGAAATATTGAATCCTGTATATGATGTACTGCAACAACATTGCATTTGTCCTCGATCCGAGTTGACATAGTGTAAACAGGAGCAGGTACGCTGTATTTGGCGGCAAATGAGGAGTATAACGCGCATAGATTTGTCGACGTACCACGAATACCAGCGGAGATACTTTTAAATAAATACTTGTGCCGAATATGATAAACTGCAATTACAACGTATTTGACAGGACACAGAGTTGACAATGCGCCAATTCTCTGATGTGAGTTGTCTTTGGCAGCGGATGAGGAGTATAACCCGCTTCGAATTGTCGGCATATCACGAACAGCAGTGTATATACGTTCAATGAAATATTGGATTCTGTATATGCTGTACTGCAACAACATTGCATTTGTCCTCGATCCGAGTTGACATAATGTAAACAGGAGCAGGTGCGCACTCTTTGGCAGGAAATGTGGAGTACAAGACGCATGGAATTGACGAAATATCTCCAGTCGCAGTGTAGATACGTTCAATGAAGTATTGAGTTCTGAGTATGCAGTACTACAAGAACATTGCATTTGTCCTTCACCCGAGTTGACATAATGTAAACAGGAGCCGGTGCGCTGTATTTGGCAGGGAATGTGGAGTATAACGCGCATCGAATTGTAGGCATACCATCAATAGTACCGGAGATCCGTTTAATTGAATACTTAGGCCTAAATATGCAAAACTACAATTACAATGAATTTGGCAAGGACCTGAGTTGACACAGCACACATTGGCTAATTTGCGCTCTATTTGGCAGGAAGTGTGCGGTATACCGCGCATCGAATAGACGAGATATCTCCAGTCGCAGTGTAGATCCGTTCAATGAAATATTGAATCCTGAATGTGCTGTACTGCAAAAACATTGCATTTGTCCTTCACCCGAGTTGACATAATGTAAACAGGAGCAGGTGCGCTGTATTTGGCAGGGAATGTGGAGTATAACGCGCATCGAATTGTCAGGATATCACCAATAGCAGTGTATACACGTTCAATGAAATATTGAATCCTGAATATCCTGTACTGCAAAAACATTGGATTTGTCCTCGACCCGAGTTGACATAATGTAAACAGGAGCAGGTGCGCTGTATTTGGCAGGGAATGTGGAGTATCACGCGCATCGAGTTGTCGGGATATAACCAATAACAGTGTATTTACGTACAATGAAATATTGAATCCTGAATATGCTCTACTTGTAGCAACATTGCATTTGTTGTCGACCCGAGTTGACATAATGTAAACAGGAGCAGGTACGCTGTATTTGGCAGGAAATATGGAGTATAACGCGCATCGAGTTGTCGGGATATAACCAATAACAGTGTATTTACATTCAATGAAGTATTGAATCCTGAATATGCAACACTACAGCAATATTGCATATGTCCTCGACCCGAGTTGACTTAATGTAAACAGGAGCAGGTGCGTTGTATTTGGCAGGGTATGTGGAGTATCACGCGCATCGAATTGTCGGGATATCACCAATAGCAGTGTATATACGTTCAATGAAATATTGAATCCCGAATATGCTGTACTGCCAAAACATTGGATTTGTCCTCGACCCGAGTTGACACAATGTAAACAGTAGCAGGTGCGCTGTTTGGCGGCAGCTGTGGAGCATAACGCGCATCGAGTTGTAGGCATACCACCTATAGCACCGGAGATACGTTTAAATAAATACTTGTGCATAATATGATAAACTGCAATTACAATGTATTTGACAGGACACAGAGTTGACAATGCGCAAACTCTCTGATCAGCGTAGTACTTGGCAGCGAATGAGGAGCATAACGCGCTTCGATTTGTCGTGATATCACGAATAGCAGTGTATATACGTTCAATGACATATTGAATGCTGAATGTGCTGTACTGCAAAAACATTAGATTTGTCCTTGACCCGAGTTGACATAATGTAAACAGGAGCAGGTGCGCTGTATTTGGCGGCAACTGTGGAGTGTAACGCGCATCGAATTGTAGGCATACCACCAATAGCATCGGAGATACGTTTTATTGAATACTTGAGCCTGAATATGCAAAACTACAATTACAATGAATTAGGCAGGGACCTGAGTTGACATAGCGCAAAGTGGCTGATTTGCGCTCTATTTGGCAGCAACTGTGCGGTATACCGCGCATCGAATTGACGAGATATCACAAATAGCAGTGTAGATCCGTTCAATGAAATATTGAATCCTGAATGTGCTGTACTGCAAAAACAATGCATTTGTCCTCGAACACAGTTGACACAATGTAAACAGGAGCGGGATCGCTGTATTTGACAGGGAATGTGGAGTATCACGCCCATCGAATTTGTCGGGATATCACCAATAGCAGTGTATTTACTTTCAATGAAATATTGAATCCTGAATATGCAACACTACAGCAATATTGCATTTGTCCTCGACCCGAGTTGACTTAATGTAAACAGGAGCAGGTGCGCTGTATTTGGCAGGGAATGTGGAGTAACACGCGCATCGAATTGTCGTGATATGACCAATAGCAGTGTAGATACATTCAATGAAGTACTGAATCCTGAATATGCAACACTACAGCAACATTGCATTTGTCCTCGACCCGAGTTGACATAATGTAAACAGGAGCGGGATCGCTGTATTTGACAGGGAATGTGGAGTATCACACCCATCGAATTTGTCGGGATATCACCAATAGCAGTGTATTTACTTTCAATGAAATATTGAATCCTGAATATGCTGTACTGCAAAAACATTGCATTTGTTCTCGACCCGATTTGACATAATGTAAACAGGAGCAGGTGCGCTGTATTTGGCTGGGGATGTGGAGTATCAGACGCATCGAATTGTCGTGATATCACCAATAGAATTGTAGATACATTCAATGAAGTACTGAATCCTGAATATGCAACACTACAGCAACATTGCATTTGTCCTCGACCCGAGTTGACATAATGTAAACAGGAGCAGGTGCTCTGTATTTGGCAGGAAATGTGGAGTATCATGCTCGTCGAATTGTCGGGATATCACCATGGCAGTGTATATACGTTCAATGAAATATTGAATCCTGTATATGCTGTACTGCAGCAACATTGCATTTGTTCTCGACTCGAGTTGACATAATGTAAACAGGAGCAGTAGCGCTGTATTTGGCAGGAAATGTGGAGTATCATGCGCATCGAATAGTCGGGATATCACCATGGCAGTGCATATACGTTCAATGAAGTATTGAATCCTGTATATGGTGTACTGCAACAACATGGCACTTGTCCTCGATCCGAGTTGACATAATGTAAACAGGAGCAGGTGCGCTGTATTTGGCGGCAAATGGGAAGTATAGCGCGCATAGATTTGTCGACATACCACGCATAGCAGCGGAGATACGTTTAAATAAATACTTGAGCCTAATATGGTAAACTGCAATTACAATGTATTTGACAGGACACAGAGTTAACAATGCGCAAACCGGCTGATGTGCATAGTATTTGGCAGCGAATGTGGAGTATAACGCGCATCGAATTGTCGGGATATCACCAATAGCAGTGTATATACGTTCAATGAAATATTGAATCCTGAATATGCTGTACTGCAGCAACATTGCATTTGTTCTCGACCCGAGCTGACATAATGTAAACAGGAGAAGGTGCGCTGTATTTGGCAGAAAACGTGGTGTACAAGGCGCATGGAATTGTCGGTATATCAACAACAGCAGTGTAGATACGTTCAATGAAGAATTGAATCCTGAATATGCTGTTCTGCAAACACATTGCATTTGTCTTCGACCTCAGTTGACATAATGTATAGAGGAGCAGGTGCGCTGTATTTGGCGGGGAATGTGGAGTATCACGGGCAACGAGTTGTCGGGATATCACCATTAGCAGTGTAGATCCGTTCAATGAAATATTGAATCCTGAATATGCAGTACTACAACAACATTGCATTTGTCTGCGACCCCAGTTGACATAATGTGAGCAGGAGCAGGTCCCCTGTATTTGGCGGCAAATGAGGAGTATAACGCGCATAGATTTGTCGACATACCAGGAATAGCACGGAGATACGTTTAAATAAATATTTGAGCCTAATATAATGAACTGCAATTACAATGTATTTGACAGGACACAGAGTTGACAATGCGCCAACCGGCTGTTGTACGTAGTATTCTGCAGCGAATGAGGAGTATAACGCGCATCGAATTGTCGGGATATCACCAATAGCATTGTAGAAAATTTCAATGGAATATTGATTCCTGAATATGCAGTACAGCAATAGCATTGGATTTGACCTCGATCCGAGATTACTTAATGTAAACAGTTGCAAGTGCGCTCTATTTGGCAGCAAATGTGGAGTTTAACGCGTATCGAACTATCGAGATGTCTGGAATAGAAACTGGAATACGCTCAAATGAATATCTAAAACTGAATATGCAAAACAGGAATAACGCTGTATTTGATAGGGCACAGAGTTGACATTGCGCAAACTGGTTGCTGTGCGCTATTTCTTGCAGCAAATGTGCGGGATAGTGCGCATCGAATTGTCGACATATCACCAATAGTAGTACAGATTCGTTCAATTGGTAATTGAAGCCTGGATAAGCAGCATAGCAATAACATTGGATTTGACCTCGACCCGAGTTGGCAAAATGTAAACGGGAGCATGTGCGCTGTATTTGGCAGCAAATGTGGAGTGTAAAGCACTTCGAATTGTCGACATACCGCCAATAGCGGCGGAGACACGTTTAATTGAATATTAACGGTAGAATATTTTAAAACGGCAATTACACTGGATTTGACAGGACACAGAGTTGACATTGAGTAAACCGGTTGATGTGCGCTGTATTTGGCAGCATCTGTGGAGTAGAACGCGCATCGAATTTTCTTCGTATCTCCCATCGAAACGAAGCAATGTTCAATTGAATATTGATGGCTGAATATACAGTACTGCAATAACATTGGATTTGACCTCGACCCGATTTGACATATTGTAAACTGTAGCAGCTCCGCTAAATTTCGCAGCGAATGAGGAGTTTAACGATCAACCACTTGTCTAGATATCACCAATAACAGTGCGGATACGTTTAGTTGAGTATTTAACACAGACTCTGCAAAATTGCAATTACGCTGCACTTGACAGGGCCCAGAGTTGACATAGGGCAAACCGAATGACGTGCGCTGAATTTTGCCGCATATGTGGAGTAACGCACGTCCAATTGTCGAGATTTCACAATTAAGGGAATATTGAATCCTGAATATGCAGTACAGCAATAACATTGGATATGACCATGACCCGAGTTGATATAATTTAAACAGGAGCAGGTGCGCTATGTGAGAGAGCAAATGTGGAGTAGAACGCGCATCGAATTGAATGACGCGGGCTGTATTTGGCAGCATATGTGGAGTGGAACGCGCATAGAATTGTTGAGACATCTGGAATAAAATCTGAGATCAGCGCAATTGAATATTTCTAGCAGAATTTCCAAAACTACAGTAACGCTATATTTGACAGAGCACAGAGTTAGCATAGCGCAAACAGGCCGAAGGGCGCTGTTTTTCTCAGCTAATGGGATGTATAACGCGCATCGAATTTTCCACATGCCATCAATAGCTGCGGAGATACGTTTAATTGAAAAATGCAGCCTAAATATGCAAAACTGCAACTTCAAGTGATTTGGCAGGGACCAGGGTTGACATAGTGAAATCCAGCTGACGCGCGCTGTAGTTGGCAGCAGATGTGGAGTAGAAGGCGCATAGAATAATCGACTTACCCCCAATAGCAGTAGAGATACGTTTGATTGAATACTTAAGCCTAAATATGCTTTACTGCAACTACAATGGATTTGACAGGATACACAGTTGACATTGTGGAAATCGGTTGATGTGCGTAGTATTTGGCAGCGAATGAGGAGTTTAACGCGCATCGAATTTTGAGAATATCACCAATAGCAGTGTATATACGTTCAATGAAATATTGAATCCTGAATATCCTGTACTTGCAGCAACATAGCATTTGCCCTCGATACGTGTTGACATAATGTAAACAGGAGTAGGTGCGCTGTATTTGGCAGGGAATGTGGAGTATCACGCGCATCGAGTTGTCGGGATATAACCAATAACAGTGTATTTACGTTCAATGAAATATTGAATCCTGAATATGCTCTACTCGCAGAAACATTGCATTTGTTGTCGACCCGAGTTGACATAATGTAAACAGGAGCAGGTACGCTGTATTTGGCAGGAAATATGGAGTATCATGCGCATCGAAGTGTCGGGATATCACCATGGCAGTGTATATACGTTCAATGAAAGGTTGAATCCTGTATATGCTGCACTGCAACAACATAGCATTTGCCTCGATCCCTTTTGACATAATGTAAACAGGAGCAGGTGCGCTATATTTGGCAGGGAATGTGGAGTATCACGCGCATCGAGTTGTCGGGATGTCACCAATAACAGTGTATTCACGTTCAATGAAATATAGAATCCTGAATATGCAGTACTTGCAGCAACATAGCATTTGTCCTCGACCCGAGTTGACATAATGTAAACAGGAGCAGGTGCGCTGTTTGGCGGCAAATGAGGAGTATAACGCGCATAGATTTGTCGACATACCACTAATAGCAGCGGAGATACGTTTAAATAAATACTTGAGCCTCACATGATAATCTGCAATTACAATGTATTTGACAGGACACAGAGTTGACAATGCGCAAACCGGCTGGTCTGCGCAGTATTTGGCAGCAAATGAAGAGTACAACGCGCATCGAATTGTCAGGATATCACTAATGGCTGTGTATATACGATCAATGAAATATTAAATCCTGAATATCCTGAACGGCAATAACATTGGATTTGTCCCCGACCCGAGTTGACATAATGTAAACAGGAGCAGGTGCGCTGTTTGGCGGCAAATGAGGAGTATAACGAGCATAGATTTGTCGACATACCACTAATAGCGGCGGAGATACGTTTAAATAAATACTTGAGCCTAACATGATAATCTGCAATTACAATGTATTTGACAGGACACAGAGTTGACAATGCGCAAACCGGCTGATCTGCATAGTATTTGGCAGCCAATGAGGAGTATAACGCGGATCGAATTGTCGGGATATCACCAATAGCAGTGTATATCCGTTCAACGAAATATTGAATCCTGAATGTGCTGTACTGCAACAACATTGCAATTGTCCGCGGACCCCAGTTGACATAATGTAGACAGGAGCAGGTGCGCAGTATTTGGCAGGAAATGTGGAGTACAAGGCGCATGGAATAGATGAAATATCTCCAGTAGCAGTGTTGATCCGTTCAATGAAATATTGAATCCTGAATGTGCTGTACTGCAAAAACATTGCATTTATCCTTGACCCGAGTTGACATAATGTAAACAGGAGCAGGTGCGCTGTATTTGCCAGGGAATGTGGAGTATCAAGTGCATCGAATTGTAGGGATACCACCAATAGCACCGGAGATACGTTTAATTGATTACATCAGTCTAAATATGTAAAAATACAATTACAATGAATTAGGCAGTGAACTGAATTGACATAGCGCAAGGTTGCTGCTTTGCGCTCTATTTGGCAGCAACTGTGCGGTATACCGCGCATCCAATTGACGAGATATAACAAATAGCAGTATAGATTCGCTCAATGAAATATTGAATCCTGAATGTGCTGTACTGCAGAAACATTGCATTTGTCCCTGACCCGAGTTGACATAATGTAAACAGGAGCAGGTGCGCTGTGTTTGCCAGGGAATGTGGAGTATAACGCGCTTCGAATTGTCGGAATCACGAATAGCAGTGTAGATACATTCAATGAAGAATTGAATCCTGAATATGCAGTACTACAACAACGTAGCATTTGTCCTCGACCTGCGTTGACATAATGTAAACAGGAGCAGGTGCGCTGTATTTGGCAGGGAATGCGGAGTATCACGCGCATCGGATTGTAGGCGTACCACCAATTGCACCGGAGATACGTTTAATTGAATACTAAAGCCTGAATTTGCAAAACTACAATTACAATGAATTAGGCAGGGATCTGAGTTGACACAGCGCACAGTGGCTGATTTGCGCTCTATTTGGCAGCAGCTGTGCGGTATACCGCGCATCGAATTGACGAGATATCACAAATAGCAGTGTAGATCCGTTCTATGAAATATTGAATCCTGAATATGCAGTACTACAACAACGTAGCATTTGTCCTCGACCCGAGTTGACATAATGTAAACAGGAGCAGGTGCGCTGTATTTGGCAGGGAATGCGGAGTATCACGAGCATCGGATTGTCGTGATATCACCAACGGCAGTGTAGATACATTCAATGAAGTATTGAATCCTGAATAAGCATTACTACAACAACGTTGCATTTGTCTTCGACCCCAGTTGACATAATGTAAACAGGAGCAGGTGCGCTGTTTGGCGGCAACTGTGGAGTACCACGCGTATCGAATTGTAGTGATATCACCAGTAGCAGTGTAGATACATGCAATGAAGTATTGAATCCTGAGTATGCAGTACTACAAGAACATTACATTTGTCTTCGACCCCAGTTGACATAATGTAAACAGGAGCAGGTGCGCTGTTTGGCGGCAACTGTGGAGCATAACGCACATCGAATTTTAGGCATCCCACCTATAGCACCACAGATACGTTTAATTGAATACATAAGCCTAAATATGCAAAACTACAATTACAATGAATTAGGCAGGGACCTGAGGTGTCATAGCGCACAGTGGCTGACTTGCGCTCTATTTGGCAGCAAGTGTGCGGTAAACCGCGCATCGAATTGACGAGATATCACCAATAGCAGTGTAGATCCGTTCAATGAAATATTGAATCCTGAATGTGCTGTACTGCTGAACATGGCATTTGTCCGGGAATCGAGTTGACATAATGTAAACAGGAGCAGGTGCGCTGTATTTTGCAGGCAGCGTGGGGTATCACGCGCATCGAATTGTCGTGATATCACCAATAGCAGTGTAGATCCGTTCAATGAAATATTGAATCCTGAATGTGCTGTACTGCAAAAACATTGCATTTGTCCTGGAATCGAGTTGACATCATGTAAACAGGAGCGGGTGCGCTGTATTTGGCAGGGAATGTGGAGTATCACACGCATCGAATTGTCGTGATATCACCAATAGCAGTGTAGATACATTCAATGAAGAAATGAATCCTGAATATGCAGTAGTACAACAACGTAGCATTTGTCCTCGACCCGAGTTGACATAATGTAAACAGGAGCAGGTGCGCTGTATTTGGCAGGGAATGCGGAGTATCACGCGCATCGGATTGTCGTGATATCACCAATAGCAGTGTAGATACATTCAATGAAGTATTGAATCCTGAATAAGCAGTACTACAACAACGTTGCATTTGTCCTCGACCCGAGTTGACATAATGTAAACAGGCGCAGGTGCGCTATTTGGCGGCAACTGTGGAGCATAACGCGCATCGAATTGTAGGCATACCACCTCTAGCACCGGAGGTACGTTTAATTGAATACATCAGCCAAAATATGCAAAAATAAAATTACAATGAATTAGGCAGTGACCTGAGTTGACACAGCGCACAGTGGCTGATTTGCGCTCTATTTGGCAGCAGCTGTGCTGTATACCGCGCATCGAATTGACGAGATACCACAAATAGCAGTGTAGATCCGTTCTATGAAATATTGAATCCTGAATATGCAGTACTACAACAACGTAGCATTTGTCCTCGACCCGAGTTGACATAATGTAAACAGGAGCAGGGGCGCTGTATTTGGCAGGGAATGTGGAGTATCACGCGCATCGAATTGTCGTGATGTCACCCATAGCAGTGTAGAGACATTCAATGAAGAATTGAATCCAGAATATGCAGTACTACAACAACGTAGCATTTGTCCTCGACCCGAGTTGACATAATGTAAACAGGAGCAGGTGCGCTGTATATGGCAGGAAATGTGGAGTATCACGCGCATCGAATTGTCGTGATATCACCAATAGCAGTGTAGATACATTCAATGAAGACTTGAATCCTGAATATGCAGTAGTACAACAACGTAGCATTTGTCCTCGACCCGAGTTGTCATAATGTAAACAGGAGCAGGTGCGCCGTATTTGGCAGGAAATGTGGAGTATCACGCGCTTCGAATTGACGAGATATCACCATTAGCAGTGTAGATCCGTTCAATGAAATAGTGAATCCTGAATATGCAGTACTACAACAACATGGCATTTGTCTTCGACCCCAGTTGACATAATGTGAACAGGAGCAGGACCCCTGTATTTGGCGGCAAATGAGGAGTATAAGGCGCATAGATTTGTCGACATACCACGAATAGCAGCGGAGATACGTTTGAATACATATTTGAGCCTAATATAATGAACTGCAATTACAATGTATTTGACAGGACACAGAGTTGACAATGCGCCAACCGGCTGATGTACGTAGTATTCTGCAGCGAATGAGGAGTATAACGCGCATCGAATTGTCGGGATATCACCAATAGCAGGATATGTACGTTCAATGAAATATTGAATCCTGAATATGGTGTACTGCAACAACATTGCAATTGTCCGCGGACCCCAGTTGACATAATGTAGACAGGAGCAGGTGCGCAGTATTTGGCAGAAAATGTGGAGTACAAGGCGCTTGGAATAGACGAAATATCTCCAGTAGCAGTGTAGATACGTTCAATGAAGTATTGTATCCTGGATATGCAGTACTGCAAAAACATTGCATTTGTCCTCGACCCGAGTTGACATAATGTAAACAGGAGCAGGTGTGCCGTATTTGGCAGGAAATGTGGAGTATCAAGCGCATCGTATTGTCGGGATATCACCAATAGCTGTGTAGATCCGTTCAATGAAATATTGAATCCTGAATGTGCTGTACTGCAAAAACATTGCATTTGTCCTTGACCCGAGTTGACATAATGTAAACAGGAGCAGGTGCGCTGTATTTGCCAGGGAATGCGGAGTATCAAGTGCATCGAATTGTAGGCATACCACCAATAGCACCGGAGATACGTTTAATTGATTACATCAGTCTAAATATGTAAAAATACAATTACAATGAATTAGGCAGTGACCTGAATTGACATAGCGCAAGGTCGCTGCTTTGCGCTCTATTTGGCAGCAACTGTGCGGTATACCGCGCATCGAATTGACGAGAATATAACAAATAGCAGTATAGATTCGTTCAATGAAATATTGAATCCTGAATATGCTGTACTGCAGAAACATTGCATTTGTCCCTGACCCGAGTTGACATAATGTAAACAGGAGCAGGTGCGCTGTGTTTGCCAGGGAATGTGGAGTATAACGCGCTTCGAATTGTCGGAATCACGAATAGCAGTGTAGATACATTCAATGAAGAAATGAATCCTGAATATGCAGTACTACAACAACGTAGCATTTGTCCTCGACCTGCGTTGACATAATGTAAACAGGAGCAGGTGTGCCGTATTTGGCAGGAAATGTGTAGTATCACGCGCATCGAATTGTCGGGATATAACCAAAAACAGTGTATATACGTTCAATGCAATATTGAATCCTGAATATGCTGTACTGCAGCAACATTGCATTTGTCCTCGTCCCGAGTTGACATAATGTAAACAGGAGCAGGTGCGCTGTACTTGGCAGGAGAGGTGGTGTAATACGCGCACCGATTGTCGCGATATGACCAATAGCAGTGTAGATACATTCAATGAAGAATTGAATCCTGAATATGCAGTACCACAACTACATTGCAATTGTCCTCGACCCGAGTTGACATAATGTAAACAGGAGCAGGTCCGCTGTATTTGGCGGCAAATGAGGAGTATAACGCGCATAGATTTGTCGACATACCACAAATAGCAGCGGACATACGTTTAAATAAATACTTGAGCCTAATATGAAAAACTGCATTTACAATGTATTCGACAGGACACAGAGTTGACAATGCGCAAACCGGCTCATCTGCGTAGTATTTGCCAGGGAATGTGGAGTATCACGCGCATCGATTTGTCAGGATATCACCAACAGCAGTGTATATACGTTCAATGAAATATTGAATCCTGAATATCCTGAACTGCAAAAACATTGGATTTGTCCTCGACCCGAGTTGACATAATGTAAACAGGAGCAGGTGCGCTGTATTGGGCAGGAAATGTGGAGTATCACGCGCATCCAATTGTCGTGATATGACCAATAGCAGTGTAGATACATTCAATGAGGTATTCAATCCTGGATATGCAGTACTGCAGCAACAATGCATTTGTCCTCGACCCGAGTTGGCATAATGTAAACAGGAGCAGGTGCGCTGTATTTGGCGACAACTGTGGCGTATAACGCGCATCGAATAGTAGGCATACCACCAATAGCACCGGAGATATGTTTAATTGAATACATTAAGCGGAAATGTGCAAAACTACAATTACAATGATTTAGGCAGGGACCTGGGTTGACACAGCGCACAGTGTCTGATTTGCGCCCTATTTGGCAGCAAGTGTGCGGTATACCGCGCATCGAATTGACGAGATATCACCAATAGCAGTGTAGAAACGTTCAATGCAATATTGAATCCTGAATATGCTGTACTGCAGCAACATTTCATTTGTCCTCGTCCCGAGTTGACATAATGTAAACAGGAGCAGGTGCGCTGTATAGGGCAGGAAATGTGGAGTATCACGCACATCCAATTGTCGTGATATGACCAATAGCAGTGTATATACGTACAATGCAATATTGAATCCTGAATATGCTGTACTGCAGCAACATTGCATTTGTCCTCGTCCCGAGTTGACATAATGTAAACAGGAGCATGTGCGCTGTATTGGGCAGGAAATGTGGAGTATCACGCGCATCCAATTGTCGTGATATGACCAATAGCAGTGTAGATACATTCAATGAGGTATTGAATCCTGGATATGCAGTACTGTAGCAACAATGCATTTGTCCTCGACCCGAGTTGACATAATGTAAACAGGTGCTAGTCCGCTGTACTTGGCGGCAAATGAGGAGTATAACGCGCATAATTTTGTCGACATACCACCTCTAGAACCGGAGGTACGTTTAATTGAATACATCAGCCAAAATATGCAAAAATACAATTACAATGAATTAGGCAGTGACCTGAGTTGACACAGCGCACAGTGGCTGATTTGCGCTCTATTTGGCAGCAGCTGTGCGGTATACCGCGCATCGAATTGACGAGATACCACAAATAGCAGTGTAGATCCGTTCTATGAAATATTGAATCCTGAATGTGCTGTACTGCAAAAACATTGGATTTGTCCTCGACCCGAGTTGACATAATGTAAACAGGAGCAGGTGTGCCGTATTTGGCAGGAAATGTGTAGTATTACGCGCATCGAATTGACAGGATATCACCAATAGCAGTGTATATACGTTCAATGAAATATTGAATCCTGAATATCCTGTACTGCAAAAACATTGGATTTGTCCTCGACCCGAGTTGACATAATGTAAACAGGAGCAGTTGTGCCGTATTTGGCAGGAAATGTGTAGTATCACGCGCATCGAATTGTCGGGATATAACCAAAAACAGTGTATATACGTTCAATGCAATATTGAATCCTGAATATGCAGTACTGCAGCAACAATGCATTTGTCCTCGACCCGAGTTGGCATAATGTAAACAGGTGCAGGTGCGCTGTATTTGGCGACAACTGTGGCGTATAACGCGCATCGAATAGTAGGCATACCACCAATAGCACCGGAGATATGTTTAATTGAATACATTAAGCGGAAATGTGCAAAACTACAATTACAATGATTTAGGCAGGGACCTGGGTTGACACAGCGCACAGTGTCTGATTTGCGCCCTATTTGGCAGCAAGTGTGCGGTATACCGCGCATCGAATTGACGAGATATCACCAATAGCAGTGTAGAAACGATCAATGCAATATTGAATCCTGAATATGCTGTACTGCAGCAACATTGCATTTGTCCTCGTCCCGAGTTGACATAATGTAAACAGGAGCAGGTGCGCTGTATTGGGCAGGAAATGTGGAGTATCACGCGCATCCAATTCTCGTGATATGACCAATAGCAGTGTATATACGTACAATGCAATATTGAATCCTGAATATGCTGTACTGCAGCAACATTGCATTTGTCCTCGTCCCGAGTTGACATAATGTAAACTGTAGCAGGTGCGCTGTATTGGGCAGGAAATGTGGAGTATCACGCGCATCCAATTGTCGTGATATGACCAATAGCAGTGTAGATAGATTCAATGAGGTATTGAATCCTGGATATGCAGTACTGCAGCAACAATGCATTTGTCCTCGACCCGAGTTGGCATAATGTAAACAGGAGCATGTGTGCCGTATTTGGCAGGAAATGTGGAGTATCAAGCGCATCGTATTGTCGGGATATCACCAATAGCTGTGTAGATCCGTTCAATGAAATATTGAATCCTGAATGTGCTGTACTGCAAAAACATTGCATTTGTCCTTGTCCCGAGTTGATATAATATAAACAGGAGCAGGTGCGCTATTTGGCGGCAACTGTGGAGCATAACGCGCATCGAATTGTAGGCATACCACCTCTAGAACCGGAGGTACGTTTAATTGAATACATCAGACAAAATATGCAAAAATACAATTACAATGAATTAGGCAGTGACCTGAGTTGACACAGCGCACAGTGGCTGATTTGCGCTCTATTTGGCAGCAGCTGTGCGGTATACCGCGCATCGAATTAACGAGATACCACAAATAGCAGTGTAGATCCGTTCTATGAAATATTGAATCCTGAATGTGCTGTACTGCAAAAACATTGCATTTGTCCTCGACCCGAGTTGTCATAATGTAAACAGGAGCAGGTGCGCTGTATTTGGCAGGGAATGTGGAGTATCACGCGCGTCGAATTGACAGGATATCACCAATAGCAGTGTATATACGTTCAATGAAATATTGAATCCTGAATGTCCTGTACTGCAAAAACATTGGATTTGCCCTCGACCCGAGTTGACATAATGTAAACAGGAGCAGGTGTGCCGTATTTGGCAGGAAATGTGTAGTATCACGCGCATCGAATTGTCGGGATATAACCAAAAACAGTGTATATACGTTCAATGCAATATTGAATCCTGAATATGCTGTACTGCAGCAACATTGCATTTGTCCTCGTCCCGAGTTGACATAATGTAAACAGAAGCAGGTGCGCTGTATTTGGCAGAAAATGTGGAGTATCACGCGCATCGTATTGTCGTGATATCACCAATAGCAGTGTAGATACATTCAATGAAGAATTGAATCCTGATATGCAGTACTACAACAACGTAACGTTTGACCTCGACCCGAGTTGACATAATGTAAACAGGAGCAGGGGCGCCGTATTTGGCGGCAAATGAGGAGTATAACGCGCATAGATTTGTCGACATACCACGAATAGCAGCGGTGATACGTTTAAATAAATACTTGTGCCTAATATGATAAACTGCAACTACAATGTATTTGACAGGGCACAGAGTTGTCAATGCGCACACCGGCTGATGTGCGTAGTATTTTGCAGCGAATGAGGAGTGAAGAGGATGTTAGGTGCGTGGAGCGGCCGGCTAGGTGAAAAGAGAATTCACGTTTCGTCCCGGGACTACCGGTGGACTCGTCAGTAAGGCTATGTCCGGTAGTCCCTGCCTTAGACGTAGAGGGAATCTCGCTAGGTACGGTATTTGTATCATTCGCCCGTATATTCGACCGCTAGCGAGATAGATAGACAGACTCGTTGTCGTCGTAGCCCTCTGGTGTTGACGGTTGGTACCCGCGGATCGCCCGGGAGGTGTTGCGCCGCGTTTGATGCCTCGACCTGTCGGCGTCCAATTGATACCGATCCGCCACAGGAGTATAACGCGCATCGAATTGTCGGGATATTACCAATAGCAGTGTAGATCCGTTCAATGAAATATTGAATCCTGAATGTGCTGTACTGCAAAAACATTGGATTTGTCCTCGACCCGAGTTGACATAATGTAAACAGGAGCAGGTGTGCCGTATTTGGCAGGAAATGTGTAGTATTACGCGCATCGAATTGACAGGATATCACCAATAGCAGTGTATATACGTTCAATGAAATATTGAATCCTGAATATCCTGTACTGCAAAAACATTGGATTTGTCCTCGACCCGAGTTGACATAATGTAAACAGGAGCAGTTGTGCCGTATTTGGCAGGAAATGTGTAGTATCACGCGCATCGAATTGTCGGGATATAACCAAAAACAGTGTATATACGTTCAATGCAATATTGAATCCTGAATATGCAGTACTGCAGCAACAATGCATTTGTCCTCGACCCGAGTTGGCATAATGTAAACAGGTGCAGGTGCGCTGTATTTGGCGACAACTGTGGCGTATAACGCGCATCGAATAGTAGGCATACCACCAATAGCACCGGAGATATGTTTAATTGAATACATTAAGCGGAAATGTGCAAAACTACAATTACAATGATTTAGGCAGGGACCTGGGTTGACACAGCGCACAGTGTCTGATTTGCGCCCTATTTGGCAGCAAGTGTGCGGTATACCGCGCATCGAATTGACGAGATATCACCAATAGCAGTGTAGAAACGATCAATGCAATATTGAATCCTGAATATGCTGTACTGCAGCAACATTGCATTTGTCCTCGTCCCGAGTTGACATAATGTAAACAGGAGCAGGTGCGCTGTATTGGGCAGGAAATGTGGAGTATCACGCGCATCCAATTCTCGTGATATGACCAATAGCAGTGTATATACGTACAATGCAATATTGAATCCTGAATATGCTGTACTGCAGCAACATTGCATTTGTCCTCGTCCCGAGTTGACATAATGTAAACTGTAGCAGGTGCGCTGTATTGGGCAGGAAATGTGGAGTATCACGCGCATCCAATTGTCGTGATATGACCAATAGCAGTGTAGATAGATTCAATGAGGTATTGAATCCTGGATATGCAGTACTGCAGCAACAATGCATTTGTCCTCGACCCGAGTTGGCATAATGTAAACAGGAGCATGTGTGCCGTATTTGGCAGGAAATGTGGAGTATCAAGCGCATCGTATTGTCGGGATATCACCAATAGCTGTGTAGATCCGTTCAATGAAATATTGAATCCTGAATGTGCTGTACTGCAAAAACATTGCATTTGTCCTTGTCCCGAGTTGATATAATATAAACAGGAGCAGGTGCGCTATTTGGCGGCAACTGTGGAGCATAACGCGCATCGAATTGTAGGCATACCACCTCTAGAACCGGAGGTACGTTTAATTGAATACATCAGACAAAATATGCAAAAATACAATTACAATGAATTAGGCAGTGACCTGAGTTGACACAGCGCACAGTGGCTGATTTGCGCTCTATTTGGCAGCAGCTGTGCGGTATACCGCGCATCGAATTAACGAGATACCACAAATAGCAGTGTAGATCCGTTCTATGAAATATTGAATCCTGAATGTGCTGTACTGCAAAAACATTGCATTTGTCCTCGACCCGAGTTGTCATAATGTAAACAGGAGCAGGTGCGCTGTATTTGGCAGGGAATGTGGAGTATCACGCGCGTCGAATTGACAGGATATCACCAATAGCAGTGTATATACGTTCAATGAAATATTGAATCCTGAATATCCTGTACTGCAAAAACATTGGATTTGCCCTCGACCCGAGTTGACATAATGTAAACAGGAGCAGGTGTGCCGTATTTGGCAGGAAATGTGTAGTATCACGCGCATCGAATTGTCGGGATATAACCAAAAACAGTGTATATACGTTCAATGAAATATTGAATCCTGAATATGCTGTACTGCAGCAACATTGCATTTGTCCTCGTCCCGAGTTGACATAATGTAAACAGAAGCAGGTGCGCTGTATTTGGCAGAAAATGTGGAGTATCACGCGCATCGTATTGTCGTGATATCACCAATAGCAGTGTAGATACATTCAATGAAGAATTGAATCCTGATATGCAGTACTACAACAACGTAACGTTTGACCTCGACCCGAGTTGACATAATGTAAACAGGAGCAGGGGCGCCGTATTTGGCGGCAAATGAGGAGTATAACGCGCATAGATTTGTCGACATACCACGAATAGCAGCGGTGATACGTTTAAATAAATACTTGTGCCTAATATGATAAACTGCAACTACAATGTATTTGACAGGGCACAGAGTTGTCAATGCGCACACCGGCTGATGTGCGTAGTATTTTGCAGCGAATGAGGAGTGAAGAGGATGTTAGGTGCGTGGAGCGGCCGGCTAGGTGAAAAGAGAATTCACGTTTCGTCCCGGGACTACCGGTGGACTCGTCAGTAAGGCTATGCCCGGTAGTCCCTGCCTTAGACGTAGAGGGAATCTCGCTAGGTACGGTATTTGTATCATTCGCCCGTATATTCGACCGCTAGCGAGATAGATAGACAGACTCGTTGTCGTCGTAGCCCTCTGGTGTTGACGGTTGGTACCCGCGGATCGCCCGGGAGGTGTTGCGCCGCGTTTGATGCCTCGACCTGTCGGCGTCCAATTGATACCGATCCGCCACAGGAGTATAACGCGCATCGAATTGTCGGGATATTACCAATAGCAGTGTAGATCCGTTCAATGGAATATTGAATCATGAATATGCTGTACTGCAACAACATTGCATTAGTCCTCGACCCGAGTTGATATAATGTAAACAGCAACAGGTGCGCCGTATGTGGCAGGAAATGTGGAGTTTCACGCGTATCGAATTGTCGGGATGCCACCAATGGCAGTGTATGTACGTTCAATGAAGTATTGAATCCTGTATATGCTGTACTGCAAAAACAATGCATTTGTCCACGACCACGGTTGACACAATGTAAACAAGAGCAGGTGCGCTGTATTTGGCAGGGAATGTGGTGTATCACGCGCATCGAATTGACGAGATATCACAAATAGCAGTGTAGATCCGTTCAATGAAATATCGAATCCTGAATGTGCTGTACTGCAAAAACATTGCATTTTTCCTTGACCCGAGTTGAAATAATGTAAACAGGAGCAGGTGCGCTGTATTTGGTTGGGAATGTGGAGTATCACGCGCACCGATTGTCGTGATATGACCAATAGCAGTGTAGATACATTCAATGAAGAATTGAATCCTGAATATGCAGTACTACAACTACATTACAATTGTCCTCGACCCGGGTTGACATAATGTAATCAGGAGCAGGTCCGCTGTATTTGGCGGCAAATGAGGAGTATAACGCGCATAGATTTGTCGACATACTACTAATAGCAGCGGAGATACGTTTAAATAAATACTTGAGCCTGATATGATAAACTGCAAATACAACGTATTTGACAAGACACAGAGTTGACAATGCGCAAACCGGCTGATCTGCGTAGTATTTGCCAGGGAATGTGGAGTATCACGCGCATCGAATTGTCAGGATATCACCAATAGCAGTGTATATACGTTCAATGAAATATTGATTCCTAAATATGCTGTACTGCAACAACATTGCAATTGTCCTCGACCCCAGTTGACATCATGTAAACAGGAGCAGGTCCGCTGTATTTGGCGGCAAATGAGGAGTATAACGCGCATACATTTGTCGACATACCACTAATAGCAGCGGAGATACGTTTAAATAAATACTTGAGCCTAATATGATAAACTGCAATTACAATGTATTTGACGGGACACAGAGTTGACAATGCCCACACTCTCTGATGTGCGTAGCATATGGCAGCGAATGAGGAGTAAAACGCGCTTCAAATTGCCGGGATATCACCAATAGCAGTGTAGATACATTCAATGAAGTATTGAATCCTGAATATGCAGTACTACAACAACATTGCATTTGTACTCGACCCGAGTTGACATAATGTAAACAAGAGCACGTGAGCTGTATTTGGCAGCAAATGTGGGGTATAACGCGCATCAAATTCTGGACTTACCACCAATAGCAGCGGAGATACGTTTAATTGAATACTTAATCCTAAATATGCTAAACTGCAATTCCAATGGATTTGACAGGGAGACAGAGTTGATATTGCGCAAACCGGTTGATGTGCGTTGTATTTGGCAGCGAATGAGGAGTATAAGGCGCTTCGAATTGTCGAGATATCACCAATGGCAGTGTATATACGTTCAATGAAATATTGAATCCCGAATATGCTGTACTACAAAAACATTGCATATGTCCTCGACCCGAGTTGACATAATGTAAACAGGAGCAGGTGCGCTGTATTAGGCTGCAACTGTGAAGCATAACGCGCATCGAATTGTAGGCATATCACCTATAGCTCCGCAGATACGTTTAATTGAATACATAAGACTAAATATGCAAAAATACAATTACAATGAATTAGGCAGGGACCTGAGTTGACACAGCGCAAAGTGGCTGATATGCGCTCTATTTGGCAGCATTTGTGCGGTAAACCGCGCATCGAATTGACGAGATATCACAAACAGCATTGCAGATCCGTTCAATGAAATATTGAATCCTGACTGTGCTGTACTGCCACAACATTGCAATTGTCCTCGAGCACAGTTGACATAATGTAAACGGGAGCACGTGCGCTGTATTTGGCGGCAAATGAGGAGTATAACGCGCATAGATTTGTCGACATACCACGAATAGCAACGGAGATACGTTTAAATAAATACTTGAGCCTAATATGATAAACTGCAATTACAATGTATTTGACAGGGCACAGAGTTGTCAATGCGCACACCGGCTGATGTGTGTTGTATTCTGCAGCGAATGAGGAGTATAACGCGCATCGAATTGACGAAATATCTCCAGTAGCAGTGTAGATACATTCAATGAAATATTGAATCCAGTATATGCTGTACTCCAAAAACAATGCATTTGTCCTCGACCCGAATGACATAATGTAAACAGGAGCAGGTGCGCTGTATTTGGCAGGAAATGTGGGGTATCACGCGCATCGGATTGTCGTGATATCACCAATAGTAGTGTAGATCCGTTCAATGAAATATCGAATCCTGAATGTGCTGTACTGCAAAAACATTGCATATTTCCTTGACCCGAGTTGAAATAATGTAAACAGGAGCAGGTGCGCTGTATTTGGTTGGGAATGTGGAGTATCACGCGCACCGATTTTCGTGATATGACCAATAGCAGTGTAGATACATTCAATGAAGAATTGAATCCTGAATATGCAGTACTACAACTACATTACAATTGTCCTCGACCCGGGTTGACATAATGTAATCAGGAGCAGGTCCGCTGTATTTGGCGGCAAATGAGGAGTATAACGCGCATAGATTTGTCGACATACTACTAACAGCAGCGGAGATACGTTTAAATAAATACGTGAGCCTAATATGATAAACTGCAAATACAATGTATTTGACAGGACACAGAGTTGACAATGCGCAAACCGGCTGATCTGCGTAGTATTTGCCAGGGAATGTGGAGTATCACGCGCATCGAATTGTCAGGATATCACCAATAGCAGTGTATATACGTTCAATGAAATATTGAATCCTGAATATCCTGTACTGCAAAAACATTGGATTCGTCCTCGACCCCAGTTGACATAATGTAAACAGGTGCAGGTCCGCTGTATTTGGCGGCAAATGAGGAGTATAACGCGCATAGATTTGTCGACATACCACTAATAGCAGCGGAGATACGTTTAAATAAATACTTGAGCCTAATATGATAAGCTGCAATTACAATGTATTTGACAGGACACAGAGTTGACAATGCGCAAACCGGCTGATCTGCGTAGTATTTGGCAGCGAATGAGGAGTACAACGCGCATCGAATTGTCAGGATATAACTGATAGCAGTGTATATACGATCAATGAAATATTGAATTCTGAATATCCTGTACTGCAAAAACATTGGATTTGTCCTCGACCCGAGTTGACATAATGTAAACAGGAGCAGGTGCGCTGTTTGGCGGCAGCTGTGGAGCATAACGCGCATCGAATTGTAGGCATACAACCTATAGCAACGGAGATACGTTTAATTTGAATACATAAGCCTAAATATGCAAAAATACAATTACAATGAATTAGGCACGGACCTGAGTTTGCATGGAGCAAAGTGGCTGATTTGCGCTCTATTTGGCAGCAACTGAGCGGCATACCGCGCATCGAATTGACGAGATATCACAAATAGCTGTGTAGGTCTGTTCAATGAAATATTGATTCCTAAATATGCTGTACTGCAACAGCATTGCAATTGTCCTCGACCCCAGCTGACATCATGTAAACAGGAGCAGGTCCGCTGTATTTGGCGGCAAATGAGGAGTATAACGCGCATAGATTTGTCGACATACCACTAATAGCAGCGGAGATACGTTTAAATAAATACTTGAGCCTAATATGATAAACTGCAATTACAATGTATTTGACGGGACACAGAGTTGACAATGCCCTCACTCTCTGATGTGCGTAGCATATGGCAGCGAATGAGGAGTAAAACGCGCTTCAAATTGCCGGGATATCACCAATAGCAGTGTAGATACATTCAATGAAGTATTGAATCCTGAATATGCAGTACCACAACAACATTGCATTTGTACTCGACCCGAGTTGACATAATGTAAACAAGAGCACGTGCGCTGTATTTGGCAGCAAATGTGGGGTATAACGCGCATCAAATTCTGGACTTACCACCAATAGCAGCGGAGATACGTTTAATTGAATACTTAATCCTAAATATGCTAAACTGCAATTCCAATGGATTTGACAGGGAGACAGAGTTGATATTGCGCAAACCGGTTGATGTGCGTTGTATTTGGCAGCGAATGAGGAGTATAAGGCGCTTCGAATTGTCGAGATATCACCAATAGCAGTGTATATACGTTCAATGAAATATTGAATCCCGAATATGCTGTACTACAAAAACATTGCATATGTCCTCGACCCGAGTTGACATAATGTAAACAGGAGCAGGTGCGCTGTATTAGGCTGCAACTGTGAAGCATAACGCGCATCGAATTGTAGGCATACCACCTATAGCTCCGCAGATACGTTTAATTGAATACATAAGACTAAATATGCAAAAATACAATTACAATGAATTAGGCAGGGACCTGAGTTGACACAGCGCAAAGTGGCTGATATGCGCTCTATTTGGCAGCACTTGTGCGGTAAACCGCGCATCGAATTGACGAGATATCACAAACAGCATTGTAGATCCGTTCAATGAAATATTGAATCCTGAATATGGTGTACTGCAACAACATTGCAATTGTCTTCGACCCCAGTTGACATAATGTAAACAGGGGCATGTGCGCTGTATTTGGCGGCAAATGAGGAGTATAACGCGCATAGATTTGTCGACATACCACTAATAGCAGCGGAGATACGTTTAAATAAATACTTGAGCCTAATATGATAAACTGCAATTACAATGTATTTGACGGGACACAGAGTTGACAATGCCCTCACTCTCTGATGTGCGTAGCATATGGCAGCGAATGAGGAGTAAAACGCGCTTCAAATTGCCGGGATATCACCAATAGCAGTGTAGATACATTCAATGAAGTATTGAATCCTGAATATGCAGTACCACAACAACATTGCATTTGTACTCGACCCGAGTTGACATAATGTAAACAAGAGCACGTGCGCTGTATTTGGCAGCAAATGTGGGGTATAACGCGCATCAAATTCTGGACTTACCACCAATAGCAGCGGAGATACGTTTAATTGAATACTTAATCCTAAATATGCTAAACTGCAATTCCAATGGATTTGACAGGGAGACAGAGTTGATATTGCGCAAACCGGTTGATGTGCGTTGTATTTGGCAGCGAATGAGGAGTATAAGGCGCTTCGAATTGTCGAGATATCACCAATAGCAGTGTATATACGTTCAATGAAATATTGAATCCCGAATATGCTGTACTACAAAAACATTGCATATGTCCTCGACCCGAGTTGACATAATGTAAACAGGAGCAGGTGCGCTGTATTAGGCTGCAACTGTGAAGCATAACGCGCATCGAATTGTAGGCATACCACCTATAGCTCCGCAGATACGTTTAATTGAATACATAAGACTAAATATGCAAAAATACAATTACAATGAATTAGGCAGGGACCTGAGTTGACACAGCGCAAAGTGGCTGATATGCGCTCTATTTGGCAGCACTTGTGCGGTAAACCGCGCATCGAATTGACGAGATATCACAAACAGCATTGTAGATCCGTTCAATGAAATATTGAATCCTGAATATGGTGTACTGCAACAACATTGCAATTGTCTTCGACCCCAGTTGACATAATGTAAACAGGGGCATGTGCGCTGTATTTGGCGGCAACTGTGGAGCATAACGCGCATCGAATTGTAGGCATACCACCAATAGCACCGGAGATCCGTTTAATTGAATACTTAGGCCTAAGTATGCAAAACTACAATTACAATGAATTGGGCAGGGACCTGAGTTGACATAGCGCAAAGTGGCTGGTTTGCGCTCTATTTGTCAGCAACTGTGCGATATACCGCGCATCGAATTGACGAGATATCACAAATAGCAATGTGGATCCGTTCAATGAAATATCGAATCCTGAATGTGCTGAACTGCAAAAGCATTGCATTTTTCCTCGACCCGAGTTGAAATAATGTAAACAGGAGCAGATGCGCTGTATTTGGTTGGGAATGTGGAGTATCACGCGCACCGATTGTCGGGATATGACCAATAGCAGTGTAGATACATTCAATGAAGAATTGAATCCTGAATATGCAGTACTACAACTACATTGCAAGTGTCCTCGACCCGAGTTGACATAATGTAAACAGGAGCAGGTCCGCTGTATTTGGCGGCAAATGAGGAGTATAACGCGCATAGATTTGTCGACATACTACTAATAGCAGCGGAGATACGTTTAAATCAATACTTGAGCCTAATATGATAAACTGCAATTACAATGTATTTGACGGGACACAGAGTTGACAATGCCCACACTCTCTGATGTGCGTAGCATATGGCAGCGAATGAGGAGTAAAACGCGCTTCAAATTGCCGGGATATCACCAATAGCAGTGTAGATACATTCAATGAAGTATTGAATCCTGAATATGCAGTACTACAACAACATTGCATTTGTACTCGACCCGAGTTGACATAATGTAAGCAAGAGCACTTGCGCTGTATTTGGCAGAAAATGTCGGGTATAACGCGCAACGAGTTGTCGAGATACCAACAATAACAGCGAAAATAGGTTTAATTGAGTACTTAGGCCCAAATAGGCCAAACTGCAAATACAATGGATTCGACAGGATATAGAGTTGACATTGCGTAAACCGGTTAATGTGCTCTGTATTTGGCAGCAAATGTGGGGTATAACGCGCATCAAATTCTGGACTTACCACCAATAGCAGCGGAGATACGTTTAATTGAATACTTAATCCTAAATATGCTAAACTGCAATTCCAATGGATTTGACAGGGACACTGAGTTGATATTGCGCAAACCGGTTGATGTGCGTTGTATTTGGCAGCGAATGAGGAGTATAAGGCGCTTCGAATTGTCGAGATATCACCAATAGCAGTGTATATACGTTCAATGAAATATTGAATCCCGAATATGCTGTACTACAAAAACATTGCATATGTCCTCGACCCGAGTTGACATAATGTAAACAGGAGCAGGTGCGCTGTATTAGGCGGCAACTGTGAAGCATAACGCGCATCGAATTGTAGGCATACCACCTATAGCTCCGCAGATACGTTTAATTGAATACATAAGACTAAATATGCAAAAATACAATTACAATGAATTAGGCAGGGACCTGAGTTGACACAGCGCAAAGTGGCTGATATGCGCTCTATTTGGCAGCACTTGTGCGGTAAACCGCGCATCGAATTGACGAGATATCACAAACAGCAGTGTAGATCCGTTCAATGAAATATTGAATCCTGACTGTGCTGTACTGCCACAACATTGCAATTATCCTCGACCCCAGTTGACATAATGTAAACGGGAGCCCGTGCGCTGTATTTGGCGGCAAATGAGGAGTATAACGCGCATAGATTTGTCGACATACCACGAATAGCAACGGAGATACGTTTAAATAATTACTTGAGCCTAATATGATAAACTGCAATTACAATGTATTTGACAGGACACAGAGTTGACAATGCGCCAACCGGCTGATGTGCGTAGTATTCTGCAGCGAATGAGGAGTATAACGCTCATCGGATTGTCGGGATATCACCAATAGTAGTGTATGTACGTTCAATGAAATATTGAATCCTGAATATGGTGTACTGCAACAACATTGCAATAGTCTTCGATCCCAGTTGACATAATGTAAACAGGGGCATGTGCGCTGTATTTGGCGGCAACTGTGGAACATAACGCGCATCGAATTGTAGGCATACCACCAATAGCACCGGAGATCCGTTTAATTGAATACTTAGGCCTAAGTATGCAAAACTACAATTACAATGAACTGGGCAGGGACCTTAGTTGACATAGCGCAAAGTGGCTGGTTTACGCTCTATTTGGCAGCAACTGTGCGATATACCGCGCTTCGAACTGACGAGATATCACAAATAGCAATGTGGATCCGTTCAATGAAATATCGAATCCTGAATGTGCTGAACTGCAAAAACATTGCATTTTTCCTCGACCCGAGTTGAAATAATGTAAACAGGAGCAGATGCGCTGTATTTGGTTGGGAATGTGGAGTATCACGCGCACCGATTGTCGTGATATGACCAATAGCAGTGTAGATACATTCTCTGAAGAATTGAATCCTGAATATGCAGTACTACAACTACATTGCAATTGTCCTCGACCCGAGTTGACATGATGTAAACAGGAGCAGGTGCGCTGTATTTGGCAGGGAATGTGGAGTATCACGCGCATCGAGTTGTCGGGATATAACCAATAACAGTGTATTTACGTTCAATGAAATATTGAATCCTGAATATGCTCTACTTGTAGCAACATTGCATTTGTTGTCGACCCGAGTTGACATAATGTAAACAGGAGCAGGTACGCTGTTTTTGGCAGGAAATATGGAGTATCATGCGCATCGAATTGTCGGGATATCGCCATGGCAGTGTATATACGTTCAAAGAAATATGAATCCTGTATATGCTGTACTGCAACAACATAGCATTTTCCCTCGATCCGTGTTGACATAATGTAACCAGGAGCAGGTGTGCTGTGTTTGCCAGGGAATGTGGAGTATCACGCGCGTCGAGTTGTTGCGATATCACCAATAACAGTGTATTTACGTTCAATGAAATATCGGTTCCTAAATATGCTGTACTGCAACAACATTGCAATTGTCCTCGACCCCAGTTGACATAATGTAAACAGGAGCAGGTGCGCTGTATTTGGCAGGGAATGTGGAGTATCACGCGCGTCGAGTTGTCGGGATATCACCAATAACAGTGTATTTACGTTCAATGAAATATCGGTTCCTAAATATGCTGTACTGCAACAACATTGCAATTGTCCTCGACCCCAGTTGACATAATGTAAACAGGAGCAGGTGCGCTGCATTTGGCAGGGAATGTGGAGTATCACGCGCATCGAATTGTCGGGATATCACCAATAGCAGTGTATTTACGATCAATGAAATATTGAATCCTGAATATCCTGTACTGCAAAAACATTGGATTGGTCCTCGACCCGAGTTGACATAATGTAAACAGTAGCAGGTCCGCTGTTAGGCGGCAGCTGTGGAGCATAACGCGCATCGAATTGTAGGCATACCACCTATGGCACCGGAGATACGTTTAATTTGAATACATAAGCCTAAGTATGCAAAAATACAATTACAATGAATTAGGCACGGACCTCAGTTTACATAGCGCAAAGTGGCTGATTTGCGCTCTATTTGGCAGCAACTGTGCGGCATACCGCGCATCGAATTGACGAGATATCACAAATAGCAGTGTAGGTCTGTTCAATGAAATATTGATTCCTGAATATGCTTTACTGCAACAACATTGCAACTGTCCTCGACTCCAGTTGACTTAATGTAACCAGGAGCATTTGCGCTGTATTTGTCGGCAAATGAGGAGTATAACGCGCATAGATTTGTCGACATACCACGAATAGCAGCGGAGATACGTTTAAATAAATACTTGAGCCTAATATGATAAACTGCAATTACAATGTATTTGACGGGACACAGAGTTGACAATGCCCACACTCTCTGATGTGCGTAGCATTTGGCAGCGAATGAGGAGTATAACGCGCTTCAAATTGCCGGGATATCACCAATAGCAGTGTAGATACATTCAATGAAGTATTGAATCCTGAATATGCAGTACTACAACAACATTGCATTTGTACTCGACCCGAGTTGACATAATGTAAACGGGAGCAGGTCCGCTGTATTTGGCGGCAAATGAGGAGTATAACACACATAGATTTTTCGACATACCACGAATAGCAGCGGAGATACGTTTAAATAAATATTTGAGCCTAATATGATAAACTGCAATTACAATGTATTTGACGGGACACAGAGTTGACAATGCGCATACCGGCTGATGTGCGTAGTATTTAGCAGCGAATGAGGAGTATAACGTGCAGCGAATTGTCGGGATATCACCAATAGCAGTGTATTTACGTTCAATGAAATATTGAATCCTGAATATGCTGTTCTGCAAAAAGATTGCATTTGTCCCCGACCCGAGTTGACATAATGTAAACAGGAGCAGGTGTGCTGTATTCGGCAGGAAATATGGAGTACAAGGCGCTTGGAATTGACGATATATCTCCAATAGCAGTGTAGGTACGTTCAATGAAGTATTGAAACCTTGATATGCAGTACTGCAACAACATTGCATTTGTCCTCGACCCGAGTTGACATAATGTAAACAAGAGCACGTGCGCTGTATTTGGCGGGAACTGTGGAGTATAACGCGCATCGAGTTGTAGGCATACCAACAATAGCATCGGAGATACGTTTAATTGAATACATAAGACTAAATATGCAAAAATACAATTACAATGAATTAGGCAGGGACCTGAGTTGACACAGCGCAAAGTGGCTGATATGCGCTCTATTTGGCAGCACTTGTGCGGTAAACCGCGCATCGAATTGACGAGATATCACAAACAGCAGTGTAGATCCGTTCAATGAAATATTGAATCCTGACTGTGCTGTACTGCCACAACATTGCAATTATCCTCGACCCCAGTTGACATAATGTAAACGGGAGCCCGTGCGCTGTATTTGGCGGCAAATGAGGAGTATAACGCGCATAGATTTGTCGACATACCACGAATAGCAACGGAGATACGTTTAAATAATTACTTGAGCCTAATATGATAAACTGCAATTACAATGTATTTGACAGGACACAGAGTTGACAATGCGCCAACCGGCTGATGTGCGTAGTATTCTGCAGCGAATGAGGAGTATAACGCTCATCGGATTGTCGGGATATCACCAATAGTAGTGTATGTACGTTCAATGAAATATTGAATCCTGAATATGGTGTACTGCAACAACATTGCAATAGTCTTCGATCCCAGTTGACATAATGTAAACAGGGGCATGTGCGCTGTATTTGGCGGCAACTGTGGAACATAACGCGCATCGAATTGTAGGCATACCACCAATAGCACCGGAGATCCGTTTAATTGAATACTTAGGCCTAAGTATGCAAAACTACAATTACAATGAACTGGGCAGGGACCTTAGTTGACATAGCGCAAAGTGGCTGGTTTACGCTCTATTTGGCAGCAACTGTGCGATATACCGCGCTTCGAACTGACGAGATATCACAAATAGCAATGTGGATCCGTTCAATGAAATATCGAATCCTGAATGTGCTGAACTGCAAAAACATTGCATTTTTCCTCGACCCGAGTTGAAATAATGTAAACAGGAGCAGATGCGCTGTATTTGGTTGGGAATGTGGAGTATCACGCGCACCGATTGTCGTGATATGACCAATAGCAGTGTAGATACATTCTCTGAAGAATTGAATCCTGTATATGCAGTACTACAACTACATTGCAATTGTCCTCGACCCGAGTTGACATGATGTAAACAGGAGCAGGTGCGCTGTATTTGGCAGGGAATGTGGAGTATCACGCGCATCGAGTTGTCGGGATATAACCAATAACAGTGTATTTACGTTCAATGAAATATTGAATCCTGAATATGCTCTACTTGTAGCAACATTGCATTTGTTGTCGACCCGAGTTGACATAATGTAAACAGGAGCAGGTACGCTGTTTTTGGCAGGAAATATGGAGTATCATGCGCATCGAATTGTCGGGATATCGCCATGGCAGTGTATATACGTTCAAAGAAATATGAATCCTGTATATGCTGTACTGCAACAACATAGCATTTTCCCTCGATCCGTGTTGACATAATGTAACCAGGAGCAGGTGTGCTGTGTTTGCCAGGGAATGTGGATTATCACGCGCGTCGAGTTGTTGCGATATCACCAATAACAGTGTATTTACGTTCAATGAAATATCGGTTCCTAAATATGCTGTACTGCAACAACATTGCAATTGTCCTCGACCCCAGTTGACATAATGTAAACAGGAGCAGGTGCGCTGTATTTGGCAGGGAATGTGGAGTATCACGCGCGTCGAGTTGTCGGGATATCACCAATAACAGTGTATTTACGTTCAATGAAATATCGGTTCCTAAATATGCTGTACTGCAACAACATTGCAATTGTCCTCGACCCCAGTTGACATAATGTAAACAGGAGCAGGTGCGCTGCATTTGGCAGGGAATGTGGAGTATCACGCGCATCGAATTGTCGGGATATCACCAATAGCAGTGTATTTACGATCAATGAAATATTGAATCCTGAATATCCTGTACTGCAAAAACATTGGATTTGTCCTCGACCCGAGTTGACATAATGTAAACAGTAGCAGGTCCGCTGTTAGGCGGCAGCTGTGGAGCATAACGCGCATCGAATTGTAGGCATACCACCTATGGCACCGGAGATACGTTTAATTTGAATACATAAGCCTAAGTATGCAAAAATACAATTACAATGAATTAGGCACGGACCTCAGTTTACATAGCGCAAAGTGGCTGATTTGCGCTCTATTTGGCAGCAACTGTGCGGCATACCGCGCATCGAATTGACGAGATATCACAAATAGCAGTGTAGGTCTGTTCAATGAAATATTGATTCCTGAATATGCTTTACTGCAACAACATTGCAACTGTCCTCGACTCCAGTTGACTTAATGTAACCAGGAGCATTTGCGCTGTATTTGTCGGCAAATGAGGAGTATAACGCGCATAGATTTGTCGACATACCACGAATAGCAGCGGAGATACGTTTAAATAAATACTTGAGCCTAATATGATAAACTGCAATTACAATGTATTTGACGGGACACAGAGTTGACAATGCCCACACTCTCTGATGTGCGTAGCATTTGGCAGCGAATGAGGAGTATAACGCGCTTCAAATTGCCGGGATATCACCAATAGCAGTGTAGATACATTCAATGAAGTATTGAATCCTGAATATGCAGTACTACAACAACATTGCATTTGTACTCGACCCGAGTTGACATAATGTAAACGGGAGCAGGTCCGCTGTATTTGGCGGCAAATGAGGAGTATAACACACATAGATTTGTCGACATACCACGAATAGCAGCGGAGATACGTTTAAATAAATATTTGAGCCTAATATGATAAACTGCAATTACAATGTATTTGACGGGACACAGAGTTGACAATGCGCATACCGGCTGATGTGCGTAGTATTTAGCAGCGAATGAGGAGTATAACGTGCAGCGAATTGTCGGGATATCACCAATAGCAGTGTATTTACGTTCAATGAAATATTGAATCCTGAATATGCTGTTCTGCAAAAAGATTGCATTTGTCCCCGACCCGAGTTGACATAATGTAAACAGGAGCAGGTGTGCTGTATTCGGCAGGAAATATGGAGTACAAGGCGCTTGGAATTGACGATATATCTCCAATAGCAGTGTAGGTACGTTCAATGAAGTATTGAAACCTTGATATGCAGTACTGCAACAACATTGCATTTGTCCTCGACCCGAGTTGACATAATGTAAACAAGAGCACGTGCGCTGTATTTGGCGGGAACTGTGGAGTATAACGCGCATCGAGTTGTAGGCATACCAACAATAGCATCGGAGATACGTTTAATTGAATACTTAAGCCTAAATATGCAAAACTACAATTACAATGAGTTAGGCAGGGACTTGGGTTGACTCAGCGCACAACGGCTGATTTGCGCTCTATTTGGCAGGAAGTGTGCGGTATACCGCGCATCGAATAGACGAGATATCTCCAGTCGCAGTGTAGATCCGTTCAATGAAATATTGAATCCTGAATGTGCTGTACTGCAAAAACATTGCATTTGTCCTTCACCCGAGTTGACATAATGTAAACAGGAGCAGGTGCGCTGTATTTGGCAGGGAATGTGGAGTATAACACGCATCGAATTGTCAGGATATCACCAATAGCAGGGTATATACGTTCAATGAAGTATTGAATACGGTATATGCTGTACTGCAAAAGCAATGCATTTGTCCTCGACCACAATTGACATAATGTAGACAGGAGCAGGTGCGCAGTATTTGGCAGGAAATGTGGAGTACAAGGCGCATGGAGTAGACGACATATCTCCAGCAGCAGTGTAGATACGTTCAATGAAGTATTGTATCCTGGATATGCAGTACTGCAAAAACATTGCATTTGTCCTCGACCCGAGTTGACATAATGTAAACAGGAGCAGGTGTGCCGTATTTGGCAGGAAATGTGGAGTATCAAGCGCATCGTATTGTCGGGATATCACAAATAGCTGTGTAGATCCGTTCAATGAAATATTGATTCCTGAATGTGCTGTACTGCAGAAACATTGCATTTGTCCCTGACCCGAGTTGACATAATGTAAACAGGAGCAGGTGCGCTGTTTGGCGGCAACTGTGGAGCATAACGCACATCGAATTTTAGGCATCCCACCTATAGCACCACAGATACGTTTAATTGAATACATAAGCCTAAATATGCAAAACTACAATTACAATGAATTAGGCAGGGAGCTGTGTTGTCATAGCGCACAGTGGCTGATTTGCGCTCTATTTGGCAGCAAGTGTGCGGTATACCGCGCATCGAATTGACGAGATATCACCAATAGCAGTGTAGATCCGTTGAATGAAATATTGAATCCTGAATGTGCTGTACTGCAAAAACATTGCATTTGTCCTGGAATCGAGTTGACATAATGTAAACAGGAGCAGGTGCGCTGTCTTTGGCAGGGAACGTGGGGTATCACGCGCATCGAATTATCGTGATATCACCAATAGCAGTGTAGATACATTCAATGAAGTATTGAATCCTGAATATGCAGTACTACAAAAACGTTGCATTTGTCCTCGACCCGAGTTGACATAATGTACACATGAGCAGGTGCGCTGTATTTGGCGGCAACTGTGGAGCATAACGCGCATCGAATTGTAGGCATACCACCAATAGCACTGGAGATCCGTTCAATTGAATACTTAGGCCTAAATATGCAAAACTACAATTACAATGAATTAGGCAGGGACCGGAGTTGGCATAGCGCAAAGTGGCAGATTTGCGCTCTATTTGGCAGCCACTGTGAGGTATACCGCGCATGGAATGGACGAGATATCACAAATAGCAGTGTAGATCTGTTCAATGAAATATTGTATCCCGAATGTGCTGTACTCCAAAAACATTGCATTTTTCCTTGACCCGAGTTGACATAATGTAAACAGGAGCAGGTGTGCCGTATTTGGCAGGAAATGCATAGTTTCACGCGCATCGAATTGTCGGGATATCACCAATAGCAGTGTATATACGTTCAATGAAGTATTTAATCCAGTATATGCAGTACTACAAAAACGTTGCATTTGTCCTCGACCCAAGTTGATATAATGTAAACAGGAGCAGGTGCGCTGTATTTGGCGGCAAATGAGGAGTATAACGCGCATAGATTTGTCGAGATACCACGAATAGCAGCGGAGATACGTTTTAATAAATACTTGAGCGTAACATGATAATCTGCAATTACAATGTATTTGACAGGGCACAGAGTTGACAATGCGCAAACCGGCTGATCTGCGTAGTATTTGGCAGCCAATGAGGAGTACAACGCCCATCGAATTGTCAGGATATCACTAATGGCAGTGTATATACGATCAATGAAATATTGAATCCTGAATATACTGAACGGCAAAAACATTGGATATGTCCCCGACCCGAGTTGACATAATGTAAACAGGAGCAGGTGCGCTGTTTGGCGGCAGCTGTGGAGCATAACGCGCATCGAATTGTAGGCATACCACCTATTGCACCGGAGATACGTTTAATTGAATACATAAGCCTAAATATGCAAAAATACAATTGCAATGAATTCGGCACGGACCTGAGTTTACAAAGTGGCTGATTTGCGCTCTATTTGGTAGCAACTGTGCGGCATACCGCGCATCGAATTGACGAGATATCACAAATAGCAGTGTAGGTCTGTTCAATGAAATATTGATTCCTGAATATGCTTTACTGCAACAACATTGCAATTGTCCTCGACCCCAGTTGACTTAATGTAAACAGGAGCAGGTCCGCTTTATTTGGCGGCAAATGAGGAGTATAGCGCGCATAGATTTGTCAAGATATCACTAATAGCAGTGTATATACGATCAATGAAATATTGAATCCTGAATATCCTGTACTGCAAAATCATTGGATTTGTCCTCGACCCGAGTTGACATAATGTAAACAGGAGCAGGTGCGCCGTATTTGGCAGGAACAGTGGAGTATCACGCGCATCGAATTGTCGGGATATCAACAATGGCAGTGTGTATACGTTCAATGTAGTATTGAATACGGTATATGCTGTACTGCAAAAACAATGCATTTGTCCTCGACCACAATTGACACACTGTAAACAAGAGCAGGTGCGCTGTATTAGGCTGGGTATGTGGAGCATCACGTGCATCGAATTGTCGTGATAGGACCAATAGCAGTGTAGATACATTCAATGAAGTATTGAATCCTGAATATGCAGTACTTCAACTTCATTGCATTGGTCCTCGACCCGAGTTGATATAATGTAAACAGGAGCAGGTGCGCTGTATTTGGCAGGAAATGTGGAGTAACACGCGCATCGAATTGTCGTGATATGACCAATAGTAGTGTAGATACATTCAATGAAGTACTGAATCCTGAATATGCAACACTACAGCAACATTGCATTTGTCCTCGACCCGAGTTGACATAATGTAAGCAGGAGCAGGTGCACCGTATTGGGCAGGAAATGGGGAGTATAACGCGCATAGATTTGTCGAGATACCACGAATAGCAGCGGAGATACGTTTAAATAAATACTTGAACCTAATATGATAAACTGCAATTACAATGTATTTGACAGGCCACAGAGTGGACAATGGGCAAACCGGCTGTTGTGCGTAGTATTTGGCAGCGAATGAGGAGTTATAACGCGCATCGAACTGTCAGGATATCACCAATAGCAGTGTATATACGTTCAATGAAATATTGAATCCCGAATATCCTGTACTGCAAAAACATTGGATTTGTCCTCGACCCGAGTTGACATAATGTAAACAGGAGCAGGTGCGCTGTTTGGCGGCAGCTGTGGAGCATAACGCGCATCGAATTGTAGGCACACCACCTATAGCACCGGAGATACGTTTAATTGAAAACATAAGCCTAAATACGCAAAAATTCAAATGCAATGAATTAGGCAGGGACCTTAGTTTACATAGCGCAAAGTGGCTGATTTGCGCTCTATTTGGTAGCAACTGTGCGGCATACCGCGCATCGAATTGACGAGATATCACAAATAGCAGTGTAGGTCCTTTCAATGAAATATTGATTCCTGAATATGCTTTACTGCAACAACATTGCAATTGTCCTCGACCCCAGTTGACTTAATGTAAACAGGAGGAGGTCCGCTTTATTTGGCGGCTAATAAGGAGTATAACGCGCATAGATTTGTGAGGATATCACTAATAGCAGTGTATATACATTCAATGAAATATTGAATCCTGAATATCCTGAACGTCAAAAACATTGGATTTGTCCCCGACCCGAGTTGACATAATGTAAACAGGAGCAGGTGCGCTGTTTGGCGGCAGCTGTGGAGCATAACGCGCATCGAATTGTAGGCATACCACCTATAGCACCGGAGATACGTTTAATTGAATACATAAGCCTAAATACGCAAAAATACAATTGCAATGAATTAGGCAGGGACCTTAGTTTACATAGCGCAAAGTGGCTGATTTGCGCTCTATTTGGTGGCAACTGTGCGGCATACCGCGCATCGAATTGACGAGATATCACAAATAGCAGTGTAGGTCCGTTCAATGAAATATTGAATCCTGAATGTGCTGTGCTGCAAAACCATTGCATTTGTCCTGGAACCGAGTTGACATAATGTAAACAGGAGCAGGTGTGCTGTATTTGGCAGGGAACGTGGAGTATCACGCGCATCGAATTGCCGAGATATCACCAATAGCAGTGTATATACGTTCAATGAAATATTGAATCCCGTATATGCTGTACTGCAACAACATTGCATTTGTCCTCGACCCGAGTTGACATAATGTAAACAGGAGGAGGTGCGCTGTATTTGGCGGCAAATGAGGAGTATAGCGCGCATAGATTTGTCGACATACCACGAATAGCAGCGGTGATACGTTTAAATAAATACTTGAGCCTAATATGATAAACTACAAAAACAATGTATTTGTCAGGACACAGAGTTAACAATGCGCAAACCGGCTGATGTGCGTAGTATTTCGCAGCGAATGAGGAATATAACGCGCATCGAATTGTCGGGATATCACAAATAGCAGTGTAGAAAATTTCAATGGAATATTGATTCCTGAATATGCAGTACAGCAATAGCATTGGATTTGACCTCGATCCGAGATTACTTAATGTAAACAGTTGCAAGTGCGCTCTATTTGGCAGCAAATGTGGAGTTTAACGCGTATCGAACTATCGAGATGTCTGGAATAGGAACTGGAATACGCTCAAATGAATATTTAAAATTGAATATGCAAAACAGGAATAACGCTGTATTTGATAGGGCACAGAGTTGACATTGCGCAAACTGGTTGCTGTGCGCTATTTCTTGCAGCAAATGTGCGGGATAGCGCGCATCGAATTGTCGACATTTCACCAATAGTAGTACAGATTCGTTCAATTGATAATTGAAGCCTGGATAAGCAGCATAGCAATAACATTGGATTAGACCTCGACCCGAGTTGGCAAAATGTAAACGGGAGCATGTGCGCTAAATTTCGCAGCGAATGAGGAGTTTAACGCTCAACCACTTGTCTAGATATCACCAATAACAGTGCGGATACGTTTAATTGAGTATTTAACACAGACTCTGCAAAATTGCAATTACGCTGCACTTGACAGGGCCCAGAGTTGACATAGGGCAAACCGAATGACGTGCGCGGAATTTGGCCGCATATGTGGAGTAACGCACGTCGAATTGTCGTGATTTCACCAATAGCAGTGTATAAACAATTAAGGGAATATTGAATCCTGAATATGCAGTACAGCAATAACATTGGATTTGACCATGACCCGAGATGATATAATTTAAACAGGAGCAGGTGCGCTATATACGAGAGCAAGTGTGGAGTAGAACGCGCATCGAGTTGAATGACGCGCGCCGTATTTGGCAGCGAATGAGGAGTATAACGCGCATCGAATTGTCGGGATATCACCAATAGCAGTGTATATACGGTCAATGAAATATTGAATCCTGAATATGCAGTACTGCAAAAACATTGCATTTGTCCCCGAGCCGAGTTGACATAATGTAAACAGGAGCAGGTGCGCTGTATTTGGCAGGTAATGTGGAGTATCACGCGCATGGAATTGTCGGGATATCACCAATAGCAGTATATATATGTTCAGTGAAGTATTGAATCCTGTATGTGCTATACTGCAAAAACAATGCATTTGTCCCCGACCCGAGTTGACATAATGTAAACAACAGCAGGTGCGTTGTCTTTGGCAGGGAATGTGGAGTATCACGCGCATCGAATTGTCGTGATATCGCCAATAGCAGTGTGGATACATTCAATGAAATATTGAATCCTGAGTATGCAGTACTACAAGAACATTGCATTTGTCTTCGACACCAGTTGACACAATATAAACAGGAGCAGGTCCGCTGTATTTGGCGGAAAATGAGGAGTATAACGCGCATAGATTTGTCGACATACCACGAATAGCAGCGGAGATACGTTTAAATAAAAATTTGAGCCTAATATGATAAACTGCAATTACAATGTATTTGACAGGACACAAAGTTGACAATGCGCAAACCGGTTGATGTGCGTAGTATTCTGCAGCGAATGAGGAGTATAACGCGCATCAAATTGTCGGGATATCACCAATTGCAGGATATGTACGTTCAATGAAATATTGAATCCTGAATGTGGTGTACTGCAACAACATTGCAATTGTCTTCGACCCCAGTTGACATAATGTAAACAGGAGCAGGTGCGCTGTATTTGGCAGGTAATGTGGAGTATCACGCGCATGGAATTGTCGGGATATCACCAATAGCAGTGTATATATGTTCAGTGAAGTATTGAATCCTGTATGTGCTATACTGCAAAAACAATGCATTTGTCCCCGACCCGAATTGACATAATGTAAACAAGAGCAGGTGCGTTGTCTTTGGCAGGGAATGTGGAGTATCACGAGCATCGAATTGTCGTGATATCGCCAATAGCAGTGTAGATACATTCAATGAAATATTGAATCCTGAGTATGCAGTACTACAAGAACATTGCATTTGTCTTCGACCACAGTTGACATAATATAAACAAGAGCAGGTCCGCTGTTTGGTTGTAACTGTGGAGCATACCGCGCATCGAATGGTAGGCATACCACCAATAGCACCGGAGATACGTTTATTTGAATAAAAAAGCCTAAATATGCAAAACAACAATTACAATGAATTAGGCAGGGACCTGAGTTGACATAGCGCAATGTGGCTGATTTGCGCTCTATTTTTCAGCAACTGTGTGGTACACCGCGCATCGAATTGACGAGATATCACCAATAGCAGTGTATATACGCTCAATGAAGCATTGAATCCTGAATATGCAGTACTGCAACAACATTCCATTAGTCCTCGAACCGAGTGGACATAATGTAAACAGGAGCAGGTCCGCTTTTTGCGGCAACTGTGGAGTACATCGCGCATCGAATTGTAGGCATACCACCAATAGCACCGGAGATACGATTAATTGAATACATAAGCCTAAATATGCAAAACTACAATTACAATGAATTAGGCAGGGACCTGAGTTGACATAGCGCCACGTGGCTGATTTGCGCTCTATTTGGCAGCAGCTGTGTGGTACACCGCGCATCGAATTGACGAGATATCACCAATAGCAGTGTAGATCCGTTCAATGAAATAATGATACCTGAATATGCTGTACTGCAACAACATTGCAATTGTCCTCGACCCCAGTTGACATAATGTAAACGGGAACATGTACGCTGTATTTGGGGGGGGGGGGGGATGTTGAGTATCACGCGCATAGAATTGTCGTGACATCACCAATAGCAGTGCAGATACATTCAATGAAGTATTGAATCCTGAATATGCAGTACTACAAAAACATGGCATTTGTCCTCGACCCGAGTTGACATAATATAAACAGGAGCAGGTGCGCTGTATTTGGCAGGGAATGTGGAGTATCACGCGCATCGAATTGTCGGGATTTCACCCAAAGCAGTGAATTTACGATCAATGAAATATTGAATCCTGAACATGCAGTACTGCAACAACATTGCAATTGTCCTCGACCCGAGTTGACATAATGTAAACAGGAGCAGGTGCGCCGTATTTGGCAGGAAATGTGGAGTACCGCGGCCATCGAATTGCCGGGATATCACCAATAGCAGTGTATATACGTGCAATGAAGTATTTAATCCTGTATATGCTGTACTGCAAAAACAATGCACTTGTCCTCGAACACAGTTGACACAATGCAAACAAGAACAGGTGCGCTGTATTGGGCAGGAAATGTGGAGTATCACGCGCATCGAATTGTCGTGATATGACCAATAGCAGCGTATATACGTTCAATGAAATCTTGAATCCTGAATATGCTGTACTGCAGCAACATTGCATTTGATCTCATCCCGAGTTGAGATAATGTAAACAGGAGCAGGTGCGCTGTGTTTGGCAGGGAATGTGGAGTACAACTCGCTCCGAATTGTCATGATATGACCAATAGCAATGTAGATACATTTAATGAAGTATTGAATCCTGAATATGCAGTACTACAAAAACGTTGCACTTGTCCTCAACCCAAGTTGATATAAAGTAAACAGGGGCAGGTGCGCTGTATTTGGCCGCAACTGTGGAGCATAACGCGCATCGAATTGTAGGCATACCACCAATAGCACCGGAGATCCGTTTAATTGAATACTTAGGACTAAATATGCTAAACTACAATTACAATGAATTGGGCAGGGACCTGAGTTGACATAGCGCACAGTGGCTGATTTGCGCTCTATTTGGCAGCAACTGTGCGGTATACCGCGCATCGAATTGGCGAGATATCACAATTAGCAATGTAGATGCGTTCAATGAAATATTGAATCCTTAATATGCAGTACTACAAAAACATTGCATTTGTCTTCGACCCCAGTTGACATAATGTGAACAGGAGCAGTTCCCCTGTATTTGGCGGCAAATGAGGAGTATAACGCGCATAGATTTGTCGACATATCACTAATAGCAGCGGAGATACGTTTAAATAAATACTTGAGCCTAACATGATAATCTGCAATTACAATGCATTTGACAGGAAGGAGAGTTGACAATGCGCAAACCGGCTGATCTGCGTAGTATTTGGCAGCCAATGAGGTATACAACGCACATCGAATTGTCAGGATATCACTAATGGCAGTGTATATACGATCAATGAAATATTGAATCCTGAATATCCTGAACGGCAAAAACATTGGATTTGTCCCCGACCCGAGTTGACATAATGTAAACAGGAGCAGGTGCGCTGTTTGGCGGCACCTGTGGAGCATAACGCGCATCGAATTGTAGGCATACCACCTATATCACCGGAGATACGTTTAATTGAATACATAAGCCTAAATACGCAAAAATTCAAATGCAATGAATTAGGCAGGGACCTTAGTTTACATAGCGCAAAGTGGCTGATTTGCGCTCTATTTGGTAGCAACTGTACGGCATACCGCGCATCGAATTGACGAGATATCACAAATAGCAGTGTAGGTCCTTTCAATGAAATATTGATTCCTGAATATGCTTTACTGCAACAACATTGCAATTGTCCTCGACCCCAGTTGACTTAATGTAAACAGGAGGAGGTCCGCTTTATTTGGCGGCAAATAAGGAGTATAACGCGCATAGATTTGTGAGGATATCACTAATAGCAGTGTATATACATTCAATGAAATATTGAATCCTGAATATCTTGAACGGCAAAAACATTGGATTTGTCCCCGACCCGAGTTGACATAATGTAAACAGGAGCAGGTGCGCTGTTTGGCGGCAGCTGTGGAGCATAACGCGCATCGAATTGTAGGCATACCACCTATAGCACCGGAGATACGTTTAATTGAATACATAAGCCTAAATACGCAAAAATACAATTGCAATGAATTAGGCAGGGACCTTAGTTTACATAGCGCAAAGTGGCTGATTTGCGCTCTATTTGGTGGCAACTGTGCGGCATACCGCGCATCGAATTGACGAGATATCACAAATAGCAGTGTAGGTCCGTTCAATGAAATATTGAATCCTGAATGTGCTGTGCTGCAAAACCATTGCATTTGTCCTGGAACCGAGTTGACATAATGTAAACAGGAGCAGGTGCGCTGTATTTGGCAGGGAACGTGGAGTATCACGCGCATCGAATTGCCGAGATATCACCAATAGCAGTGTATATACGTTCAATGAAATATTGAATCCCGTATATGCTGTACTGCAACAACATTGCATTTGTCCTCGACCCGAGTTGACATAATGTAAACAGGAGGAGGTGCGCTGTATTTGGCGGCAAATGAGGAGTATAGCGCGCATAGATTTGTCGACATACCACGAATAGCAGCGGTGATACGTTTAAATAAATACTTGAGCCTAATATGATAAACTACAATTACAATGTATTTGACAGGACACAGAGTTAACAATGCGCAAACCGGCTGATGCGCGTAGTATTTCGCAGCGAATGAGGAGTATAACGCGCATCGAATTGTCGGGATATCACAAATAGCAGTGTAGAAAATTTCAATGGAATATTGATTCCTGAATATGCAGTACAGAAATAGCATTGGATTTGACCTCGATCCGAGATTACTTAATGTAAACAGTTGCAAGTGCGCTCTATTTGGCAGCAAATGTGGAGTTTAACGCGTATCGAACTATCGAGATGTCTGGAATAGGAACTGGAATACGCTCAAATGAATATTTAAAACTGAATATGCAAAACAGGAATAACGCTGTATTTGATAGGGCACAGAGTTGACATTGCGCAAACTGGTTGCTGTGCGCTATTTCTTGCAGCAAATGTGCGGGATAGCGCGCATCGAATTGTCGACATTTCACCAATAGTAGTACAGATTCGTTCAATTGATAATTGAAGCCTGGATAAGCAGCATACCAATAACATTGGATTAGACCTCGACCCGAGTTGGCAAAATGTAAACGGGAGCATGTGCGCTAAATTTCGCAGAGAATGAGGAGTTTAACGCTCAACAACTTGTCTAGATATCACCAATAACAGTGCGGATACGTTTAATTGAGTATTTAACACAGACTCTGCAAAATTGCAATTACGCTGCACTTGACAGGGCCCAGAGTTGACATAGGGCAAACCGAATGACGTGCGCTGAATTTGGCCGCATATGTGGAGTAACGCACGTCGAATTGTCGTGATTTCACCAATAGCAGTGTATAAACAATTAAGGGAATATTGAATCCTGAATATGCAGTACAGCAATAACATTGGATTTGACTATGACCCGAGTTGATATAATTTAAACAGGAGCAGGTGCGCTATATACGAGAGCAAGTGTGGAGTAGAACGCGCATCGAGTTGAATGACGCGCGCTGTATTTGGCAGCGAATGAGGAGTATAACGCGCATCGAATTGTCGGGATATCACCAATAGCAGTGTATATACGGTCAATGAAATATTGAATCCTGAATATGCAGTACTGCAAAAACATTGCATTTGTCCCCGAGCCGAGTTGACATAATGTAAACAGGAGCAGGTGCGCTGTATTTGGCAGGTAATGTGGAGTATCACGCGCATGGAATTGTCGGGATATCACCAATAGCAGTATATATATGTTCAGTGAAGTATTGAATCCTGTATGTGCTATACTGCAAAAACAATGCATTTGTCCCCGACCCGAGTTGACATAATGTAAACAAGAGCAGGTGCGTTGTCTTTGGCAGGGAATGTGGAGTATCACGCGCATCGAATTGTCGTGGTATCGCCAATAGCAGTGTAGATACATTCAATGAAATATTGAATCCTGAGTATGCAGTACTACAAGAACATTGCATTTGTCTTCGACCCCAGTTGACATAATATAAACAAGAGCAGGTCCGCTGTTTGGTTGTAACTGTGGAGCATACCGCGCATCGAATGGTAGGCATACCACCAATAGCACCGGAGATACGTTTATTTGAATAAAAAAGCCTAAATATGCAAAACAACAATTACAATGAATTAGGCAGGGACCTGAGTTGACATAGCGCAATGTGGCTGATTTGCGCTCTATTTGGCAGCAACTGTGTGGTACACCGCGCATAGAATTGACGAGATATCACCAATAGCATTGTAGATCCGTTCAATGAAAAATTGAATACTGAATATGCTGTACTGCAACAACATTGCAATTGTCCTCGACCCCAGTTGACATAATGTAAACAGGAGCAGGTGCGCTGTATTTGGCAGGATCTGTGGAGTATCATGCGCATCGAATTGTCGTGATATCACCAATAGCAGTGTAGATGCGTTCAATGAAATATTGAATCCTGAATGTGCTGTACTGCAAAAACATTGCATTTGTCCTTGACCCGAGTTGACATAATGTAAACAAGAGCAGGTGCGCTGTATTTGGCGGCAAATGAGGAGTATAACGCGCATAGAATTGTCGACATACCACGAATAGCAGCGGAGATACGTTTAAATAAATATTTGAGCCTAATATGATAAACTGCAATTACAATGTATTTGACAGGACACAGAGTTGACAATGCGCAAACCGGCTGATGTGCGTAGAATTTGGCAGCGTATGTGGAGTATAACGCGGATCGAATAGTCGGGATATCACCAATAGCAGTGTATATCCGTTCAATGAAATATTGAATCCTGAATGTGCTGTACTGCAAAAACATTGCATTTGTCCTTGAGCCGAGTTGACATAATGTAAACAGGAGCAGGTGCGTTGTATTTGCCAGGGAATGTGGAGTACAACGCGCTTCGAATTGTCGGGATATCACGAATAGCAGTGTATATACATTCAATGAAATATTGAATCCTGAATGTGCTGTACTGCAAAAACATTGCATTTGCCCTTGACCCGAGTTGAAATAATGTAAACAGGAGCAGGTGCGCTGTATTTGGCAGGAAATGTGGAGTATCATGCGCATCGAATTGTAGGCATACCACCAATAGCACCGGAGATACGTTTTATTGAATACATAGGCCTAAATATGCAAAAGTACAAATACAATGAATTAGGCAGGGACCTGAGTTGACATAGCGCAAAGTGGCTGATTTGCGCTCTATTTGGCAGCATCTGTGCGGTATGCCGCTCATCGAATTGACACGATATCACCAATAGCAGTGTATATCCGTTCAATGAAATATTGAATCCTGGATATGCAGTACTGCAACAACATTGCATTTGTCCTCGACCCGAGTGGGACATAATGTAAACAGGAGCAGGTGCGCTGTATTTGGCAGGGAATGTGGTGTATCACGCGCATCGAATTGTCGTGATATCACCAATAGCAGTGTAGATACATTCAATGGAATATTGAATCCTGAATATCCTGGACTGCAAAAAGATTGCATTTGTCCTCGACCCGTGTTGACATAACGCAAACAGGAGCAGTTGCGCCGTATTTGGCAGGGAATGTGGAGTATCAGGCGCATCGAAGTGTCGGGATATCACCAATAACAGTGTATATATGTTCAGTGAAGTATTGAATCCTGAATATGCAGTACTACAAAAACATTGCATTTGTCCTCTACCCGAGTTGACATAATGTAAACAGGAGCAGGTGCGCTGTATTTGGCAGGAAATGTGGAGTATCATGCGCATCGAATTGTCGGGATATCACCATGGCAGTTTATATTCGTTCAATGAAGTATTGAATCCTGGATATGCAGTACTGCAACAACATTGCATTTGTCTTCGACCCCAGTTGACATAATGTAAACAGGAGCAGGTGCGCTGTATTTGGCAGGAAATGTGGAGTATCATGCGCATCGAATTGTAGGCATACCACCAATAGCACCGGAGATACGTTTTATTGAATACATAGGCCTAAATATGCAAAAGTACAAATACAATGAATTAGGCAGGGACCTGAGTTGACATAGCGCAAAGTGGCTGATTTGCGCTCTATTTGGCAGCATCTGTGCGGTATGCCGCTCATCGAATTGACACGATATCACCAATAGCAGTGTATATCCGTTCAATGAAATATTGAATCCTGGATATGCAGTACTGCAACAACATTGCATTTGTCCTCGACCCGAGTGGGACATAATGTAAACAGGAGCATGTGCGCTGTATTTGGCAGGGAATGTGGAGTATCACGCGCATCGAATTGTCGTGATATCACCAATAGCAGTGTAGATACATTCAATGGAATATTGAATCCTGAATATCCTGGACCGCAAAAAGATTGCATTTGTCCTCGACCCGTGTTGACATAACGCAAACAGGAGCAGTTGCGCCGTATTTGGCAGGGAATGTGGAGTATCATGCGCATCGAAGTGTCGGGATATCACCAATAACAGTGTATATATGTTCAGTGAAGTATTGAATCCTGAATATGCAGTACTACAAAAACATTGCATTTGTCCTCTACCCAAGTAGTCATAATGTAAACAGGAGCAGGTGCGCTGTATTTGGCGGCTACTGTGGAGTATAACGCGCATCGAATTGTAGGCATACCACCAATAGCACCGGAGATACGTGTAATTGAATACTTAAGCTTAAATATGCAAAACTACAATTACAATGAATTAGGCAGGGACCTGAGTTGACATAGCGCAATGTGGCTGATTTGCGCTCTATTTGGCAGCAACTGTGCGATATAGCGCGCACCGAATTGACGAGATATCACCAATAGCAGTGTAGATCCGTTGAATGGAATATTGAATCCTGAATGTGCTGTACTGCAAAAACATTGCATTTTCCTCGACCCGAGTTGACATAATGTAAACAGGAGCAGGTGCGCTGTATTTGGCAGGGAATGTGGAGAATCACACGCATCGAATTGTCGGGATATCACGAATAGCAGTGTATATACGTTCAATGAAACATTGAATCCTGAATATGCTGTACTGCAGGAACATTACATTTGTCCCCGACCCGAGATGACATAATGTAAACAGGAGCAGGTCCGCTGTATTTGGCGGAAAATGAGGAGTATAACGCGCATAGATTTGTCGACATACCACGAATAGCAGCGGAGATACGTTTAAATAAAGGTTTGAGCCTAATATGATAAACTATAATTACAATGTATTTGACAGGACACAGAGTTGACAATGCGTAAACCGGCTGATGTGCGTAGTATTTGGCAGCAAATGAGGAGTACAACGCGCATCGAGTTGTCGGGATATCACCAATAGCAGTGTAGATCCGTTCAATGAAGCATTGAATCCTGAATATGCAGTACTGCAACAACATTCCATTAGTCCTCGAACCGAGTGGACATAATGTAAACAGGAGCAGGTCCGCTTTTTGCGGCAACTGTGGAGTACATCGCGCATCGAATTGTAGGCATACCACCAATAGCACCGGAGATACGATTAATTCAATACATAAGCCTAAATATGCAAAACTACAATTACAATGAATTAGGCAGGGACCTGAGTTGACATAGCGTGACGTGGCTGATTTGCGCTCTATTTGGCAGCAGCTGTGTGGTACACCGCGCATCGAATTGACGAGATATCACCAATAGCAGTGTAGATCCGTTCAATGAAATAATGATACCTGAATATGCTGTACTGCAACAACATTGCAATTGTCCTCGACCCCAGTTGACATCATGTAAACGGGAACATGTACGCTGTATTTGGGGGGGGGGGATGTTGAGTATCACGCGCATCGAATTGTCGTGACATCACCAATAGCAGTGCAGATACATTCAATGAAGTATTGAATCCTGAATATGCAGTACTACAAAAACATGGCATTTGTCCTCGACCCGAGTTGACATAATGTAAACAGGAGCAGGTGCGCTGTATTTGGCAGGGAATGTGGAGTATCACGCGCATCGAATTGTCGGGATTTCACCAAAAGCAGTGAATTTACGATCAATGAAATATTGATTCCTGAACATGCAGTACTGCAACAACATTGCAATTGTCCTCGACCCGAGTTGACATAATGTAAACAGGAGCAGGTGCGCCGTATTTGGCAGGAAATGTGGAGTACCGCGGCCATCGAATTGTCGGGATACCACCAATAGCAGGGTATATACGTTCAATGAAGTATTGAATCCGGTATATGCTGTACTGCAAAAACAATGCAATTGTCCTCGACCCCAGTTGACATAACGTAAACACGAACAGATTCGCTGTATTTGGCGGCAAATGAGAAGAATAACGCGCATAAATTTGTCGACATACCACGAATAGCAGCGGAGATACGTTTAAATAAATACTTGAGCCTAATATGATAAACTGCGATTACAATAGTATTTGACAGGACACAGAGTTGATAATGCGCAAACCGGCTGATGTGCGCTGTATTTGGCAGCAAATGAGGAGTACAACGCTCATCGAGTTGTCGGGATATCACTAATAGCAGTCTAGATCCGTTCAATGAAGTATTGAATCCTGAATATTATGTACTGCAGCAACATTGCATTTGTCCTCGAGCCTATTTGACATAATGTAAACAGGAGCAGGTGCGCTGTATTTGGCGGCAACTGTGGAGTATAACGCACATCGAATTGTCGGGATATCACGAATAGCAGTGTATATACGTTCATTGAAATATTGAATCCTGTATATGCTGTACTGCAACACCATTGCATTTGTCCTCGACCCGAGATGACATAATGTAAACAGGAGCAGAACCGCTATATTTGGCGGCAAATGAGAAGTATAACGCGCATAAATTTGTCGACATACCACGAATAGCAGCGGAGATACGTTTAAATAAATATTTGAGCCTAATATAATGAACTGCAATTACAATGTATTTGACAGGACACAGAGTTGATAATGCGCAAACCGGCTGATGTGCGTAGTATTTGGCATCGAATGTGGAGTATCACGCGCATCGAATTGTCGGGATATCACCAATAGCAGTGTATTTACGTTGAATGAAATATTGAACGCTGAATATGCTGTTCTACAAAAACATTGCATTTGTCCTCGACCCGAGTTGACATAATGTAAACAGGAGCAGGTGCGCTGTATTTGGCAGGAAATATGGAGTATCACGCGCATCGAATTGTCGTGATATCACCAATAGCAGTGTAGATACATTCAATGAAATATTGAATCCTGAGTATGCAGTACTACAAGAACATTGCATTTGTCTTCGACCCCAGTTGACATAATATAAACAGGAGCAGGTCCGCTGTTTGGCGGCAACTGTGGAGCATAACGCGCATCGAATTGTAGGCATACCACCAATAGCACCGGAGATACGTTTAATTGAATACATAAGCCTAAATATGCAAAAAAACAATTACAATGAATTAGGCAGGGACCTGAGTTGACATAGCGCGAAGTGGCTGATTTGCGCTCTATTTGGCAGCAACTGTGCGGTATAGCGCGCATCGAATTGTCGAGATATCACCAATAGCAGTGTAGATCCGTTCAATGGAATATTGAATCCTGAATATGCTGTACTGCAACAACATTGCATGTGTCCTCGACCCGAGTTGACATAATGTAAACAGCAACAGGTGCTGTCGTATGTGGCAGGAAATGTGGAGTATCACGCGCATCGAATTGTCGGGATATCACCAATAGCAGTGTAGATCCGTTGAATGGAATATTGAATCCTGAATGTGCTGTACTGCAAAAACATTGCATTTTCCTCGACCCGAGTTGACATAATGTAAACAGGAGCAGGTGCGCTGTATTTGGCAGGGAATGTGGAGAATCACACGCATCGAATTGTCGGGATATCACGAATAGCAGTGTATATACGTTCAATGAAACATTGAATCCTGAATATGCTGTACTGCAGGAACATTACATTTGTCCCCGACCCGAGATGACATAATGTAAACAGGAGCAGGTCCGCTGTATTTGGCGGAAAATGAGGAGTATAACGCGCATAGATTTGTCGACATACCACGAATAGCAGCGGAGATACGTTTAAATAAAGGTTTGAGCCTAATATGATAAACTACAATTACAATGTATTTGACAGGACACAGAGTTGACAATGCGTAAACCGGCTGATGTGCGTAGTATTTGGCAGCAAATGAGGAGTACAACGCGCATCGAGTTGTCGGGATATCACCAATAGCAGTGTAGATCCGTTCAATGAAGTATTGAATCCTGAATATGCAGTACTGCAACAACATTCCATTAGTCCTCGAACCGAGTGGACATAATGTAAACAGGAGCAGGTCCGCTTTTTGCGGCAACTGTGGAGTACATCGCGCATCGAATTGTAGGCATACCACCAATAGCACCGGAGATACGAATAATTCAATACATAAGCCTAAATATGCAAAACTACAATTACAATGAATTAGGCAGGGACCTGAGTTGACATAGCGTGACGTGGCTGATTTGCGCTCTATTTGGCAGCAGCTGTGTGGTACACCGCGCATCGAATTGACGAGATATCACCAATAGCAGTGTAGATCCGTTCAATGAAATAATGATACCTGAATATGCTGTACTGCAACAACATTGCAATTGTCCTCGACCCCAGTTGACATCATGTAAACGGGAACATGTACGCTGTATTTGGGGGGGGGGATGTTGAGTATCACGCGCATCGAATTGTCGTGACATCACCAATAGCAGTGCAGATACATTCAATGAAGTATTGAATCCTGAATATGCAGTACTACAAAAACATGGCATTTGTCCTCGACCCGAGTTGACATAATGTAAACAGGAGCAGGTGCGCTGTATTTGGCAGGGAATGTGGAGTATCACGCGCATCGAATTGTCGGGATTTCACCAACAGCAGTGTATTTACGATCAATGAAATATTGATTCCTGAATGTGCTGTACTGCAGCAACATTGCATTTGTACTTGACCCGAGTTGACATAATGTAAACAGGAGCAGGTGCGCCGTATTTGGCAGGAAATGTGGAGTACCGCGGCCATCGAATTGTCGGGATACCACCAATAGCAGGGTATATACGTTCAATGAAGTATTGAATCCGGTATATGCTGTACTGCAAAAACAATGCAATTGTCCTCGACCCCAGTTGACATAACGTAAACACGAACAGATTCGCTGTATTTGGCGGCAAATGAGAAGAATAACGCGCATAAATTTGTCGACATACCACGAATAGCAGCGGAGATACGTTTAAATAAATACTTGAGCCTAATATGATAAACTGCGATTACAATAGTATTTGACAGGACACAGAGTTGATAATGCGCAAACCGGCTGATGTGCGCTGTATTTGGCAGCAAATGAGGAGTACAACGCTCATCGAGTTGTCGGGATATCACTAATAGCAGTCTAGATCCGTTCAATGAAGTATTGAATCCTGAATATTATGTACTGCAGCAACATTGCATTTGTCCTCGAGCCTATTTGACATAATGTAAACAGGAGCAGGTGCGATGTATTTGGCGGCAACTGTGGAGTATAACGCACATCGAATTGTCGGGATATCACGAATAGCAGTGTATATACGTTCAATGAAATATTGAATCCTGTATATGCTGTACTGCAACACCATTGCATTTGTCCTCGACCCGAGATGACATAATGTAAACAGGAGCATATCCGCTGTATTTGGCGGCAAATGAGAAGTATAACGCGCATAAATTTGTCGACATACCACGAATAGCAGCGGAGATACGTTTAAATAAATATTTGAGCCTAATATGATAAACTGCAATTACAATGTATTTGACAGGACACAGAGTTGATAATGCGCAAACCGGCTGATGTGCGTAGTATTTGGCATCGAATGTGGAGTATCACGCGCATCGAATTGTCGGGATATCACCAATAGCAGTGTATTTACGTTGAATGAAATATTGAACGCTGAATATGCTGTTCTACAAAAACATTGCATTTGTCCTCGACCCGAGTTGACATAATGTAAACAGGAGCAGGTGCGCTGTATTTGGCAGGAAATATGGAGTATCACGCGCATCGAATTGTCGTGATATCACCAATAGCAGTGTAGATACATTCAATGAAATATTGAATCCTGAGTATGCAGTACTACAAGAACATTGCATTTGTCTTCGACCCCAGTTGACATAATATAAACAGGAGCAGGTCCGCTGTTTGGCGGCAACTGTGGAGCATAACGCGCATCGAATTGTAGGCATACCACCAATAGCACCGGAGATACGTTTAATTGAATACATAAGCCTAAATATGCAAAAAAACAATTACAATGAATTAGGCAGGGACCTGAGTTGACATAGCGCGAAGTGGCTGATTTGCGCTCTATTTGGCAGCAACTGTGCGGTATAGCGCGCATCGAATTGTCGAGATATCAACAATAGCAGTGTAGATCCGTTCAATGGAATATTGAATCCTGAATATGCTGTACTGCAACAACATTGCATGTGTCCTCGACCCGAGTTGACATAATGTAAACAGCAACAGTTGCGTCGTATGTGGCAGGAAATGTGGAGTATCACGCGTATCGAATTGTCGGGATATCACCAATGGCAGTGTATGTACGTTCAATGAAATATTGAATTCTGTATATGCTGTACTGCAACAACATTGCATTTGTCCTCGCCCCGAGTTGACATAATGTAAACAGGAGCAGGTGCGCTGTCTTTGGCAGGGTATGTGGAGTATCACGCGCATCGAATTGTCGTGATTTCACCAATAGCAGTGTATATACATTCAATGAAATATTGAATCCTGAGTATGCAGTACTACTAGAACATTGTATTTGTCCTCGACCCCAGTTGACATAATATAAACAGGAGCAGGTCCGCTGTTTGGTAGCAACTGTGGAGCATAAGGCGCATAGATTTGTCGACGTACCACGAATAGCAGCGGAGATACTTTTAAATAAATACTTGAGCCTAATATGATAAACTGCAATTACAATGTATTTGACAGGACACAGAGTTGACAATGCGCCAGTTCTCTGATGTGCGTAGTATTTGGCAGCGAATGAGGAGTGTAACGCGCTTCGAATTGTCGGCATATCACGAATTGCAGTGTATATACGTTCAATGAAATATTGAATCCTGAATATGCTGTACTGCAACAACATTGCGTTTGTCCTCGACCCGAGCGACATAATGTAAACGGGAGCAGGTGCGCTGTATTTGGCAGGGAATGTGGAGCATCTCGCGCATGGAATTGTCGGGATATCACGAATTGCAGTGTATATACGTTCAATGAAATATTGAATCCAGGATAAGCAGTGCTGCAACAACATTGCATTTGTCCTCGACCCGAGTTGACATAATGTAAAAAGGAGCAGGTGCGCTGTATTTGGCGGCAAATGAGGAGTATAACGCGCATAGATTTGTCGACGTACCACGAATAGCAGCGGAGATACTTTTAAATAAATACTTGAGCCTAATATGATAAACTGCAATTACAATGTATTAGACAGGACACAGAGTTGACAATGCGCCAATTCTCTGATGTGCGTAGTATTTGGCAGCGAATGAGGAGTATAACGCGCTTCGAATTGTTGGCATATCACGAATAGCAGTGTATATACGTTCAATGAAGTATTGAATCCTGGATATGCAGTACTGCAACAACATTGTATTTATCCTCGACCCGAGTGGGACATAATGTAAACAGGAGCAGGTGTGCTGTATTTGGCAGGTAATGTGGAGAATCACGCGCATGGAGTTGTCGGGATATCACCAATAGCAGTGTATATATGTTCAGTGAAGTATTGAATCCTGTATGTGCTGTACTGCAAAAACAATGCATTTGTCCCTGACCCGAGTTGACATAATGTAAACAGGAGCAGGTGCGCTGTATTTGGCAGGAAATGTGGAGTATCATGCGCATCGAATTGTCGGGATATCACCATGGCAGTTTATATACGTTCAATGAAGTATTGAATCCTGAATATGCAGTACTACAAAAACATGGCATTTGTCCTCGACCCGAGTTGACATAATGTAAACAGGAGCAGGTGCGCTGTATTTGGCAGGGAATGTGGAGTATCACGCGCATCGAATTGTCGGGATTTCACCAAAAGCAGTGAATTTACGATCAATGAAATATTGATTCCTGAACATGCAGTACTGCAACAACATTGCAATTGTCCTCGACCCGAGTTGACATAATGTAAACAGGAGCAGGTGCGCCGTATTTGGCAGGAAATGTGGAGTACCGCGGCCATCGAATTGTCGGGATACCACCAATAGCAGGGTATATACGTTCAATGAAGTATTGAATCCGGTATATGCTGTACTGCAAAAACAATGCAATTGTCCTCGACCCCAGTTGACATAACGTAAACACGAACAGATTCGCTGTATTTGGCGGCAAATGAGAAGAATAACGCGCATAAATTTGTCGACATACCACGAATAGCAGCGGAGATACGTTTAAATAAATACTTGAGCCTAATATGATAAACTGCGATTACATTAGTATTTGACAGGACACAGAGTTGATAATGCGCAAACCGGCTGATGTGCGCTGTATTTGGCAGCAAATGAGGAGTACAACGCTCATCGAGTTGTCGGGATATCACTAATAGCAGTCTAGATCCGTTCAATGAAGTATTGAATCCTGAATATTATGTACTGCAGCAACATTGCATTTGTCCTCGAGCCTATTTGACATAATGTAAACAGGAGCAGGTGCGATGTATTTGGCGGCAACTGTGGAGTATAACGCACATCGAATTATCGGGATATCACGAATAGCAGTGTATATACGTTCATTGAAATATTGAATCCTGTATATGCTGTACTGCAACACCATTGCATTTGTCCTCGACCCGAGATGACATAATGTCAACAGGAGCAGAACCGCTATATTTGGCGGCAAATGAGAAGTATAACGCGCATAAATTTGTCGACATACCACGAATAGCAGCGGAGATACGTTTAAATAAATATTTGAGCCTAATATAATGAACTGCAATTACAATGTATTTGACAGGACACAGAGTTGATAATGCGCAAACCGGCTGATGTGCGTAGTATTTGGCATCGAATGTGGAGTATCACGCGCATCGAATTGTCGGGATATCACCAATAGCAGTGTATTTACGTTGAATGAAATATTGAACGCTGAATATGCTGTTCTGCAAGAACATTGCATTTGTCCTCGACCCGAGTTGACATAATGTAAACAGGAGCAGGTGCGCTGTATTTGGCAGGAAATATGGAGTATCACGCGCATCGAATTGTCGTGATATCACCAATAGCAGTGTAGATACATTCAATGAAATATTGAATCCTGAGTATGCAGTACTACAAGAACATTGCATTTGTCTTCGACCCCAGTTGACATAATATAAACAGGAGCAGGTCCGCTGTTTGGCGGCAACTGTGGAGCATAACGCGCATCGAATTGTAGGCATACCACCAATAGCACCGGAGATACGTTTAATTGAATACATAAGCCTAAATATGCAAAAAAACAATTACAATGAATTAGGCAGGGACCTGAGTTGACATAGCGCGAAGTGGCTGATTTGCGCTCTATTTGGCAGCAACTGTGCGGTATAGCGCGCATCGAATTGTCGAGATATCACCAATAGCAGTGTAGATCCGTTCAATGGAATATTGAATCCTGAATATGCTGTACTGCAACAACATTGCATGTGTCCTCGACCCGAGTTGACATAATGTAAACAGCAACAGGTGCTGTCGTATGTGGCAGGAAATGTGGAGTATCACGCGCATCGAATTGTCGGGATATCACCAATAGCAGTGTAGATCCGTTCAATGGAATATTGAATCCTGAATGTGCTGTACTGCAAAAACATTGCATTTTCCTCGACCCGAGTTGACATAATGTAAACAGGAGCAGGTGCGCTGTATTTGGCAGGGAATGTGGAGAATCACACGCATCGAATTGTCGGGATATCACGAATAGCAGTGTATATACGTTCAATGAAACATTGAATCCTGAATATGCTGTACTGCAGGAACATTACATTTGTCCCCGACCCGAGATGACATAATGTAAACAGGAGCAGGTCCGCTGTATTTGGCGGAAAATGAGGAGTATAACGCGCATAGATTTGTCGACATACCACGAATAGCAGCGGAGATACGTTTAAATAAAGGTTTGAGCCTAATATGATAAACTACAATTACAATGTATTTGACAGGACACAGAGTTGACAATGCGTAAACCGGCTGATGTGCGTAGTATTTGGCAGCAAATGAGGAGTACAACGCGCATCGAGTTTTCGGGATATCACCAATAGCAGTGTAGATCCTTTCAATGTAGAATTGAATCCTGAATATGCAGTACTGCAACAACATTCCATTAGTCCTCGAACCGAGTGGACATAATGTAAACAGGAGCAGGTCCGCTTTTTGCGGCAACTGTGGAGTACATCGCGCATCGAATTGTAGGCATACCACCAATAGCACCGGAGATACGAATAATTCAATACATAAGCCTAAATATGCAAAACTACAATTACAATGAATTAGGCAGGGACCTGAGTTGACATAGCGTGACGTGGCTGATTTGCGCTCTATTTGGCAGCAGCTGTGTGGTACACCGCGCATCGAATTGACGAGATATCACCAATAGCAGTGTAGATCCGTTCAATGAAATAATGATACCTGAATATGCTGTACTGCAACAACATTGCAATTGTCCTCGACCCCAGTTGACATCATGTAAACGGGAACATGTACGCTGTATTTGGGGGGGGGGATGTTGAGTATCACGCGCATCGAATTGTCGTGACATCACCAATAGCAGTGCAGATACATTCAATGAAGTATTGAATCCTGAATATGCAGTACTACAAAAACATGGCATTTGTCCTCGACCCGAGTTGACATAATGTAAACAGGAGCAGGTGCGCTGTATTTGGCAGGGAATGTGGAGTATCACGCGCATCGAATTGTCGGGATTTCACCAAAAGCAGTGAATTTACGATCAATGAAATATTGATTCCTGAACATGCAGTACTGCAACAACATTGCAATTGTCCTCGACCCGAGTTGACATAATGTAAACAGGAGCAGGTGCGCCGTATTTGGCAGGAAATGTGGAGTACCGCGGCCATCGAATTGTCGGGATACCACCAATAGCAGGGTATATACGTTCAATGAAGTATTGAATCCGGTATATGCTGTACTGCAAAAACAATGCAATTGTCCTCGACCCCAGTTGACATAACGTAAACACGAACAGATTCGCTGTATTTGGCGGCAAATGAGAAGAATAACGCGCATAAATTTGTCGACATACCACGAATAGCAGCGGAGATACGTTTAAATAAATACTTGAGCCTAATATGATAAACTGCGATTACAATAGTATTTGACAGGACACAGAGTTGATAATGCGCAAACCGGCTGATGTGCGCTGTATTTGGCAGCAAATGAGGAGTACAACGCTCATCGAGTTGTCGGGATATCACTAATAGCAGTCTAGATCCGTTCAATGAAGTATTGAATCCTGAATATTATGTACTGCAGCAACATTGCATTTGTCCTCGAGCCTATTTGACATAATGTAAACAGGAGCAGGTGCGATGTATTTGGCGGCAACTGTGGAGTATAACGCACATCGAATTGTCGGGATATCACGAATAGCAGTGTATATACGTTCATTGAAATATTGAATCCTGTATATGCTGTACTGCAACACCATTGCATTTGTCCTCGACCCGAGATGACATAATGTAAACAGGAGCAGAACCGCTATATTTGGCGGCAAATGAGAAGTATAACGCGCATAAATTTGTCGACATACCACGAATAGCAGCGGAGATACGTTTAAATAAATATTTGAGCCTAATATAATGAACTGCAATTACAATGTATTTGACAGGACACAGAGTTGATAATGCGCAAACCGGCTGATGTGCGTAGTATTTGGCATCGAATGTGGAGTATCACGCGCATCGAATTGTCGGGATATCACCAATAGCAGTGTATTTACGTTGAATGAAATATTGAACGCTGAATATGCTGTTCTACAAAAACATTGCATTTGTCCTCGACCCGAGTTGACATAATGTAAACAGGAGCAGGTGCGCTGTATTTGGCAGGAAATATGGAGTATCACGCGCATCGAATTGTCGTGATATCACCAATAGCAGTGTAGATACATTCAATGAAATATTGAATCCTGAGTATGCAGTACTACAAGAACATTGCATTTGTCTTCGACCCCAGTTGACATAATATAAACAGGAGCAGGTCCGCTGTTTGGCGGCAACTGTGGAGCATAACGCGCATCGAATTGTAGGCATACCACCAATAGCACCGGAGATACGTTTAATTGAATACATAAGCCTAAATATGCAAAAAAACAATTACAATGAATTAGGCAGGGACCTGAGTTGACATAGCGCGAAGTGGCTGATTTGCGCTCTATTTGGCAGCAACTGTGCGGTATAGCGCGCATCGAATTGTCGAGATATCAACAATAGCAGTGTAGATCCGTTCAATGGAATATTGAATCCTGAATATGCTGTACTGCAACAACATTGCATGTGTCCTCGACCCGAGTTGACATAATGTAAACAGCAACAGGTGCGTCGTATGTGGCAGGAAATGTGGAGTATCACGCGTATCGAATTGTCGGGATATCACCAATGGCAGTGTATGTACGTTCAATGAAATATTGAATTCTGTATATGCTGTACTGCAACAACATTGCATTTGTCCTCGCCCCGAGTTGACATAATGTAAACAGGAGCAGGTGCGCTGTCTTTGGCAGGGTATGTGGAGTATCACGCGCATCGAATTGTCGTGATTTCACCAATAGCAGTGTATATACATTCAATGAAATATTGAATCCTGAGTATGCAGTACTACTAGAACATTGTATTTGTCCTCGACCCCAGTTGACATAATATAAACAGGAGCAGGTCCGCTGTTTGGTAGCAACTGTGGAGCATAAGGCGCATAGATTTGTCGACGTACCACGAATAGCAGCGGAGATACTTTTAAATAAATACTTGAGCCTAATATGATAAACTGCAATTACAATGTATTTGACAGGACACAGAGTTGACAATGCGCCAGTTCTCTGATGTGCGTAGTATTTGGCAGCGAATGAGGAGTGTAACGCGCTTCGAATTGTCGGCATATCACGAATTGCAGTGTATATACGTTCAATGAAATATTGAATCCTGAATATGCTGTACTGCAACAACATTGCGTTTGTCCTCGACCCGAGCGACATAATGTAAACGGGAGCAGGTGCGCTGTATTTGGCAGGGAATGTGGAGCATCTCGCGCATGGAATTGTCGGGATATCACGAATAGCAGTGTATATACGTTCAATGAAATATTGAATCCTGAATATGCTGTACTGCAACAACATTGCATTTGTCCTCGATCCGAGTTGACATAATGTAAAAAGGAGCAGGTGCGCTGTATTTGGCGGCAGATGAGGAGTATAACGCGCATAGATTTGTCGACGTACCACGAATAGCAGCGGAGATACTTTTAAATAAATACTTGAGCCTAATATGATAAACTGCAATTACAATGTATTAGACAGGACACAGAGTTGACAATGCGCCAATTCTCTGATGTGCGTAGTATTTGGCAGCGAATGAGGAGTATAACGCGCTTCGAATTGTTGGCATATCACGAATAGCAGTGTATATACGTTCAATGAAGTATTGAATCCTGGATATGCAGTACTGCAACAACATTGTATTTATCCTCGACCCGAGTGGGACATAATGTAAACAGGAGCAGGTGTGCTGTATTTGGCAGGTAATGTGGAGAATCACGCGCATGGAGTTGTCGGGATATCACCAATAGCAGTGTATATATGTTCAGTGAAGTATTGAATCCTGTATGTGCTGTACTGCAAAAACAATGCATTTGTCCTCGACCCGAGTTGACATAATGTAAACAGGAGCAGGTGCGCTGTATTTGGCAGGAAATGTGGAGTATCATGCGCATCGAATTGTCGGGATATCACCATGGCAGTTTATATACGTTCAATGAAGTATTGAATCCTGAATATGCAGTACTACAAAAACATGGCATTTGTCCTCGACCCGAGTTGACATAATGTAAACAGGAGCAGGTGCGCTGTATTTGGCAGGGAATGTGGAGTATCACGCGCATCGAATTGTCGGGATTTCACCAATAGCAGTGTATTTACGATCAATGAAATATTGATTCCTGAATGTGCTGTACTGCAGCAACATTGCATTTGTACTTGACCCGAGTTGACATAATGTAAACAGGAGCAGGTGCGCCGTATTTGGCAGGAAATGTGGAGTACCGCGGCCATCGAATTGTCGGGATACCACCAATAGCAGGGTATATACGTTCAATGAAGTATTGAATCCGGTATATGCTGTACTGCAAAAACAATGCAATTGTCCTCGACCCCAGTTGACATAACGTAAACACGAACAGATTCGCTGTATTTGGCGGCAAATGAGAAGAATAACGCGCATAAATTTGTCGACATACCACGAATAGCAGCGGAGATACGTTTAAATAAATACTTGAGCCTAATATGATAAACTGCGATTACAATAGTATTTGACAGGACACAGAGTTGATAATGCGCAAACCGGCTGATGTGCGCTGTATTTGGCAGCAAATGAGGAGTACAACGCTCATCGAGTTGTCGGGATATCACTAATAGCAGTCTAGATCCGTTCAATGAAGTATTGAATCCTGAATATTATGTACTGCAGCAACATTGCATTTGTCCTCGAGCCTATTTGACATAATGTAAACAGGAGCAGGTGCGATGTATTTGGCGGCAACTGTGGAGTATAACGCACATCGAATTGTCGGGATATCACGAATAGCAGTGTATATACGTTCATTGAAATATTGAATCCTGTATATGCTGTACTGCAACACCATTGCATTTGTCCTCGACCCGAGATGACATAATGTAAACAGGAGCAGAACCGCTATATTTGGCGGCAAATGAGAAGTATAACGCGCATAAATTTGTCGACATACCACGAATAGCAGCGGAGATACGTTTAAATAAATATTTGAGCCTAATATAATGAACTGCAATTACAATGTATTTGACAGGACACAGAGTTGATAATGCGCAAACCGGCTGATGTGCGTAGTATTTGGCATCGAATGTGGAGTATCACGCGCATCGAATTGTCGGGATATCACCAATAGCAGTGTATTTACGTTGAATGAAATATTGAACGCTGAATATGCTGTTCTACAAAAACATTGCATTTGTCCTCGACCCGAGTTGACATAATGTAAACAGGAGCAGGTGCGCTGTATTTGGCAGGAAATATGGAGTATCACGCGCATCGAATTGTCGTGATATCACCAATAGCAGTGTAGATACATTCAATGAAATATTGAATCCTGAGTATGCAGTACTACAAGAACATTGCATTTGTCTTCGACCCCAGTTGACATAATATAAACAGGAGCAGGTCCGCTGTTTGGCGGCAACTGTGGAGCATAACGCGCATCGAATTGTAGGCATACCACCAATAGCACCGGAGATACGTTTAATTGAATACATAAGCCTAAATATGCAAAAAAACAATTACAATGAATTAGGCAGGGACCTGAGTTGACATAGCGCGAAGTGGCTGATTTGCGCTCTATTTGGCAGCAACTGTGCGGTATAGCGCGCATCGAATTGTCGAGATATCACCAATAGCAGTGTAGATCCGTTCAATGGAATATTGAATCCTGAATATGCTGTACTGCAACAACATTGCATGTGTCCTCGACCCGAGTTGACATAATGTAAACAGCAACAGTTGCGTCGTATGTGGCAGGAAATGTGGAGTATCACGCGTATCGAATTGTCGGGATATCACCAATGGCAGTGTATGTACGTTCAATGAAATATTGAATTCTGTATATGCTGTACTGCAACAACATTGCATTTGTCCTCGCCCCGAGTTGACATAATGTAAACAGGAGCAGGTGCGCTGTCTTTGGCAGGAAATGTGGAGTATAACGCGCACCGAATTGTCGTGATTTCACCAATAGTAGTGTATATACGTTCAATGAAATATTGAATCCTGAGTATGCAGTACTACTAGAACATTGTATTTGTCCTCGACCCCAGTTGACATAATATAAACAGGAGCAGGTCCGCTGTTTGGTAGCAACTGTGGAGCATAAGGCGCATAGATTTGTCGACGTACCACGAATAGCAGCGGAGATACTTTTAAATAAATACTTGAGCCTAATATGATAAACTGCAATTACAATGTATTTGACAGGACACAGAGTTGACAATGCGCCAATTCTCTGATGTGCGTAGTATTTGGCAGCGAATGAGGAGTGTAACGCGCTTCGAATTGTCGGCATATCACGAATTGCAGTGTATATACGTTCAATGAAATATTGAATCCTGAATATGCTGTACTGCAACAACATTGCGTTTGTCCTCGACCCGAGCGACATAATGTAAACGGGAGCAGGTGCGCTGTATTTGGCAGGGAATGTGGAGCATCTCGCGCATGGAATTGTCGGGATATCACGAATTGCAGTGTATATACGTTCAATGAAATATTGAATCCTGAATATGCTGTACTGCAACAACATTGCATTTGTCCTCGATCCGAGTTGACATAATGTAAAAAGGAGCAGGTGCGCTGTATTTGGCGGCAAATGAGGAGTATAACGCGCATAGATTTGTCGACGTACCACGAATAGCAGCGGAGATACTTTTAAATAAATACTTGAGCCTAATATGATAAACTGCAATTACAATGTATTAGACAGGACACAGAGTTGACAATGCGCCAATTCTCTGATGTGCGTAGTATTTGGCAGCGAATGAGGAGTATAACGCGCTTCGAATTGTTGGCATATCACGAATAGCAGTGTATATACGTTCAATGAAGTATTGAATCCTGGATATGCAGTACTGCAACAACATTGTATTTATCCTCGACCCGAGTGGGACATAATGTAAACAGGAGCAGGTGTGCTGTATTTGGCAGGTAATGTGGAGAATCACGCGCATGGAGTTGTCGGGATATCACCAATAGCAGTGTATATATGTTCAGTGAAGTATTGAATCCTGTATGTGCTGTACTGCAAAAACAATGCATTTGTCCCCGAACCGAGTTGACATAATGTAAACAGGAGCAGGTGCGCTGTATTTGGCAGGAAATGTGGAGTATCATGCGCATCGAATTGTCGGGATATCACCATGGCAGTTTATATACGTTCAATGAAGTATTGAATCCTGGATGTGCAGTACTGCAACAACATTGCATTTGTCTTCGACCCCAGTTGACATAATGTAAACAGGAGCAGGTGCGCTGTATTTGACAGGAAATGTGGAGTATCATGCGCATCGAATTGTAGGCATACCACCAAAAGCACCGGAGATACGTTTTATTGAATACATAGGCCTAAATATGCAAAAGTACAAATACAATGATTTAGGCAGGGACCTGAGTTGACATAGCGCAAAGTGGCTGATTTGCGCTTTATTTGGCAGCATCTGTGCGGTATGCCGCTCATCGAATTGACACGATATCACCAATAGCAGTGTATATCCGTTCAATGAAATATTGAATCCTGGATATGCAATACTACAACAACATTGCATTTGTCCTTGACCCGAGTTGACATAATGTAAACGGGAGCAGGTGCGCTGCATTTGCCAGGGAATGTGGAGTATAACGCGCTTCGAATTGTCGGGATATCACGAATAGCAGTGTATATACGTTCCATGAAATGTTGAATCCTGAATATCCTGTACTGCAAAAACATTGGATTTGTCCTCGGCCCGAGTTGACATAATGTAAACAGGAGCAGGTGTGCCGTTTATGGCAGGAAATGTGTAGTATCACGCGCATCGAATTGCCGGGATATCACCAATAGCAGTGTATATACGTTCAATGAAGTATTTAATCCTGTATATGCTGTACTGCAAAAACAATGCATTTGTCCTCGAACACAGTTGACACAATGCAAACAAGAACAGGTGCGCTGTATTGGGCAGGGAAAGTGGAGTACAACTCGCTTCGAATTGTCGTGATATGACCAATAGCAATGTAGATACATTCAATGAAGTATTGAATCCTGAATATGCATTACTACAAAAACGTTGCATTTGTCCTCAACCCAAGTTGATATAAAGTAAACAGGGGCAGGTGCGCTGTATTTGGCGGCAACTGTGGAGCATAACGCGCATCGAATTGTAGGCATACCACCAATAGCACCGGAGGTCCGTTTAATTGAATACTTAGGACTAAATATGCTAAACTACAATTACAATGAATTGGGCAGAGACCTGAGTTGACATAGCGCACAGTGGCTGATTTGCGCTCTATTTGGCAGCAAGTGTGCTGTATTACGCGCATCGAGTTGTCGGGATATCACCAATAACAGTGTATTCACGTTCAATGAAATATTGAATCCTGAATATGCAGTACTTGCAGCAACATTGTAATGGTCCTCGACCCGCGTTGACATAATGTAAACAGGAGCAGGTGCGCTGTTTGGCGGCAAATGAGGAGTATGACGCACATAGATTTGTCGACATACCACTAATAGCAGCGGAGATACGTTTAAATAAATATTTGAGCCTAATATAATGAACTGTAATTACAATGTATTTGACAGGACACAGAGTTGACAATGCGCCAACCGGCTGATGTACGTAGTATTCTGCAGCGAATATGGAGTATAACGCGCATCGAATTGTCGGGATATCACCAATAGCAGGATATGTACTTTCAATGAAGTATTGAATCCTGAATATGGTGTACTGCAACAACATTGCAATTGTCTTCGACCCCAGTTGACATAATGTAAACAGGAGCAGGTGCGCTGTATTTGGCTGGGAATGTGGAGTGTCACGCGCATCGAGTTGTCGGGATGTCACCAATAACAGTGTATTCACGTTCAATGAAATATTGAATCCTGAATATGCAGTACTTGCAGCAACATTGCGTTTGTCCTCGACCCGAGTTGACATAATGTAAACAGGAGCAGGTGCGCTGTTTGGCGGCAAATGAGGAGTATAACGCGCATAGATTTGTCGACATATCACTAATAGCAGCGGAGATACGTTTAAATAAATACTTGAGCCTAACATGATAATCTGCAATTACAATGTATTTGACAGGACAGAGTGTTGACAATGCGCAAACCGGCTGATCTGCGTCGTATTTGGCAGCCAATGAGGTGTACAACGCGCATCGAATTGTCAGGATATCACTAATGGCAGTGTATATACATTCAATGAAATATTGAATCCTGAATATCCTGAACGGCAAAAACGTTGGATTTGTCCCCGACCCGAGTCGACATAATGTAAACGGAAGCAGGTGCGATGTTTGGCGACAGCTGTGGAGCATAACGCGCATCGAATTGTAGGCATACCACCTATAGCACCGGAGATACGTTTAATTGAATACATAAGCCTAAATATGCAAAAATACAATTGCAATGAATTCGGCAGGGACCTGAGTTTACACAGCGCAAAGTGGCTGATTTGCGCTCTATTTGGTAGCAACTCTGCGGCATACCGCGCATCGAATTGACGGGATATCACAAATAGCAGTGTAGGTCTGTTCAATGAAATATTGATTCCTGAATATGCTTTACTGCAACATCATTGCAATTGTCCTCGACCCCAGTTGACTTAATGTAAACAGGAGCAGGTCCGCTTTATTTGGCGGCAAATGAGGAGTATAACGCGCATCGAATTGTCGGCATATCACGAATAGCAGTGTATATAAATTCAATGAAATATTGAATCCTGAATGTGCTGTACTGCAAAAACATTGCATTTGACATTGACCCTAGTTGACATAATGTATACAGGAGCAGGTGCGCTGTATTTGCCAGGGAATGTGGAGTATAACGCGCTTCGATTTGTCGGGATATCACGAATAGCAGTGTATATACCTTCAATGTAATATTGAATCCTGAATATGCTGTACTTCAGCAACATTGCATTTGTCTTCGACCCGAGTTGACATAATGTAAACAGGAGCCGGTGCGCTGTATTTGGCAGGAAATGTGGAGTATCACGCGCATCGAGTTGTCGGGATGTCACCAATAACAGTGTATTCACGTTAAATGAAATATTGAATCCTGAATATGCAGTACTTGCAGCAACATTGTAATTGTCCTCGACCCGCGTTGACATATTGTAAACAGGAGCAGGTGCGCTGTTTGGCGGCAAATGAGGAGTATGACGCACATAGATTTGTCGACATACCACTAATAGCAGCGGAGATACGTTTAAATAAATATTTGAGCCTAATATAATGAACTGTAATTACAATGTATTTGACAGGACACAGAGATGACAATGCGCCAACCGGTTGATGTACGTAGTGTTCTGCAGCGAATAAGGAGTATAACGCGCATCGAATTGTCGGGATATCACCAATAGCAGGATATGTACGTTCAATGAAGTATTGAATCCTGAATATGGTGTACTGCAACAACATTGCAATTGTCTTCGACCCCAGTTGACATAATGTAAACAGGAGCAGGTGTTCTGTATTTGGCAGGGAATGTGGAGCATCACGCGCATCGAGTTGTTGGGATGTCACCAATAACAGTGTATTCACGTTCAATGAAATATTGAATCCTGAATATGCAGTACTTGCAGCAACATTGCATTTGTCCTCGACCCGAGTTGACATAATGTAAACAGGAGCAGGTGCGCTGTTTGGCGGCAAATGAGGAGTATAACGCGCATAGATTTGTCGACATACCACTAATAGCAGCGGAGATACGTTTACATAAATACTTGAGCCTAACATGATAATCTCCAATTACAATGTATTTGACAGGACACAGAGTTGACAATGCGCAAACCGGCTGATCTGCGTAGTATTTGGCAGCCAATGAGGAGTATAACGCGAATCGATTTGTCCAGATATCTGGAATGGAAACTGAGAGACTCTCAATTGAATACTTAAAATAGAATCTGCAAAGCACCAATATCTCCGTATTTGACAGCACCTAGAGTTAACATAACGCAAACCGAATGACGTGCGCTGCATTTGGTAGCATATGTGGAGCAGTGCGCGTATCGAAATGTCGACGTACCACCAAGAGCAGCGGAGATACGCTTAATTAAATACTTGAGCCAAAATATGATAAACTGCAATTACGCTGGATTTGACAGGAGACAGATTTAACATTGCGCAAGCCGGTTAATGTGCACTGTATTTGGCAGCAATTGTGGGGTATAACGCGCATCGAATTGTCGACTAATCTTCAATGGAAACGGAGATACTTTCAATTGAATATTGAAGCCTAAATGTGCAGTACTGCAAAAACATTGGATTGGTCCGCGACCCCCGACTTGACATAATGTAAACAGCAGCAGGTCCACTGTATTTGTTTGCAAATGTGGAGTATGAGGCACGTCGAATTGTCGAGATATCACCTATAGCAGTGCCGATCCGTTCAATGTAATATTGAATCCTGATTATGCAGTACTGCAACAACATTGCATATGACCTCGACCATATGAGACATAACGTAAACAGGAGCAGGTGCGCCGTATTTGGCAGGAAATGTGGAGTATCACGCGCATCGAATTGACGAGATATCACCATTAGCAGTGTAGATCCGTTCAATGAAATATTGAATCCTGAATATGCAGTACTACAACAACATTGCATTTGTCTTCGACCCCAGTTGACATAATGTGAACAGGAGCAGGTCCCCTGTATTTGGCGGCAAATGAGGAGTATAACGCGCATAGATTTGTCGACATACCACGAATAGCAGCGGAGATACGTTTAAATAAATATTTGAGCCTAATATAATGAACTGCAATTACAATGTATTTGACAGGACACAGAGTTGACAATGCGCCAACCGGCTGATGTACGTAGTATTCTGCAGCGAATGAGGAGTATAACGCGCATCGAATTGTCGGGATATCGCCAATGGCAGTGTATGTACGTTCAATGAAATATTGAATACTGAATATGCTCTACTTGCAGAAACATTGCATTTGTTGTCGACCCGAGTTGACATAATGTAAACAGGAGCAGGTACGCTGTATTTGGCAGGAAATATGGAGTATCTTGCGCATCGAATTGTCGGGATATCACCATGGCAGTGTATATACGTTCAATGAAATATGAATCCTGTATAGGCTGTACTGCAACAACATAGCATTTGTCCTCGACCCGAGTTGACATAATGTAAACAGGAGCAGGTGCGCTGTTTGGCGGCAAATGAGGAGTATAACGCGCATAGATTTGTCGACATACCACCAATAGCACCGGAGATACGTTTAATTGAATACTTAAGCCTGAATATGCAAAACTACAATTACAATGAATTAGGCAGGGACCTGAGTTGACATAGCGCACAGTGGCTGATTTGCGCTCTATTTGGCAGCAAGTGTGCGGTATTCCGCGCATCGAATTGACGAAATATCACTAATAGCAGTGTAGAAAATTTCAATGGAATATTGATTCCTGAATATGCAGTACAGCAATAGCATTGGATTTGACCTCGATCCGAGATTACTTAATGTAAACAGTTGCAAGTGCGCTCTATTTGGCAGCAAATGTGGAGTTTAACGCGTATCGAACTATCGAGATGTCTGGAATAGAAACTGGAATACGCTCAAATGAATATTTAAAACTGAATATGCAAAACAGGAATAACGCTGGATTTGTCAGGACACAGAGTTGACATTGAGTAAACCGGTTGATGTGCGCTGTATTTGGCAGCATCTCTGGAATAGAACGCGCATCGAATTTTCTTCGTATCTCCAATCGAAACGAAGCAACGTTCAATTGAATATTGAAGGCTGAATATACAGTACTGCAATAACATTGGATTTGACCTCGACCCGATTTGACATAATGTAAACTGGAGCAGCTCCGCTTAATTTCGCAGCGAATGAGGAGTTTAACGCTGAACCACTTGTCTAGATATCACCAATAACAGTGCGGATACGTTTAATTGAGTATTTAACACAGAATCTGCAAAATTGCAATTACGCTGCACTTGACAGGGCCCAGAGTTGACATAGGGCAAACCGAATGACGTGCGCTGAATTTGGCCGCATATGTGGAGTAACGCACGTCGAATTGTCGAGATTTCACCAATAGCAGTGTATTAACAATTAAGGGAATATTGAATCCTGAATATGCAGTACAGCAATAACATTGGATTTGACCATGACCCGAGTTGATATAATTTAAACAGGAGCAGGTGCGCTATATGCGAGAGCAAGTGTGGAGTAGAACGCGCATCGAATTGAATGACGCGCGCTGTATTTGATAGCATATGTGGAGTGGAACGCGCATAGAATTGTTGAGACATCTGGAATAAAATCTGAGATCAGCGCAATTGAATATTTCTGGCAGAATTTCCTAAACTACAGTAACGCTATATTTGACAGAGCACAGAGTTAGCATAGCGCAAACCGGCCGAAGGGCGCTGTTTTTCTCAGCTAATGGGATGTATAACGCGCATCGAATTTTCGACATGCCATCAATAGCTGCGGAGATACGTTTAATTGGAAAATGCAGCCTAAATATGCAAAACTGCAACTTCAAGTGATTTGGCAGGGACCAGGGTTGACATAGTGAAATCCGGCTGACGCGCGCTGTAGTTGGCAACAGATGTGGAGTAGAAGGCGCATAGAATTATCGACATACCCCCAATAGCAGTAGAGATACGTTTGATTGAATACTTAAGCCTAAATATGCTTTACTGCAACTACAATGGATTTGGCATTATACACAGTTGACATTGTGCAAATCGGTTGATGTGCGCTGTATTTCGCAGCAAATGTGGAGTAGAAAGCGCATCAAATTGTCGACATATCTCCAAGGGAAACGGCGATACGTTCAAATGAATATTGAAGCCTGAATATGCAGTACTGCAAAAACATTGGATTTGACCTCGACAGGAGTTGACATAATGTAAACAGGAGCAGGTCCGCTGTATTTGGCGGCAAATGAGGAGTATAACGCTCGTCGAATTGTTGACATTCTATCAATAACAGCGGGGATTAGTTTAATTGAATACTGAAGCCTAAGTATGCAAAACAGCAATTACAAAGAATTAGGTCCGCTATGTAGCTGTATTGTTCGGGTAACGTATTCAGCATGTAATTTAGCTTTTCCCCCTCACTCACTTGTGCGCCGGCACCTTTTAATTCGTTTATTAATTTTTAAAGCTCACAAAATAATGACTCTGATTCACTGTAGTTCTCCAGTCTTATGTTTTCCAATCTCCTTCTGCATACGATCTGCAGTGCCGTCGACTCTTTCAAGTGTTCGAGATTTGGAGTGGCCGTCTGGTAATTGCCGCGGCGGTTTAAGGGACCATACGACCCGGGGGAAGGACGACCGTTAAGGGTAGCCTAATGCGTACCCCTCATAAACAGTGGACCTAACGTACAGTCAAGGTACTTTAGGACCTCACGGAAAAGACCCATAAAACACGAAATCTCTTTATTGTTTATGCTACATCTTAGGAAGACCGAACACGCGGGTTTTCCCCAAGGGTAAGGTCACCTGCGCAGGCAGCCAGCCCATTCCAAAACATACGTCTTTACCCAATGAGCAATTAGGAACAGACTTGAGACACCCCCACCACGAATCTTCCGCTACGACAGCAACATCCCCAAGAATCACTCTTGCACCAGTCTTCGAAGAGTCAACACCTACCAGTCTTCAGTCAGGGAAGAGGTTAATCAGGGACTCTTGCGCCAGTCTTCTAAGAGTCAACACCTACCAGTCGTCAGTCAGTGAACAGGAGAATCAGTAACTTAATTTCAGTGTATTCATAGTAGTAAGAGGAATTCAGTACATATCAAGACAGTTGTAACCAGAGTATTGAGTGGAATAAGTAAGGTGAACTAAATCTCGCTCTTTACACTTATTATAATCCTCACCCTTGAGCGCAAATAACGTTCAAGGTTCGCGATACCAACCGATCAGTTGTGCCTGACTGGTCGTTAGTTAGTTTGTGTGTCGCAACATCAAGTACATTTCATCAAACCTTTTTATTATATTATATGCCGTTTTTTCTTCCCTAACATACCCCAATTGTCTATTTGTGATGGCACTGTAAATTATATTTATCGCCCTCAAATCCTTTTTGTCCCAATCTTCATTGTCTCTTTCGGTCTTAATTCTAGTTGTAACAACCTTGCATTCCTTATACTTGAGAAACATCGTGTTCTTTGCTTCCACATTCCATAATCCTGACCATCGAATACAGGTATCATGATTTCCGATCTCTCCATTTTAATTGATTTTTTTTCCTGTACTTAAGCATTCCTACGTGCTTGAAGTATTTTTTTCTTTTTATCCTCTGACGGTTTCTTCCCTTACTAAACTCACTCGCAAGATCGTAACCACGAACTCAATAGCTTGCAAAACTAGTAACCACGCTCTGCTACCATGTTAAGGTAATGAAAGGATTTGGAAATACAAATAGTTTATTTTATTTTATACACAATAGCTACACATATATGTTGCACTCTGTAGACCTCGATAACCTTCTTACACGCACGCTTGTTGTTGACCGACTCTTCCTGAAGCTTCTAACATCCGGCAACTGTCTCTTGTCTCAACTAAGACCTGGGCGCCCTCTCACGCTTACACACACATTCACATGTACAGTGTAAATGTATCATCTACTCAACACGCTCATCGAATTGTCGAGATAACAGGAATAAACAATGAGATACGCTCAATATAATATTTAAGACAGAATCTGCAAAACTGCAGCAACGCTGTATTTGACAGGGCCCAGAGTTGCCATACCGCAAACCGAATGACGTGCGCTGTATTTGACTGCTTATGTGGAGTAGTACGCGCATCGAATTGTCGACATATCTCCATGAGAAACCGAGATACGTTCAATTGAATATTCCCGGCAGAATCTCCAAAACGCCAATTACGCTGGATATGACAGGGCCTGAGTTGACATAGCGCAAACCGGCTGATGTGCGCAGTATTTGGCAGCAAATGTGGCGTATAACACGGGTCGAAATGTCGAGATATCACCAATAGCAGTGTAGATACGTTCAATGGAGTATTGAATCCTGGATATGCAGTACTGCAGTAACATTGCATTTAACCTCGACCCGAGTTGACATAATGTAAAGAGGAGCCGGTCAGCTGCATTTGGCGGCACATGTGGAGTACCGCGCGCACCGATTTGTCGATATAACACCAATAGCAGCGGATACGTTTAATTGAATACTTCAGCCTAAATATGCTAAACTGTAACTACAATGGATTTGACAGGACACAGAGTTGACATTGCGCAAACCGGCTGATGCGCGGTGTATTTGGCAGCAAGTGTGGAGTATAACGCGAATCGATTTGTCGAGATATCTGGAATGGAAACTGAGAGACTCTCAATTGAATATTTAAGATAGAATCTGCAAAGCACCAATACCTCCGTATTTGACAGCACCTAGAGTTAACATAACGCAAACCGAATGACGTGCGCTGCATTTGGCAGCATATGTGGAGCAGTGCGCGTATCGAAATGTCGACGTACCACCAACAGCATCGCAGATACGTTTAATTAAATACTTGAGCCAAAAAATGATAAACTGCAATTACGCTGGATTTGACAGGAGACAAATTTAACATTGCGCACGCCGCTTAATGTGCACTGTATTTGGCAGCAATTGTGGCGTATAACGCGCATCGAATTGTCGACAAATCTTCAATGGAAACGGAGATACTTTCAATTGAATATTGAAGCCTAAATGTGCAGTACTGCAAAAACATTGGATTGGTCCGCGACCCCCGACTTGACATAATGTAAACAGCAGCAGGTCCACTGTATTTGGCAGCAAATGTGGAGTATGAGGCACGCCGAATTGTCGAGATATCACCTATAGCAGTGCCGATCCGTTCAATGTAATATTGAATCCTGATTATGCAGTACTGCAACAACATTGCATATGACCTCGACCAGATGAGACATAACGTAAACAGGAGCAGGTACGCTGTATTTGGCAGGGAATGTGGAGTATCACGCGCATCGAATTGTCGGGATTTCACCAAAAGCAGTGAATTTACGATCAATGAAATATTGAATCCTGAATATGCAGTACTGCAACAACATTGCAATTGTCCTCGACCCGAGTTGACATAATGTAAACACGAACAGATCCGCTGTATTTGGCGGCAAATGAGAAGTATAACGCGCATAAATTTGTCGACATACCACGAATAGCAGCGGAGATACGTTTAAATAAATACTTGAGCCTAATATGATAAACTGCAATTACAATATATTTGACAGGAAACAGAGTTGACAATGCGCAAACCGGCTGATGTGCGTAGTATTTGGCAGCAAATGAGGAGTACAACGCGCATCGAGTTGTCGGGATATCACCAATAGCAGTGTAGATCCGTTCAATGAAGTATTGAATCCTGAATATGATGTACTGCAGCAACATTGCATTTGTCCTCGAGCCTATTTGACATAATGTAAACAGGAGCAGGTGCGATGTATTTGGCGGCAACTGTGGAGTATAACGCACATCGAATTGTCGGGATATCACGAATAGCAGTGTATATACGTTCATTGAAATATTGAATCCTGTATATGCTGTACTGCAACACCATTGCATTTGTCCTCGACCCGAGATGACATAATGTAAACAGGAGCAGAACCGCTATATTTGGCGGCAAATGAGAAGTATAACGCGCATAAATTTGTCGACATACCACGAATAGCAGCGGAGATACATTTAAATAAACATTTGAGCCTAATATAATGAACTGCAATTACAATGTATTTGACAGGACACAGAGTTGACAATGCGCAAACCGGCTGATGTGCGTAGTATTTGGCAGCGTATGAGGAGTATAACGCGGATCGAATTGTCGGGATATCACCAATAGCAGTGTACATCCCTTCAATGAAATATTGAATCCTGAATATGCTGTACTGCAAAAACATTGCATTCGTCCTTGAGCCGAGTTGACATAATGTAAACAGGAGCAGGTGCGTTGTATTTGCCAGGGAATGTGGAGTACAACGCGCTTCGAATTGGCGGGATATCACGAATAGCATTGTATATACGTTCAATGAAATATTGAATCCTGAATATGCTGTACTGCAGCAACATTGCATTTGTCCTCGAAACGAGTTAACATAATATATACAGGAGCAGGTGCACTGTATTTGGCAGGAAATGTGGAGTATCATGCGCGTCGAATTGCCGGGATATTACCATGGCAGCGTATATACGTTCAATGAAATATTGAATCCCGTATATGCTGTACTGCAACAACATGACACTTGTCCTCCATCCGAGTTGACATAATGTAAACAGGAGCGGGATCGCTGTATTTGACAGGGAATGTGGAGTATCACGCGCATCAGAATGTCGGGATATCACCAATAGCAGTGTATTTACTTTCAATGAAATATTGAATCCTGAATATGCAGTACTGCAACAACATTGCATTTGTCCTCGACACGAGTGGGACATAATGTAAACAGGAGCAGGTGCGCTGTATTTGGCAGGGAATGTGGAGTATCACGCGCATCGAATTGTCGTGATATCACCAATAGCAGTGTAGATACATTCAATGGAATATTGAATCCTGAATATCCTGCACTGCAAAAAGATTGCATTTGTCCTCGACCCGTGTTGACATAACGCAAACAGGAGCAGTTGCGCCGTATTTGGCAGGGAATGTGGAGTATCAGGCGCATCGAAGTGTCGGGATATCACCAATAACAGTGTATATATGTTCAGTGAAGTATTGAATCCTGAATGTGCTGTACTGCAAAAACATTGCATTTGTTCTTGACCCGAGTTGACATAATGTAAACAGGAGCAGGTGCGCTGTATTTGTCAGGAAATGTGGAGTATAACGCGCATGGATTTGTCGACATACCACGAATAGCAGCGGAGATACGTTGTAATAAGTACTTGAGCCTAATGTGTTAAACTGCAATTGCAATGTATTTGACAGGACGCAGAGTTGACGATGCGTCAATTCTCTGATGTGCGTAGTATTTGGCAGCGAATGAGGAGTATAACGCGCTTCGAATTGTTGACATATCACGAATAGCAGTGTATATACGTTCAATGAAGTATTGAATCCTGAATATGCAGTACTGCAACAACATTGTATTTATCCCCGACCCGAGTTGACATAATGTAAACAAGAGCAGGTGCGTTGTCTTTGGCAGGGAATGTGGAGTATCACGCGCATCGAATTGTCGTGATATCGCCAATAGCAGTGTAGATACATTCAATGAAGTATTGAATCCGGAGTATGCAGTACTACAAGAACATTGCTTTTATGTTCGACCCCAGTTGCCATAATGTAAACAGGAGCAGGTCCGCTGTTTGGCGGCAACTGTGGAGCATAAGGCGAATTGTAGGCGTACCACCAATAGCACCGGAGATACGTTTAATTGAATACATAAGCCGAAATATGCAAAACTACAATTACAATGAATTAGGCAGGGACCTGAGTTGACATAGCGCAAAGTGGCTGATCTGCGCTCTATTTGGCAGCAACTGTGCGGCACAGCGCGCATCGAATTGGCGAGATATCACAAATAGCAGTGTAGATCCGTTCAATGGAATATTGAATCCTGAACATGCTGTAATGCAACAACATTGCATTTGTCCTCGACCCGAGTTGACATAATGTAAACAGCAACAGGTGCGCCGTATGTGGCAGGAAATGTGGAGTATCACGCGTCTCGAATTGTCGGGATATAACCAATGGCACTGTATGTACGTTCAATGAAGTATTGAATCCGGTATATGATGTACTGCAAAAACAATGCATTTGTCCTCGACCCGAATGAGAAAATGTAAACAGGAGCAGGTGCGCTGTTTGGCGGCAACTGTGGAGTATAACGCGCATAGATTTGTCGACATACCACGAATAGCAGCGGAGATACGTTTAACTAAATACTTGAGCCTAACATGATATACAGCAAATACAATGTATTTGACAGGAAACAGAGTTGACAATGCGCAAACTCTCTGATATGCTTAGTATTTGATAGCGAATGAGAAGTATAACGCGCTTCGAATTGTCGGGATATCACGAATAGCAGTGTATATACGTTCAATGAAGTTTTGAATCCTGGATATGCAGTACTGCAACAACATCGTATTTGTCTTCGACCCGAGTTGCCATAATGTAAAGAGGAGCAGGTGCGCCGTATTTGGCAGGTAATGTGGAGTATCACACGCATCGAATTGTCGGGATACCACCAATAGCAGGGCATATACGTTCAATGAAGTATTGAATCCGGTATATGCTGTACTGCAAAAACAATGCATTTGTCCTCGACCACAGTTGACACAATGTAAACAAGAGCAGGTGCGCTGTATTTGGCGGCATATGAGGAGTATAACGCGCATGGATTTGTGGACATACCACAAATAGCAGCAGAGACACGATTAAATAAATACTTGAGCCTAATATGATAAACTGCAATTACAATGTATTTGACAGGACACAGAGTTGACAATGCGCAATCCGGCCGATCTGCGTAGTATTTGGCAGCGAATGAGGAGTATAACGCGCATCGAATTGTCGGGATATCACGAATAGCAGTGTATATACGTTCAATGAAATATTGAATCCTGATTATGCTGTACTGCAACAATAATGCAGTTGTCCTCGAAAACAGTTGACACAACGTAAACAAGAGCTGGCCCGCTGTTTGGCGGCAGCTGTGGAGTATAACGCTCATGGAATTGACGAAATATCTCCAATAGTAGTGTAGATACGTTCAATGAAGTATTGAATCCTGAGTATGCAGTACTACAAGAACATTGCCTCTGTCTTCGACAGCAGTTGATATAATGTAAACAGGAGCAGATGCGCCGTATTTGGCTGGAAATGTGGAGTATGACGCGCATCGATTTGTCGGGATATCACCATTAGCAGTGTATATACGTTCAATGAAATGTTGAATCCTGAATATGCTGTACTGCAGCAGTATTGCATTTGTCCTCGACCCGAGTTGACATAATGTGAAGAGGAGCAGGTACGCTGTATTTGGCAGGAAATGTGGAGTATCATGCGCATCGAATTGTCGGGATATCACCATGGCAGTGTATATACGTTCAATGAAATATTGAATCCTGTATATGCTGTACAGCAACAACATTGCATTTGACCTCGAAAACAGTTGGCACAATGTAAACAAGAGCTGGCCCGCTGTTTGGCGGCAGCTGTGGAGTATCACGCTCATGGAATTGACGAAGTTTCACCAATAGTAGTGTAGATACGTTCAATGAAGTATTGAGTCCTGAGTATGCAGTACTACAAGAACATTGCATTTGTCTTCGACCCCAGTTGATATAATGTAAACAGGAGCAGATGCGCCGTATTTGGCTGGAAATGTGGAGAATAACGCGCATAGATTTGTCGGGATATCACGAATAGCAGCGGTGATACGTTTAACTAAATACTTGAGCCTAACATGATAAACAGTAAATGCAATGTATTTGACAGGAAACAGAGTTGACAATGCGCAAACTCTCTGATGTGCTTAGTATTTGGCAGCGAATTAGGAGTGTAACGCGCTTCGAATTGTCGGGATATCACGAATAGCAGTGTAAATACGTTCAATGATATGTTGAATCCTGAATATGCTGTACTGCAGCAACATTGCATTTGTCCTCGAAACGAGTTGACATAATGTGGAGAGGAGCAGGTACGCTGTATCTGGACGGTAATGTGGAGTATCACGCGCATCGGATTGTCGGGATATCACCAAGAGCAGTGTATATATGCTCAGTGAAGTATTGAATCCTGTTTGTGCTGTACTACAACAACATTGCATTTGTCCTCGACCCGAGTTGACATAATGTAAACAGGAGCAGGTGCGCTGTATTTGGCAGGAAATGTGGAGTACAAGACGCATGGAATTGACGAAATATCTCCAGTAGCAGTGTAGATACGTTCAATGAAATATTGAATGCTGGATATGCAGTACTGCAACAACATTCCATTTGCCCTCGACCCGAGTTGACATAATGTAAACAGGAGCAGGTCCGCTGTTTGGTTGCAACTGTGGAGCATAGCGCGCATTGAATGGTAGGCATACCACCAATAGCACCGGGGATACGTTTAATTGAATAAAAAAGCCTAAATATGCAAAACTACAGTTACAATGAATTACTCAGGGGCCTGAGTTGACAAAGCGCAAAGTGGCTGATTTGCGCTCAATTTGGCAGCATCTGTGCGGTATACCGCGCAACGAATTGACGAGATATCACCAATAGCAGTGTAGAGCCTTTCAATGAAATATTGAATCCTGAATATGCTGTACTGCAACAACATTGCAGTTGTCCTCGACCCGAGTTGACATAATGCAAACAGGAGCAGGTGCGCTGTATTTGGAAGGAAATGTGGAGTATCATGCGCATCGAATTGTCGGGATATCACCATGGCAGTGTATATACGTTCAATGAAATATTGAATCCTGTATATGCTGTACTGCAACAACATTGAATTTGACCTCGAAAACAGTTAGCACAATGTAAACAAGAGCTGGCCCGCTGTTTGGCGGCAGCTGTGGAGTATCACGCTCACGGAATTGACGAAATATCACCAATAGTAGTGTAGATACGTTCAATGAAGTATTGAGTCCAGAGTATGCAGTACTACAAGAACATTGCATTTGTCTTCAACCCCAGTTGATATAATGTAAACAGGAGCAGATGCGCCGTATTTGGCTAGAAATGTGGAGGATAACGCGCTCAGATTTGTCGGAATATCACGAATAGCAGCGGAGATACGTTTAACTAAATACTTGAGCCTAACATGATAAACAGCAAATGCAATGTATTTGACAGGAAACAGAGTTGACAATGCGCAAACTCTCTTATGTTCTTAGTATTTGGCAGCGAATGAGGAGTATAACGCGCATCGAATTGTCGGGATATCACGAATAGCAACGTATATACGTTCAATGAAATGTTGACCCCTGAATATGCTGTACTGCAGCAACATTGCATTTGTCCTCGACCCGAGTTGATATAATGTGAAGAGGAGCAGGTACGCTGTATCTGGCAGGTAATGTGGAGTATCACGCGCATCGAATTGTCGGGATATCACCAAGAGCAGTGTATATATGCTCAGTGAAGTATTGAATCCTGTTTGTGCTGTACTGCAAAAACAATGCATTTGTCCCCGACCCGAGTTGACATAATGTAAACAAGAGCAGGTGCGCTGTATTTGGCAGGGAACGTGGAGTATCACGCGCATCGAATTGTCGTGATATCACCAATAGCAGTGTAGATACATTCAATGAAGTATTGAATCCTGAATGTGCTGTACTGCAAAAACATTGCATTTGTCCTGGAAACGAGTTGACATAATGTAAACAGGAGCAGGTGCACTGTATTTGGCAGAAAATGTGGAGTTTCATGCGCATCGAATTGTCGGGATATTACCATGGCAGTGTATATACGTTCAATGAAATATTGAATCCTGAATATGCAGTACTACAACAACATTGCAATTGTCCTCGACCCGAGTTGACATAATGTAAACAGGAGCAGGTGCGCTGTATTTGGCAGCAAATGAGGAGTATAACGCGCATTGATTTGTCGACATACCACGAATAGCAGCGGAGATACGTTTAAATAAATACTTGTGCCTAATATGATAAACTGCAATTACAATGTATTTGACAGGACACAGAGTTTACAATGCGCAAACACTCTGATGTGCGTAGTATTTGGCAGAGAATGAGGAGTATAACGCGCTTCACATTGTCGGGATATCACCAATAGCAGTGTAGATCCGTTCACTGAAATATTGAATCCTGAATGTGCTGTACTGCAAAAACATTGCATTTGTCCTGGAAACGAGTTGACATAATGTAAACAGGAGCAGGTGCACTGTATTTGGCAGAAAATGTGGAGTTTCATGCGCATCGAATTGTCGGGATATTACCATGGCAGTGTATATACGTTCAATGAAATATTGAATCCTGAATATGCAGTACTACAACAACATTGCAATGGTCCTCGACCCGAGTTGACATAATGCAAACAGGAGCAGGTGCGCTGTATTTGGCAGCAAATGAGGAGTATAACGCGCATAGATTTCTCGACATACCACGAATAGCAGCGGAGATACGTTTAAATAAATACTTGTGCCTAATATGATAAACTGCAATTAGAATGTATTTGACAGGACACAGAGTTGACAATGCGCAAACACTCTGATGTGCGTAGTATTTGGCAGAGAATGAGGAGTATAACGCGCTTCACGTTGTCGGGATATCACCAATAGCAGTGTAGATCCGTTCAATGAAATATTGAATCCTGAATGTGCTGTACTGCAAAAACATTGCATTTGTCCTCGACCCGAATGACATAATGTAAACAGGAGCAGGTGCGCTGTATTTGGCAGGGAATGTGGAGTATCACGCGCATGGAATTGTCGGGATATCACCAATAGCAGTGTATATACGTTCAATGAAATTTTGAATTCTGTATATACTGTACTGCAACAACATTGCATTTGTCCTCGATCCGAGTTGACATAATGTAAACAGGAGCAGGTGCGCTGTATTTGGCAGGGAATGTGGAGCATCACGCGCATCGATTTGTCGTGATATCGCCAATAGCAATGTATATACGTTGAATGAAGTACTGAATCCCGTACGTGCTGTACTGCAAAAACAATGCATTTGTCCTAGACCACAGTTGACACAATGTAAACAAGAGCAGGTGCGCTGTATTTGGCGGCATATGAGGAGTATAACGCGCATGGATTTGTGGACATACCACAAATAGCAGCAGAGACACGATTAAATAAATACTTGAGCCTAATATGATAAACTGCAATTACAATGTATTTGACAGGACACAGAGTTGACAATGCGCAATCCGGCCGATCTGCGTAGTATTTGGCAGCGAATGAGGAGTATAACGCGCATCGAATTGTCGGGATATCACGAATAGCAGTGTATATACGTTCAATGAAATATTGAATCCTGATTATGCTGTACTGCAACAACAATGCAGTAGTCCTCGAAAACAGTTGACACAATGTAAACAAGAGCTGGCCCGCTGTTTGGCGGCAGCTGTGGAGTATCACGCTCATGGAATTGACGAAATATCTCCAATAGTAGTGTAGATACGTTCAATGAAGTATTGAATCCTGAGTATGCAGTAATACAAGAACATTGCCTTTGTCTTCGACAGCAGTTGATATATAGTAAACAGGAGCAGATGCGCCGTATTTGGCTGGAAATGTGGAGTATGACGCGCATCGATTTGTCGGGATATCACCATTGGCAGTGTATATACGTTCAATGAAATGTTGAATCCTGAATATGCTGTACTGCAGCAGCATTGCATTTGTCCTCGACCCGAGTTGACATAATGTGAAGAGGAGCAGGTACGCTGTATTTGGCAGGAAATGTGGAGTATCATGCGCATCGAATTGTCGGGATATCACCATGGCAGTGTATATACGTTCAATGAAATATTGAATGCTGGATATGCAGTACTGCAACAACATTCCATTTGCCCTCGACCCCAGTTGACATAATGTAAACAGGAGCAGGTCCGCTGTTTGGTTGCACATGTGGAGCATAGCGCGCATCGAATGGTAGGCATACCACCAATAGCACCGGGGATACGTTTAATTGAATAAAAAAGCCTAAATATGCAAAACTACAGTTACAATGAATTAGTCAGGGTCCTGAGTTGACATAGCGCAAAGTGGCTGATTTGCACTCAATTTGGCAGCATCTGTGCGGTATACCGCGCAACGAATTGACGAGATATCACCAATGGCAGTGTAGAGCCTTTCAATGAAATATTGAATCCTGAATATGCTGTACTGCAACAACATTGCAGTTGTCCTCGACCCGAGTTGACATAATGCAAACAGGAGCAGGTGCGCTGTATTTGGAAGGAAATGTGGAGTATCATGCGCATCGAATTGTCGGGATATCACCATGGCAGTGTATATACGTTCAATGAAATATTGAATCCTGTATATGCTGTACTGCAACAACATTGAATTTGACCTCGAAAACAGTTAGCACAATGTAAACAAGAGCTGGCCCGCTGTTTGGCGGCAGCTGTGGAGTATCACGCTCACGGAATTGACGAAATATCACCAATAGTAGTGTAGATACGTTCAATGAAGTATTGAGTCCAGAGTATGCAGTACTACAAGAACATTGCATTTGTCTTCAACCCCAGTTGATATAATGTAAACAGGAGCAGATGCGCCGTATTTGGCTAGAAATGTGGAGGATAACGCGCTCAGATTTGTCGGAATATCACGAATAGCAGCGGAGATACGTTTAACTAAATACTTGAGCCTAACATGATAAACAGCAAATGCAATGTATTTGACAGGAAACAGAGTTGACAATGCGCAAACTCTCTGATGTTCTTAGTATTTGGCAGCGAATGAGGAGTATAACGCGCATCGAATTGTCGGGATATCACGAATAGCAACGTATATACGTTCAATGAAATGTTGACCCCTGAATATGCTGTACTGCAGCAACATTGCATTTGTCCTCGACCCGAGTTGATATAATGTGAAGAGGAGCAGGTACGCTGTATCTGGCAGGTAATGTGGGGTATCACGCGCATCGAATTGTCGGGATATCACCAAGAGCAGTGTATATATGCTCAGTGAAGTATTGAATCCTGTTTGTGCTGTACTGCAAAAACAATGCATTTGTCCCCGACCCGAGTTGACATAATGTAAACAAGAGCAGGTGCGCTGTATTTGGCAGGGAACGTGGAGTATCACGCGCATCGAATTGTCGTGATATCACCAATAGCAGTGTAGATACATTCAATGAAGTATTGAATCCTGAATGTGCTGTACTGCAAAAACATTGCATTTGTCCTGGAAACGAGTTGACATAATGTAAACAGGAGCAGGTGCACTGTATTTGGCAGAAAATGTGGAGTTTCATGCGCATCGAATTGTCGGGATATTACCATGGCAGTGTATATACGTTCAATGAAATATTGAATCCTGAATATGCAGTACTACAACAACATTGCAATTGTCCTCGACCCGAGTTGACATAATGTAAACAGGAGCAGGTGCGCTGTATTTGGCAGCAAATGAGGAGTATAACGCGCATTGATTTGTCGACATACCACGAATAGCAGCGGAGATACGTTTAAATAAATACTTGTGCCTAATATGATAAACTGCAATTACAATGTATTTGACAGGACACAGAGTTTACAATGCGCAAACACTCTGATGTGCGTAGTATTTGGCAGAGAATGAGGAGTATAACGCGCTTCACATTGTCGGGATATCACCAATAGCAGTGTAGATCCGTTCACTGAAATATTGAATCCTGAATGTGCTGTACTGCAAAAACATTGCATTTGTCCTGGAAACGAGTTGACATAATGTAAACAGGAGCAGGTGCACTGTATTTGGCAGAAAATGTGGAGTTTCATGCGCATCGAATTGTCGGGATATTACCATGGCAGTGTATATACGTTCAATGAAATATTGAATCCTGAATATGCAGTACTACAACAACATTGCAATGGTCCTCGACCCGAGTTGACATAATGCAAACAGGAGCAGGTGCGCTGTATTTGGCAGCAAATGAGGAGTATAACGCGCATAGATTTCTCGACATACCACGAATAGCAGCGGAGATACGTTTAAATAAATACTTGTGCCTAATATGATAAACTGCAATTAGAATGTATTTGACAGGACACAGAGTTGACAATGCGCAAACACTCTGATGTGCGTAGTATTTGGCAGAGAATGAGGAGTATAACGCGCTTCACGTTGTCGGGATATCACCAATAGCAGTGTAGATCCGTTCAATGAAATATTGAATCCTGAATGTGCTGTACTGCAAAAACATTGCATTTGTCCTCGACCCGAATGACATAATGTAAACAAGAGCAGGTGCGCTGTATTTGGCAGGGAATGTGGAGTATCACGCGCATGGAATTGTCGGGATATCACCAATAGCAGTGTATATACGTTCAATGAAATTTTGAATTCTGTATATACTGTACTGCAACAACATTGCATTTGTCCTCGATCCGAGTTGACATAATGTAAACAGGAGCAGGTGCGCTGTATTTGGCAGGGAATGTGGAGCATCACGCGCATCGATTTGTCGTGATATCGCCAATAGCAATGTATATACGTTGAATGAAGTACTGAATCCCGTACGTGCTGTACTGCAAAAACAATGCATTTGTCCTAGACCACAGTTGACACAATGTAAACAAGAGCAGGTGCGCTGTATTTGGCGGCATATGAGGAGTATAACGCGCATGGATTTGTGGACATACCACAAATAGCAGCAGAGACACGATTAAATAAATACTTGAGCCTAATATGATAAACTGCAATTACAATGTATTTGACAGGACACAGAGTTGACAATGCGCAATCCGGCCGATCTGCGTAGTATTTGGCAGCGAATGAGGAGTATAACGCGCATCGAATTGTCGGGATATCACGAATAGCAGTGTATATACGTTCAATGAAATATTGAATCCTGATTATGCTGTACTGCAACAACAATGCAGTAGTCCTCGAAAACAGTTGACACAATGTAAACAAGAGCTGGCCCGCTGTTTGGCGGCAGCTGTGGAGTATCACGCTCATGGAATTGACGAAATATCTCCAATAGTAGTGTAGATACGTTCAATGAAGTATTGAATCCTGAGTATGCAGTAATACAAGAACATTGCCTTTGTCTTCGACAGCAGTTGATATATAGTAAACAGGAGCAGATGCGCCGTATTTGGCTGGAAATGTGGAGTATGACGCGCATCGATTTGTCGGGATATCACCATTGGCAGTGTATATACGTTCAATGAAATGTTGAATCCTGAATATGCTGTACTGCAGCAGCATTGCATTTGTCCTCGACCCGAGTTGACATAATGTGAAGAGGAGCAGGTACGCTGTATTTGGCAGGAAATGTGGAGTATCATGCGCATCGAATTGTCGGGATATCACCATGGCAGTGTATATACGTTCAATGAAATATTGAATGCTGGATATGCAGTACTGCAACAACATTCCATTTGCCCTCGACCCCAGTTGACATAATGTAAACAGGAGCAGGTCCGCTGTTTGGTTGCACATGTGGAGCATAGCGCGCATCGAATGGTAGGCATACCACCAATAGCACCGGGGATACGTTTAATTGAATAAAAAAGCCTAAATATGCAAAACTACAGTTACAATGAATTAGTCAGGGTCCTGAGTTGACATAGCGCAAAGTGGCTGATTTGCGCTCAATTTGGCAGCATCTGTGCGGTATACCGCGCATCGAATTGACGAGATATCACCAATGGCAGTGTAGAGCCTTTCAATGAAATATTGAATCCTGAATATGCTGTACTGCAACAACATTGCAGTTGTCCTCGACCCGAGTTGACATAATGTAAACAGGAGCAGGTGCGCAGTATTTGGCAGGAAATGTGGAGTGCAGGACGCATGGAATTGACGAAATATCTCCAGTAGCAGTGTAGATACGTTCAATGAAATATAGAATGCTGGATATGCAGTACTGCAAAAACATTGCATTTGTCCTCGACCCGAGTTAACATAATGTAAACAGGAGCAGGTGCGCTGTATTTGGCAGGGAATGTGCAGTATGATGCGCATCGAATTGTCGGGGTATCACCAATAGCAGTGTATTTACGTTCAATGAAGTATTGAATCCGGTATATTCTGTACTGCAAAAACAATGCATTTGTCCTCGACCCGAAGGACATAATATAAACAGGAGCAGGTGCGCTGTATTTGGAAGGAAATGTGGAGTATCATGCGCATCGAATTGTCGGGATATCACCATGGCAGTGTATATACGTTCAATGAAATATTGAATCCTGTATATGCTGTACTGCAACAACATTGCATTTGACCTCGAAAACAGTTGGCACAATGTAACAAGAGCTGGCCCGCTGTTTGGCGGCAGCTGTGGAGTATCACGCTCATGGAATTGACGAAATATCACCAATAGTAGTGTACATACGTTCAATGAAATGTTGAATCCTGAATATGCTGTACTGCAGCAACATTGCAATTGTCCTTGACCCGAGTTGATATAATGTGAAGAGGAGCAGGTGCGCTGTATCTGGCAGGTAATGTGGAGTATCACGCGCATCGAATTGTCGGGATATCACCAAGAGCAGTGTATATATGCTCAGTGAAGTATTGAATCCTGTTTGTGCTGTACTGCAAAAACAATGCATTTGTCCCCGACCCGAGTTGACATAATGTAAACAAGAGCAGGTGCGCTGTATTTGGCAGGGAACGTGGAGTATCACGCGCATCGAATTGTCGTGATATCACCAATAGCAGTGTAGATACATTCAATGAAGTATTGAATCCTGAATGTGCTGTACTGCAAAAACATTGCATTTGTCCTGGAAACGAGTTGACATAATGTAAACAGGAGCAGGTGCACTGTATTTGGCAGAAAATGTGGAGTTTCATGCGCATCGAATTGTCGGGATATTACCATGGCAGTGTATATACGTTCAATGAAATATTGAATCCTGAATATGCAGTACTACAACAACATTGCAATGGTCCTCGACCCGAGTTGACATAATGCAAACAGGAGCAGGTGCGCTGTATTTGGCAGCAAATGAGGAGTATAACGCGCATAGATTTCTCGACATACCACGAATAGCAGCGGAGATACGTTTAAATAAATACTTGTGCCTAATATGATAAACTGCAATTAGAATGTATTTGACAGGACACAGAGTTGACAATGCGCAAACACTCTGATGTGCGTAGTATTTGGCAGAGAATGAGGAGTATAGCGCGCTTCACGTTGTCGGGATATCACCAATAGCAGTGTAGATCCGTTCAATGAAGTATTGAATCCTGAATGTGCTGTACTGCAAAAACATTGCATTTGTCCTCGACCCGAATGACATAATGTAAACAGGAGCAGGTGCGCTGTATTTGGCAGGGAATGTGGAGTATCACGCGCATGGAATTGTCGGGATATCACCAATAGCAGTGTATATACGTTCAATGAAATTTTGAATTCTGTATATACTGTACTGCAACAACATTGCATTTGTCCTCGATCCGAGTTGACATAATGTAAACAGGAGCAGGTGCGCTGTATTTGGCAGGGAATGTGGAGTATCACGCGCATCGATTTGTCGTGATATCGCCAATAGCAATGTATATACGTTGAATGAAGTACTGACTCCCGTATGTGCTGTACTGCAAAAACAATGCATTTGTCCTAGACCACAGTTGACACAATGTAAACAAGAGCAGGTGCGCTGTATTTGGCGGCATATGAGGAGTATAACGCGCATGGATTTGTGGACATACCACAAATAGCAGCAGAGACACGATTAAATAAATACTTGAGCCTAATATGATAAACTGCAATTACAATGTATTTGACAGGACACAGAGTTGACAATGCGCAATCCGGCCGATCTGCGTAGTATTTGGCAGCGAATGAGGAGTATAACGCGCATCGAATTGTCGGGATATCACGAATAGCAGTGTATATACGTTCAATGAAATATTGAATCCTGATTATGCTGTACTGCAACAACAATGCAGTAGTCCTCGAAAACAGTTGACACAATGTAAACAAGAGCTCGCCCGCTGTTTGGCGGCAGCTGTGGAGTATCACGCTCATGGAATTGACGAAATATCTCCAATAGTAGTGTAGATACGTTCAATGAAGTATTGAATCCTGAGTATGCAGTAATACAAGAACATTGCCTTTGTCTTCGACAGCAGTTGATATATAGTAAACAGGAGCAGATGCGCCGTATTTGGCTGGAAATGTGGAGTATGACGCGCATCGATTTGTCGGGATATCACCATTGGCAGTGTATATACGTTCAATGAAATGTTGAATCCTGAATATGCTGTACTGCAGCAGCATTGCATTTGTCCTCGACCCGAGTTGACATAATGTGAAGAGGAGCAGGTACGCTGTATTTGGCAGGAAATGTGGAGTATCATGCGCATCGAATTGTCGGGATATCACCATGGCAGTGTATATACGTTCAATGAAATATTGAATGCTGGATATGCAGTACTGCAACAACATTCCATTTGCCCTCGACCCCAGTTGACATAATGTAAACAGGAGCAGGTCCGCTGTTTGGTTGCACATGTGGAGCATAGCGCGCATTGAATGGTAGGCATACCACCAATAGCACCGGGGATGCGTTTAATTGAATAAAAAAGCCTAAATATGCAAAACTACAGTTACAATGAATTAGTCAGGGTCCTGAGTTGACATAGCGCAAAGTGGCTGATTTGCGCTCAATTTGGCAGCATCTGTGCGGTATATCGCGCATCGAATTGACGAGATATCACCAATGGCAGTGTAGAGCCTTTCAATGAAATATTGAATCCTGAATATGCTGTACTGCAACAACATTGCAGTTGTCCTCGACCCGAGTTGACATAATGTAAACAGGAGCAGGTGCGCAGTATTTGGCAGGAAATGTGGAGTGCAGGACGCATGGAATTGACGAAATATCTATAGTAGCAGTGTAGATACGTTCAATGAAATATAGAATGCTGGATATGCAGTACTGCAAAAACATTGCATTTGTCCTCGACCCGAGTTGACATAATGTAAACAGGAGCAGGTGCGCTGTATTTGGCAGGGAATGTGGAGTATGATGCGCATCCAATTGTCGGGGTATCACCAATAGCAGTGTATTTACGTTCAATGAAGTATTGAATCCGGTATATTCTGTACTGCAAAAACAATGCATTTGTCCTCGACCCGAAGGACATAATGTAAACAGGAGCAGGTGCGCTGTATTAGGAAGGAAATGTGGAGTATCATGCGCATCGAATTGTCGGGATATCACCATGGCAGTGTATATACGTTCAATGAAATATTGAATCCTGTATATGCTGTACTGCAGCAACATTGCATTTGTCCTCGACCCGAGTTGATATAATGTGAAGAGGAGCAGGTACGCTGTATCTGGCAGGTAATGTGGAGTATCACGCGCATCGAATTGTCGGGATATCACCAAGAGCAGTGTAGATACATTCAATGAAATATTGAATCCTGAGTATGCAGTACTACAAGAACATTGCATTTGTCTTCGACCCCAGCTGACAAAATATAAACAGGAGCAGGTCCGCTGTTTGGCTGCAACTGTGGAGCATAACGCGCATCGAATGGCAGGCATACCACCAATAGCACCGGGGATACGTTTAATTGAATAAAAAAGCCTAAATATGCAAAACTACAATTACAATGAATTCGGCAGAGTCCTGAGTTGACATAGCGCAAAGTGGCTGATATGCGCTCAATTTGGCAGCATCTGTGCGGTATACCGCGCATCGAATTGACGAGATATCACCAATGGCAGTGTAGAGCCGTTCAATGAAATATTGAATCCTGGATATGCAGTACTGCAAAAACATTGCATTTGTCCTCGACCCGAGTTGACATAATGCAAACAAGAGCACGTGCGCTGTATGTGGCAGGGAAAGTGGAGTATCACGCGTATCGAATTGTCGTGATATCACCAGTAGCAGTGTAGATACATTCAATGAAGTATTGAATCCTGAGTATGCAGTACTAAAAGTACATTACATTTGTCTTCGACCCCAGTTGACATAATATAAACGGGAGCAGTTGCGCTGTATTTGGCAGCAAATGAGGAGTTTCATGCGCATCGAATTGTCGGGATATTACCATGGCAGTGTATATACGTTCAATGAAATATTGAATCCTGAATATGCAGTACTACAACAACATTGCAATTGTCCTCGACCCGAGTTGACATAATGCAAACAGGAGCAGGGGCGCTGTATTTGGCGGCAAATGAGGAGTATTACGCGCATAGATTTGTCGACATACCACGAATAGCAGCGGAGATACGTTTAAATAAATACTTGTGCCTAATATGATAAACTGCAATTACAATGTATTTGACAGGACACAGAGTTGACAATGCGCAAACCGGCTGATGTGCGTAGTATTTTGCAGCGAATGAGGAGTATAACGCGCATCGAATTGTCGGGATATCACGAATAGCAGTGTATATACGTTCAATGAAATATTGAATCCTGAATATGCTGTACTGCAACAACATTGCAATTTTCCCCGACCTCAGTTGACATAATGTAGACAGGAGCAGGTGCGTTATTTGGCAGGAAATGTGGAGTACAAGGCGCATGGAATAGACGAAATATCTCCAGTAGCAGTGTAGATACGTTCAATGAAGAATTGTATCCTGGATATGCAGTACTGCAAAAATATTGCATTTGTCCTCGACCCGAGTTGACATAATGTAAACAGGAGCAGGTGTGCAGTATTTGGCAGGAAATGTGGAGTATCATGCGCTTCGAATTGTCGGGATATCACCAATAGCTGTGTAGATCCGTTCAATGAAATATGGAATCCTGAATGTGCTGTACTGCAAAAACATTGCATTTGTCTTTGACCCGAGTTGACATAATGTAAACAGGAGCAGCTGCGCTGTATATGGCAGGGAATGTGGAGTATCACGTGCATCGAATTGTAGGCATACCACCAATATCACCGGAGATACGTTTAATTGATTACATCAGTCTAAATACGCAAAAATACAATTACAATGAATTAGGCAGGGACCTGAGATGACACAGCGCACCGTGGCTGATTTGCGCTCTATTTGGCAGCAGCCGTGCGGTATACCGCGCATCGAATTGACGAGATATCACAAATAGCAGTGTAGATCCGTTCTATGAAATATTGAATCCTGAATATGCAGTACTACAGCAACATTGCAATTGTCCGCGAACCCCAGTAGACATAATGTAGACAGGAGCAGGTGCGCTGTATTTGGCGGCAAATGAGGAGTATAACGCGCATAGATTTGTCAACCTACCACGAATGGCAGCGGAGATACGTTTAAATAAATTCTTGAGCCTAATATGAGAAACTGCAATTACAATGTATTTGACAGGACACAGAGTTGACAATGAGCAAACTCTCTGATGTGCGTAGTATTTGGCAGCGAATGAGGAGTGTAACGCGTTTCGAATTGTCGGGATATAACGAGTAGCAGTGTATATACGTTCAATGATGTATTGAATCCTGAGTATGCAGTACTACAAGAACATTACATTTGTCTTCGACCCCAGTTGACATAATGTAAACAGGAGCAGTTGCGCTGTATTTGGCGGCAACTGTGGAGCATAACGCACATCGAGTTTTAGGCATACCACCTATAGCACCGCAGATACGTTTAATTGAATACATAAGCCTAAATATGCAAAACTACAATTACAATGAATTAGGCAGGGACCTGAGTTGTCATAGCGCACAGTGACTGATTTGCGCTCTATTTGGCAGCAAGTGTGCGGTATACCGCGCATCGAATTCACGAGATATCACCAATAGCAGTGTAGATCCGTTCAATGAAATATTGAACCATGAATGTGCTGTACTGCAAAAACATTGCATTTGTCCCGGAACCGAGTTGACATAATGTAAACAGGAGCAGGTGCGCTGTATTTGGCAGGGAACGTGGAGTATCACGCGCATCGAATTGTTGTGATATCACCAATAGCAGTGTAGATACATTCAATGAAGTATTGAATCCTGTATATGCAGTACTACAACAACATTGCATTAGTCCTCGTCCCGAGTTGACATAATGTAAACGGGAGCAGGTGCGCTGTAATTGGCAGCAAATGAGAAGTATAAAGCGCATAGATTTGTCGACATACCACGAATCGCAGCGGAGATACGTTTAGATAAATACTTGTGCCTATAATGATAAACTGCAATTACAGTGTATTTGACAGGACACAGAGTTGACAATGCCCACACTCTCTGATGTGCGTAGCATATGGCAGCGAATGAGGAGTAAAACGCGCTTCAAATTGCCGGGATATCACCAATAGCAGTGTAGATACATTCAATGAAGAAATGAATCCTGAATATGCAGTACTACAACTACATTGCAATTGTCCTCGACCCGCGTTGACATAATGTAAACAGGAGCAGGTCCGCTGTATTTGGCGGCAAATGAGGAGTATAACGCGCATCGAGTTGTCGAGATACCACCAATAACAGCGAAAATAGGTTTAATTGAGTACTTAGGCCCAAATAGGCCAAACTGCAAATACAATGGATTCGACAGGATATAGAGTTGACATTGCGTAAACCGGTTAATGTGCTCTGTATTTGGCAGCAAATGTGGGGTATAACGCGCATCAAATTCTGGACTTACCACCAATAGCAGCGGAGATAGGTTTAATTGAATGCTTAATCCTAAATATGCTAAACTGCAATTCCAATGGATTTGACAGGGACACAGAGTTGATATTGCGCAAACCGCTTGATGTGCGTTGTATTTGGCAGCGAATGAGGAGTATATGGCGCTTCGAATTGTCGAGATATCACCAATAGCACTGTATATACGTTCAATGAAATATTGAATCCCGAATATGCTGTACTACAAAAACATTGCAATTGTCTTCGACCCCAGTTGACATAATGTAAACAGGGGCATGTGCGCTGTATTTGGCGGCAACTGTGGAGCATAACGCGCATCGAATTGTAGGCATACCACCAATTGCACCGGAGATCCGTTTAATTGAATACTTAGGCCTAAGTATGCAAAACTACAATTACAATGAATTGGGCAGGGACCTGAGTTGACATAGCGCAAAGTGGCTGGTTTGCGCTCTATTTGGCAGCAACTGTGCGATATACCGCGCATCGAATTGACGCGATATCACAAATAGCAATGTGGATCCGTTCAATGAAATATCGAATCCTGAATGTGCTGAACGGCAAAAACATTGCATTTTTCCTCGCCCGAGTTGAAATAATGTAAACAGGAGCAGATGCGCTGTATTTGGTTGGGAATTTGGAGTATCACGCGCACCGATTGTCGTGATATGACCAATAGCAGTGTAGATACATTCAATGAAGAATTGAATCCTGAATATGCAGTACTACAACTACATTGCAATTGTCGTCGACCCGAGTTGACATAATGTAAACAGGAGCAGGTCCGCTGTATTTGGCGGCAAATGAGGAGTATAACGCGCACAGATTTGTCGACATACCACTAATAGCAGCGGAGATACGTTTAAATAAATACTTGAGCCTAATATGATAATCTGCAATTACAATGTATTTGACAGGACACAGAGTTGACAATGCGCAAACCGGCTGATCTGCGTAGTATTTGGCAGCGAATGAGGAGTACAACGCGCATCGAATTGTCAGGATATCACTGATAGCAGTGTATATAAGATCAATGAAATATTAAATCCTGAATATCCTGTACTGCAAAAATATTGGATTTGTCCTCGACCCGAGTTGACATAATGTAAACAGGAGCAGGTGCGCTGTTTGGCGGCAGCTGTGGAGCATAACGCGCATCGAATTGTAGGCATACCACCTACAGCACCGGCGATACGTTTAATTTGAATACATAAGCCTAAATATGCAAAAATACAATTACAATGAATTAGGCACGGACCTGAGTTTGCATAGCGCAAAGTGGCTGATTTGCGCTCTATTTGGCAGCAACTGTGCGGCATACCGCGCATCGAATTGACGAGATATCACAAATAGCTGTGTAGGTCTGTTCAATGAAATATTGATTCCTAACTATGCCGTACTGCAACAGCATTGCAATTGTCCTCGACCCCAGTTGACATCATGTAAACAGGAGCAGGTCCGCTGTATTTGGCGGCAAATGAGAAGTATAACGCGCATAGATTTGTCGACATACCACTAATAGCAGCGGAGATACGTTTAAATAAATACTTGAGCCTAATATGATAAACTGCAATTACAATGTATTTGACGGGACACAGAGTTGACAATGCCCACACTCTCTGATGTGCGTAGCATATGGCAGCGAATGAGGAGTAAAACGCGCTTCAAATTGCCGGGATATCACCAATAGCAGTGTAGATACATTCAATGAAGTATTGAATCCTGAATATGCAGTACTACAACAACATTGCATTTGTACTCGACCCGAGTTGACATAATGTAAACAAGAGCACGTGCGCTGTATTTGGCAGAAAATGTCGGGTATAACGCGCATCGAGTTGTCGAGATACCACCAATAACAGCGAAAATAGGTTTAATTGAGTACTTAGGCCCAAATAGGCCAAACTGCAAATACAATGGATTCGACAGGATATAGAGTTGACATTGCGTAAACCGGTTAATGTGCTCTGTATTTGGCAGCAAATGTGGGGTATAACGCGCATCAAATTCTGGACTTACCACCAATAGCAGCGGAGATACGTTTAATTGAATACTTAATACTAAATATGCCAAACTGCAATTCCAATGGATTTGACAGGGACACAAAGTTGATATTGCGCAAACAGGTTGATGTGCGTTGTATTTGGCAGCGAATGAGGAGTATAAGGCGCTTCGAACTGTCGAGATATCACCAATAGCAGTGTATATACGTTCAATGAAATATTGAATCCCGAATATGCTGTACTACAAAAACATTGCATATGTCCTCGACCCGAGTTGACATAACGTAAACAGGAGCAGGTGCGCTGTATTAGGCGGCAACTGTGAAGCATAACGCGCATCGAATTGTAGGCATACCACCTATAGCTCCGCAGATACGTTTAATTGAATACATAAGACTAAATATGCAAAAATACAATTACAATGAATTAGGCAGGGACCTGAGTTGACACAGCGCAAAGTGGCTGATATGCGCTCTATTTGGCAGCACATGTGCGGTAAACCGCGCATCGAATTGACGAGATATCACAAACAGCAGTGTAGATCCGTTCAATGAAATATTGAATCCTGAATATGGTGTACTGCAACAACATTGCAATTGTATTCGACCCCAGTTGACATAATGTAAACAGGGGCATGTGCGCTGTATTTGGCGGCAACTGTGGAGCATAACGCGCATCGAATTGTAGGCATACCACCAATAGCACCGGAGATCCGTTTAATTGAATACTTAGGCCTAAGTATGCAAAACTACAATTACAATGAATTGGGCAGGGACCTGAGTTGACATAGCGCAAAGTGGCAGGTTTGCGCTCTATTTGGCAGCAACTGTGCGATATACCGCGCATCGAATTGACGAGATATCACAAATAGCAATGTGGATCCGTTCAATGAAATGTCGAATCCTGAACGTGCTGAACTGCAAAAACATTGCATTTTTCCTCGACCCGAGTTGAAATAATGTAAACAGGAGCAGATGCGCTGTATTTGGTTGGGAATGTGGAGTATCACGCGCAACGATTGTCGTGATATGACCAATAGCAGTGTAGATACATTCAATGAAGAATTGAATCCTGAATATGCAGTACTACAACTACATTGCAATTGTCCTCGACCCGGCTTGACATAATGTAATCAGGAGCAGGTCCGCTGTATTTGGCGGCAAATGAGGAGCATAACGCGCATAGATTTGTCGACAGACTACTAATAGCAGCGGAGATACGTTTAAATAAATACTTGAGCCTAATATGATAAACTGCAATTACAACGTATTTGACAGGACACAGAGTTGACAATGCGCAAACCGGCTGATCTGCGTAGTATTTGCCAGGGAATGTGGAGTATCACGCGCATCGAATTGTCAGGATATCACCAATAGCAGTGTATATACGTTCAATGAAATATTGAATCCTGAATATGCAACACTTCAGAAACATTGCATGTGTCCTCGACCCCAGTTGACATAATGTAAACAGGAGCAGGTGCGCCGAATTGGGCAGGAAATGTGGAGTATCACGCGCACCGATTGTCGTGATATGACCAATAGCAGTGTAGATACATTCAATGAAGAATTGAATCCTGAATATGCAGTACTACAACTACATTGCAATTGTCCTCGACCCGAGTTGACATAATGTAAACAGGAGCAGGTCCGCTGTATTTGGCGGCAAATGAGGAGTATAACGCGCATAGATTTGTCGACATACTACTAATAGCAGCGGAGATACGTTTAAATAAATACTTGAGCCTAATATGATAAACTGCAATGGCAATGTATTTGACAGGACAAAGAGTTGACAATGCGCAAACCGGCTGATCTGCGTAGTATTTGCCAGGGAATGTGGAGTATCATGCGCATCGAATTGCCAGGATATCACCAATAGCAGTGTATATACATTCAATGAAGTATTGAATCCTGAATATGCAACACTACAGAAACGTTGCATGTGTCCTCGACCCAAGTTGACATAATGTAAGCAGGAGCAGGTGCGCCGAATTGGAATAGGAAATGTGGAGTATCACGCGCACCGATTGTCGTGATATGACCAATAGCAGTGTAGATACATTCAATGAAGAATTGAGTCCTGAATATGCAGTACTACAACTACATTGCAATTGTCCTCGACCCGGGTTGACATAATTTAAACAGGAGCAGGTGCGCTGTATTTGGCAGGGAATGTGGAGTATCACGCGCATCGAGTTGTCGGGATATAACCAATAACAGTGTATTTACGTTCAATGAAATATTGAATCCTGAATATGCTCTACTTGTAGCAACATTGCATTTGTTGTCGACCCGAGTTGACATAATGTAAACAGGAGCAGGTACGCTGTATTTGGCAGGAAATATGGAGTATCTTGCGCATCGAATTGTCGGGATATCGCCATGGCAGTGTATATACGTTCAAAGAAATATGAATCCTGTATATGCTGTACTGCAACAACATAGCATTTGCCCTCGATCCGTGTTGACATAATGTAAACAGGAGCAGGTGCGCTGTATTTGCCAGGGAATGTGGAGTATCACGCGCGTCGAGTTGTCGGGATATCACCAATAACAGTGTATTTACGTTCAATGAAATATCGGTTCGTAAATATGCTGTACTGCAACAACATTGCAATTATCCTCGACCCCAGTTGACATAATGTAAACAGGAGCAGGTGCGCTGCATTTGGCAGGGAATGTGGAGTATCACGCGCATCGAATTGTCGGGATATCACCAATAGCAGTGTATTTACGATCAATGAAATATTGAATCCTGAATATCCTGTACTGCAAAAACATTGGATTTGTCCTCGACCCGAGTTGACATAATGTAAACAGTAGCAGGTGCGCTGTTTGGCGGCAGCTGTGGAGCATAACGCGCATCGAATTGTAGGCATACCACCTATAGCACCGGAGATACGTTTAATTTGAATACATAAGCCTAAGTATGCAAAAATACAATTACAACGAATTAGGCACGGACCTCTGTTTACATAGCGCAAAGTGGCTGATTTGCGCTCTATTTGGCAGCAACTGTGCGGCATACCGCGCATCGAATTGACGAGATATCACAAATAGCAGTGTAGGTCTGTTCAATGAAATATTGATTCCTGAATATGCTTTACCGCAACAACATTGCAACTGTCCTCGACTCCAGTTGACTTAATGTAACCAGGAGCAGGTGCGCTGTATTTGGCGGCAAATGAGGAGTATAACGCGCATCGAATTGTCGGAATATCACCAATAGCAGTGTATTTACGTTCAATGAAATATTGAATCCTGAATATGCTGTTCTGCAAAAAGATTGCATTTGTCCCCGACCCGAGTTGACATAATGTAAACAGGAGCAGGTGTGCTGTATTCGGCAGGAAATATGGAGTACAAGGCGCTTGGAATTGACGATATATCTCCAATAGCAGTGTAGGTACGTTCAATGAAGTATTGAAACCTGGATATGCAGTACTGCAACAACTTTGCATTTGTCCTCGACCCGAGTTGACATAATGTAAACAAGAGCACGTGCGCTGTATTTGGCGGGAACTGTGGAGTATAACGCGCATCGAGTTGTAGGCATACCACCAATAGCATCGGAGATACGTTTAATTGAATACTTAAGCCTAAATATGCAAAACTACAATTACAATGAGTTAGGCAGGGACTTGGGTTGACTCAGCGCACAATGGCTGATTTGCGCTATATTTGGCAGCAAGTGTGCGGTATACCGCGCATCGAATAAACGAGATATCTCCAGTCGCAGTGTAGATCCGTTCAATGAAATATTGAATCCTGAATGTGCTGTACTGCAAAAACATTGCATTTGTCCTTCACCCGAGTTGACATAATGTAAACAGGAGCAGGTGCGCTGCATTTGGCAGGGAATGTGGAGTATCACGCGCATCGAATTGTCGGGATATCACCAATAGCAGTGTATTTACGATCAATGAAATATTGAATCCTGAATATCCTGTACTGCAAAAACATTGGATTTGTCCTCGACCCGAGTTGACATAATGTAAACAGTAGCAGGTGCGCTGTTTGGCGGCAGCTGTGGAGCATAACGCGCATCGAATTGTAGGCATACCACCTATAGCACCGGAGATACGTTTAATTTGAATACATAAGCCTAAGTATGCAAAAATACAATTACAACGAATTAGGCACGGACCTCTGTTTACATAGCGCAAAGTGGCTGATTTGCGCTCTATTTGGCAGCAACTGTGCGGCATACCGCGCATCGAATTTACGAGATATCACAAATAGCAGTGTAGGTCTGTTCAATGAAATATTGATTCCTGAATATGCTTTACCGCAACAACATTGCAACTGTCCTCGACTCCAGTTGACTTAATGTAACCAGGAGCAGGTGCGCTGTATTTGGCGGCAAATGAGGAGTATAACGCGCATCGAATTGTCGGAATATCACCAATAGCAGTGTATTTACGTTCAATGAAATATTGAATCCTGAATATGCTGTTCTGCAAAAAGATTGCATTTGTCCCCGACCCGAGTTGACATAATGTAAACAGGAGCAGGTGTGCTGTATTCGGCAGGAAATATGGAGTACAAGGCGCTTGGAATTGACGATATATCTCCAATAGCAGTGTAGGTACGTTCAATGAAGTATTGAAACCTGGATATGCAGTACTGCAACAACTTTGCATTTGTCCTCGACCCGAGTTGACATAATGTAAACAAGAGCACGTGCGCTGTATTTGGCGGGAACTGTGGAGTATAACGCGCATCGAGTTGTAGGCATACCACCAATAGCATCGGATATACGTTTAATTGAATACTTAAGCCTAAATATGCAAAACTACAATTACAATGAGTTAGGCAGGGACTTGGGTTGACTCAGCGCACAATGGCTGATTTGCGCTATATTTGGCAGCAAGTGTGCGGTATACCGCGCATCGAATAAACGAGATATCTCCAGTCGCAGTGTAGATCCGTTCAATGAAATATTGAATCCTGAATGTGCTGTACTGCAAAAACATTGCATTTGTCCTTCACCCGAGTTGACATAATGTAAACAGGAGCAGGTGCGCTGTATTTGGCAGGAAACGTGTAGTACCACGCTCATCGAATGGCCGGGATATAACCAAAAACAGTGTATATACGTTCAATGAAGTATTGAATCCGGTATATGCTGTACTGCAAAAACAGTGCATTTGTCCACGACCACGGTTGACACAATGTAAACAAGAGCAGGTGCGCTGTATTTGGCAGGGAATGTGGTGTATCACGCGCATCGAATTGTCGTGATAAGACCAATTGCAGTGTAGATGCATTCAATGAAGTATTAAATCCTGAATATGCAACACTACAGCAACATTCCATTTGTCCTCGACCCGAGTTGACATAATGTAAACAGGAGCAGGTGCGCCGTATTGGTCAGGAAATATGGAGTATCACGCGCATCGTATTGTCGTGATATGACCGATAGCAGTGTAGATACATTCATTGAAGTATTGAATCCTGAATATGCAGTACTACAAAATCGTTGCATTTGTCCTCGACCCAAGTTGATATAATGTAAACAGGGGCAGGTGCGCTGTATTTGGCGGCAACTGTGCGGTATACCGCGCATCGAATTGACGAGATATCACAAATAGCAGTGTAGATCCGTTCAATGAAATATCGAATCCTGAATGTGCTGTACTGCAAAAACATTGCATTTTTGCTTGACCCGAGTTGAAATAATGTAAACAGGAGCAGGTGCGCTGTATTTGGTTGGGAATGTTGAGTATCACGCGCACCGATTGTCGTGATATGACCAATAGCAGTGTAGATACATTCAATGAAGAATTGAATCCTGAATATGCAGTACTACAACTACATTGCAATTCTCCTCGACCCGGGTTGACATAATGAAATCAGGAGCAGGTCCGCTGTATTTGGCGGCAAATGAGGAGTATAACGCGCATAGATTTGTCGACATACTACTAATAGCAGCGGAGATACGTTTAAATAAATACTTGAGCCTAATATGATAAACTGCAATTACAACGTATTTGACAGGACACAGAGTTGACAATGCGCAAACCGGCTGTTCCGCGTAGTATTTGCCAGGGAATGTGGAGTATCACGCGCATCGAATTGTCAGGATATCACCAATAGCAGTGTATATACGTTCAATGAAATATTGAATCCTGAATATCCTGTACTGCAAAAACATTGGATTTGTCCTCGACCCCAGTTGACATAATGTAAACTGGAGCAGGTCCGCTGTATTTGGCGGCAAATGAGGAGTATAACGCGCATAGATTTGTCGACATACCACTAATAGCAGCGGAGATACGTTTAAATAAATACTTGAGCCTAATATTATAATCTGCAATTACAATGTATTTGTCAGGACACAGAGTTGACAATGCGCAAACCGGCTGATCTGCGTAGTATTTGGCAGCGAATGAGGAGTACTACGCGCATCGAATTGTCAGGATATCACTGATAGCAGTGTATATACGATCAATGAAATATTAAATCCTGAATATCCTGTACTGCAAAAACATTGGATTTGTCCTCGCCCCGAGTTGACATAATGTAAACAGGAGCAGGTGCGCTGTTTGGCGGCAGCTGTGGAGCATAACGCGCATCAAATTCTGGACTTACCACCAATAGCAGCGGAGATACGTTTAATTGAATACTTAATCCTAAATATGCTAAACTGCAATTCCAATGGATTTGACAGGGACACAGAGTTGATATTGTGCAAACCGGTTGATGTGCGTTGTATTTGGCAGCGAATGAGGAGTATAAGGCGCTTCGAATTGTCGGGCTATCACCAATAGCAGTGTATCTACGTTCAATGAAATATTGAATCCTGAATATGGTGTACTGCAACAACATTGCAATTGTCTTCGACCCCAGTTGACATAATGTAAACAGGGGCATGTGCGCTGTATTTGGCGGCAACTGTGGAGCATAACGCGCATCGAATTGTAGGCATACCACCAATAGCACCGGAGATCCGTTTAATTGAATACTTAGGCCTAAGTATGCAAAACTACAATTACAATGAATTGGGCAGAGACCTGAGTTGACATAGCGCAAAGTGGCTGGTTTGCGCTCTATTTGGCAGCAACTGTGCGATATACCGCGCATCGAATTGACGAGATATCACAAATAGCAATGTGGATCCGTTCAATGAAATATCGAATCCTGAATGTGCTGAACTGCAAAAACATTGCATTTTTCCTCGACCCGAGTTGAAATGATGTAAACAGGAGCAGATGCGCTGTATTTGGCAGGAAATGTGGAGTATCATGCGCATCGAATTGTCGCGATATCACCATGGTAGTGTATATACGTTCAATGAAATATTGAATCCTGTATATGATGTACTGCAACAACATTGCATTTGTCCTCGATCCGAGTTGACATAGTGTAAACAGGAGCAGGTACGCTGTATTTGGCGGCAAATGAGGAGTATAACGCGCATAGATTTGTCGACGTACCACGAATAGCAGCGGAGATACTTTTAAATAAATACTTGAGCCTAATATGATAAACTGCAATTACAATGTATTTGACAGGACACAGAGTTGACAATGCGCCAATTCTCTGATGTGAGTTGTCTTTGGCAGCGGATGAGGAGTATAACCCGCTTCGAATTGTCGGCATATCACGAACAGCAGTGTATATACGTTCAATGAAATATTGGATTCTGTATATGCTGTACTGCAACAACATTGCATTTGTCCTCGATCCGAGTTGACATAATGTAAACAGGAGCAGGTGCGCACTATTTGGCAGGAAATGTGGAGTACAAGACGCATGGAATTGACGAAATATCTCCAGTCGCAGTGTAGATACGTTCAATGACGTATTGAGTTCTGAGTATGCAGTACTACAAGAACATTGCATTTGTCCTTCACCCGAGTTGACATAATGTAAACAGGAGCCGGTGCGCTGTATTTGGCAGGGAATGTGGAGTATAACGCGCATCGAATTGTAGGCATACCATCAATAGTACCGGAGATCCGTTTAATTGAATACTTAGGCCTTAATATGCAAAACTACAATTACAATGAATTTGGCAAGGACCTGAGTTGACACAGAGCACATTGGCTAATTTGCGCTCTATTTGGCAGGAAGTGTGCGGTATACCGCGCATCGAATAGACGAGATATCTCCAGTCGCAGTGTAGATCCGTTCAATGAAATATTGAATCCTGAATGTGCTGTACTGCAAAAACATTGCATTTGTCCTTCACCCGAGTTGACATAATGTAAACAGGAGCAGGTGCGCTGTATTTGGCAGGGAATGTGGAGTATAACGCGCATCGAATTGTCAGGATATCACCAATAGCAGTGTATACACGTTCAATGAAATATTGAATCCTGAATATCCTGCACTGCAAAAACATTGGATTTGTCCTCGACCCGAGTTGACATAATGTAAACAGGAGCAGGTGCGCTGTATTTGGCAGGGAATGTGGAGTATCACGCGCATCGAGTTGTCGGGATATAACCAATAACAGTGTATTTACGTACAATGAAATATTGAATCCTGGATATGCTCTACTTGTAGCAACAATGCATTTGTCCTCGACCCGAGTTGACATAATGTAAACAGGTGCTAGTCCGCTGTACTTGGCGGCAAATGAGGAGTATAACGCGCATAATTTTGTCGACATACCACGAATAGCAGCGGAGATGCGTTTAAATAAATACTTGAGTCTAATATGATAAACTGCATTTACAATGTATTTGACAGGACACATAGTTGACAATGCGCAAACTCTCAGATGTGCGTAGTATTTCTCACCGAATGAGGAGTATAACGCGCATTGAATTGTCGGGATATAACGAATAGCAGTGTATATACGTTCAATGAAATATTGAATCCTGAATATGCTGTACTGCAGGAACATTTCATTTGTCCTCGACCCGAGTTGACATAATGTAAACAGGAGCAGGTGTGCCGTATTTGGCAGGAAATGTGGAGTATCAAGCGCATCGTATTGTCGGGATATAACAAAAAACAGTGTATATACGTTCAATGCAATATTGAATCCTGAATATGCAGTACTGCAGCAACAATGCATTTGTCCTCGACCCGAGTTGGCATAATGTAAACAGGAGCAGGTGCGCTGTATTTGGCGACAACTGTGGCGTATAACGCGCATCGAATAGTAGGCATACCACCAATAGCACCGGAGATATGTTTAATTGAATACATTAAGCGGAAATGTGCAAAACTACAATTACAATGATTTAGGCAGGGACCTGGGTTGACACAGCGCACAGTGTCTGATTTGCGCCCTATTTGGCAGCAAGTGTGCGGTATACCGCGCATCGAATTGACGAGATATCACCAATAGCAGTGTAGAAACGTTCAATGCAATATTGAATCCTGAATATGCTGTACTGCAGCAACATTGCATTTGTCCTCGTCCCGAGTTGACATAATGTAAACAGGACCAGGTGCGCTGTATTGGGCAGGAAATGTGGAGTATCACGCGCATCCAATTGTCGTGATATGACCAATAGCAGTGTATATACGTACAATGCAATATTGAATCCTGAATATGCTGTACTGCAGCAACATTGCATTTGTCCTCGTCCCGAGTTGACATAATGTAAACAGGAGCAGGTGCGCTGTATTGGGCAGGAAATGTGGAGTATCACGCGCATCCAATTGTCGTGATATGACCAATAGCAGTGTAGATACATTCAATGAGGTATTGAATCCTGGATATGCAGTACTGTAGCAACAATGCATTTGTCCTCGACCCGAGTTGACATAATGTAAACAGGAGCTAGTCCGCTGTACTTGGCGGCAAATGAGGAGTATAACGCGCATAATTTTGTCGACATACCACGAATAGCAGCGGAGATGCGTTTAAATAAATACTTGAGTCTAATATGATAAACTGCATTTACAATGTATTTGACAGGACACATAGTTGACAATGCGCAAACTCTCAGATGTGCGTAGTATTTGGCACCGAATGAGGAGTATAACGCGCATTGAATTGTCGGGATATAACGAATAGCAGTGTATATACGTTCAATGAAATATTGAATCCTGAATATGCTGTACTGCAGCAACATTTCATTTGTCCTCGACCCGAGTTGACATAATGTAAACAGGAGCAGGTGCGCTGTATTTGGTTGGGAATGTGGAGCATCACGCGTACCGAATTGTCGTGATATGACCAATAGCAGTGTAGATACATTCAATGAAGAATTGAATCCTGAATATGCAGTACTACAACAACTTTGCAATTGTCCTCGACCCGAGTTGACATAATGTAAACAGGAGCAGGTATGCTGTATTTGGCGGCAACTGTGGAGCATAACGCGCATCGAATTGTAGGCATACCACCAATAGCACTGGAGATCCGTTCAATTGAATACTTAGGCCTAAATATGCAAAACTACAATTACAATGAATTAGGCAGGGACCGGAGTTGGCATAGTGCAAAGTGACAGATTTGCGCTCTATTTGGCAGCAACTGTGAGGTATACCGCGCATGGAATTGACGAGATATCACAAATAGCAGTGTAGATCTGTTCAATGAAATATTGTATCCCGAATGTGCTGTACTCCAAAAACATTGCATTTTTCCTTGACCCGAGTTGACATAATGTAAACAGGAGCAGGTGTGCCGTATTTGGCAGGAAATGCGTAGTTTCACGCGCATCGATTTGTCGGAATATCACCAATAGCAGTGCATATACGTTCAATGAAGTATTTAATCCAGTATATGCAGTACTACAAAAACGTTGCATTTGTCCTCGACCCAAGTTGATATAATGTAAACAGGAGCAGGTGCGCTGTATTTGGCGGCAAATGAGGAGTATAACGCGCATAGATTTGTCGAGATACCACGAATAGCAGCGGAGATACGTTTTAATAAATACTTGTGCGTAACATGATAATCTGCAATTACAATGTATTTGACAGGACACAGAGTTGACAATGCGCAAACCGGCTGATCTGCGTAGTATTTGGCAGCCAATGAGGAGCACAACGCGCATCGAATTGTCACGATATCACTAATGGCAGTGTATATACGATCAATGAAATATTGAATCCTGAATATGCAGTACTTGTAGCAACATTGCAATTGTCCTCGACCCGAGTTGACATAATGTAAACAGGAGCAGGTGCGCTGTTTGGCGGCAAATGAGGAGTATGACGCGCATAGATTTGACGACATACCACTAATAGCAGCGCAGATACGTTTAATTGAATATTAACGGTAGAATATTTTAAAACGGCAATTACGCTGGATTTGACAGGACACAGAGTTGACATTGAGTAAACCGGTTGATGTGCGCTGTATTTGGCAGCATCTGTGGAGTAGAACGCGCATCGAATTTTCTTCGTATCTCCAATCGAAACGAAGCAACGTTCAATTGAATATTGAAGGCTGAATATACAGTACTGCAATAACGTTGGATTTGACCTCGACCCGATTTGACATATTGTAAACTGGAGCAGCTCCGCTAAATTTCGCAGCGAATGAGGAGTTTAACGCTCAACCACTTGTCTAGATATCACCAATAACAGTGCGGATACGTTTAATTGCGTATTTAACACAGACTCTGCAAAATTGCAATTACGCTGCACTTGACAGGGCCCAGAGTTGACATAGGGCAAACCGAATGACGTGCGCTGAATTTGGCCGCATATGTGGAGTAACGCACGTCGAATTGTCGAGATTTCACCAATAGCAGTGTATAAACAATTAAGGGAATATTGAATCCTGAATATGCAGTACAGCAATAACATTGGATTTGACCATGACCCGAGTTGATATAATTTAAACAGGAGCAGGTGCGCTATATACGAGAGCAAGTGTGGAGTAGAACGCGCATCGAATTGAATGACGCGCGCTGTATTTGGCAGCGAATGAGGAGTATAACGCGCATCGAATTGTCGGGATATCACCAATAGCAGTGTATATACGGTCAATGAAATATTGAATCCTGAATATGCAGTACTGCAAAAACATTGCATTTGTCCCCGAGCCGAGTTGACATAATGTAAACAGGAGCAGGTGCGCTGTATTTGGCAGGTAATGTGGAGTATCACGCGCATGGAATTGTCGGGATATCACCAATAGCAGTGTATATATGTTCAGTGAAGTATTGAATCCTGTATGTGCTATACTGCAAAAACAATGCATTTGTCCCCGACCCGAGTTGACATAATGTAAACAAGAGCAGGCGCGTTGTCTTTGGCAGGGAATGTGGAGTATCACGCGCATCGAATTGTCGTGATATCGCCAATAGCAGTGTAGATACATTCAATGAAATATTGAATCCTGAGTATGCAGTACTACAAGAACATTGCATTTGTCTTTGACACCAGTTGACATAATATAAACAGGAGCAGGTCCGCTGTATTTGGCGGAAAATGAGGAGTATAACGCGCATAGATTTGTCGACATACCACTAATAGCAGCGGAGATACGTTTAAATAAATACTTGAGCGTAACATGATAATCTGCAATTACAATGTATTTGACAGGACACAGAGTTGACAATGCGCAAACCGGCTGATCTGCGTAGTATTTGGCAGCCAATAAGGAGCACAACGCCCATCGAATTGTCAGGATATCACTAATGGCAGTGTATATACGATCAATGCAATATTGAATCCTGAATATCCTGAACGGCAAAAACATTGGATATGTCCCCGACCCGAGTTGACATAATGTAAACAGGAGCAGGTGCGCTGTTTGGCGGCAGCTGTGGAGCATAACGCGCATCGAATTGTAGGCATACCACCTATTGCACCGGAGATACGTTTAATTGAATACATAAGCCTAAATATGCAAAAATACAATTGCAATGAATTCGGCACGGACCTGAGTTTACATAGCGCAAAGTGGCTGATTTGCGCTCTATTTGGTAGCAACTGTGTGGCATACCGCGCATCGAATTGACGAGATATCACAAATAGCAGTGTAGGTCTGTTCAATGAAATATTGATTCCTGAATATGCTTTACTGCAACAACATTGCAATTGTCCTCGACCCCAGTTGACTTAATGTAAATAGGAGCAGGTCCGCTTTATTTGGCGGCAAATGAGGAGTATAGCGCGCATAGATTTGTCAAGATATTACTAATAGCAGTGTATATACGATCAATGAAATATTGAATCCTGAATATCCTGTACTGCAAAATCATTGGATTTGTCCTCGACCCGAGTTGACATAATGTAAACAGGAGCAGATGCGCCGTATTTGGCAGGAACAGTGGAGTATCACGCGCATCGAATTGACGAGATATCACCATTAGCAGTGTAGATCCGTTCAATGAAATATTGAATCCTGAATATGCAGTACTACAACAACATTGAATTTGTCTTCGACCCCAGTTGACATAATGTAAACAGGACCAGGTGCGCTGTATTGGGCAGGAAATGTGGAGTATCACGCGCATCCAATTGTCGTGATATCACCAATAGCAGTGTAGATACATTCAATGAGGTATTGAATCCTGGATATGCAGTACTGCAGCAACAATGCATTTGTCCTCGACCCGAGTTGGCATAATGTAAACAGGAGCAGGTGCGCTGTATTTGGCGACAACTGTGGCGTATAACGCGCATCGAATAGTAGGCATACCACCAATAGCACCGGAGATATGTTTAATTGAATACATTAAGCGGAAATGTGCAAAACTACAATTACAATGATTTAGGCAGGGACCTGGGTTTGCACAGCGCACAGTGTCTGATTTGCGCCCTATTTGGCAGCAAGTGTGCGGTATACCGCGCATCGAATTGACGAGATATCACCAATAGCAGTGTAGAAACGTTCAATGCAATATTGAATCCTGAATATGCTGTAGTGCAGCAACATTGCATTTGTCCTCGTCCCGAGTTGACATAATGTAAACAGGAGCAGGTGCGCTGTATTGGGCAGGAAATGTGGAGTATCACGCGCATCCAATTGTCGTGATATGACCAATAGCAGTGTATATACGTACAATGCAATATTGAATCCTGAATATGCTGTACTGCAGCAACATTGCATTTGTCCTCGTCCCGAGTTGACATAATGTAAACAGGAGCTAGTCCGCTGTACTTGGCGGCAAATGAGGAGTATAACGCGCATAATTTTGTCGACATACCACGAATAGCAGCGGAGATGCGTTTAAATAAATACTTGAGTCTAATATGATAAACTGCATTTACAATGTATTTGACAGGACACATAGTTGACAATGCGCAAACTCTCAGATGTGCGTAGTATTTGGCACCGAATGAGGAGTATAACGCGCATTGAATTGTCGGGATATCACCACGGCAGTGTATATACGTTCAATCAAACATTGAATCCTGTATATGCTGCACTGCAACAACATGGCATTTGTCCTCGATCCGTGTTGACACAATGTAAACAAGAGCAGGTGCGCTGTATTTGGCAGGGAATGTGGTGTATCACGCGCATCGAATTGTCGTGATATGACCAATTGCAGTGTAGATACATTCAATGAAATATTGAATCCTGAATGTGCTGTACTGCAAAAACATTGCATTTTTCCTTGACCCGAGTTGAAATAATGTAAACAGGAGCAGATGCGCTGTATTTGGTTGGGAATGTGGAGTATCACGCGTACCGAATTGTCGTGATATGACCAATAGCAGTGTAGATACATTCAATGAAGTATTGAATCCTGAAAATGCAGTACTACAACAACATTGCAATTGTCCTCGACCCGAGTTGACATAATGTAAACAGGAGCAGGTGCGCTGTATTTGGCGGCAAATGAGGAGTATAACGCGCATAGATTTGTCGAGATACCACGAATAGCAGCGGAGATACGTTTTAATAAATACCAGAACCTAATATGATAAACTGCAATTACAATGTATTTGACAGGATACAGAGTTGACAATGCGCAAACCGGCTGATCTGCGTAGTATTTGGCAGCCAATGAGGAGTACAACGCCCATCGAATTGTCAGGATATCACTAATGGCAGTGTATATACGATCAATGAAATATTGAATCCTGAATATCCTGAACGGCAAAAACATTGGATATGTCCCCGACCCGAGTTGACATAATATAACAGGAGCAGGTGCGCTGTATTTGGCGGCAAATGAGGAGTATAGTGCGCATAGATTTGTCAAGATATCACTAATAGCAGTGTATATACGATCAATGAAATATTGAATCCTGAATATCCTGTACTGCAAAATCATTGGATTTGTCCTCGACCCGAGTTGACATAATGTAAACAGGAGCAGGTGCGCCGTATTTGGCAGGAACAGTGGAGTATCACGCGCATCGGATTGACGAGATATCACCATTAGCAGTGTAGATCCGTTCAATGAAATATTGAATCCTGAATATGCAGTACTACAACAATATTGCATTTGTCTTCGACCCCAGTTGACATAATGTGAACAGGAGCGGGTCCCCCGTATTTGGCGGCAAATGAGGAGTATAACGCGCATAGATTTGTCGACATACCACGAATAGCAGCGGAGATACGTTTAAATAAATAATTGTGCCTAATATGATAAACTGCGATTGCAATGTATTTGACAGGACACAGAGTTGATAATGCGCAAACCGGCTGATGTGCATAGTATTTGGCATCGAATTAGGAGTATAACGCGCATCGAATTGTCGGGATATCACCAATAGCAGTGTAGAAAATTTCAATGGAATATTGATTCCTGAATATGCAGTACAGCAGTAGCATTGGATTTGACCTCGATCCGAGATTACTTAATGTAAACAGTTGCAAGTGCGCTCTATTTGGCAGCAAATGTGGAGTTTAACGCGTAACGAGCTATCGAGATATCTGGAATAGAAACTGGAATACGCTCAAATGAATATTTAAAACTGACTATGCAAAACAGGAATAACGCTGTATTTGATAGGACACAGAGTTGACATTGCGCAAACTGGTTGCTGTGCGCTATTTCCTGCAGCAAATGTGCGGGATAGCGCGGATCGAATTGTCGACATATCACCAATAGTAGTACAGATTCGTTCAATTGATAATTGAAGCCTGGATAAGCAGCATAGCAATAACATTGGATTTGACCTCGACCCGAGTTGGCAAAATGTAAACGGGAGCATGTGCGCTGTATTTGGCGGCAAATGTGGTGTGTAAAGCGCTTCGAATTGTCGACATACCACCAATAGCGGCGGGGACACGTTTAATTGAATATTAACGGTAGAATATTTTAAAACGGCAATTACGCTGGATTTGACAGGACACAGAGTTGACATTGAGTAAACCGGTTGATGTGCGCTGTATTTGGCAGCATCTGTGGAGTAGAACGCGCATCGAATTTTCTTCGTATCTCCAATCGAAACGAAGCAACGTTCAATTGAATATTGAAGGCTGAATATACAGTACTGCAATAACATTGGATTTGACCTCGACCCGATTTGACATATTGTAAACTGGAGCAGCTCCGCTAAATTTCGCAGCGAATGAGGAGTTTAACGCTCAACCACTTGTCTAGATATCACCAATAACAGTGCGGATACGTTTAATTGAGTATTTAACACAGACTCTGCAAAATTGCAATTACGCTGCACTTGACAGGGCCCAGAGTTGACAGAGGGCAAACCGAATGACGTGCGCTGAATTTGGCCGCATATGTGGAGTAACACACGTCGAATTGTCGAGATTTCACCAATAGCAGTGTATAAACAATTAAGGGAATATTGAATCCTGAATATGCAGTACAGCAATAACATTGGATTTGACCATGACCCGAGTTGATATAATTTAAACAGGAGCAGGTGCGCTATATACGAGAGCAAGTGTGGAGTAGAACGCGCATCGAATTGAATGACGCGCGCTGTATTTGGCAGCGAATGAGGAGTATAACGCGCATCGAATTGTCGGGATATCACCAATAGCAGTGTATATACGGTCAATGAAATATTGAATCCTGAATATGCAGTACTGCAAAAACATTGCATTTGTCCCCGAGCCGAGTTGACATAATGTAAACAGGAGCAGGTGCGCTGTATTTGGCAGGTAATGTGGAGTATCACGCGCATGGAATTGTCGGGATATCACCAATAGCAGTGTATATATGTTCAGTGAAGTATTGAATCCTGTATGTGCTATACTGCAAAAACAATGCATTTGTCCCCGACCCGAGTTGACATAATGTAAACAAGAGCAGGTGCGTTGTCTTTGGCAGGGAATGTGGAATATCACGCGCATCGAATTGTCGTGATATCGCCAATAGCAGTGTAGATACATTCAATGAAATATTGAATCCTGAGTATGCAGTACTACAAGAACATTGCATTTGTCTTCGACACCAGTTGACATAATATAAACAGGAGCAGGTCCGCTGTATTTGGCGGAAAATGAGGAGTATAACGCGCATAGATTTGTCGACATACCACGAATAGCAGCGGAGATACGTTTAAATAAAAATTTGAGCCTAATATGATAAACTGCAATTACAATGTATTTGACAGGACACAGAGTTGACAATGCGCAAACCGGCTGATGTGCGTAGTATTCTGCAGCGAATGAGGAGTATAACGCGCATCGAATTGTCGGGATATCACCAATTGCAGGATATGTACGTTCAATGAGATATTGAATCCTGAATGTGGTGTACTGCAACAACATTGCAATTGTCTTCGACCCCAGTTGACATAATGTAAACAGGTGCAGGTGCGCTGTATTTGGCAGGATCTGTGGAGTATCATGCGCATCGAATTGTCGTGATATCACCAATAGCAGTGTAGATGCGTTCAATGAAATATTGAATCCTGAATGTGCAGTACTACAAGAACATTGCATTTGTCTTCGACCCCAGTTGACATAATATAAATAAGAGCAGGTCCGCTGTTTGGTTGTAACTGTGGAGCATACCGCGCATCGAATGGTAGGCATACCACCAATAGCACCGGAGATACGTTTATTTGAATAAAAAAGCCTAAATATGCAAAACAACAATTACAATGAATTAGGCAGGGACCTGAGTTGACACAGCGCAATGTGGCTGATTTGCGCTCTATTTGGCAGCAACTGTGTGGTACACCGCGCATCGAATTGACGAGATATCACCAATAGCAGTGTAGATCCGTTCAATGAAAAATTGAATACTGAATATGCTGTACTGCAACAACATTGCAATTGTCCTCGACCCCCGTTGACATAATGTAAACGGGAACAGGTCCGCTGTATTTGGCGGGGAATGTTGAGTATCACGCGCATCGAATTGTCGTGATATCACCAATAGCAGGATATGTACGTTCAATGAAATATTGAATCCTGAACATGGTGTACTGCAACAACATTGCATTTGTCTTCGACCGCAGTTGACATAATGTGAACAGGAGCAGGTCCCTGTATTTGGCGGCAAATGAGGAGTATAACGCGCATCGAATTGTAGGCATACCACCAATAGCACCGGAGATACGTTTAATTGAATACATAAGCCTAAATATGCAAAAAAACTATTACAATGAATTAGGCAGGGACCTGAGTTGACATAGCGCGAAGTGGCTGATTTGCGCTCTATTTGGCAGCAACTGTGCGGTATAGCGCGCATCGAATTGTCGAGATATCAACAATAGCAGTGTAGATCCTTTCAATGGAATATTGAATCCTGAATATGCTGTACTGCAACAACATTGCATGTGTCCTCGACCCGAGTTGACATAATGTAAACAGCAACAGTTGCGTCGTATGTGGCAGGAAATGTGGAGTATCACGCGTATCGAATTGTCGGGATATCACCAATGGCAGTGTATGTACGTGCAATGAAATATTGAATTCTGTATATGCTGTACTGCAACAACATTGCGTTTGTCCTCGACCCGAATGACATAATGTAAACAGGAGCAGGTGCGCTGTATTTGGCAGGGAATGTGGAGTATCTCGCGCATGGAATTGTCGGGATATCACCAATAGCAGTGTATTTACGTTCAATGAAGTATATAATCCGGTATATGATGTGCTGCAAAAACAATGCATTTGTCTGCGACCCGAATGACATAATGTAAACAGGAGCAGGTGCGCTGATATGGCAGGAAATGTGGAGTATCATGCGCATCGAATTGTCGGGATATCTCCAATAGCAGTGTATTTACGTTCAATGAAGTATTGAATCCGTTATATGATGTACTGCAAAAACAATACATTTGTCCTCGACCCGAATGACATAATGTAAACAGGAGCAGGTGCGCTGTATTTGGCAGGAAATGTGGAGTATCATGGGCTTCGAATTGTCGGGATATCACCATGGCAGTGTATATACGTTCAATGAAATATTGAATCCTGTATATGCTGTACTGCAACAACATTGCATTTGACCTCGAAAACAGTTTTCATAATGTAAACAAGCGCTGGCCCGCTGTTTGGCGGCTGCTGTGGAGTATAACGCTCATGGAATTGACGAAATATCACCAATAGTAGTGTAGATAGGTAAAATGAAGTATTGAGTTCTGAGTATGCAGTACTACGAGAACATTGCATTTGTCTTCGACCCCAGTTGATATAATGTAAACAGGAGCAGATGCGCCGTATTTGGCTGGAAATGTGGAGTGTCACGCGCATCGATTTGTCGGGATATCACCAATAGCAGTGTATATACGTTCAATGAAGTATTGAATCCCGTATGTGCTGTACTGCAAAAACAATGCATTTGTCCTCGATCACAGTTGACACAATGTAACCAAGGGCAGGTGCGCTGTATTTGGCAGGAAATGTGGAGTATCATGCGAATCGAATTGTCGGGATATCACCATGGCAGTGTATATACGTTCAATGAAATATTGAATCCTGTATATGCTGTACTGCAACAACATTGCATTTGTCCTCGATCCGTGTTGACATAATGTAAACAGGAGTAGGTGCGCCGTATTTGGCAGGTAATGTGGAGTATCACGCGCATCGAATTGTCGGGATATCACCAATAGCAGTATATATACGTTGAATGAAATATTGAATCCGGAATGTGCTGTACTGCAAAAACATTGCATTTGCCCTTGACCCGAGTTGACATAATGTAAACAGGAGCAGGTGCGCTGTATTTGCCAGGGAATGTGGAGTACAACGCGCTTCGAATTGTCGGGATATCACGTATAGCAGTGTAATACATTCAATGAAATATTGAATCCTGAATGTGCTGTACTGCAAAAACATTGCATTTGTCCTTGACCCAAGTTGACATAATGTAAACAGGAGCAGGTGCGCTGTATTTGCGAGGGAATGTGGAGTACAACGCGCTTCGAATTGTCGGGATATCACGAATAGCAGTGTATATACGTTCAATGAAATATTGAATCCTGAATATGCTGTACTGCAGCAACATTGCATTTGTCCTCGAAACGAGTTGACATAATATATACACGAGCAGGTGCACTGTATTTGGCAGGAAATGTGGAGTATCATGCGCGTCGAATTGTCGGGATATTACCATGGCAGCGTATATACGTTCAATGAAATATTGAATCCCGTATGTGCTGTACTGCAACAACATGACACTTGTCCTCCATCCGAGTTGACATAATGTAAACAGGAGCAGGTGCGCTGTATTTGGCTGGGAATGTGGAGTATCACACGCATCGAATTGTCGTGATGTCAGCAATAGAATTGTAGATACATTCAATGGAATATTGAATCCTGAATGTGCTGTTCTGCAAAAACATTGCATTTGTCCTTGACCCGACTTGACATAATGTAAACAGGAGTAGGTGCGCTGTATTTGCCAGGGAATGTGGAGTATAACGCGCTTCGAATTGTCGGGATATCACGAATAGCAGTGTATGTACGTTCAATGAAATATTGAATCCTGAATATGCCGTACTTCAGCAACATTGCATTTGTCTTCGACCCGAATTGACATAATGTAAACAGGAGCAGGTGCGCTGTATTTGGCAGGAAATGTGGAGTATCATGCTCATCGAGTTGTCGGGATATCACCATGGCAGTGTATATACGTTCAATGAAATATTGAATCCTGTATATGCTGTACTGCAACAACATGGCATTTGTCCTCGATCCGAGTTGACATAATGTAAACAGGAGCAGGTGCGCTGTATTTGGCAGGGAATGTGGAGTATCACGCGCAACGAATTGTAGGCATACCACCAATAGCACCGGAGATACGTTTAATTGAATACTTAAGCCTGAATATGCAAAACTACAATTACAATGAATTAGGCAGGGACCTGAGTTGACATAGCGCACAGTGGCTGATTTGCGCTCTATTTGGCAGCAAGTGTGCGGTATACCGCTCATCCAATTGACGAGATATCACCAATAGCAGTGTAGATCCGTTCAATGAAGTAGTGAACCCTGAGTATGCAGTACTACAAGAACATTGCATTTGTCCTCGACCCGAGTGGGACATAATGTAAACAGGAGCAGTTGTGCTCTATTTGGCAGGAAATGTGGAGTGTCACGCGCATCGATTTGTGGGGATATCACCAATAGCAGTGTATATACGTTCAATGAAGTATTGAATCCATTATATGCTGTCCTGCAAAAACACTGCATTTGTCCTCGAACAAAGTTGACACAATGTAAACAAGAGCAGGTGCGCTGTATTTGGTGGCAAATGAGTAGTATAACGCGCATAGATTTGTCGACATACCACGAATAGAATCGGAGATACGTTTTAATAAATAGTTGAGCCTAGTATGATAAAGTGCAATTACAATGTTTTTGAAAGGACACAGAGTTGACAATGCTCAAACTCTCTGTTGTGCGTAGTATTTGGCAGCGACTGAGGAGTATAACACGCATCGAATTGTCGGGATATCACGAATAGCAGTGTATATACGTTCAATGAAATGTTGAATCCTGAATATGCTGTACTTCAGCAACATTGCATTTGTCCTCGACCCGAGTTGACATAATGTAAACAGGAGCAGGTGCGCAGTATTTGCCAGGAAATGTGGAGTACAAGACGCATGGAATTGACGAAATATCACCATTAGCAGTGTAGATCCGTTCAATGAAGTAGTGAACCCTGAGTATGCAGTACTACAAGAACATTGCATTTGTCCTCGACCCGAGTGGGACATAATGTAAACAGGAGCAGTTGTGCTCTATTTGGCAGGAAATGTGGAGTGTCACGCGCATCGAATTGTCGGGATATCACGAATAGCAGTGTATATACGTTCAATGAAATGTTGAATCCTGAATATGCAGTACTACAATAACATTGCATTTGCCTTCGACCCCAGTTGACATAATGTGAACAGGAGCAGGTCCCCTGTATTTGGCGGCAAATGAGGAGTATAACGCGCATAGATTTGTCGAAATACCAAGAATAGCAGCGGAGATACGTTTAAATAAATACTTGAGCCTAACATGATAATCTGCAATTACATTGTATTTGACAGGACACAGAGTTGACAATGCGCAAACCGGCTGATCTGCGTAGTATTTGGCAGCCAATGAGGAGTACAACGCGCATCGAATTGTCAGGATATCACTAATGGCAGTGTATATACGATCAATGAAATATTGAATCCTGAATATGGTGTACTGCAACAACATTGCAATTGTCTTCGACCCCAGTAGACATAATTTGAACAGGAGCAGGTCCCCTGTATTTGGCGGCAAATGAGGAGTATAACGCGCATAGATTTGTCGACATACCACGAATAGCAGCGGAGATACGTTTAAATAAATATTTGAGCCCAATATAATGAACTGCAATTACAATGTATTTGACAGGACATAGAGTTGACAATGCGCCAACCGGCTGATGTACGTAGTATTCTGCCGCGAATGAGGAGTATAACGCGAATCGAATTGTCAGGATATCACTAATGGCAGTGTATATGCGATCAATGAAATATTGAATCTGGAATATCCTGAACGGCAAAAACATTGGATTTGTCCCCGACCCGAGTTGACATAATGAAAACAGGAGCAGGTGCGCTGTTTGGCGGCAGCTGTGGAGCATAACGCGCACCGAAATGTAGGCATACCACCTATTGCACCGGAGATACGTTTAATAGAATACATAAGCCTACATATGCAAAAACACAATTGCAATGAATACGGCAGGGACCTGCGTTTACATAGCGCAAAGTGGTTGATTTGCGCTCTATTTGGTAGCAACTGTGCGGCATACCGCGCATCGAATTGACGAGATATCACCATTAGCAATGTAGATCCGTTCAATGAAATATTGAATCCTTAATATGCAGTACTACAACAACATTGCATTTGTCTTCGAACCCAGTTGACATAATGTGAACAGGAGCAGGTCCCCTGTTTTTGGCGGCAAATGAGGAGTATAACGCGCATAGATTTGTCGACATACCACGAATAGCAGCGGAGATACGTTTAAATAAATATTTGAGCCTAATATAATGAACTGCAATTACAATGTATTTGACAGGACACAGAGTTGACAATGCGCCAACCGGCTGATGTACGTAGTATTCTGCAGCGAATGAAGAGTATAACGCGCATCGAATTGTCGGGATATCACCAATAGCAGGATATGTACGTTCAATGAAATATTGAATCCTGAATATGGTGTACTGCAACAACATTGCAATTGTCTTCGACCCCAGTTGACATAATGTAAACAGGAGCAGGTGCGCTGTATTTGGCAGGCAATGTGGAGTATCACGCGCATCGAGATGTCGGGTTGTCACCAATAACAGTGTATTCACGTTCAATGAAATATTGAATCCTGAATATGCAGTACTTGCAGCAACATTGCATTTGTCCTCGACCCGAGTTGACATAATGCAAACAGGAGCAGGTGCGCTGTTTGGCGGCAAATGAGGAGTATAACGCGCATAGATTTGTCGACATACCAGGAATAGCAGCGGAGATACGTTTAAATAAATACTTGTGCATAATATGATAAAATGCAATTACAATGTATTTGACTGGACACAGAGTTGACAATGCGCAAACCGGCTGATGTGCGTTGCATTTGGCAGCGAATGAGGAGTATAACGCGGATCGAATTGTCGGGATATCACCAATAGCAGTGTATATCCGTTCAATGAAATATTGAATCCGGAATGTGCTGTACTGCAAAAACATTGCATTTGTCCTTGACCCGAGTTGACATAATGTAAACAGGAGCAGGTGCGCTGTATTTGCCAGGGAATGTGGAGTACAACGCGCTTCGAATTGTCGGGATATCACGTATAGCAGTGTAATACATTCAATGAAATATTGAATCCTGAATGTGCTGTACTGCAAAAACATTGCATTTGTACTTGACCCGAGTTGACATAATGTAAACAGGAGCAGGTGCGCTGTATTTGCCAGAGAATGTGGAGTACAACGCGCTTCGAATTGTCGGGATATCACGAATAGCAGTGTATATACGTTCAATGAAATATTGAATCCTGAATATGCTGTACTGCAGCAACATTGCATTTGTCCTCGAAACGAGTTGACATAATATATACACGAGCAGGTGCACTGTATTTGGCAGGAAATGTGGAGTATCATGCGCGTCGAATTGTCGGGATATTACCATGGCAGCGTATATACGTTCAATGAAATATTGAATCCCGTATGTGCTGTACTGCAACAACATGACACTTGTCCTCCATCCGAGTTGACATAATGTAAACAGGAGCAGGTGCGCTGTATTTGGCTGGGAATGTGGAGTATCACACGCATCGAATTGTCGTGATATCAGCAATAGAATTGTAGATACATTCAATGGAATATTGAATCCTGAATGTGCTGTTCTGCAAAAACATTGCATTTGTCCTTGACCCGACTTGACATAATGTAAACAGGAGTAGGTGCGCTGTATTTGCCAGGGAATGTGGAGTATAACGCGCTTCGAATTGTCGGGATATCACGAATAGCAGTGTATGTACGTTCAATGAAATATTGAATCCTGAATATGCCGTACTTCAGCAACATTGCATTTGTCTTCGACCCGAATTGACATAATGTAAACAGGAGCAGGTGCGCTGTATTTGGCAGGAAATGTGGAGTATCATGCTCATCGAGTTGTCGGGATATCACCATGGCAGTGTATATACGTTCAATGAAATATTGAATCCTGTATATGCTGTACTGCAACAACATGGCATTTGTCCTCGATCCGAGTTGACATAATGTAAACAGGAGCAGGTGCGCTGTATTTGGCAGGGAATGTGGAGTATCACGCGCAACGAATTGTAGGCATACCACCAATAGCACCGGAGATACGTTTAATTGAATACTTAAGCCTGAATATGCAAAACTACAATTACAATGAATTAGGCAGGGACCTGAGTTGACATAGCGCACAGTGGCTGATTTGCGCTCTATTTGGCAGCAAGTGTGCGGTATACCGCTCATCCAATTGACGAGATATCACCAATAGCAGTGTAGATCCGTTCAATGAAGTAGTGAACCCTGAGTATGCAGTACTACAAGAACATTGCATTTGTCCTCGACCCGAGTGGGACATAATGTAAACAGGAGCAGTTGTGCTCTATTTGGCAGGAAATGTGGAGTGTCACGCGTATCGAACTATTGAGATGTCTGGAACAGAAACTGGAATACGCTCAAATGAATATTTAAATCTGAATATGCAAAACAAGAATAACGCTGTATTTGATTGGGCACAGAGTTGACATTGCGCAAACTGGTTGCTGTGCGCTATTTCTTGCCGCAAATGTGCGGGGTAGCGCGCATCGAATTGTCGACATATCACCAATAGTAGTACAGATTCGTTCAATTGATAATTGAAGCCTGGATAAGCAGCATAGGAATAACATTGGATTTGACCTCGACCCGAGTTGGCAAAATGTAAGCGGGAGCATGTGCGCTGTATTTGGCAGCAAATGTGGGGTGTAAAGCGCTTCGAATTGTCGACATACCACCAATAGCGGCGGAGACACGTTTAATTGAATATTTCCGGTAGAATATTTTAAAACGGCAATTACGCTGGATTTGACAGGACACAGAGTTGACATTGAGTAAACCGGTTGATGTGCGCTTTATTTGGCAGCATCTGTGTAGTAGAACGCGCATCGAATTTTCTTCGTATCTCCAATCGAAACGAAGCAACGTTCAATTGAATATTGAAGACTGAAAATACAGTACTGCAATAACATTGGATTTGACCTCGACACGATTTGACATAATGTAGACTGGAGCAGCTCCGCTAAATTTCGCAGCGAATGAGGAGTTTAGCGCTCAACCACTTGTCTAGATATCACCAATAACAGTGCGGATACTTTAATTGAGTATTTAACACAGATTCTGCAAAATTGCAATTACGCTGCACTTGACAGGGCCCAGAGTTGACATAGGGCAAACCGAATGACGTGCGCTGAATTTGGCTGCATATGTGGAGTAACGCACGTCGAATTGTCGAGATTTCACCAATAGCAGTGTATAAACAATTAAGGGAATATTGAATCCTGAATATGCAGTACAGCAATAACATTGGATTTGACCATGACCCGAGTTGATATAATTTAAACAGGAGCAGGTGCGCTATATGCGAGAGCAAGTGTGGAGTAGAACGCGCATCGAATTGAATGACGCGCGCTGTATTTGGCAGCATATGTGGAGTGGAACGCGCATAGAATTGTTGAGACATCTGGAATAAAATCTGAGATCAGCGCAATTGAATATTTCTGGCAGAATTTCCAAAACTACAGTAACGCCATATTTGACAGAGCACAGAGTTAGCATAGCGCAAACCGGCCGAAGGGCGCTGTTTTTCTCAGCTAATGGGATGTATAACGCACATCGAATTTTCGACATGCCATCAATAGCTGCGGAGATACGTTTAATTGAAAAATGCAGCCTAAATATGCAAAACTGCAACTTCAAGTGATTTGGCAGGGACCAGGGTTGACATAGTGAAATCCGGCTGACGCGCGCTGTAGTTGGCAGAAGATGTGGAGTAGAAGGCGCATAGAATTATCAACATACCCCCAATAGCAGTAGAGATACGTTTGATTGAATACTTAAGCCTAAATATGCTTTACTGCAACTACAATGGATTTGACAGAATACACAGTTGGCATTGTGCAAATCGGTTGATGTGCGCTGTATTTCGCAGCAAATGTGGAGTAGAAAGCGCATCAAATTGTCGACATATCTCCAAGGGAAACGGCGATAGGTTCAAATGAATATTGAAGCCTGAATATGCAGTACTGCAAAAACATTGGATTTGACCTCGACAGGAGTTGACATAATGTAAACAGGAGCAGGTCCGCTGTATTTGGCGGCAAATGAGGAGTATAACGCGCGTCCAATTGTTGACATTCTATCAATAACAGCGGGGATTAGTTTAATTGAATACTGAAGCCTAAGTATGCAAAACAGCAATTACAAAGAATTAGGTCCGCTATGTAGCTGTATCCTTCGGGTAACGTATTCAGCATGTAATTTAGCTTTTCCCCCTCACTCACTTGTGCGCCGGCACCTTTTAATTCGTTTATTAATTTTTAAAACGCACAAAAAAATGACTCTGATTCACTGTAGTTCTCCAGTCTTATGTTTTCCAATTTCCTTCTGCATACGATCTGCAGTGCCGTCGACTCTTTCAACTGTTCGAGATTTGGAGTGGCCGTCTGGTAATTGCCGCGGCGGTTTAAGGGACCATACGACCCGCGGGCAGGACGACCGTTAAGGGTACCCTAATGCGGACCCCTCATAAACAGTGGACCTATCGTACAGTCAAGGTACTTTAGGACCTCACGGAAAAGACCCATAAAACACGAAATCTCTTTATTGTTTATGCTACACCTCAGGAAGACCGAACACGCGGGTTTTCCCCAAGGGTAAGGTCACCTGCGCAGGCAGCCAGCCCATTCCAAAACATATGTCTTTACCCAATGAGCAATTAGGAACAGACTTGGGACACCCCCACCACGAATCTTCCGCTACGACAGCAACATCCCCAAGAATCACTCTTGCACCAGTCTTCGAAGAGTCAACACCTACCAGTCTTCAGTCAGGGAAGAGGTTAATCAGGGACTCTTGCGCCAGTCTTCTAAGAGTCAACACCTACCAGTCGTCAGTCAGTGAACAGGAGAATCAGTAATTTAAGTTCAGTGTATTCATAGTAGTAAGAGGAATTCAGTACATATCAAGACAGTTGTAACCAGAGTATTGAGTGGAATAAATAAGGTGAACTAAATCTCGCTCTTTACACTTATTATAATCCTCACCCTTGAGCGCAAATAACGTTCAAGGTTCGCGATACCAACCGATCAGTTGTGCCTGACTGGTCGTTAGTTAGTTTGTGTGTCGCAACATCAAGTACATTTCATCAAACCTTTTTATTATATTATATGCCGTTTTTTCTTCCCTAACATACCCCAATTGTCTATTTGTGATGGCACTGTAAATTATATTTATCGCCCTCAAATCCTTTTTGTCCCAATCTTCATTGTTTCTTTCGGTCTTAATTCTAGTTGTAACAACCTTGCATTCCTTATACTTGAGAAACATCGTGTTCTTTGCTTCCACATTCCATAATCCTGACCATCGAATACAGGTATCATGATTTCCGATCTCTCCATTTTAATTGATTTTCTTTCCTGTACTTAAGCATTCCTACGTGCTTGAAGTATTTTTTTTCTTTTTATCCTCTGACGGTTTCTTCCCTTACTAAACTCACTCGCAAGATCGTAACCACGCACTCAATAGCTTGCAAAACTAGTAACCACGCTCTGCTACCATGTTAAGGTAATGAAAGGATTCGGAAATACAAATAGTTTATTTTATTTTATACACAATAGCTACACATATATGTTGCACTCTGTAGACCTCGATAACCTTCTTACACGCACGCTTGTTGTTGACCGACTCTTCCTGAAGCTTCTAACATCCGGCAACTGTCTCTTGTCTCAACTAAGACCTGGGCGCCCTCTCACGCTTACACACACATTCACATGTACAGTGTAAATGTATCATCTACTCAACACGCTCATCGGATTGTCGAGATATCTGGAATAAACAATGAGATACGCTCAATATAATATTTAAGACAGAATCTGCAAAACTGCAGCAACGCTGTATTTGACAGGGCCCAGAGTTGCCATAACGCAAACCGAATGACGTGCGCTGTATTTGACTGCTTATGTGGAGTAGTACGCGCATCGAATTGTCGACATATCTCCATGAGAAACCGAGATACGTTCAATTGAATATTCCCGGCAGAATCTCCAAAACGCCAATTACGCTGGATATGACAGGGCCTGAGTTGACATAGCGCAAACCGGCTGATGCGCGGTGTATTTGGCAGCAAGTGTGGAGTATAACGCGAATCGATTTGTCGAGATATCTGGAATGGAAACTGAGAGACTCTCAATTGAATATTTAGGATAGAATCTGCAAAGCACCAATATCTCCGTATTTGACAGCACCTAGAGTTAACATAACGCAAACCGAATGACGTGCGCTGCATTTGGCAGCATATGTGGAGCAGTGCGCGTATAGAAATGTCGACGTACCACCAACAGCAGCGCAGATACGTTTAATTAAATACTTGAGCCAAAATATGATAAACTGCAATTACGCTGGATTTGACAGGAGACAGATTTAACATTGCGCAAGCCGGTTAATGTGCACTGTATTTGCCAGCAATTGTGGGGTATAACGCGCATCGAATTGTCGACAAATCTTCAATGGAAACGGAGATACTTTCAATTGAATATTGAAGGCTAAATGTGCAGTACTGCAAAAACATTGGATTGGTCCGCGACCCCCGACTTGACATAATGTAAACAGCAGCAGGTCCACTGTATTTGGCAGCAAATGTGGAGTATGAGGCACGTCGAATTGTCGAGATATCACCTATAGCAGTGCAGATCCGTTCAAAGTAATATTGAATCCTGATTATGCAGTACTGCAATAACATTGCATATGACCTCGACCAGATTAGACATAAAGTAAACAGGAGCAGGTGCGCTGTTTGGCGGCAGCTGTGGAGCATAACGCGCATCGAATTGTGGGCATACCACCTATAGCACCGGAGATACGTTTAATTGAATACATAAGCCTAAATATGCAAAAATACAATTGCAATGAATTAGGCAGGGACCTGAGTTTACATAGCGCAAAGTGGCTGATTTGCGCTCTATTTGGTAGCAACTGTGCGGCATACCGCGCATCGAATTGACGAGATATCACAAATAGCAGTGTAGGTCAGTTCAATGAAATATTGATTCCTGAATATGCTTTACTGCAACAACATTGCAATTGCGCTTAGATTTGTCAGGATATCACTAATAGCAGTGTATATACGATCAATGAAATATTGAATCCTGAATATGCAGTACTACAACAACATTGCAATTGTCTTCGACCCCAGTTGACATAATGTGAACAGGAGCAGGTCCCCTGTATTTGATGGCAAATGAGGAGTATAACGCGCATAGATTTGTCGACATACCACGAATAGCAGCGGAGATACGTTTAAATACATATTTGAGGTTAAGATAATGAACTGCAATTACAATGTATTTGACAGGACACAGAGTTGACAATGCGCAAACCGGCTGATCTGCGTAGTATTTGGCAGCCAATGAGGAGCACAACGCGCATCGAATTGTCGGGATATCACCAATGGCAGTGTATGTACGTTCAATGAAATGTTGAATCCTGAATATGCTGTACTGCAGCAACATTGCATTTGTCCTCGAAACGAGTTGACATAATGTGAAGAGGAGCATGTACGCTGTATCTGGCAGGTAATGTGGAGTATCACGCGCATCGGATTGTCGGGATATCACCAAGAGCAGTGCATATATATGCTCAGTGAAGTATTGAATCCTGTTTGTGCTGTACTGCAACAACAATGGATTTGTCCTCGACCACAGTTGACACAATGTAAACAAGAGCAGGTGCGCTGTATTTGGCAGGAAATGTGGAGTATCATGCGAATCGAATTGTCGGGATATCACCATGGCAGTGTATATACGTTCAATGAAATATTGAATCCTGTATATGCTGTACTGCAACAACATTGCATTTGTCCTCGATCCGTGTTGACATAATGTAAACAGGAGTAGGTGCGCCGTATTTGGCAGGTAATGTGGAGTATCACGCGCATCGAATTGTCGGGATATCACCAATGGCAGTGTATGTACGTTCAATCAAGTATTGAATCCGGTATATGATGTACTGCCAAAACAATGCATTTGTCCTCGACCCGAATGACATAATGTAAACAGGAGCAGGTGCGCTGTTTGGCGGCAACTGTGGAGTATAACGCGCATAGATTTGTCGACATACCACGAATAGCAGCGGAGATACGTTTAACTAAATACTTGAGCCTAACATGATAAACAGCAAATACAATTTATTTGACAGGAAACAGAGTTGACAATGCGCAAACTCTCTGACGTGCTTAGTATTTGGCAGCGAATGAGGAGTATGACGCGCTTCGAAATGTCGGGATATCACGAATAGCAGTGTATATACGTTCAATGAAATGTTGAATCCTGAATATGCTGTACTGCAGCAACATTGCATTTGTCCTCGACCCGAGTTGACATAATGTGAAGAGGAGCAGGTACGCTGTATTTGGCAGGTAATGTGGAGTATCACGCGCATCGAATTGTCGGGATATCACCAATAGCAGTGCATATACGTTCGATGAAATATTGAATACTGCATATCCAGTACTGCAAAAAGATTGCATTTGTCCTCGATCCGAGTTGACATAATGTAAACACGAGCAGGTGCGCTGTATTTGGCAGGGAATGTGGAGTACAGGACGCATGGAATTGACGAAATATCTCCAGTAGCAGTGTAGATACGTTCAATGAAATATTGAATGCTGGATATGCAGTACTGCAACAACATTCCATTTGCCCTGGACCCGAGTTGACATAATGTAAACAGGAGCAGGTCCGCTGTTTGGTTGCAACTGTGGAGCATAGCGCGCATTGAATGGTAGGCATACCACCAATAGCACCGGGGATACGTTTAATTGAATAAAAAAGCCTAAATATGCAAAACTACAGTTACAATGAATTAGTCAGGGTCCTGAGTTGACATAGCGTAAAGTGGCTGATTTGCGCTCAATTTGGGAGCATCTGTGCGGTATACCGCGCATCGAATTGACGAGATATCACCAATAGCAGTGTAGAGCCTTTCAATGAAATATTGAATCCTGAATATGCTGTACTGCAACAACATTGCAGTTGTCCTCGACCCGAGTTGACATAATGTAAACAGGAGCAGGTGCGCAGTATTTGGCAGGAAATGTGGAGTGCAAGACGCATGGAATTGACGAAATATCTCCAGTAGCAGTGTAGATACGTTCAATGAAATATTGAATGCTGGATATGCAGTACTGCAACAACATTCCATTTGCCCTCGACCCGAGTTGACATAATGTAAACAGGAGCAGGTCCGCTGTTTGGTTGCAACTGTGGAGCATAGCGCGCATTGAATGGTAGGCATACCACCAATAGCACCGGGGATACGTTTAATTGAATAAAAAAGCCTAAATATGCAAAACTACAGTTACAATGAATTAGTCAGGGTCCTGAGTTGACATAGCGCAATGTGGCTGATTTGCGCTCAATTTGGCAGCATCTGTGCGGTATAACGCGCATCGAATTGACGATATATCACCAATAGCAGTGTAGAGCCTTTCAATGAAATATTGAATCCTGAATATGCTGTACTGCAACAACATTGCAGTTGTCCCCGACCCGAGTTGACATAATGTAAACAGGAGCAGGTGCACAGTATTTGGCAGGAAATGCGGAGTGCAAGACGCACGGAATTGACGAAATATCTCCAGTAGCAGTGTAGATACGTTCAATGAAATATAGAATGCTGGATATGCAGTACTGCAACAACATTGCATTTGTCCTCGACCCGAGTTGACATAATGTAAACAGGAGCAGGTGCGCTGTATTTGGCAGGGAATGTGGAGTATCATGCGCATCGAATTGTCGGGGTATCACCAATAGCAGTGTATTTACGTTCAATGAAGTATTGAATCCGGTATATTCTGTACTGCAAAAGCAATGCATTTGTCCTCGACCCAAATGACATAATGTAAACAGGAGCAGGTGCGCTGTATTTGGAAGGAAATGTGGAGTATCATGCGCATCGAATTGTCGGGATATCACCATGGCAGTGTATATACGTTCAATGAAATATTGAATCCTGTATATGCTGTACTGCAACAACATTGCATTTGACCTCGAAAACAGTTGGCACAAAGTAAACAAGAGCTGGCCCGCCGTCTGGCGGCAGCTGTGGAGTATCACGCTCATGGAAATGACGAAATATCACCAATAGTAGTGTAGATACGTTCAATGAAGTATTGAGTCCAGAGTATGCAGTACTACAAGAACATTGCATTTGTCTTCGACCCCAGTTGATATAATATAAACTGGAGCAGATGCGCCGTATTTGGCTGGAAATGTGGAGAATAACGCGCATAGATTTTTCGGAATATCACGAATAGCAGCGGAGATACGTTTAACTAAATACTTGTGCCTAACATGATAAACAGCAAATGCAATGTATTTGACAGGAAACAGAGTTGACAATGCGCAAACTCTCTGATGTTCTTAGTATTTGGCAGCGAATGAGGAGTATAACGCGCATCGAATTGTCGGGATATCACGAATAGCAGTGTATATACGTTCAATGAAATGTTGAATCCTGAATATGCTGTACTGCAGCAACATTGCATTTGTCCTCGACCCGAGTTGATATAATGTGAAGAGGAGCAGGTACGCTGTATCTGGCAGGTAATGTGGAGTATCACGCGCATCGAATTGTCGGGATATCACCAAGAGCAGTGTATATATGCTCAGTGAAGTATTGAATCCTGTTTGTGCTGTACTGCAAAAACAATGCATTTGTCCCCGCCCCGAGTTGACTTAATGTAAACAAGAGCAGGTGCCCTGTCTTTGGCAGGGAATGTGGAGTATCACGCGCATCGAATTGTCGTGATGTCACCAATAGCAGTGTAGATACATTCAATGAAATATTGAATCCTGAGTATGCAGTACTACAAGAACATTGCATTTGTCTTCGACCCCAGCTGACATAATATAAACAGGAGCAGGTGCGCTGTCTTTGGCAGGGAAAGTGGAGTATCACGCGTATCGAATTGTCGTGATATCACCAGTAGCAGTGTAGATACATTCAATGAAGTATTGAATCCTGAGTATGCAGTACTACAAATACAATACATTTGTCTTCGACTCCAGTTGACATAATGTAAACAGAAGCAGGTGCGCTGTTTGGCTGCAACTGCGGAGTATAGCGCGCATAGATTTGTCGACATACCACGAATTGCAGCGGAGATACGCTTAATTAAATACTTGAGCCTAACATGATAAACAGCAAATACAATGTATTTGACAGGACACAGAGTTGACAATGCGCCAATTCTCTGATGTGCGTAGTATTTGGCAGCGAATGAGGAGTATAACGCTCTCCGAATTGTCGGCATATCACGAATAGCAGTGTATATACGTTCAATGAAATAATGAATTCGGTATATGCTGTACTGCAACAACATTGCGTGTGTCCTCGACCCGAGTTGACATAATGTAAACAGCAACAGGTGCGCTGTATTTGGCAGGGAATGTGGAGTATCACGCGCATGTAATTGTCGGGATATCACCAATAGCAGTGTATATACGTTCAATGAAGTATTGAATCCGGTATATGATGTACTGCAAAAACAATGCATTTGTCCTCGACCCGAATGACATAATGTAAACAGGCGCAGGTGCGCTGTATTTGGCAGGAAATGTAGAGTACCATGCGCATCGAATTGTCGGGATATCACCAATAGCGGTGTAGATACATTCAATGAAGTATTGAATCCTGAGTATGCAGTACTACAAGATCTTTGCATTTGTCTTCGTCCGCAGTTGCCATAATGTAAACAGGAGCAGGTCCGCTGTTTGGCGGCAACTGTGGAGCATAACGCGCATCGAATTGTAGGCATACCACCAATAGCACCGGAGATACGTTTAATTGAATACATAAGCCTAAGTATGCAAAACTACAATTACAATGAATTAGGCAGGGACCTGAGTTGACATAGCGCAAAGTGGCTGATTTGCGCTCTATTTGGCAGCATCTGTGCGGTATGCCGCTCATCGAATTGACACGATATCACCAATAGCAGTGTATATCCGTTCAATGAAATATTGAATCCTGAATATGCAGTACTGCAACAACATTCCATTAGTCCTCGACCCGAGTTGAGATAATGCAAACAAGAGCACGTGCGCTGTATTTGGCAGGGAACGTGGAGTATCACGCGAATCGAATTGTCGTGATATCACCAATAGCAGTGTAGATACATTCAATGAAGTATTGAATCCTGAATATGCAGTACTACAACAACATTGCATTAGTCCTCGTCCCGAGTTGACATAATGTAAACGGGAGCAGGTGCGCTGTATTTGGCAGCAAATGAGGAGTTTCATGCGCATCGAATTGTCGGGATATTATCATGGCAGTGTATATACGTTCAATGAAATATTGAATCCTGAATATGCAGTAATACAACAACATTGCAATTGTCCTCGACCCGAGTTGACATAATGCAAACAGGAGCAGGGGCGCTTTATTTGGCGGTAAATGAGGAGTATTACGCGCATAGATTTGTCGACATACCACGAATAGCAGCGGAGATACGTTTAAATAAATACTTGTGCCTAATATGATAAACTGCAATTACAATGTATTTGACAGGACACAGAGTTGACAATGCGCAAACCGGCTGATGTGCGTAGTATTTTGCAGCGAATGAGGAGTATAACGCGCATCGAATTGTCGGGATATCACCAATAGCTGTGTAGATTCGTTCAACGAAATATTGAATCCTGAATGTGCTGTACTGCAAAAACGTTGCATTTGTCTTTGACCCGAGTTGACATAATGTAAACAGGAGCAGCTGCGCTGTATATGGCAGGGAATGTGGAGTATCACGTGCATCGAATTGTAGGCATACCACCAATATCACCCGAGATACGTTTAATTGATTACATCAGTCTAAATACGCAAAAATACAATTGCAATGAATGAGGCAGTGACCTGAGTTGACATAGCGCAAGGTCGCTGTTTTGCGTTCTATTTGGCAGCAACTGTGCGGTATACCGCGCATCGAGTTGACGATATATAACAAATAGCAGTATAGATTCTTTCAATGAAATATTGAATCCTGAATGTGCTGTACTGCAAAAACATTGCATTTGTCCTCGACCCGAGTTGACATAATGTAAACAGGAGCAGGTGCGCAGTATTTGGCAGGAAATGTGGAGTGCAAGACGCATGGAATTGACGAAATATCTCCAGTAGCAGTGTAGATACGTTGAATGAAATATTGAATGCTGGATATGCAGTAGTGCAACAACATTGCATTTGTCCTCGACCCGAGTTGACATAATGTAAACAGGAGCAGGTGTGCCGTATTTGGCAGGAAATGTGGAGTATCATGCGCTTCGAATTGTCGGGATATCACGAATAGCAGTGTATATACATTCAATGAAATATTGAATCCTGAATGTGCTGTACTGCAGCAACATTGCATTTGTCCTTGAAACGAGTTGACATAATGTATACAGGAGCAGGTGCGCTGTTTGGCGGCAACTGTGGAGCATAACGCGCATCGAATTGTAGGCATACCACAAATAGCACCGGAGATACGTTTATCTGAATACTTAAGCCTGAATATGCAACACTACAATTACAATGAATTAGGCAGTGACCTGAAATGACACAGCGCACAGTGGCTGATTTGCGCTCTATTTGGCAGCAGCCGTGCGGTATAACGCGCATCGAATTGACGAGATATCACAAATAGCAGTGTAGATCCGTTCTATGAAATATTGAATCCTGAATATGCAGTACTACAACAACATTGCAATTGCCCGCGAACCCCAGTACACATAATGTAGACAGGAGCAGGTGCGCTGTATTTGGCAGGAAATGTGGAGTACAAGGCGCATGGAGTAGACGAAATATCTCCAGTAGCAGTGTAGATACGTTCAATGAAGTATTGTATCCTGGATATGCAGTACTGCAAAAACATTGCATTTGTCCTCGACCCGAGTTGACATAATGTAAACAGGAGCAGGTGTGCCTTATTTGGCAGGAAATGTGGAGTATCAAGCGCATCGTATTGTCGGGATATCACCAATAGCTGTGTAGATTCGTTCAATGAAATATTGAATCCTGAATGTGCTGTACTGCAAAAACATTGCATTTGTCCTTGACCCGAGTTGACATAATGTAAACAGGAGCAGGTGCGCTGTATATGCCAGGGAATGTGGAGTATCACGAGCATTGAATTGTCGTGATATTTCCAATAGCAGTGTAAATACATTGAATGAAGTGTTGAATCCTGAATATGCAGTACTACAACAGCATTGCATGTGTCCTCGACCCCAGTTGACATAATGTAAACAGGAGCAGGTACGCTGTATTTGGCGGCAAATGAGGAGTATAACGCGCATAGATTTGTCAACATACCACGAATGGCAGCGGAGATACGTTTAAATAAATACTTGAGCCTAATATGAGAAACTGCAATTACAATGTATTTGACAGGACATAGAGTTGACAATGAGCAAACTCTCTGATGTGCGTAGTATTTGGCAGCGAATGAGGAGTATAACGCGTTTCGAATTGTCGGGATATAACGAATAGCAGTGTAGATACATTCAATGAAGTATTGAATCCTGGATACGCAGTACTGCAACAACATAGCATTTGTCCTCGACCTGAGTTGACATAATGTAAACAGGAGCAGGAGCGCTCTATTTGGCAGGGAATGTGGAGTATCACGCGCATCGAATTGTCGGGATATCACCAATAGCAGTGTAGATACATTCAATGAAGTATTGAATCCTGGATATGCAGTACTGCAACAACATAGCACTTGTCCTCGACCTGAGTTGACATAATGTAAACAGGAGCAGGTGCGCTGTATTTGGCGGCAACTGTGGAGTATAGCGCGCATCGAATTGTAGGCATACCGTCAATAGCACCGGAGATACGTTTGATTAAATACTTAATCCTAAATATGCAAAACTTCAATTACAATGAATTAGGCAGGTACCTGAGTTGTCATAGCTCACAGTGGCTGATTTGCGCTCTATTTGGCAGCAAGTGTGCGGTATACCGCGCATCGAATTGACGAGATATCACCAATAGCAGTGTAGATCCGTTCAATGAAATATTGAATCCTGAATGTGCTGTACTGCAAAAACATTGCATTTGTCCTGGAACCGAGTTGACATAATGCAAACAAGAGCACGTGCGCTGTATTTGGCAGGGAATGTGGAGTACCACGCGTATCGAATTGTCGTGATATCACCAGTAGCAGTGTAGATACGTTCAATGAAGTATTGAATCCTGAGTATGCAGTACTACAAGAACATTACATTTGTCTTCGACCCCAGTTGACATAATGTAAACAGGAGCAGGTGCGCTGTTTGGCGGCAACTGTGAAGCATAACGGGCATCGAATTTTAGGCATACCACCTATAGCACCGCAGATACGTTTAATTGAATACATAAGCCTAAATATGCAAAACTACAATTACAATGAATTAGGCAGTGACCTGAGTTGACATAGCGCAAGGTCGCTGCTTTGCGCTCTATTTGGCAGCAACTGTGCGATATACCGCGCATCGCATTGACGAGATGTAACAAATAGCAGTATAGATTCGTTCAATGAAATATTGAATCCTCAATGTGGTGTAGTGCAAGAACATTGCATTTGTCCCTGACCCGAGTTGACATAATGTAAACAGGAGCAGGTGCGCTGTATTTGCCAGGGAATTTGGAGTATAACGCGCTTCGAATTGTCGGGATATCACGAATAGCAGTGTATATACGTTCAATGAAATATTTAATCCTGAATGTGCTGTACTGCAACAACATTGCATTTGTCCTCGAAACGAGTTGACATAATGTATACAGGAGCAGGTGCGCTGTTTGGCGGCAAGTGTGGAGCATAACGCGCATCGAATTGTAGGCGTACCACCAATAGCACCGGAGATACGTTTAATTGAATACCTAAGCCTGAATACGCAAAACTACAATTACAATGAATTAGGCAGGGACCTGAGTTGACACAGCGCACAGTGGCTGATTTGCGCTCTATTTGGCAGCAACTGTGCGAAATACCGCGCATCGCATTGACGAGATGTAACAAATAGCAGTATAGATTCGTTCAATGAAATATTGAATCCTGAATATGCTGTACTGCAGCAACATTGCATTTGTCCTCGACCCGAGTTGACATATTGTAAACAGGAGCAGGTGCTCTGTATTTGGCAGGAAATGTGGAGTATCATGCGCATCGAATTGTCGGGATATCACCACGGCAGTGTATATACGTTCAATCAAACATTGAATCCTGTATATGCTGCACTGCAACAACATGGCATTTGTCCTCGATCCGTGTTGACACAATGTAAACAAGAGCAGGTGCGCTGTATTTGGCAGGGAATGTGGTGTATCACGCGCATCGAATTGTCGTGATATGACCAATTGCAGTGTAGATACATTCAATGAAATATTGAATCCTGAATGTGCTGTACTGCAAAAACATTGCATTTTTCCTTGACCCGAGTTGACATAATGTAAACAGGAGCAGGTGCGCTGTATTTGGCGGCAAATGAGGAGTATATCGCGCATAGATTTGTCGAGATACCACGAATAGCAGCGGAGATACGTTTTAATAAATACTTGAACCTAATATGGTAAACTGCAAATACAATGTATTTAACAGGCCACAGAGTTGACAATGGGCAAAACGGCTGATGTGCGTAGTATTTGCCAGCGAATGAGGAGTTTAACGCGCATCGAACTGTCAGGATATCACCAATAGCAGTGTATATACGTTCAATGAAAAATTGAATCCCGAATATCCTGTACTGCAAGAACATTGGATTTGTCCTCGACCGGAGTTGACATAATGTAAACAAGAACAGGTGCGCTGTATTGGGTAGGAAATGTGGAGTATCACGCGCATCGAATTGTCGTGATATGACCAATAGCAGCGTATATACGTTCAATGAAATGTTGAATCCTGAATATGCTGTACTGCAGCAACATTGCATTTGTCCTGGACCCGAGTTGAGATAATGTAAACAGGAGCAGGTGCGCTGTGTTTGGCAGGGAATTTGGAGTACAACTCGCTTCGAATTGTCGTGATATGACCAATAGCAATATAGATACATTCAATGAAGTATTGAATCCTGAATATGCAGTACTACAAAAACGTTGCATTTGTCCTCAACCCAAGTTGATATAAAGTAAACAGGGGCAGGTATGCTGTATTTGGCGGCAACTGTAGAGCATAACGCGCATCGAATTGTAGGCATACCACCAATAGCACCGGAGATCCGTTTAATTGAACACTTAGGCCTAAATATGCTAAACCACAATTACAATGAATTGGGCAGGGAGCAGAGTTGACATAGCGCAAAGTGGCTGATTTGCGCTCTATTTGGCAGCAACTGTGCGGTATACCGCGCATCGAATTGACGAGATATCACAAATAGCAGTGTAGATCCGTTCAATGAAATATTGAATCCTGAATGTGCTGTACTGCAGCAACATTGCATTTGTCCTCGACCCGAGTTGACATATTGTAAAGAGGAGCAGGTGCGCTGTATTTGGCAGGAAAGGTGGAGTATCACGCGCGTCGAATTGTCGGGATATCACCAATAGCAGTGTATATACGTTCAATGAAGTATTTAATCCTGTATATGCAGTACTGCAAAAACAATGCATTTGCACTCGATCCGTATTGAGATAATGTAAACAGGAGCAGGTGTGCCGTATTTGGCAGGGAATGTGGAGTATCACGCGCAACGAATTGTAGCCATACCACCAATAGCACCGGAGATACGTTTAACTGAATACTTAAGGCTGCATATGCAATACTACAATTACAATGAATTACTCAGGGACTTGAGTTGACATAGCGCACAGTGGCTGATTTGCGCTCTATCTGGCAGCAAGCGTGCTGTATACCGCGCATCGAATTGACGAGATATCACCAATAGCAGTGTAGAAACGTTCAATGGGATATTGAATCCTGAATTTGCAGTACTGCAAAACGATTGGATTTGACCTCGACAGAAGATGTCATAATGTAAACAAGAGCAGGTCCGCTGTATTTGACAGAAAATGTCGGGTTTGACGCGCATCGAGTTGTCGAGATACCACCAATAACAGCGAAAATAGGTTTAATTGAGTACTTAGGCCCAAATAGGCGAAACTGCAAATACAATGTATTCGACAGGGTATAGAGTTGACATTGCGCAAACCGGTTAATGTGCTCTGTATTTGGCAGCAAATGTGGGGTTTAACGCGCATCAAATTCTGGACTTACAACCAATAGCAGCGGAGATACGTTTAATTGAATGCTTAAGCCTAAATACGCTAAACTGCAATACAATGGATTTGGCAGGGACACAGAGTTGATATTGCGCAAACCGGTTGATGTGCGTTGTATTTGGCAGCGAATGAGGAGTATAACGCACTTCGAATTGTCGAGATATCACCAATAGCAGTGTAGAAACGTTCAATGCGATATTGAATCCTGAATTTGCAGTACTGCAAAACGATTGGATTTGACCTGGACCCCAATTGACATAATGTAAACGGGAGCAGGTGCGCTGTATTTGGCGGCAAATGAGGAGTATAACGAGCATAGATTTGTCGACATACCACGAATAGCAGCGGCGATACGTTTAAATAAATACTTGAGCCTAATATGATAAACTGCAATTACAATGTATTTGACAGGACACAGAGTTGACAATGCGCCAACCGGCTGATGTGCGTAGTATTCTGCAGCGAATGAGGAGTATAACGCGCATCGAATTGTCAGGATATCACCAATAGCAGTGTAGATACATTCAATGAAGTATTGAATCCTGAATATGCAATACTATAACAACATTGCATTAGTCCTCGATCCGAGTTGACATAATGTAAACCGGAGCAGGTGCGCTGTATTTGGCAGCAAATGAGGAGTATAACGCGCATAGATTTGTCGACATACCACGAATACCAGCGGAGATACGTTTAAATAAATACTTGTGCATAATATGATAAACTGCAAATACAATGTATTTGACAGGACACAGAGTTGACAATGCACAACCTCTCTGATGTGCGTAGTATTTGGCAGCGAATGAGCAGTATGACACGCTTCAAATTGACGGGATATCACCAATAGCGGTGTATATACGTTCAATGAAATATTGAATCCTGAATATGCAGTACTACATCAACGTAGGATTTGTCCTCGTCCCGAGTTGACATAATGTAAACAGGAGCAGGTGCGCTGTATTTGGCAGAGAATGTGGTGTATCACGCTCATCGAATTGTCATGATATCACCAATAGCAGTGTAGATCCGTTCTATGAAATATTGTATCCTGAATATGCAGTACTACATCAACGTAGGATTTGTCCTCGACCCGAGTTGACATAATGTAAACAGGAGCAGGTGCGCTGTATTTGGTAGAAAATGTGGAGTATCACGCGCATCGTATTGTCGTGATATCACCAATAGTAGTGTAGATACATTCAATGAAGAATTGAATCCTGATATGCAGTACTACAACAACGTAGCATTTGTCCTCGACCCGAGTTGACATAATGTAAACAGGAGCAGATGCGCTGTATTTGGCAGGGAATGTGGAGTATCACGCGCATCGAATTGTCGTGATATCACCAATAGCAGTGTAGATACATTCAATGAAGTATTGAATCCTGAATATGCAGTACTACATCAACGTAGGATTTGTCCTCGACCCGAGTTGACATAATGTAAACAGGAGCAGGTGCGCTGTATTTGGTAGAAAATGTGGAGTATCACGCGCATCGTATTGTCGTGATATCACCAATAGTAGTGTAGATACATTCAATGAAGAATTGAATCCTGATATGCAGTACTACAACAACGTAGCATTTGTCCTCGACCCGAGTTGACATAATGTAAACAGGAGCAGATGCGCCGTATGTGGCAGGAAATGTGGAGTTTCATGCGTATCGAATTGTCGGGATGCCACCAATGGCAGTGTATGTACATTCAATGAAGTATTGAATCCGGTATATGATGTACTGCAAAAACAATGCATTTGTGCTCGACCCGAATGACATAATGTGAACAGAAGCAGGTGCGCTGTTTGGCTGCAACTGAGGAGTATAGCGTGCATAGATTTGTCGACATACCACGAATTGCAGCGGAGATACGCTTAATTAAATAATTGAGCCTAACATGATATACAGCAAATACAATGTATTTGACAGGACACAGAGTTGACAATGCGCCAATTCTCTGATGTGCGTAGTATTTCGCAGCGAATGAGGAGTATAACGCTCTTCGAATTGTCGGCATATCACGAATAGCAGTGTATATACGTTCAATGAAATATTGAATTCGGTATATGCTGTACTGCAACAACATTGCGTGTGTCCTCGACCCGAGTTGACATAATGTAAACAGCAACAGGTGCGCTGTATTTGGCAGGGAATGTGGAGTATCACGCGCATGTAATTGTCGGGATATCACCAATAGCAGTGTATATACGTTCAATGAAGTATTGAATCCGGTATAAGATGTACTGCAAAAACAATGCATTTGTCCTCGACCCGAATGACATAATGTAAACAGGAGCAGGTGCGCTGTATTTGGCAGGAAATGTAGAGTATCATGCGCATCGAATTGTCGGGATATCTCCAATAGCAGTGTAGATACATTCAATGAAGTATTGAATCCTGAGTATGCAGTACTACAAGATCTTTGCATTTGTCTTCGTCCCCAGTTGCCATAATGTAAACAGGAGCAGGTCCGCTGTTTGGCGGCAACTGTGGAGCATAACGCGCATCGAATTGTAGGCATACCACCAATAGCACCGGAGATACGTTTAATTGAATACATAAGCCTAAGTATGCAAAACTACAACTACAATGAATTAGGCAGGTACCTGAGTTGATATAGCGCAAAGTGGCTGATTTGCGTTCTATTTGGCAGCAACTGTGAGGTATAGCGCGCATCGAATTGACGAGATATCTCCAGTCGCAGTGTAGATCCGTTCAATGAAATATTGAATCCTGAATGTGCTGTACTGCAAAAACATTGGATTTGTCCTCGACCCGAGTTGACATAATGTAAACAGGAGCAGGTGCGCCGTATTCGGCAGGAAACGTGTAGTACCACGCTCATCGAATGGTCGGGATATAACCAAAAACAGTGTATATACGTTCAATGAAGTATTGAATCCGGTATATGCTGTACTGCAAAAACAATGCATTTGTCCACGACCACGGTTGACACAATGTAAACAAGAGCAGGTGCGCTGTATTTGGCAGGGAATGTGGTGTATCACGCGCATCGAATTGTCGTGATATGACCGATAGCAGTGTAGATACATTCATTGAAGTATTGAATCCTGAATATGCAGTACTACAAAATCGTTGCATTTGTCCTCGACCCAAGTTGATATAATGTAAACAGGGGCAGGTGCGCTGTATTTGGCGGCAACTGTGCGGTATACCGCGCATCGAATTGACGAGATATCACAAATAGCAGTGTAGATCCGTTCAATGAAATATCGAATCCTGAATGTGCTGTACTGCAAAAACATTGCATTTTTCCTTGACCCGAGTTGAAATAATGTAAACAGGAGCAGGTGCGCTGTATTTGGTTGGGAATGTGGAGTATCACGCGCACCGATTGTCGTGATATGACCAATAGCAGTGTAGATACATTCAATGAAGAATTGAATCCTGAATATGCAGTACTACAACTACATTACAATTGTCCTCGACCCGGGTTGACATAATGTAATCAGGAGCAGGTCCGCTGTATTTGGCGGCAAATGAGGAGTATAACGCGCATAGATTTGTCGACATACTACTAATAGCAGCGGAGATACGTTTAAATAAATACTTGAGCCTAATATGATAAACTGCAAATACAACGTATTTGACAGGACACAGAGTTGACAATGCGCAAACCGGCTGATCTGCGTAGTATTTGCCAGGGAATGTGGAGTATCACGCGCATCGAATTGTCAGGATATCACCAATAGCAGTGTATATACGTTCAATGAAATATTGAATCCTGAATATCCTGTACTGCAAAAACATTGGATTCGTCCTCGACCCCAGTTGACATAATGTAAACAGGTGCAGGTCCGCTGTATTTGGCGGCAAATGAGGAGTATAACGCGCATAGATTTGTCGACATACCACTAATAGCAGCGGAGATACGTTTAAATAAATACTTGAGCCTAATATGATAAACTGCAAATACAACGTATTTGACAGGACACAGAGTTGACAATGCGCAAACCGGCTGATCTGCATAGCATATGGCAGCGAATGAGGAGTAAAACGCGCTTCAAATTGCCGGGATATCACCAATAGCAGTGTAGATACATTCAATGAAGTATTGAATCCTGAACATGCAGTACTACAACAACATTGCATTTGTACTCGACCCCAGTTGACATAATGTAAACGGGAGCCCGTGCGCTGTATTTGGCGGCAAATGAGGAGTATAACGCGCATAGATTTGTCGACATACCACGAATAGCAACGGAGATACGTTTAAATAAATACTTGAGCCTAATATGATAAACTGCAATTACAATGTATTTGACAGGACACAGAGTTGACAATGCGCCAACCGCCTGATGTGCGTAGTATTCTGCAGCGACTGAGGAGTATAACGCTCATGGAATTGTCGGGATGTCACCAATAGCAGTGTGTGTACGTTCAATGAAATATTGAATCCTGAATATGGTGTACTGCAACAGCATTGCAATTACCTTCGACCCCAGTTGACATAATGTAAACAGGGGCATGTGCGCTGTATTTGGCGGCAACTGTGGAACATAACGCGCATCGAATTGTAGGCATACTACCAATAGCACCGGAGATCCGTTTAATTGAATACTTAGGCCTAAGTATGCAAAACTACAATTACAATGAACTGGGCAGGGACCTGAGTTGACATAGCGCAAAGTGGCTGGTTTGCGCTCTATTTGGCAGCAACTGTGCGATATACCGCGCATCGAATTGACGAGATATCACAAATAGCAATGTGGATCCGTTCAATGAAATATCGAATCCTGAATGTGCTGAACTGCAAAAACATTGCATTTTTCCTCGACCCGAGTTGAAATAATGTAAACAGGGGCAGATGCGCTGTATTTGGTTGGGAATGTGGAGTATCTCGCGCACCGATTGTCGTGATATGACCAATAGCAGTGTAGATACATTCAATGAAGAATTGAATCCTGAATATGCAGTACTACAACTACATTGCAATTGTCCTCGACCCGAGTTGACATGATGTAAACAGGAGCAGTTGCGCTGTATTTGGCAGGGAATGTGGAGTATCACGCGCATCGAGTTGTCGGGATATAACCAATAACGGTGTATTTACGTTCAATGAAATATTGAATCCTGTATATGCTCTACTTGTAGCAACATTGCATTTGTTGTCGACCCGAGTTGACATAATGTAAACAGGAGCAGGTACGCTGTATTTGGCAGGAAATATGGAGTATCATGCGCATCGAATTGTCGGGATATCGCCATGGCAGTGTATATACGTTCAAAGAAATATGAATCCTGTATATGCTGTACTGCAACAACATAGCATTTGCCCTCTATCCGTGTTGACATAATGTAACCAGGAGCAGGTGTGCTGTATTTGCCAGTGAATGTGGAGTATCACGCGCGTCGAGTTGTCGGGATATCACCAATAACAGTGTATTTACGTTCAATGAAATATCGGTTCCTAAATATGCTGAAGTGCAACAACATTGCAATTGTCCTCGACCCCAGTTAACATAATGTAAACAGGAGCAGGTGCGCTGTATTTGGCAGGGAATGTGGAGTATCACGCGCGTCGAGTTGTCGGGATATCACCAATAACAGTGTATTTACGTTCAATGAAATATCGGTTCCTAAATATGCTGTACTGCAACAACATTGCAATTGTCCTCGACCCCAGTTGACATAATGTAAACAGGAGCAGGTGCGTTGTATTTGGCAGGAAATGTGGAGTATCATGCGCTTCGAATTGTCGGGATATCACCATGCATGTGTATATACGTTCAATTAAATATTGAATCCTGTATATGCTGTAATGCAACATAATGGCATTTGTCCTCGATCCGAGTTGACATAATGTTAACAGGAGCAGGTGTACTGTATTTGGCAGGGAATGTGGAGTATAACGCGCATCGAATTGTAGGCATACCATCAATAGGACCGGAGATCCGTTTAATTGAATACTTAAGCCTAAATATGCAAAACTACAATTACAATGTGTTACGCCGCGCGACCCTCTACCTAGACCAGGTCATACATCGCGGGCCAGACGGACGCCAGATGTCCATTCATCCTTATGGCGGACCCCCATTAAGCATAAGGGCCCATCATAAATCCCAGTAATTTGCAAGCGAAGGTCCTTCAGACCTAACAAATAGCCTTTTTTAAATCGCCTTTTTTACGATTATTGTCTACTACGGCTTGACCCGGGAAAGTTAGTTTTTCTAACATACGATACAACCTTTCTTTTAATAGCCACTTTCTATCGAGGGCAGCTAAGACCCTTCCTAGGCCATCAACCTTCGTTTAACCAATTAACAACGAAGCCTACCTCCCTCACCCTCAGAGGCGAAACCGTCGCCAATAAATCCGATGGTCCTGTACGCTAGAAACACTCATCGCTAGCTTTCCTATGACACAACATCGTCGCTGTACCTCAGTTTATTATTAGTCTGGTCTGAGTCTCGACTCAGTCTCGTCTTGGTACTCTTCTCAAGTCAACTCTACTCACTCTACACGTCAAGCAATTGGAGTCTACATCAAGGATCCACGCAAGTCAGTCGGCATACTACATTCTCGTCCGCTACGACATCGACACCGAACTGGACTGTTTTGCTATCCGTCGTCCAGGCAACATCCTTCGCCCGGCTTACTCAGCCATCTTGTACTTACGCACCGACGTAGCTATCGTCCTTACAAGTGGTTAGAATAAACGGCGATTTGCAACTTCTTACAACGTGTATATTCAATCAACCACCTCTGTTGTCCTAAACGAAACAGGGGAGCGACTACTTCGCGGCGTCGATTAACTGAATCGTAGCGAGAATTTACGCCTCTCGCTGACGCGTATTCCTAGCGACCGCGTCTCTCCGCGGACGGTCGTAACACAATGAATTAGGCAGGGACCTGAGTTGACATAGCGCAAAGTGGCTGATTTGCGCTCTATTTGGCAGAAACTGTGCGGTATACCGCGCATCGAATTGACGAGATATCACAAATAGCAGTGTAGATTCATTCAATGAAGTATTGAATCCTGAATAAGCAGTACTACAACAACATTGGAATTGTCCTCGACCCGAGTTGACATAATGTAAACAGGAGCAGGTGCGCTGTATTTGGCGGCAAATGAGGAGTATAACGCGCATAGATTTGTCGACATACCACGTATAGCAGCGGAGATACGTTTAAATAAATACTTGAGCCTAATATGATAAACTGCAATTACAATGTATTTGACAGGACACAGAGTTGACAGCGCAAACCGGCTGATGTGCGTAGTATTTGGCAGCGAATGAGGAGTATAAGGCGCATCGAATTGTCAGGATATCACCAATAGCAGTGTATATACGTCCAATGACATATTCAATCCTGAATATCCTGTACTGCAAAAACATTGGATTTGTCCTCGACCCGAGTTCACATAATGTAAAAAGGAGCAGGTGTGCCGTATTTGGCAGGAAATGTGTAGTATCACGCGCATCGAATTGTCGTGATATGACCAATAGCAGTGTAGATACATTCAATGAAGTATTGAATCCTGAAAATGCAGTACTACAACAACGTTGCTTTTGTCCTCGACCCAAGTTGACATAATGTAAACAGAGACAGGAGCGCTGTATTCGGCGGCAACTGTGGAGTATAACGCGCATCAATTTGTAGGCATACCACCAATAGCACCGGAGATACGTTTAATTGAATACTTAAGCCTAAACATGCAAAACTACAATTACAATGAATTAGGCAGGGGCCTGAGTTGACATAGCGCACAGTGGCTGATTTGCGCTCTATTTGGCAGCAACTGTTCGGTATACCGCGCATCGAATTGGCGAGATATCACAAATAGCAGTGTAGATCCGTTCAATGAAATATTGAATCCTGAATGTGCTGTACTGCAAAAACAATGCATTTGTCCTCGACCACACTTGATACAATGTAAACAGGAGCAGGTGCGCTGTATTTGGCGGCAAATGAGGAGTATATCGCGCATAGATTTGTCGAGATACCACGAATAGCAGCGGAGATACGTTTTAATAAATACTTGAACCTAATATGGTAAACTGCAATTACAATGTATTTAACAGGCCACAGAGTTGACAATGGGCAAAACGGCTGATGTGCGTAGTAATTGCCAGCGAATGAGGAGTTTAACGCGCATCGAACTGTCAGGATATCACCAATAGCAGTGTATATACGTTCAATGAAAAATTGAATCCCGAATATCCTGTACTGCAAAAACATTGGATTTGTCCTCGACCGGAGTTGACATAATGTAAACAAGAACAGGTGCGCTGTATTGGGTAGGAAATGTGGAGTATCACGCGCATCGAATTGTCGTGATATGACCAATAGCAGCGTATATACGTTCAATGAAATGTTGAATCCTGAATATGCTGTACTGCAGCAACATTGCATTTGTCCTCGACCCGAGTTGAGATAATGTAAACAGGAGCAGGTGCGCTGTGTTTGGCAGGGAATTTGGAGTACAACTCGCTTCGAATTGTCGTGATATGACCAATAGCAATATAGATACATTCAATGAAGTATTGAATCCTGAATATGCAGTACTACAAAAACGTTGCATTTGTCCTCAACCCAAGTTGATATAAAGTAAACAGGGGCAGGTCCGCTGTTTGGTTGCAACTGTGGAGCATAAGGCGCATAGATTTGTCGACGTACCACGAATAGCAGCGGAGATCCGTTTAATTGAACACTTAGGCCTAAATATGCTAAACCACAATTACAATGAATTGGGCAGGGAGCAGAGTTGACATAGCGCAAAGTGGCTGATTTGCGCTCTATTTGGCAGCAACTGTGCGGTATACCGCGCATCGAATTGACGAGATATCACAAATAGCAGTGTAGATCCGTTCAATGAAATATTGAATCCTGAATGTGCTGTACTGCAGCAACATTGCATTTGTCCTCGACCCGAGTTGACATATTGTAAAGAGGAGCAGGTGCGCTGTATTTGGCAGGAAAGGCGGAGTATCACGCGCGTCGAATTGTCGGGATATCACCAATAGCAGTGTATATACGTTCAATGAAGTATTTAATACTGTATATGCAGTACTGCAAAAACAATGCATTTGCCCTCGATCCGTATTGAGATAATGTAAACAGGAGCAGGTGTGCCGTATTTGGCAGGGAATGTGGAGTATCACGCGCAACGAATTGTAGCCATACCACCAATAGCACCGGAGATACGTTTAACTGAATACTTAAGGCTGCATATGCAAAACTACAATTACAATGAATTACTCAGGGACTTGAGTTGACATAGCGCACAGTGGCTGATTTGCGCTCTATCTGGCAGCAAGCGTGCTGTATACCGCGCATCGAATTGACGAGATATCACCAATAGCAGTGTAGATCCGTCAAATGAAATATTGAATCCTGAATGTGCTGTACTGCAAAAACATTGCATTTGTCCTTGACCCGAGTTGACATAATGTAAACAGGAGCAGGTGCGCTGTATTTGCCAGGGAATGTGGAGTATAACGCGCTTCGAATTGTCGGGATATCACGAATAGCAGTGTATATACGTTCAATAAAATATTGAATCCTGAATATCCTCTACTGCAAAAACATTGGATTTGTCCTCGACCCGAGTTGACATAATGTAAACAGGAGCAGGTGCGCTGTATTTGGCGCCAACTGTGGAGCATAACGCGCATCGAATTGTAGGCATACCACCAATAGCACTGGAGATCCGTTCAATTGAATACTTAGGCCTAAATATGCAAAACTACAATTACAATGAATTAGGCAGGGACCGGAGTTGGCATAGCGCAAAGTGGCAGATTTGCGCTCTATTTGGCAGCAACTGTGAGGTATACCGCGCATGGAATTGACGAGATATCACAAATAGCAGTGTAGATCTGTTCAATGAAATATTGTGTCCCGAATGTGCTGTACTCCAAAAACATTGCATTTTTCCTTGACCCGAGTTGACATAATGTAAACAGGAGCAGGTGTGCCGTATTTGGCAGGAAATGCATAGTTTCACGCGCATCGAATTGTCGGGATATCACCAATAGCAGTGTATATACGTTCAATGAAGTATTTAATCCAGTATATGCAGTACTACAAAAACGTTGCATTTGTCCTCGACCCAAGTTGATATAATGTAAACAGGAGCAGGTGCGCTGTATTTGGCAGGGAATGTGGAGTATCACGCGCATCGAGTTGTCGGTATTTCACCAATAGCAGTGTATTTACGTTCAATGAAATATTGAATCCTGTATATGCAGTACTACAAAAACATTGCATTTGCCTTCGACCCCAGTTGACTTAATGTAAACAGGAGCAGGTGCGCTGTGTTTGGCAGGGAATGTGGAGTATCACGCGCATCGAATTGTCGGGATTTCACCAAAAGCAGTGAATTTACGATCAATGCAATATTGAATCCTGAACATGCAGTACTGCAACAACATTGCAATTGTCCTTGACCCGAGTTGACATAATGCAAACAGGAGCAGGTGCGCCGTATTTGGCAGGAAATGTGGAGTACCGCGGCCATCGAATTGTCGGGATACCACCAATAGCAGGGTATATACGTTCAATGAAGTATTGAATCCGGTATATGCTGTACTGCAAAAACAATGCAATTGTCCTCGACCCCAGTTGACATAATGTAAACACGAACAGATCCGCTGTATTTGGCGGCAAATGAGGAGTATAACGCGCATAAATTTGTCGACATACCACGAATAGCAGCGGAGATACGTTTAAATAAATACTTGAGCCTAATATGATAAACTGCGATTACATTAGTATTTGACAGGACACATAGTTGATAATGCGCAAGCCGGCTGATGTGCGTAGTATTTGGCATCGAATGTGGAGTATCACGCGCATCGAATTGTCGGGATATCTCCAATAGCAGTGTATTTACGTTGAATGAAATATTGAACGCTGAATATGCTGTTCTACAAAAACATTGCATTTGTCCTCGAACCGAGTTGACATAATGTAAACAGGAGCAGGAGTGCTGTATTCGGCAGGAAATGTGGAGAACAAAACGCATGGAGTTGACGAAATATCTCCAGTCGCAGTGTATATACCTTCAATGAAATATTGAATCCTGAATATGCCCTACTGCAGCAACATTGCAGTTGTTCTCGACCCGAGTTGACATAATGTAAACAGGAGCAGGTGCGCTGTATTTGGCAGGGAATGTGGTGTATCACGCGCATCCAGTTGTCGGTATTTCACCAATAGCAGCGGAGATACGTGTAATTGAATACTTAAGCCTAAATATGCAAAACTACAATTACAATGAGTTAGGCAGGGACCTGAGTTGACATAGCGCACAGTGGCTGATTTGCGCTCTATTTGGTAGCAAGTGTGCGGTATTCCGCGCATCGAATTGAGCAGATATCACCAACAGCAGTGTAGATACGTTCAATGAAATATTGAATCCTGAATATGCTGTTCTGCAAAACATTGCATTTGTCCTCGACCCCAGTTGACATAATGTAAACGGGAGCAGATGCGCTGTATTCGGCAGGAATTGTGGAGTACAAGGCGCATGGAATTGTCGAAATATCTCGAGTAGCAGTGTAGATACGTTCAATGAAGTATTGAATCCTGGATATGCAGTACTTTAACAACATTGCATTTGTCCTGGATCGGAGTTGACATAATATAAACAAGAGCAGGTGCGCTGTATTTGGCAGGGCATGTGGAGTATCACAAACATCGAATTGTAGGCATACCACCAATACCAGCGGAGATACGTTTAATTGAATACTTAAGCCTAAATATGCAAAGCCACAATTACAATGAATTAGACAGGGACCTGAGTTGACATATCGCAAAGTGGCTGATTTGCGCTCTGTTTTGCAGCAACTGTGCGACATACCGCGCATCGAATTGACGAGGTCTCATCAATAGCAGTGTAGATGTATTCAATGAAATATGAATCCTGTATAGGCTGTACTACAACAACATAGCATTTGCCCTCGACCCGAGTTGACATATTGTAAACAGGAGCAGGTGCGCTGTTTGGCGGCAAATGAGGAGTATAACGCGCATAGATTTGTCGGGATATCACCAATAGCAGGATATGTACGTTCAATGAAATATTGAATCCTGAACATGGTGTACTGCAACAACATTGCATTTGTCTTCGACCGCAGTTGACATAATGTGAACAGGAGCAGGTCCCTGTATTTGGCGGAAAATGAGGAGTATAACGCGCATAGATTTATCGACATACCACGAATTGCAGCGGAGATACGTTTAAATAAATATTTGAGCCTAATATAATGAACTGCAATTACAATGTATTTGACAGGACACAGAGTTGACAATGCGCAAACCGGCTGATGTGCGTAGTATTTGGCAGCGTATGAGGAGTATAACGCGGATCGAATTGTCCTGATATCACCAATAGCAGTGTATATCCGTTCAATGAAATATTGAATCCTGAATGTGCTGAACTGCAAAAACATTGCATTTGTCCTTGAGCCGAGTTGACATAATGTAAACAGGAGCAGGTGCGCTGTATTTGGCAGGAAATATGGAGTATCACGCGCATCGAATTGTCGTGATATCACCAATAGCAGTGTAGATACATTCAATGAAATATTGAATCCTGAGTATGCAGTACTACAAGAACATTGCATTTGTCTTCGACCCCAGTTGACATAATATAAACAGGAGCAGGTGCGCTGTGTTTGGCAGGGAATTTGGAGTACAACTCGCTTCGAATTGTCGTGATATGACCAATAGCAATATAGATACATTCAATGAAGTATTGAATCCTGAATATGCAGTACTACAAAAACGTTGCATTTGTCCTCAACCCAAGTTGATATAAAGTAAACAGGGGCAGGTCCGCTGTTTGGTTGCAACTGTGGAGCATAAGGCGCATAGATTTGTCGACGTACCACGAATAGCAGCGGAGATCCGTTTAATTGAACACTTAGGCCTAAATATGCTAAACCACAATTACAATGAATTGGGCAGGGAGCAGAGTTGACATAGCGCAAAGTGGCTGATTTGCGCTCTATTTGGCAGCAACTGTGCGGTATACCGCGCATCGAATTGACGAGATATCACAAATAGCAGTGTAGATCCGTTCAATGAAATATTGAATCCTGAATGTGCTGTACTGCAGCAACATTGCATTTGTCCTCGACCCGAGTTGACATATTGTAAAGAGGAGCAGGTGCGCTGTATTTGGCAGGAAAGGTGGAGTATCACGCGCGTCGAATTGTCGGGATATCACCAATAGCAGTGTATATACGTTCAATGAAGTATTTAATCCTGTATATGCAGTACTGCAAAAACAATGCATTTGCCCTCGATCCGTATTGAGATGATGTAAACAGGAGCAGGTGTGCCGTATTTGGCAGGGAATGTGGAGTATCACGCGCAACGAATTGTAGCCATACCACCAATAGCACCGGAGATACGTTTAACTGAATACTTAAGGCTGCATATGCAAAACTACAATTACAATGAATTACTCAGGGACTTGAGTTGACATAGCGCACAGTGGCTGATTTGCGCTCTATCTGGCAGCAAGCGTGCTGTATACCGCGCATCGAATTGACGAGATATCACCAATAGCAGTGTAGATCCGTCAAATGAAATATTGAATCCTGAATGTGCTGTACTGCAAAAACATTGCATTTGTCCTTGACCCGAGTTGACATAATGTAAACAGGAGCAGGTGCGCTGTATTTGCCAGGGAATGTGGAGTATAACGCGCTTCGAATTGTCGGGATATCACGAATAGCAGTGTATATACGTTCAATAAAATATTGAATCCTGAATATCCTCTACTGCAAAAACATTGGATTTGTCCTCGACCCGAGTTGACATAATGTAAACAGGAGCAGGTGCGCTGTATTTGGCGCCAACTGTGGAGCATAACGCGCATCGAATTGTAGGCATACCACCAATAGCACTGGAGATCCGCTCAATTGAATACTTAGGCCTAAATATGCAAAACTACAATTACAATGAATTAGGCAGGGACCGGAGTTGGCATAGCGCAAAGTGGCAGATTTGCGCTCTATTTGGCAGCAACTGTGAGGTATACCGCGCATGGAATTGACGAGATATCACAAATAGCAGTGTAGATCTGTTCAATGAAATATTGTGTCCCGAATGTGCTGTACTCCAAAAACATTGCATTTTTCCTTGACCCGAGTTGACATAATGTAAACAGGAGCAGGTGTGCCGTATTTGGCAGGAAATGCATAGTTTCACGCGCATCGAATTGTCGGGATATCACCAATAGCAGTGTATATACGTTCAATGAAGTATTTAATCCAGTATATGCAGTACTACAAAAACGTTGCATTTGTCCTCGACCCAAGTTGATATAATGTAAACAGGAGCAGGTGCGCTGTATTTGGCAGGAAATATGGAGTATCACGCGCATCGAATTGTCGTGATATCACCAATAGCAGTGTAGATACATTCAATGAAATATTGAATCCTGAGTATGCAGTACTACAAGAACATTGCATTTGTCTTCGACCCCAGTTGACATAATGTAAACAGGAGCAGGTGCGCTGTATTTGGCAGGAAATATGGAGTATCACGCGCATCGAATTGTCGTGATATCACCAATAGCAGTGTAGATACATTCAATGAAATATTGAATCCTGAGTATGCAGTACTACAAGAACATTGCATTTGTCTTCGACCCCAGTTGACATAATATAAACAGGAGCAGGTGCGCTGTGTTTGGCAGGGAATTTGGAGTACAACTCGCTTCGAATTGTCGTGATATGACCAATAGCAATATAGATACATTCAATGAAGTATTGAATCCTGAGTATGCAGTACTACAAGAACATTGCATTTGTCTTCGACCCCAGTTGACATAATATAAACAGGAGCAGGTCCGCTGTTTGGCGGCAACTGTGGAGCATAACGCGCATCGAATTGTAGGCATACCACCAATAGCACCGGAGATACGTTTAATTGAATACATAAGCCTAAATATGCAAAAAAACAATTACAATGAATTAGGCAGGGACCTGAGTTGACATAGCGCGAAGTGGCTGATTTGCGCTCTACTGTGCGGTATAGCGCGCATCGAATTGTCGAGATATCAACAATAGCAGTGTAGATCCGTTCAATGGAATATTGAATCCTGAATATGCTGTACTGCAACAACATTGCATGTGTCCTCGACCCGAGTTGACATAATGTAAACAGCAACAGTTGCGTCGTATGTGGCAGGAAATGTGGAGTATCACGCGTATCGAATTGTCGGGATATCACCAATGGCAGTGTATGTACGTTCAATGAAATATTGAATTCTGTATATGCTGTACTGCAACAACATTGCATTTGTCCTCGCCCCGAGTTGACATAATGTAAACAGGAGCAGGTGCGCTGTCTTTGGCAGGGTATGTGGAGTATCACGCGCATCGAATTGTCGTGATTTCACCAATAGCAGTGTAGATACATTCAATGAAATATTGAATCCTGAGTATGCAGTACTACTAGAACATTGTATTTGTCCTCGACCCCAGTTGACATAATATGAACAGGAGCAGGTCCGCTGTTTGGTTGCAACTGTGGAGCATAAGGCGCATAGATTTGTCGACGTACCACGAATAGCAGCGGAGATACTTTTAAATAAATACTTGAGCCTAATATGATAAACTGCAATTACAATGTATTTGACAGGTCACAGAGTTGACAATGCGCCAGTTCTCTGATGTGCGTAGTATTTGGCAGCGAATGAGGAGTGTAACGCGCTTCAAATTGTCGGCATATCACGAATTGCAGTGTATATACGTTCAATGAAATATTGAATCCTGAATATGCTGTACTGCAACAACATTGCATGTGTCCTCGACCCGAGTTGACATAATGTAAACAGCAACAGTTGCGTCGTATGTGGCAGGAAATGTGGAGTATCACGCGTATCGAATTGTCGGGATATCACCAATGGCAGTGTATGTACGTTCAATGAAATATTGAATTCTGTATATGCTGTAAGGCAACAACATTGCATGTGTCCTCGACCCGAGTTGACATAATGTAAACAGCAACAGTTGCGTCGTATGTGGCAGGAAATGTGGAGTATCACGCGTATCGAGTTGTCGGCATATCACCAATGGCAGTGTATATACGTTCAATGAAATATTGAATCCTGAATATGCTGTACTGCAACAACATTGCGTTTGTCCTCGACCCGAATGACATAATGTAAACAGGAGCAGGTGCGCTGTATTTGGCAGGGAATGTGGAGTATCTCGCGCATGGAATTGTCGGGATATCACCAATAGCAGTGTATTTACGTTCAATGAAGTATATAATCCGGTATATGATGTACTGCAAAAACAATGCATTTGTCTTCGACCCGAATGACATAATGTAAACAGGAGCAGGTGCGCTGTATTTGGCGGCAGATGAGGAGTATAACGCGCATAGATTTGTCGACGTACCACGAATAGCAGCGGAGATACTTTTAAATAAATACTTGAGTCTAATATGATAAACTGCAATTACAATGTATTTGACAGGACACAGAGTTGACAATGCGCCAATTCTCTGATGTGCGTAGTATTTGGCAGCGAATGAGGAGTATAACGCGCTTCGAATTGTTGGCATATCACGAATAGCAGTGTATATACGTTCAATGAAGTATTGAATCCTGGATATGCAGTACTGCAACAACATTGTATTTATCCTCGACCCGAGTGGGGCATAATGTAAACAGGAGCAGGTGTGCTGTATTTGGCAGGTAATGTGGAGTATCACGCGCATGGAGTTGTCGGGATATCACCAATAGCAGTGTATATATGTTCAGTGAAGTATTGAATCCTGTATGTGCTGTACTGCAAAAACAATGCATTTGTCCCCGACTCGAGTTGACATAATGTAAACAAGAGCAGGTGCTGTTGTCTTTGGCAGGGAATGTGGAGTATCACGCGCTTCGAATTGTCGTGATATCGCCAATAGCAGTGTAGATACATTCAATGAAGTATTGAATCCGGAGTATGCAGTACTACAAGAACATTGCCTTTGTCTTCGACCCCAGTTGCCATAATGTAAACAGGAGCAGGTCCGCTGTTTGGCGGCAACTGTGGAGCATAAGGCGCATAGATTTGTCGGCTTACCACGAATAGCAGCGGAGATACTTTTAAATAAATACTTGAGCCTAATATGATAAACTGCAATTACAATGTATTTGGCAGGACACAGAGTTGACAATGCGCCAGTTCTCTGATGTGCGTAGTATTTGGCAGCGAATGAGGAGTGTAACGCGCTTCGAATTGTCGGCATATCACGAATTGCAGTGTATATACGTTCAATGAAATATTGAATCCTGAATATGCTGTACTGCAACATCATTGCGTTTGTGCTCGACCCGAATGACATAATGTAAACAGGAGCAGGTGCGCTGATTTAGCAGGGAATGTGGAGTATCTCGCGCATGGAATTGTCGGGATATCACCAATAGCAGTGTATTTACGTTCAATGAAGTATATAATCCGGTATATGATGTGCTGCAAAAACAATGCATTTGTCTTCGACCCGAATGACATGATGTAAACAGGAGCAGGTGCGCTGATATGGCAGGAAATGTGGAGTATCATGCGCATCGAATTGTCGGGATATCTCCAATTGCAGTGTATTTACGTTCAATGAAGTATTGAATCCGTTATATGATGTACTGCAAAAACAATACATTTGTCCTCGACCCGAATGACATAATGAAAACAGGAGCAGGTGCGCTGTATTTGGCAGGAAATGTGGAGTATCATGGGCATCGAATTGTCGGGATATCACCATGGCAGTGTATATACGTTCAATGAAATATTGAATCCTGTATATGCTGTACTGCAACAACATTGCATTTGTCCTCGATCCGAGTTGACATAATGTAAACAGGAGCAGGTCTGCTGTTTGGCGGCAACTGTGGAGCATAACGCGCATATAACTGTAGGCATACCACCAATAGCACCGGAGATACTTTTAATTGAATACATAAGCCTAAGTATGCAAAACTACAATTACAATGAATTAGGCAGGGACCTGAGTTGACATAGCGCAAAGTGGCTGATTTGCGCTCTATTTGGCAGCAACTGTGCGGTATAGCGCGCATCGAATTGACGAAATATCTCCAGTAGCAGTGTAGATACATTCAATGAAATATTGAATCCAGTATATGCTGTACTGCAAAAACAATGCATTTGTCCTCGACCCGAATAACATAATGTAAACAGGAGCAGGTGCGCTGTATTTGGCAGGAAATGTGGAGTATCATGCGCATCGAATTGTCGGGATATCACCATGGCAGTGTATATACGTTCAATGAGATATTGAATCCTGTATATGCTGTACTGCAACAACATTCCATTTGTCCTCGATCCGTGTTGACATAATGTAAACAGGAGTAGGTGCGCCGTATTTGGCAGGTAATGTGGAGTATCACGCGCATCGAATTGTCGCGATATCACCAATGGCAGTGTATGTACGTTCAATGAAGTATTGAATCCGGTATATGATGTACTGCCAAAACAATGCATTTGTCCTCGACCCGAATGACATAATGTAAACAGGAGCAGGTGCGATGTTTGGCGGCAACGGTGGAGTATAACGCGCATAGATTTGTCGACATACCACGAATAGCAGCGGAGATACGTTTAACTAAATACTTGAGCCTAACATGATAAACAGCAAATACAATTTATTTGACAGGAAACAGAGTTGACAATGCGCAAACTCTCTGATGTGCTTAGTATTTGGCAGCGAATGAGGAGTATGACGCGCTTCGATTTGTCGGGATATCACGAATAGCAGTGTATATACGTTCAATGAAATGTTGAATCCTGAATATGCTGTACTGCAGCAACATTGCATTTGTCCTCGACCCGAGTTGACATAATGTGAAGAGGAGCAGGTACGCTGTATTTGGCAGGTAATGTGGAGTATCACGCGCATCGAATTGTCGGGATATCACCAATAGCAGTGTATATACGTTGAATGAAGTACTGAATCCCGTATGTGCTGTACTGCGAAAACAATGCATTTGTCCTCGACCACAGTTGACACAATGTAAACAAGGGCAGGTGCGCTGTATTTGGCAGGAAATGTGGAATATCATGCGAATCGAATTGTCGGGATATCACCATGGCAGTGTATATACGTTCAATGAAATATTGAATCCTGTATATGCTGTACTGCAACAACATTGCATTTGTCCTCGATCCGTGTTGACATAATGTAAACAGGAGTAGGTGCGCCGTATTAGGCAGGTAATGTGGAGTATCACGCGCATCGAATTGTCGGGATATCACCAATGGCAGTGTATGAACGTTCAATGAAGTATTGAATCCGGTATATGATGTACTGCCAAAACAATGCATTTGTCCTCGACCCGAGTTGACATAATGTAAACAGGAGCAGATGCGCTGTATTTGGCAGGGAATGTGGAGTATCACGCGCATCGAATTGTCGTGATATCACCAATAGTAGTGTAGATACGTTCAATGAAATATTGATTCCTAAATATGCTGTACTGCAACAACATTGCAATTGTCCTCGACCCCAGCTGACATCATGTAAACAGGAGCAGGTCCGCTGTATTTGGCGGCAAATGAGGAGTATAACGCGCATAGATTTGTCGACATACCACTAATAGCAGCGGAGATACGTTTAAATAAATACTTGAGCCTAATATGATAAACTGCAATTACAATGTATTTGACGGGACACAGAGTTGACAATGCCCACACTCTCTGATGTGCGTAGCATATGGCAGCGAATGAGGAGTAAAACGCGCTTCAAATTGCCGGGATATCACCAAGTGCAGTGTAGATACATTCAATGAAGTATTGAATCCTGAATATGCAGTACCACAACAACATTGCATTTGTACTCGACCCGAGTTGACATAATGTAAACAAGAGCACGTGCGCTGTATTTGGCAGCAAATGTGGGGTATAACGCGCATCAAATTCTGGACTTACCACCAATAGCAGCGGAGATACGTTTAATTGAATACTTAATCCTAAATATGCTAAACTGCAATTCCAATGGATTTGACAGGGACACAGAGTTGATATTGCGCAAACCGGTTGATGTGCCTTGTATTTGGCAGCGAATGAGGAGTATAAGGCGCTTCGAATTGTCGAGATATCACCAATAGCAGTGTATATACGTTCAATGAAATATTGAATCCCGAATATGCTGTACTACAAAAACATTGCATATGTCCTCGACCCGAGTTGACATAATGTAAACAGGAGCAGGTGCGCTGTATTAGGCGGCAACTGTGAAGCATAACGCGCATCGAATTGTAGGCATACCACCTATAGCTCCGCAGATACGTTTAATTGAATACATAAGACTAAATATGCAAAAATACAATTACAATGAATTAGGCAGGGACCTGAGTTGACACAGCGCAAAGTGGCTGATATGCGCTCTATTTGGCAGCACTTGTGCGGTAAACCGCGCATCGAATTGACGAGATATCACAAACAGCAGTGTAGATCCGTTCAATGAAATATTGAATCCTGACTGTGCTGTACTGCCACAACATTGCAATTATCCTCGACTCCAGTTGACATAATGTAAACGGGAGCCCGTGCGCTGTATTTGGCGGCAAATGAGGAGTATAACGCGCATAGATTTGTCGACATACCACGAATAGCAACGGAGATACGTTTAAATAAATACTTGAGCCTAATATGATAAACTGCAATTACAATGTATTTGACAGGACACAGAGTTGACAATGCGCCAACCGGCTGATGTGCGTAGTATTCTGCAGAGAATGAGGAGTATAACGCTCATCGAATTGTCGGGATATCACCAATAGCAGTGTATGTACGTTCAATGAAATATTGAATCCTGAATATGGTGTACTGCAACAACATTGCAATTGTCTTCGACCCCAGTTGACATAATGTAAACAGGGGCATGTGCGCTGTATTTGGCGGCAACTGTGGAGCATAACGCGTATCGAATTGTAGGCATACCACCAATAGCACCGGAGATCCGTTTAATTGAATACTTAGGCCTAAGTATGCAAAACTACAATTACAATGAATTGGGCAGGGACCTGAGTTGACATAGCGCAAAGTGGCTGGTTTGCGCTCTATTTGTCAGCAACTGTGCGATATACCGCGCATCGAATTGACGAGATATCACAAATAGCAATGTGGATCCGTTCAATGAAATATCGAATCCTGAATGTGCTGAACTGCAAAAACATTGCATTTTTCCTCGACCCGAGTTGAAATAATGTAAACAGGAGCAGATGCGCTGTATTTGGTTGGGAATGTGGAGTATCACGCGCACCGATTGTCGGGATATGACCAATAGCAGTGTAGATACATTCAATGAAGAATTGAATCCTGAATATGCAGTACTACAACTACATTGCAAGTGTCCTCGACCCGAGTTGACATAATGTAAACAGGAGCAGGTCCGCTGTATTTGGCGGCAAATGAGGAGTATAACGCGCATAGATTTGTCGACATACTACTAATAGCAGCGGAGATACGTTTAAATAAATACTTGAGCCTAATATGATAAACTGCAATTACAATGTATTTGACGGGACACAGAGTTGACAATGCCCACACTCTCTGATGTGCGTAGCATATGGCAGCGAATGAGGAGTAAAACGCGCTTCAAATTGCCGGGATATCACCAATAGCAGTGTAGATAAATTCAATGAAGTATTGAATCCTGAATAAGCAGTACTACAACAACGTTGCATTTGTCCTCAACCCAAGTTGACATAATGTAAACAGGCGCAGGTGCGCTATTTGGCGGCAACTGTGGAGCATAACGCGCATCGAATTGTAGGCATACCACCTCTAGCACCGGAGATACGTTTAATTGAATACTTAAGCCTGAATATGCAAAACTACAATTACAATGATTTAGGCAGGGACCTGAGTTGACATAGCGCAATGTAGCTGATTTGCGCTCTATTTGGCAGCAACTGTGCGGTATACCGCGCATCGAATTGACGAGATATCACAAATAGCAGTGTAGATTCATTCAATGAAGTATTGAATCCTGAATATGCAGTAATACAAAGCGTTGCATTTGTCCTCGACCCAAGTTGATACAATGTAAACAGGGGCAGGTGCGCTGTATTTGGCGGCAACTGTGGAGCATAACGCGCATCGAATTGTAGGCATACCACCAATAGCATCGGAGATACGTTTAATTGAATACTTGAGCCTGAATATGCAAAACTACAATTACAATGAATTAGGCAGGGGCCTGAGTTAACATAGCGCACAGTGGCTGATTTGCGCTCTACTTGGCAGCAAGTGTGCGGTATACCGCGCATCGAATTGACAAGATATCACCAATAGCAGTGTAGATCCCTTCAATGAAATATTGAATCCTGAATGTGCTGTACTGCAAAAACATTGCATTTGTCCTTCACCCGAGTTGACATAATGTAAACAGGAGCAGGTGCGCTGTATTTGGCAGGGAATGTGGAGTACATCTCGCTTCGAATTGTCGGGATATCACGAATAGCCGTGTACATACGTTCAAAGAAATATTGAATCCTGAATATGCTGTACTGCAGCAACGTTGCATTTGTCCCCGACCCGAGTTGACATAATGTAAACAGGAGCAGGTGCGTTGTATTTGGCAGGAAATGTGGAGTATCATGCGCATCGAATTGTCGGGATATCACCATGGATGTGTATATACGTTCAATTAAATATTGAATCCTGTATATGCTGTAATGCAACATCATGGCATTTGTCCTCGATCCGAGTTGACATAATGTTAACAGGAGCAGGTGCGCTGTATTTGGCAGGGAATGTGAAGTATAACGCGCATCGAATTGTAGGCATACCATCAATAGCACCGGAGATCCGTTTAATTGAATACTTAAGCCTAAATATGCAAAACTACAATTACAATGTGTTACGCCGCGCGACCCTCTACCTAGACCAGGTCATACACCGCGGGCCAGACGGACGCCAGATGTCCATTCATCCTTACGGCGGACCCCCATTAAGCATAAGGGCCCATCATAAATCCCAGTAATTTGCAAGCGAAGGTCCTTCAGACCCAACAAATAGCCTTTTTTAAATCGCCTTTTTTACGATTATTGTCTACTACGGCTTGACCCGGGAAAGTTAGTTTTTCTAACATACGATACAACCTTTCTTTTAATAGCCACTTTCTATCGAGGGCAGCTAAGACCCTTCCTAGGCCATCAACCTTCGTTTAACCAATTAACAACGAAGCCTACCTCCCTCACCCTCAGAGGCGAAACCGTCGCCAACAAATCCGATGGTCCTGTACGCTAGAAACACTCATCGCTAGCTTTCCTATGACACAACATCGTCGCTGTACCTCAGTTTATTATTAGTCTGGTCTGAGTCTCGACTCAGTCTCGTCTTGGTACTCTTCTCAAGTCAACTCAACTAACTCTACACGTCAAGCAATTGGAGTCTACATAAAGGATCCACGCAAGTCAGTCGGCATAATACATTCTCGTCCGCTACGACATCGACACCGAACTGGACTGTTTTGCTATCCGTCGTCCAGGCAACATCCTTCGCCCGGCTTACTCAGCCATCTTGTACTTACGCACCGACGTAGCTATCGTCCTTACAAGTGGTTAGAATAAACGGCGATTTGCAACTACTTACAACGTGTATATTCAATCAACCACCTCTGTTGTCCTAAACGAAACAGGGGAGCGACTACTTCGCGGCGTCGATTAACTGAATCGTAGCGAGAATTTACGCCTCTCGCTGAGGCGTATTCCTAGCGACCGCGTCTCTCCGCGGACGGTCGTAACACAATGAATTAGGCAGGGACCTGAGTTGACATGGCGCAAAGTGGCTGATTTGCGCTCTATTTGGCAGCAACTGTGCGGTATACCGCGCATCGAATTGACGAGATATCACAAATAGCAGTGTAGATTCATTCAATGAAGTATTGAATCCTGAATTAGCTGTACTACAACAACATTGGAATTGTCCTCGACCCGAGTTGACATAATGTAAACAGGAGCAGGTGCGCTGTATTTGGCGGCAAATGAGGAGTATAACGCGCATAGATTTGTCGACATACCACGAATAGCAGCGTAGATACGTTTAAATAAATAATTGAGCCTAATATGACAATCTGCAATTACAATGTACTTGACAGGACACAGAGTTGACAATGCGCAAACACTCTGATGAACGTAGTACTTGGCAGGGAATGCGGAGTACAACTCGCATCGAACTGTCGGGATATGACGAATAGCAGTGTATATACGTTCAATGAAATATTGAATCCTGAATATGCTGTACTGCAGCAACATTGCATTTGTCCTCGACCCGAGTTGACATAATGTAAACAGGAGCAGGTGCGCTGTATTTGGCAGGGAATGTGGTGTATCACGCGCATCGAATTGTCGTGATATGACCAATTGCAGTGTAGATACATTCAATGAAATATTGAATCCTGAATGTGCTGTACTGCAAAAACATTGCATTTTTCCTTGACCCGAGTTGACATAATGTAAACAGGAGCAGGTGCGCTGTATTTGGTTGGGAATGTGGAGTATCACGCGTACCGAATTGTCGTGATATGACCAATAGCAGTGTAGATACATTCAATGAAGTATTGAATCCTGAATATGCAGTACTACAACAACATTGCAATTGTCCTCGACCCGAGTTGACATAATGTAAACAGGAGCAGGTGCGCTGTATTTGGCGGCAAATGAGGAGTACATCGCGCATAGATTTGTCGAGATACCACGAATAGCAGCGGAGATACGTTTTAATAAATACTTGAACCTAATATGGTAAACTGCAATTACAATGTATTTAACAGGCCACAGAGTTGACAATGCGCAAACCGGCTGATGTGCGTAGTATTTGGCAGCGAATGAGGAGTTTAACGCGCATCGAACTGTCAGGATATCACCAATAGCAGTGTATATACGTTCAATGAAATATTGAATCCCGAATATCCTGTACTGCAAAAACATTGGATTTGTCCTCGACCGGAGTTGACATAATGTAAACAAGAACAGGTGCGCTGTATTGGGTAGGAAATGTGGAGTATTACGCGCATCGAATTGTCGTGATATGACCAATAGCAGCGTATATACGTTCAATGAAATTTTGAATCCTGAATATGCTGTACTGCAGCAAAATTGCATTTGTCCTCGACCCGAGTTGAGATAATGTAAACAGGAGCAGGTGCGCTGTGTTTGGCAGGGAATTTGGAGTACAACTCGCTTCGAATTGTCGTGATATGACCAATAGCAATATAGATACATTCAATGAAGTATTGAATCCTGAATATGCAGTACTACAAAAACGTTGCATTTGTCCTCAACCCAAGTTGATATAAAGTAAACAGGGGCAGGTATGCTGTATTTGGCGGCAACTGTAGAGCATAACGCGCATCGAATTGTAGGCATACCACCAATATCACCGGAGATCCGTTTAATTGAATACTTAAGCCTGCATATGCAAAACTACAATTACAATGAATTACTCAGGGACCTGAGTTGACATAGCGCACAGTGGCTGATTTGCGCTCTATCAGGCAGCAAGCGTGCTGTATACCGCGCATCGAATTGACGAGATATCACCAATAGCAGTGTAGATCCGTCAAATGAAATATTGAATCCTGAATGTGCTGTACTGCAAAAACTTTGCATTTGTCCTTGACCCGAGTTGACATAATGTAAACAGGAGCAGGTGCGCTGTATTTGCCAGGGAATGTGGAGTATAACGCGCTTCGAATTGTCGGGATATCACGAATAGCAGTGTATATACGTTCAATAAAATATTGAATCCTGAATTTCCTCTACTGCAAAAACGTTGGATTTGTCCTCGACCCGAGTTGACATAATGTACACATGAGCAGGTGCGCTGTATTTGGCGGCAACTGTGGAGCATAACGCGCATCGAATTGTAGGCATACCACCAATAGCACTGGAGATACGTTCAATTGAATACTTAGGCCTAAATATGCAAAACTACAATTACAATGAATTAGGCAGGGACCGGATTTGGCATAGCGCAAAGTGGCAGATTTGCGCTCTATTTGGCAGCCACTGTGAGGTATACCGCGCATGGAATGGACGAGATATCACAAATAGCAGTGTAGATCTGTTCAATGAAATATTGTATCCCGAATGTGCTGTACTCCAAAAACATTGCATTTTTCCTTGACCCGAGTTGACATAATGTAAACAGGAGCAGGTGTGCCGTATTTGGCAGGAAATGCGTAGTTTCACGCGCATCGAATTGTCGGGATATCACCAATAGCAGTGTATATACGTTCAATGAAGTATTTAATCCAGTATATGCAGTACTACAAAAACGTTGCATTTGTCCTCGACCCAAGTTGATATAATGTAAACAGGAGCAGGTGCGCTGTATTTGGCGGCAAATGAGGAGTATATCGCGCATAGATTTGTCGAGATACCACGAATAGCAGCGGAGATACGTTTTAATAAATACTTGAGCGTAACATGATAATCTGCAATTACAATGTATTTGACAGGGCACAGAGTTGACAATGCGCAAACCGGCTGATCTGCGTAGTATTTGGCAGCAAATGAGGAGTACAACGCCCATCGAATTGTCAGGATATCACTAATGGCAGTGTATATACGATCAATGAAATATTGAATCCTGAATATACTGAACGGCAAAAACATTGGATATGTCCCCGACCCGAGTTGACATAATGTAAACAGGAGCAGGTGCGCTGTTTGGCGGCAGCTGTGGAGCATAACGCGCATCGAATTGTAGGCATACCACCTATAGCACCGGAGATACGTTTAATTGAATACATAAGCCTAAATATGCAAAAATACAATTGCAATGAAATCGGCACGGACCTGAGTTTACAAAGTGGCTGATTTGCGCTCTATTTGGTAGCAACTGTGCGGCATACCGCGCATCGAATTGACGAGATATCACAAATAGCAGTGTAGGTCTGTTCAATGAAATATTGATTCCTGAATATGCTTTACTGCAACAACATTGCAATTGTCCTCGACCCCAGTTGACTTAATGTAAACAGGAGCAGGTCCGCTTTATTTGGCGGCAAATGAGGAGTATAACGCGCATAGATTTGTCAAGATATCACTAATAGCAGTGTATATACGATCAATGAAATATTGAATCCTGAATATCCTGTACTGCAAAATCATTGGATTTGTCCTCGACCCGAGTTGACATAATGTAAACAGGAGCAGGTGCGCCGTATTTGGCAGGAACAGTGGAGTATCACGCGCATCGAATTGACGAGATATCACCATTAGCAGTGTAGATCCGTTCAATGAAATATTGAATCCTGAATATGCAGTACTACAACAACATTGCATTTGTCTTCGACCCCAGTTGACATAATGTGAACAGGAGCAGGTCCCCCGTATTTGGCGGCAAATGATGAGTATAACGCGCTTAGATTTGTCGACATACCACGAATAGCAGCGGAGATACGTTTAAATAAATATTTGAGCCTAATATAATGAACTGCAATTTCAATGTATTTGACAGGACACAGAGTTGACAATGCGCCAACCGGCTGATGTACGTAGTATTCTGCAGCGAATGAGGAGTATAACGCGCATCGAATTGTCGGGATATCACCAATGGCAGTGTATGTACGTTCAATGAAATATTGAATCCTGAATATGGTGTACTGCAACAACATTGCAATCGTCTTCGACCCCAGTTGACATAATGCAAACAGGAGCAGGTGCGCTGTTTGGCGGCAGCTGTGGAGCATAACGCGCATCGAATTGTAGGCATACCACCTATAGCACCGGAGATACGTTTAATTGAATACATAAGCCTAAATATGCAAAAATACAATTGCAATGAATTCGGCACGGACCTGAGTTTACATAGCGCAAAGTGGCTGATTTGCGCTCTATTTGGTAGCAACTGTGCGGCATACCGCGCATCGAATTGACGAGATATCACAAATAGCAGTGTAGGTCTGTTCAGTGAAATATTGATTCCTGAATATGCTGTACTGCAACAACATGGCATTTGTCCTCGATCCGAGTTGACATAATGTAAACAGAAGCAGGTTCGCTGTATTTGGCAGGGAATGTGGAGTATCACGCGCAACGAATTGTAGGTATACCACCAATAGCACCGGAGATACGTTTAATTGAATACTTAAGCCTGAATATGCAAAACTACAATTAGAATGAATTAGGCAGGGACCTGAGTTGACATAGCGCACAGTGGCTGATTTGCGCTCTATTTGGCAGCAAGTGTGCGGTATACCGCGCATCGAATTGACGAAATATCACCAATAGCAGTGTAGAAAATTTCAATGGAGTATTGATTCCTGAATATGCAGTACAGCAATAGCATTGGATTTGACCTCGATCCGAGATTACTTAATGTAAACAGTTGCAAGTGCGCTCTATTTGGCAGCAAATGTGGAGTTTAACGCGTATCGAACTATCGAGATGTCTGGAATAGGAACTGGAATACGCTCAAATGAATATTTAAAACTGAATATGCAAAACAGGAATAACGCTGTATTTGATAGGGCACAGAGTTGACATTGCGCAAACTGGTTGCTGTGCGCTATTTCTTGCGGCAAATGTGCGGGGTAGCGCGCATCGAATTGTCGACATATCACCAATAGTAGTACAGATTCGTTCAATTGATAATTGAAGCCTGGATAAGCAGCATAGCAATAACATTGGATTTGACCTCGACCCGAGTTGGCAAAATGTAAACGGGAGCATGTGCGCTGTATTTGGCAGCAGATGTGGCGTGTAAAGCGCTTCGACTTGTCGACATACCACCAATAGCGACGGAGACACGTTTAATTAAATATTTCCGGTAGAATATTTTAAAACGGCAATTACGCTGGATTTGACAGGACACAGAGTTGACATTGAGTAAACCGGTTGATGTGCGCTGTATTTGGCAGCATCTGTGGAGTAGAACGCGCATAGAATTTTCTTCGTATCTCCAATCGAAACGAAGCAACGTTCAATTGAATATTGAAGGCTGAATATAAAGTACTGCAATAACATTGGATTTGACCTCGACCCGATTTGACATAATGTAAACTGGAGGCAGCTCCGCTAAATTTCGCAGCGAATGAGGAGTTTAACGCTCAACTACTTGTCTAGATATCACCAATAACAGTGCGGATACGTTTAATTGAGTATTTAACACAGACTCTGCAAAATTGCAATTACGCTGCACTTGACAGGGCCCAGAGTTGACATAGGGCAAACCGAATGACGTGCGCTGAATTTGGCCGCATATGTGGAGTAACGCACGTCGAATTGTCGAGATTTCACCAATAGCAGTGTATAAACAATTAAGGGAATATTGAATCCTGAATATGCAGTACAGCAATAACATTGGATTTGACCATGACCCGACTTGATATAATATAAACAGGAGCAGGTGCGCTATATGCGAGAGCAAGTGTGGAGTAGAACGCGCATGGAATTGAATGACGCGCGCTGTATTTGGCAGCATATGTGGAGTGGAACGCGCATAGAATTGTTGAGACATCTGGAATAAAATCTGAGATCAGCGCATTTGAATATTTCTAGCAGAATTGTACGCATACCACCAATAACACAGGACCCAGGTTTAATTGAATACATAAGCCTAAATAAGCAAAACCACAATTACAATAAATTATGCAGGGACCTGAGTTGACATAGCGCAAAGTGGCTGATTTACGCTCTATTCGGCAGCCACTGTGCGGTATAACGCGCATCGAATTGTCGGGATATCACCAATAGCAGTGTAGATCCGTTCAATGAAATATTGAATCCTGAATATCCTGTACTTGCAGCAACATTGCATTTGCCCTCGATACGTGTTCACATAATGTAAACAGGAGCAGGTGCGCTGTATTTGGCAGAAAATGTGGAGTATCATGCGCATCGAATTGTCGGGATATCACCATGGCAGTGTATATACGTTCAATGAAAGGTTGAATCCTGTATATGCTGTACTGCAACAACATAGCATTTGCCCTCGATACGTGTTGACATAATGTAAACAGGAGCAGGTGCGCTGTATTTGGCGGCAAATGACGAGTATAACGCGCATAGATTTGTCGACATACCGCGAATAGCAGCGGAGATACGTTTAAATGAATACTTGAGCCTAATATGATAAACTGCAATTACAATGTATTTAGCAGAACACAGAGTTGACAATGCGAAAACCGGCTGATGTGCGTAGTATTTGGCAGCGAATAAGGAGTATAACGCGCATCGAATTGTCGGGATTTCACCAATAGCAGTGTAGAAAATTTCAATGGAATATTGATTCCTGAATATGCAGTACAGCAATAGCATTGGATTTGACCTCAATCCGAGATTACTTAATGTAAACAGTTGCAAGTGCGCTCTATTTGGCAGCAAATGTGGAGTATCATGCGCATCGAATTGTCGGGATATCACCATGGCAGTGTAGATCCGTTCAATGAAATATTGAATCCTGAATATCCTGTACTTGCAGCAACATTGCATTTGTCCTCGACCCGAGTTGACATAATGTAAACAGGAGCAGGTGCGCCGTATTTGGCAGGAAATGTAGAGTATCACGGGCATCGAATTGTCGGGATATCAACAATGGCAGTGTGTATACGTTCAATGAAGTATTGAATACGGTATATGCTGTACTGCAAAAACAATGCATTTGTCCTCGACCACAATTGACACACTGTAAACAAGAGCAGGTGCGCTGGATTAGGCTGGGTATGTGGAGCATCACGTGCATCGAATTGTCGTGATAGGACCAATAGCAGTGTAGATACATTCAATGAAGTATTGAATCCTGAATATGCAGTACTTCAACTTCATTGCATTGGTCCTCGACCCGAGTTGATATAATGTAAACAGGAGCAGGTGCGCTGTATTTGGCAGGAAATGTGGAGCATAACGCGCATCGAATTGTCGTGATATGACCAATAGCAGTGTAGATACATTCAATGAAGTACTGAATCCTGAATATGCAACACTACAGCAACATTGCATTTGTCCTCGACCCGAGTTGACATAATGTAAACAGGAGCAGGTGCACCGTATTGGGCAGGAAATGAGGAGTATAACGCGCATAGATTTGTCGAGATACCACGAATAGCAGCGGAGATACGTTTAAATAAATACTTGAACCTAATATGATAAACTGCAATTACAATGCATTTGACAGGCCACAGAGTGGACAATGGGCAAACCGGCTGTTGTGCGTAGTATTTGGCAGCGAATGAGGAGTTATAACGCGCACCGAACTGTCAGGATATCACCAATAGCAGTGTATATACGTTCAATGAAATATTGAATCCCGAATATCCTGTACTGCAAAAACATTGGATTTGTCCTCGACCCGAGTTGACATAATGTAAACAGGAGCAGGTGTGCCGTTTATGGCAGGAAATGTGTAGTATCACGCGCATCGAATTGTCGGGATATCACCAATAGCAGTGTATATACGTTCAATGAAGTATTTAATCCTGTATATGCTGTACTGCAAAAACAATGCATTTGTCCTCGAACACAGTTGACACAATGCAAACAAGAACAGGTGCGCTGTATTGGGCAGGAAATGTGGAGTATCACGCGCATCGAATTGTCGTGATATGACCAATAGCAGCGTATATACGTTCAATGAAATCTTGAATCCTGAATATGCTGTACTGCAGCAACATTGCATTTGATCTCATCCCGAGTTGAGATAATGTAAACAGGAACAGGTGCGCTGTGTTTGGCAGGGAATGTGGAGTACAACTCGCTCCGAATTGTCATGATATGACCAATAGCAATGTAGATACATTCAATGAAGTATTGAATCCTGAATATGCAGTACTACAAAAACGTTGCATTTGTCCTCAACCCAAGTTGATATAAAGTAAACAGGGGCAGGTGCGCTGTATTTGGCCGCAACTGTGGAGCATAACGCGCATCGAATTGTAGGCATACCACCAATAGCACCGGAGATCCGTTTAATTGAATACTTAGGACTAAATATGCTAAACTACAATTACAATGAATTGGGCAGGGACCTGAGTTGACATAGCGCAGAGTGGCTGATTTGCGCTCTATTTGGCAGCAACTGTGCGGTATACCGCGCATCGAATTGGCGAGATATCACAATTAGCAACGTAGATGCGTTCAATGAAATATTGAATCCTTAATATGCAGTACTACAAAAACATTGCATTTGTCTTCGACCCCAGTTGACATAATGTGAACAGGAGCAGTTCCCCTGTATTTGGCGGCAAATGAGGAGTATAACGCGCATAGATTTGTCGACATATCACTAATAGCAGCGGAGAGACGTTTAAATAAATACTTGAGCCTAACATGATAATCTGCAATTACAATGCATTTGACAGGACAGAGAGATGACAATGCGCAAACCGGCTGATCTGCGTAGTATTTGGCAGCCAATGAGGTGTACAACGCGCATCGAATTGTCAGGATATCACTAATGGCAGTGTATATACGTTCAATGAAATATTGAATCCTGAATATGCTGTACTGCAGCAACATTGCATTTGTCCTCGACCCGAGTTGACATAATGTAAACAGGAGCAGGTGCGCTGTATTTGGCAGGGAACGTGGAGTATCACGCGCATCGAATTGCCGAGATATCACCAATAGCAGTGTATATACGTTCAATGAAATATTGAATCCCGTATATGCTGTACTGCAACAACATTGCATTTGTCCTCGACCCGAGTTGACATAATGTAAACAGGAGGAGGTGCGCTGTATTTGGCGGCAAATGAGGAGTATAGCGCGCATAGATTTGTCGACATACCACGAATAGCAGCGGTGATACGTTTAAATAAATACTTGACCCTAATACGATGAACTGCGATTACAAAGTATTTGACATGACACAGAGTTGACAATGCGTAAACCGGCTGATGTGCGTAGTATTTGGCAGCGAATGAGGAGTACAACGCGCATCGAATTGTCGGGATATCACAAATAGCAGTGTAGAAAATTTCAATGGAATATTGATTCCTGAATATGCAGTACAGCAATAGCATTGGATTTGACCTCGATCCGAGATTACTTAATGTAAACAGTTGCAAGTGCGCTCTATTTGGCAGCAAATGTGGAGTTTAACGCGTATCGAACTATCGAGATGTCTGGAATAGAAACTGGAATACGCTCAAATGAATATTTAAAACTGAATATGCAAAACAGGAATAACGCTGTATTTGATAGGGCACAGAGTTGACATTGCGCAAACTGGTTGCTGTGCGCTATTTCTTGCAGCAAATGTGCGGGACAGCGCACATCGAATTGTCGACATTTCACCAATAGTAGTACAGATTCGTTCAATTGATAATTGAAGCCTGGATAAGCAGCATAGCAATAACATTGGATTAGACCTCGACCCGAGTTGGCAAAATGTAAACGGGAGCATGTGCGCTAAATTTCGCAGCGAATGAGGAGTTTAACGCTCAACCACTTGTCTAGATATCACCAATAACAGTGCGGATACGTTTAATTGAGTATTTAACACAGACTCTGCAAAATTGCAATTACGCTGCACTTGACAGGGCCCAGAGTTGACATAGGGCAAACCGAATGACGTGCGCTGAATTTGGCCGCATATGTGGAGTAACGCACGTCGAATTGTCGAAATTTCACCAATAGCAGTGTATAAACAATTAAGGGAATATTGAATCCTGAATATGCAGTACAGCAATAACATTGGATTTGACCATGACCCGAGTTGATATAATTTAAACAGGAGCAGGTGCGCTATATACGAGAGCAAGTGTGGAGTAGAACGCGCATCGAATTGAATGACGCGCGCTGTATTTGGCAGCGAATGAGGAGTATAACGCGCATCGAATTGTCGGGATATCACCAATAGCAGTGTATATACGTTCAATGAAATATTGAATCCTGAGTATGCAGTACTACAAGAACATTGCATTTGTCTTCGACACCAGTTGACATAATATAAACAGGAGCAGGCCCGCTGTATTTGGCGGAAAATGAGGAGTATAACGCGCATAGATTTGTCGACATACCACGAATAGCAGCGGAGATACGTTTAAATAAAAATTTGAGCCTAATATGATAAACTGCAATTGCAATGTATTTGACAGGACACAGAGTTGATAATGCGCAAACCGGCTGATGTGCGTAGTATTCTGCAGCGAATGAGGAGTATAACGCGCATCGAATTGTCGGGATATCACCAATTGCAGGATATGTACGTTCAATGAAATATTGAATCCTGAATGTGGTGTACTGCAACAACATTGCAATTGTCTTCGACCCCAGTTGACATAATGTAAACAGGAGCAGGTGCGCTGTATTTGGCAGGTAATGTGGAGTATCACGCGCATGGAATTGTCGGGATATCACCAATAGCAGTGTATATACGTTCAATGAAATATTGAATCCTGAATATGCAGTACTACAAAAACATTGCATTTGTCTTCGACCCCAGTTGACATAATGTGAACAGGAGCAGTTCCCCTGTATTTGGCGGCAAATGAGGAGTATAACGCGCATAGATTTGTCGACATATCACTAATAGCAGCGGAGAGACGTTTAAATAAATACTTGAGCCTAACATGATAATCTGCAATTACAATGCATTTGACAGGACAGAGAGTTGACAATGCGCAAACCGGCTGATCTGCGTAGTATTTGGCAGCCAATGAGGAGTACAACGCGCATCGAATTGTCAGGATATCACTAATGGCAGTGTATATACGATCAATGAAATATTGAATCCTGAATATCCTGAACGGCAAAAACATTGGATTTGTCCCCGACCCGAGTTGACATAATGTAAACAGGAGCAGGTGCGCTGTTTGGCGGCAGCTGTGGAGCATAACGCGCATCGAATTGTAGGCATACCACCTATTGCACCGGAGATACGTTTAATTGAATACATAAGCCTAAATACGCAAAAATTCAAATGCAATGAATTAGGCAGGGACCTTAGTTTTCATAGCGCAAAGTGGCTGATTTGCGCTCTATTTGGTAGCAACTGTGCGGCATACCGCGCATCGAATTGACGAGATATCACAAATAGCAGTGTAGGTCCTTTCAATGAAATATTGATTCCTGAATATGCTTTACTGCAACAACATTGCAATTGTCCTCGACCCCAGTTGACTTAATGTAAACAGGAGGAGGTCCGCTTTATTTGGCGGCAAATAAGGAGTATAACGTGCTTAGATTTGTCAGGATATCACCAGTGGCAGTGTATGTACGTTCAATGAAATATTGAATCCTGAATATCGTGAACGGCAAAAACATTGGATTTGTCCCCGACCCGAGTTGACATAATGTAAACAGGAGCAGGTGTGCCGTTTTTACCAGGAAATGTGTAGTATCACGCGCATCGAATTGTCGGGATATCACCAATAGCAGTGTATATACGTTCAATGAAGTATTTAATCCTGTATATGCTGTACTGCAAAAACAATGCATTTGTCCTCGAACACAGTTGACACAATGCAAACAAGAACAGGTGCGCTGTGTTTGGCAGGGAATGTGGAGTACAACTCGCTCCGAATTGTCATGATATGACCAATAGCAATGTAGATACATTCAATGAAGTATTGAATCCTGAATATGCAGTACTACAAAAACGTTGCACTTGTCCTCAACCCAAGTTGATATAAAGTAAACAGGGGCAGGTGCGCTGTATTTGGCCGCAACTGTGGAGCATAACGCGCATCGAATTGTAGGCATACCACCAATAGCACCGGAGATCCGTTTAATTGAATACTTAGGACTAAATATGCTAAACTACAATTACAATGAATTGGGCAGGGACCTGAGTTGACATAGCGCACAGTGGCTGATTTGCGCTCTATTTGGCAGCAACTGTGCGGTATACCGCGCATCGAATTGGCGAGATATCACAATTAGCAATGTAGATGCGTTCAATGAAATATTGAATCCTTACTATGCAGTACTACAAAAACATTGCATTTGTCTTCGACCCCAGTTGACAAAATGTGAACAGGAGCAGTTCCCCTGTATTTGGCGGCAAATGAGGAGTATAACGCGCATAGATTTGTCGACATATCACTAATAGCAGCGGAGAGACGTTTAAATAAATACTTGAGCCTAACATGATAATCTGCAATTACAATGCATTTGACAGGAAGGAGAGTTGACAATGCGCAAACCGGCTGATCTGCGTAGTATTTGGCAGCCAATGAGGTGTACACCGCGCATCGAATTGTCAGGATATCACTAATGGCAGTGTATGTACGATCAATGAAGTATTGAATCCTGAATATCCTGACCGGCAAAAACATTGGATTTGTCCCCGACCCGAGTTGACATAATGTAAACAGGAGCAGGTGCGCTGTTTGGCGGCAGCTGTGGAGCATAACGCGCATCGAATTGTAGGCATACCACCTATAGCACCGGAGATACGTTTAATTGAATACATAAGCCTAAATACGCAAAAATTCAAATGCAATGAATTAGGCAGGGACCTTAGTTTTCATAGCGCAAAGTGGCTGATTTGCGCTCTATTTGGTAGCAACTGTGCGGCATACCGCGCATCGAATTGACGAGATATCACAAATAGCAGTGTAGGTCCTTTCAATGAAATATTGATTCCTGAATATGCTTTACTGCAACAACATTGCAATTGTCCTCGACCCCAGTTGACTTAATGTAAACAGGAGGAGGTCCGCTTTATTTGGCGGCAAATAAGGAGTATAACGCGCATAGATTTGTGAGGATATCACCAATGGCAGTGTATGTACGTTCAATGAAATATTGAATCCTGAATATCGTGAACGGCAAAAACATTGGATTTGTCCCCGACCCGAGTTGACATAATGTAAACAGGAGCAGGTGTGCCGTTTTTACCAGGAAATGTGTAGTATCACGCGCATCGAATTGTCGGGATATCACCAATAGCAGTGTATATACGTTCAATGAAGTATTTAATCCTGTATATGCTGTACTGCAAAAACAATGCATTTGTCCCCGAACACAGTTGACACAATGCAAACAAGAACAGGTGCGCTGTGTTTGGCAGGGAATGTGGAGTACAACTCGCTCCGAATTGTCATGATATGACCAATAGCAATGTAGATACATTCAATGAAGTATTGAATCCTGAATATGCAGTACTACAAAAACGTTGCACTTGTCCTCAACCCAAGTTGATATAAAGTAAACAGGGGCAGGTGCGCTGTATTTGGCCGCAACTGTGGAGCATAACGCGCATCGAATTGTAGGCATACCACCAATAGCACCGGAGATCCGTTTAATTGAATACTTAGGACTAAATATGCTAAACTACAATTACAATGAATTGGGCAGGGACCTGAGTTGACATAGCGCACAGTGGCTGATTTGCGCTCTATTTGGCAGCAACTGTGCGGTATACCGCGCATCGAATTGGCGAGATATCACAATTAGCAATGTAGATGCGTTCAATGAAATATTGAATCCTTACTATGCAGTACTACAAAAACATTGCATTTGTCTTCGACCCCAGTTGACAAAATGTGAACAGGAGCAGTTCCCCTGTATTTGGCGGCAAATGAGGAGTATAACGCGCATAGATTTGTCGACATATCACTAATAGCAGCGGAGAGACGTTTAAATAAATACTTGAGCCTAACATGATAATCTGCAATTACAATGCATTTGACAGGAAGGAGAGTTGACAATGCGCAAACCGGCTGATCTGCGTAGTATTTGGCAGCCAATGAGGTGTACAACGCGCGTCGAATTGTCAGGATATCACTAATGGCAGTGTATGTACGATCAATGAAGTATTGAATCCTGAATATCCTGACCGGCAAAAACATTGGATTTGTCCCCGACCCGAGTTGACATAATGTAAACAGGAGCAGGTGCGCTGTTTGGCGGCAGCTGTGGAGCATAACGCGCATCGAATTGTAGGCATACCACCTATAGCACCGGAGATACGTTTAATTGAATACATAAGACTAAATACGCAAAAATTCAAATGCAATGAATTTGGCACGGACCTCAGTTTACATAGCGCAAAGTGGCTGATTTGCGCTCTATTTGGCAGCAACTGTGCGGCAATACCGCGCATCGAATTGACGAGATATCACAAATAGCAGTGTAGGTCTGTTCAATGAAATATTGATTCCTGAATATGCTTTACTGCAACAACATTGCAACTGTCCTCGACTCCAGTTGACTTAATGTAACCAGGAGCAGGTGCGCTGTATTTGTCGGCAAATGGGGAGTATAACGCGCATAGATTTTTCGACATACCACGAATAGCAGCGGAGACACGTTTAAATAAATACTTGAGCCTAATATGATAAACTGCAATTACAATGTATTTGTCGGGACACAGAGTTGACAATGCCCACACTCTCTGATGTGCGTAGCATTTGGCAGCGAATGAGGAGTATAACGCGCTTCAAATTGCCGGGATATCACCAATAGCAGTGTAGATACATTCAACGAAGTATTGAATCCTGAATATGCAGTACTACAACAACATTGGATTTGTCCTCGACCCGAGTTGACATAATGTAAACAGGAGCAGGTATGCCGTATTTGGCAGGAAACGTGTAGTACCACGCTCATCGAATGGCCGGGATATAACCAAAAACAGTGTATATACGTTCAATGAAGTATTGAATCCGGTATATGCTGTACTGCAAAAACAATGCATTTGTCCACGACCACGGTTGACACAATGTAAACAAGAGCAGGTGCGCTGTATTTGGCAGGGAATGTGGTGTATCACGCGCATCGAATTGTCGTGATATGACCAATTGCAGTGTAGATACATTCAATGAAGTATTAAATCCTGAATATGCAACACTACAGCAACATTGCATTTGTCCTCGACCCGAGTTGACATAATGTAAACAGGAGCAGGTGCGCCGTATTGGTCAGGAAATATGGAGTATCACGCGCATCGAATTGTCGTGATATGACCGATAGCAGTGTAGATACATTCATTGAAGTATTGAATCCTGAATATGCAGTACTACAAAATCGTTGCATTTGTCCTCGACCCAAGTTGATATAATGTAAACAGGGGCAGGTGCGCTGTATTTGGCGGCAACTGTGCGGTATACCGCGCATCGAATTGACGAGATATCACAAATAGCAGTGTAGATCCGTTCAATGCAATATCGAATCCTGAATGTGCTGTACTGCAAAAACATTGCATTTTTCCTTGACCCGAGTTGAAGTAATGTAAACAGGAGCAGGTGCGCTGTATTTGGATGGGAATGTGGAGTATCACGCGCACCGATTGTCGTGATATGACCAATAGCAGTGTAGATACATTCAATGAAGAATTGAATCCTGAATATGCAGTACTACAACTACATTGCAATTCTCCTCGACCCGGGTTGACATAATGTAATCAGGAGCAGGTCCGCTGTATTTGGCGGCAAATGAGGAGTATAACGCGCATAGATTTGTCGACATACTACTAATAGCAGCGTAGATACGTTTAAATAAATACTTGAGCCTAATATGATAAACTGCAATTACAACGTATTTGACAGGACACAGAGTTGACAATGCGCAAACCGGCTGTTCCGCGTAGTATTCGCCAGGGAATGTGGAGTATCACGCGCATCGAATTGTCAGGATATCACCAATAGCAGTGTATATACGTTCAATGAAATATTGAATCCTGAATATCCTGTACTGCAAAAACATTGGATTTGTCCTCGACCCCAGTTGACATAATGTAAACAGGAGCAGGTCCGCTGTATTTGGCGGCAAATGAGGAGTATAACGCGCATAGATTTGTCGACATACCACTAATAGCAGCGGAGATACGTTTAAATAAATACTTGAGCCTAATATGATAATCTGCAATTACAATGTATTTGACAGGACACAGAGTTGACAATGCGCAAACCGGCTGATCTGCGTAGTATTTGGCAGCGAATGAGGAGTACTACGCGCATCGAATTGTCAGGATATCACTGATAGCAGTGTATATACGATCAATGAAATATTGAATCCTGAATATCCTGTACTGCAAAAACATTGGATTTGTCCTTGACCCGAGTTGACATCATGTAAACAGGAGCAGGTCCGCTGTATTTGGCGGCAAATGAGGAGTATAACGCGCATAGATTTGTCGACATACCACCTATAGCACCGGAGATACGTTTAATTTGAATACATAAGCCTAAATATGCAAAAATACAATTACAATGAATTTGGCACGGACCTGAGTTTGCATAGCTCAAAGTGGCTGATTTGCGCTCTATTTGGCAGCAACTGTGCGGCATACCGCGCATCGAATTGACGAGATATCACAAATAGCTGTGTAGGTCTGTTCAATGAAATATTGATTCCTAAATATGCTGTACTGCAAAAACATTGCAATTGTCCTCGACCCCAGTTGACATCATGTAAACAGGAGCAGGTCCGCTGTATTTGGCGGCAAATGAGGAGTATAACGCGCATAGATTTGTCGACATACCACTAATAGCAGCGGAGATACGTTTAAATAAATACTTGAGCCTAATATGATAAACTGCAATTTCAACGTATTTGACAGGACACAGAGTTGACAATGCGCAAACCGGCTGTTCCGCGTAGTATTTGCCAGGGAATGTGGAGTATCACGCGCATCGAATTGTCGGGATATCACCAATAGCAGTGTATATACGTTCAATGAAATGTTGAATCCTGAATATCCTGTACTGCAAAAACATTGCATTTGTCCTCGACCCCAGTTGACATAATGTAAACAGTAGCAGGTCCGCTGTATTTGGCGGCAAATGAGGAGTATAACGCGCATAGATTTGTCGACATACCACTAATAGCAGCGGAGATACGTTTAAATAAATACTTGAGCCTAATATGATAATCTGCAATTACAATGTATTTGACAGGACACAGAGTTGACAATGCGCAAACCGGCTGATCTGCGTAGTATTTGGCAGCGAATGAGGAGTACTACGCGCATCGAATTGTCAGGATATCACTGATAGCAGTGTATATACGATCAATGAAATATTGAATCCTGAATATCCTGTACTGCAAAAACATTGGATTTGTCCTCGACCCGAGTTGACATAATGTAAACAGGAGCAGGTGCGCTGTTTGGCGGCAGCTGTGGAGCATAACGCGCATCGAATTGTAGGCATACCACCTATAGCACCGGAGATACGTTTAATTTGAATACATAAGCCTAAATATGCAAAAATACAATTACAATGAATTTGGCACGGACCTGAGTTTGCATAGCGCAAAGTGGCTGATTTGCGCTCTATTTGGCAGCAACTGTGCGGCATACCGCGCATCGAATTGACGAGATATCACAAATAGCTGTGTAGGTCTGTTCAATGAAATATTGATTCCTAAATATGCTGTACTGCAAAAACATTGCAATTGTCCTCGACCCCAGTTGACATCATGTAAACAGGTGCAGGTCCGCTGTATTTGGCGGCAAATGAGCAGTATAACGCGCATAGATTTGTCGACATACCACTAATAGCAGCGGAGATACGTTTAAATAAATACTTGAGCCTAATATGATAAACTGCAATTACAATGTATTTGACGGGACACAGAGTTGACAATGCCCACACTCTCTGATGTGCGTAGCATATGGCAGCGAATGAGGAGTAAAACGCGCTTCAAATTGCCGGGATATCACCAATAGCAGTGTAGATACATTCAATGAAGTATTGAATCCTGAATATGCAGTACTACAAAAACATTGCATTTGTACTCGACCCGAGTTGACATAATGTAAACAATAGCACGTGCGCTGTATTTGGCAGAAAATGTCGGGTATAACGCGCATCGAGTTGTAGAGATACCACCAATAACAGCGAAAATAGGTTTAATTGAGTACTTAGGCCCAAATAGGCCAAACTGCAAATACAATGGATTCGACAGGATATAGAGTTGACATTGCGTAAACCGGTTAATGTGCTCTGTATTTGGCAGCAAATGTGGGGTATAACGCGCATCAAATTCTGGACTTACCACCAATAGCAGCGGAGATACGTTTAATTGAATACTTAATCCTAAATATGCTAAACTGCAATTCCAATGGATTTGACAGGGACACAGAGTTGATATTGCGCAAACCGGTTGATGTGCCTTGTATTTGGCAGCGAATGAGGAGTATAAGGCGCTTCGAATTGTCGAGATATCACCAATAGCAGTGTATATACGTTCAATGAAATATTGAATCCCGAATATGCTGTACTACAAAAACATTGCATATGTCCTCGACCCGAGTTGACATAATGTAAACAGGAGCAGGTGCGCTGTATTAGGCGGCAACTGTGAAGCATAACGCGCATCGAATTGTAGGCATACCACCTATAGCTCCGCAGATACGTTTAATTGAATACATAAGACTAAATATGCAAAAATACAATTACAATGAATTAGGCAGGGACCTGAGTTGACACAGCGCAAAGTGGCTGATATGCGCTCTATTTGGCAGCACTTGTGCGGTAAACCGCGCATCGAATTGACGAGATATCACAAACAGCAGTGTAGATCCGTTCAATGAAATATTGAATCCTGACTGTGCTGTACTGCCACAACATTGCAATTATCCTCGACTCCAGTTGACATAATGTAAACGGGAGCCCGTGCGCTGTATTTGGCGGCAAATGAGGAGTATAACGCGCATAGATTTGTCGACATACCACGAATAGCAACGGAGATACGTTTAAATAAATACTTGAGCCTAATATGATAAACTGCAATTACAATGTATTTGACAGGACACAGAGTTGACAATGCGCCAACCGGCTGATGTGCGTAGTATTCTGCAGAGAATGAGGAGTATAACGCTCATCGAATTGTCGGGATATCACCAATAGCAGTGTATGTACGTTCAATGAAATATTGAATCCTGAATATGGTGTACTGCAACAACATTGCAATTGTCTTCGACCCCAGTTGACATAATGTAAACAGGGGCATGTGCGCTGTATTTGGCGGCAACTGTGGAGCATAACGCGTATCGAATTGTAGGCATACCACCAATAGCACCGGAGATCCGTTTAATTGAATACTTAGGCCTAAGTATGCAAAACTACAATTACAATGAATTGGGCAGGGACCTGAGTTGACATAGCGCAAAGTGGCTGGTTTGCGCTCTATTTGTCAGCAACTGTGCGATATACCGCGCATCGAATTGACGAGATATCACAAATAGCAATGTGGATCCGTTCAATGAAATATCGAATCCTGAATGTGCTGAACTGCAAAAACATTGCATTTTTCCTCGACCCGAGTTGAAATAACGTAAACAGGAGCAGATGCGCTGTATTTGGTTGGGAATGTGGAGTATCACGCGCACCGATTGTCGGGATATGACCAATAGCAGTGTAGATACATTCAATGAAGAATTGAATCCTGAATATGCAGTACTACAACTACATTGCAAGTGTCCTCGACCCGAGTTGACATAATGTAAACAGGAGCAGGTCCGCTGTATTTGGCGGCAAATGAGGAGTATAACGCGCATAGATTTGTCGACATACTACTAATAGCAGCGGAGATACGTTTAAATAAATACTTGAGCCTAATATGATAAACTGCAATTACAATGTATTTGACGGGACACAGAGTTGACAATGCCCACACTCTCTGATGTGCGTAGCATATGGCAGCGAATGAGGAGTAAAACGCGCTTCAAATTGCCGGGATATCACCAATAGCAGTGTAGATAAATTCAATGAAGTATTGAATCCTGAATAAGCAGTACTACAACAACGTTGCATTTGTCCTCAACCCAAGTTGACATAGTGTAAACAGGGGCAGGTGCGCTATTTCGCGGCAACTGTGGAGCATAACGCGCATCGAATTGTAGGCATACCACCTCTAGCACCGGAGATACGTTTAATTGAATACTTAAGCCTGAATATGCAAAACTATAATTACAATGATTTAGGCAGGGACCTGAGTTGACATAGCGCAATGTAGCTGATTTGCGCTCTATTTGGCAGCAACTGTGCGGTATACCGCGCATCGAATTGACGAGATATCACAAATAGCAGTGTAGATTCATTCAATGAAGTATTGAATCCTGAATATGCAGTAATACAAAGCGTTGCATTTGTCCTCGACCCAAGTTGATACAATGTAAACAGGGGCAGGTGCGCTGTATTTGGCGGCAACTGTGGAGCATAACGCGCATCGAATTGTAGGCATACCACCAATAGCATCGGAGATACGTTTAATTGAATACTTGAGCCTGAATATGCAAAACTACAATTACAATGAATTAGGCAGGGGCCTGAGTTAACATAGCGCACAGTGGCTGATTTGCGCTCTACTTGGCAGCAAGTGTGCGGTATACCGCGCATCGAATTGACAAGATATCACCAATAGCAGTGTAGATCCCTTCAATGAAATATTGAATCCTGAATGTGCTGTACTGCAAAAACATTGCATTTGTCCTTGACCCGAGTTGACATAATGTAAACAGGAGCAGGTGCGCTGTATTTGGCAGGGAATGTGGAGTACATCTCGCTTCGAATTGTCGGGATATCACGAATAGCCGTGTACATACGTTCAAAGAAATATTGAATCCTGAATATGCTGTACTGCAGCAACGTTGCATTTGTCCCCGACCCGAGTTGACATAATGTAAACAGGAGCAGGTGCGTTGTATTTGGCAGGAAATGTGGAGTATCATGCGCATCGAATTGTCGGGATATCACCATGGATGTGTATATACGTTCAATTAAATATTGAATCCTGTATATGCTGTAATGCAACATCATGGCATTTGTCCTCGATCCGAGTTGACATAATGTTAACAGGAGCAGGTGCGCTGTATTTGGCAGGGAATGTGAAGTATAACGCGCATCGAATTGTAGGCATACCATCAATAGCACCGGAGATCCGTTTAATTGAATACTTAAGCCTAAATATGCAAAACTACAATTACAATGTGTTACGCCGCGCGACCCTCTACCTAGACCAGGTCATACACCGCGGGCCAGACGGACGCCAGATGTCCATTCATCCTTACGGCGGACCCCCATTAAGCATAAGGGCCCATCATAAATCCCAGTAATTTGCAAGCGAAGGTCCTTCAGACCCAACAAATAGCCTTTTTTAAATCGCCTTTTTTACGATTATTGTCTACTACGGCTTGACCCGGGAAAGTTAGTTTTTCTAACATACGATACAACTTTTCTTTTAATAGCCACTTTCTATCGAGGGCAGCTAAGACCCTTCCTAGGCCATCAACCTTCGTTTAACCAATTAACAACGAAGCCTACCTCCCTCACCCTCAGAGGCGAAACCGTCGCCAACAAATCCGATGGTCCTGTACGCTAGAAACACTCATCGCTAGCTTTCCTATGACACAACATCGTCGCTGTACCTCAGTTTATTATTAGTCTGGTCTGAGTCTCGACTCAGTCTCGTCTTGGTACTCTTCTCAAGTCAACTCAACTAACTCTACACGTCAAGCAATTGGAGTCTACATAAAGGATCCACGCAAGTCAGTCGGCATAATACATTCTCGTCCGCTACGACATCGACACCGAACTGGACTGTTTTGCTATCCGTCGTCCAGGCAACATCCTTCGCCCGGCTTACTCAGCCATCTTGTACTTACGCACCGACGTAGCTATCGTCCTTACAAGTGGTTAGAATAAACGGCGATTTGCAACTACTTACAACGTGTATATTCAATCAACCACCTCTGTTGTCCTAAACGAAACAGGGGAGCGACTACTTCGCGGCGTCGATTAACTGAATCGTAGCGAGAATTTACGCCTCTCGCTGAGGCGTATTCCTAGCGACCGCGTCTCTCCGCGGACGGTCGTAACACAATGAATTAGGCAGGGACCTGAGTTGACATAGCGCAAAGTGGCTGATTTGCGCTCTATTTGGCAGCAACTGTGCGGTATACCGCGCATCGAATTGACGAGATATCACAAATAGCAGTGTAGATTCATTCAATGAAGTATTGAATCCTGAATAAGCAGTACTACAACAACATTGGAATTGTCCTCGACCCGAGTTGACATAATGTAAACAGGAGCAGGTGCGCTGTATTTGGCGGCAAATGAGGAGTATAACGCGCATAGATTTGTCGACATACCACGAATAGCAGCGTAGATACGTTTAAATAAATAATTGAGCCTAATATGACAATCTGCAATTACAATGTACTTGACAGGACACAGAGTTGACAATGCGCAAACACTCTGATGAACGTAGTACTTGGCAGGGAATGCGGAGTACAACTCGCATCGAACTGTCGGGATATGACGAATAGCAGTGTATATACGTTCAATGAAATATTGAATCCTGAATATGCTGTACTGCAGCAACATTGCATTTGTCCTCGACCCGAGTTGACATAATGTAAACAGGAGCAGGTGCGCTGTATTTGGCAGGGAATGTGGTGTATCACGCGCATCGAATTGTCGTGATATGACCAATTGCAGTGTAGATACATTCAATGAATTATTGAATCCTGAATGTGCTGTACTGCAAAAACATTGCATTTGTCCTTGACCCGAGTTGACATAATGTAAACAGGAGCAGATGCGCTGTATTTGGTTGGGAATGTGGAGTATCACGCGTACCGAATTGTCGTGATATGACCAATAGCAGTGTAGATACATTCAATGAAGTATTGAATCCTGAAAATGCAGTACTACAACAACATTGCAATTGTCCTCGACCCGAGTTGACATAATGTAAACAGGAGCAGGTGCGCTGTATTTGGCGGCAAATGAGGAGTACATCGCGCATAGATTTGTCGAGATACCACGAATAGCAGCGGAGATACGTTTTAATAAATACTTGAACCTAATATGGTAAACTGCAATTACAATGTATTTAACAGGCCACAGAGTTGACAATGCGCAAACCGGCTGATGTGCGTAGTATTTGGCAGCGAATGAGGAGTTTAACGCGCATCGAACTGTCAGGATATCACCAATAGCAGTGTATATACGTTCAATGAAATATTGAATCCCGAATATCCTGTACTGCAAAAACATTGGATTTGTCCTCGACCGGAGTTGACATAATGTAAACAAGAACAGGTGCGCTGTATTGGGTAGGAAATGTGGAGTATTACGCGCATCGAATTGTCGTGATATGACCAATAGCAGCGTATATACGTTCAATGAAATTTTGAATCCTGAATATGCTGTACTGCAGCAAAATTGCATTTGTCCTCGACCCGAGTTGAGATAATGTAAACAGGAGCAGGTGCGCTGTGTTTGGCAGGGAATTTGGAGTACAACTCGCTTCGAATTGTCGTGATATGACCAATAGCAATATAGATACATTCAATGAAGTATTGAATCCTGAATATGCAGTACTACAAAAACGTTGCATTTGTCCTCAACCCAAGTTGATATAAAGTAAACAGGGGCAGGTATGCTGTATTTGGCGGCAACTGTAGAGCATAACGCGCATCGAATTGTAGGCATACCACCAATATCACCGGAGATCCGTTTAATTGAATACTTAAGCCTGCATATGCAAAACTACAATTACAATGAATTACTCAGGGACCTGAGTTGACATAGCGCACAGTGGCTGATTTGCGCTCTATCAGGCAGCAAGCGTGCTGTATACCGCGCATCGAATTGACGAGATATCACCAATAGCAGTGTAGATCCGTCAAATGAAATATTGAATCCTGAATGTGCTGTACTGCAAAAACTTTGCATTTGTCCTTGACCCGAGTTGACATAATGTAAACAGGAGCAGGTGCGCTGTATTTGCCAGGGAATGTGGAGTATAACGCGCTTCGAATTGTCGGGATATCACGAATAGCAGTGTATATACGTTCAATAAAATATTGAATCCTGAATTTCCTCTACTGCAAAAACGTTGGATTTGTCCTCGACCCGAGTTGACATAATGTACACATGAGCAGGTGCGCTGTATTTGGCGGCAACTGTGGAGCATAACGCGCATCGAATTGTAGGCATACCACCAATAGCACTGGAGATACGTTCAATTGAATACTTAGGCCTAAATATGCAAAACTACAATTACAATGAATTAGGCAGGGACCGGATTTGGCATAGCGCAAAGTGGCAGATTTGCGCTCTATTTGGCAGCCACTGTGAGGTATACCGCGCATGGAATGGACGAGATATCACAAATAGCAGTGTAGATCTGTTCAATGAAATATTGTATCCCGAATGTGCTGTACTCCAAAAACATTGCATTTTTCCTTGACCCGAGTTGACATAATGTAAACAGGAGCAGGTGTGCCGTATTTGGCAGGAAATGCATAGTTTCACGCGCATCGAATTGTCGGGATATCACCAATAGCAGTGTATATACGTTCAATGAAGTATTTAATCCAGTATATGCAGTACTACAAAAACGTTGCATTTGTCCTCGACCCAAGTTGATATAATGTAAACAGGAGCAGGTGCGCTGTATTTGGCGGCAAATGAGGAGTATATCGCGCATAGATTTGTCGAGATACCACGAATAGCAGCGGAGATACGTTTTAATAAATACTTGAGCGTAACATGATAATCTGCAATTACAATGTATTTGACAGGGCACAGAGTTGACAATGCGCAAACCGGCTGATCTGCGTAGTATTTGGCAGCAAATGAGGAGTACAACGCCCATCGAATTGTCAGGATATCACTAATGGCAGTGTATATACGATCAATGAAATATTGAATCCTGAATATACTGAACGGCAAAAACATTGGATATGTCCCCGACCCGAGTTGACATAATGTAAACAGGAGCAGGTGCGCTGTTTGGCGGCAGCTGTGGAGCATAACGCGCATCGAATTGTAGGCATACCACCTATTGCACCGGAGATACGTTTAATTGAATACATAAGCCTAAATATGCAAAAATACAATTGCAATGAAATCGGCACGGACCTGAGTTTACAAAGTGGCTGATTTGCGCTCTATTTGGTAGCAACTGTGCGGCATACCGCGCATCGAATTGACGAGATATCACAAATAGCAGTGTAGGTCTGTTCAATGAAATATTGATTCCTGAATATGCTTTACTGCAACAACATTGCAATTGTCCTCGACCCCAGTTGACTTAATGTAAACAGGAGCAGGTCCGCTTTATTTGGCGGCAAATGAGGAGTATAACGCGCATAGATTTGTCAAGATATCACTAATAGCAGTGTATATACGATCAATGAAATATTGAATCCTGAATATCCTGTACTGCAAAATCATTGGATTTGTCCTCGACCCGAGTTGACATAATGTAAACAGGAGCAGGTGCGCCGTATTTGGCAGGAAATGTGGAGTATCACGCGCATCGAATTGACGAGATATCACCATTAGCAGTGTAGATCCGTTCAATGAAATATTGAATCCTGAATATGCAGTACTACAACAATATTGCATTTGTCTTCGACCCCAGTTGACATAATGTGAACAGGAGCAGGTCCCCCGTATTTGGCGGCAAATGATGAGTATAACGCGCTTAGATTTGTCGACATACCACGAATAGCAGCGGAGATACGTTTAAATAAATATTTGAGCCTAATATAATGAACTGCAATTTCAATGTATTTGACAGGACACAGAGTTGACAATGCGCCAACCGGCTGATGTACGTAGTATTCTGCAGCGAATGAGGAGTATAACGCGCATCGAATTGTCGGGATATCACCAATGGCAGTGTATGTACGTTCAATGAAATATTGAATCCTGAATATGGTGTACTGCAACAACATTGCAATCGTCTTCGACCCCAGTTGACATAATGCAAACAGGAGCAGGTGCGCTGTTTGGCGGCAGCTGTGGAGCATAACGCGCATCGAATTGTAGGCATACCACCTATAGCACCGGAGATACGTTTAATTGAATACATAAGCCTAAATATGCAAAAATACAATTGCAATGAATTCGGCACGGACCTGAGTTTACATAGCGCAAAGTGGCTGATTTGCGCTCTATTTGGTAGCAACTGTGCGGCATACAGCGCATCGAATTGACGAGATATCACAAATAGCAGTGTAGGTCTGTTCAGTGAAATATTGATTCCTGAATATGCTGTACTGCAACAACATGGCATTTGTCCTCGATCCGAGTTGACATAATGTAAACAGAAGCAGGTTCGCTGTATTTGGCAGGGAATGTGGAGTATCACGCGCAACGAATTGTAGGTATACCACCAATAGCACCGGAGATACGTTTAATTGAATACTTAAGCCTGAATATGCAAAACTACAATTAGAATGAATTAGGCAGGGACCTGAGTTGACATAGCGCACAGTGGCTGATTTGCGCTCTATTTGGCAGCAAGTGTGCGGTATACCGCGCATCGAATTGACGAAATATCACCAATAGCAGTGTAGAAAATTTCAATGGAGTATTGATTCCTGAATATGCAGTACAGCAATAGCATTGGATTTGACCTCGATCCGAGATTACTTGATGTAAACAGTTGCAAGTGCGCTCTATTTGGCAGCAAATGTGGAGTTTAACGCGTATCGAACTATCGAGATGTCTGGAATAGAAACTGGAATACGCTCAAATGAATATTTAAAACTGAATATGCAAAACAGGAATAACGCTGTATTTGATAGGGCACAGAGTTGACATTGCGCAAACTGGTTGCTGTGCGCTATTTCTTGCAGCAAATGTGCGGGGTAGCGCGCATCGAATTGTCGACATATCACCAATAGTAGTACAGATTCGTTCAATTGATAATTGAAGCCTGGATAAGCAGCATAGCAATAACATTGGATTTGACCTCGACCCGAGTTGGCAAAATGTAAACGGGAGCATGTGCGCTGTATTTGGCAGCAGATGTGGCGTGTAAAGCGCTTCGACTTGTCGACATACCACCAATAGCGACGGAGACACGTTTAATTAAATATTTCCGGTAGAATATTTTAAAACGGCAATTACGCTGGATTTGACAGGACACAGAGTTGACATTGAGTAAACCGGTTGATGTGCGCTGTATTTGGCAGCATCTGTGGAGTAGAACGCGCATAGAATTTTCTTCGTATCTCCAATCGAAACGAAGCAACGTTCAATTGAATATTGAAGGCTGAATATAAAGTACTGCAATAACATTGGATTTGACCTCGACCCGATTTGACATAATGTAAACTGGAGGCAGCTCCGCTAAATTTCGCAGCGAATGAGGAGTTTAACGCTCAACTACTTGTCTAGATATCACCAATAACAGTGCGGATACGTTTAATTGAGTATTTAACACAGACTCTGCAAAATTGCAATTACGCTGCACTTGACAGGGCCCAGAGTTGACATAGGGCAAACCGAATGACGTGCGCTGAATTTGGCCGCATATGTGGAGTAACGCACGTCGAATTGTCGAGATTTCACCAATAGCAGTGTATAAACAATTAAGGGAATATTGAATCCTGAATATGCAGTACAGCAATAACATTGGATTTGACCATGACCCGACTTGATATAATATAAACAGGAGCAGGTGCGCTATATGCGAGAGCAAGTGTGGAGTAGAACGCGCATGGAATTGAATGACGCGCGCTGTATTTGGCAGCATATGTGGAGTGGAACGCGCATAGAATTGTTGAGACATCTGGAATAAAATCTGAGATCAGCGCATTTGAATATTTCTAGCAGAATTGTACGCATACCACCAATAACACAGGACCCAGGTTTAATTGAATACATAAGCCTAAATAAGCAAAACCACAATTACAATAAATTATGCAGGGACCTGAGTTGACATAGCGCAAAGTGGCTGATTTACGCTCTATTCGGCAGCCACTGTGCGGTATAACGCGCATCGAATTGTTGGGATATCACCAATAGCAGTGTAGATCCGTTCAATGAAATATTGAATCCTGAATATCCTGTACTTGCAGCAACATTGCATTTGCCCTCGATACGTGTTCACATAATGTAAACAGGAGCAGGTGCGCTGTATTTGGCAGAAAATGTGGAGTATCATGCGCATCGAATTGTCGGGATATCACCATGGCAGTGTATATACGTTCAATGAAAGGTTGAATCCTGTATATGCTGTACTGCAACAACATAGCATTTGCCCTCGATACGTGTTGACATAATGTAAACAGGAGCAGGTGCGCTGTATTTGGCGGCAAATGAGGAGTATAACGCGCATAGATTTGTCGACATACCGCGAATAGCAGCGGAGATACGTTTAAATGAATACTTGAGCCTAATATGATAAACTGCAATTACAATGTATTTAGCAGAACACAGAGTTGACAATGCGAAAACCGGCTGATGTGCGTAGTATTTGGCAGCGAATAAGGAGTATAACGCGCATCGAATTGTCGGGATTTCACCAATAGCAGTGTAGAAAATTTCAATGGAATATTGATTCCTGAATATGCAGTACAGCAATAGCATTGGATTTGACCTCAATCCGAGATTACTTAATGTAAACAGTTGCAAGTGCGCTCTATTTGGCAGCAAATGTGGAGTATCATGCGCATCGAATTGTCGGGATATCACCATGGCAGTGTAGATCCGTTCAATGAAATATTGAATCCTGAATATCCTGTACTTGCAGCAACATTGCATTTGTCCTCGACCCGAGTTGACATAATGTAAACAGGAGCAGGTGCGCCGTATTTGGCAGGAAATGTAGAGTATCACGGGCATCGAATTGTCGGGATATCAACAATGGCAGTGTGTATACGTTCAATGAAGTATTGAATACGGTATATGCTGTACTGCAAAAACAATGCATTTGTCCTCGACCACAATTGACACACTGTAAACAAGAGCAGGTGCGCTGGATTAGGCTGGGTATGTGGAGCATCACGTGCATCGAATTGTCGTGATAGGACCAATAGCAGTGTAGATACATTCAATGAAGTATTGAATCCTGAATATGCAGTACTTCAACTTCATTGCATTGGTCCTCGACCCGAGTTGATATAATGTAAACAGGAGCAGGTGCGCTGTATTTGGCAGGAAATGTGGAGCATAACGCGCATCGAATTGTCGTGATATGACCAATAGCAGTGTAGATACATTCAATGAAGTACTGGATCCTGAATATGCAACACTACAGCAACATTGCATTTGTCCTCGACCCGAGTTGACATAATGTAAGCAGGAGCAGGTGCACCGTATTGGGCAGGAAATGAGGAGTATAACGCGCATAGATTTGTCGAGATACCACGAATAGCAGCGGAGATACGTTTAAATAAATACTTGAACCTAATATGATAAACTGCAATTACAATGCATTTGACAGGCCACAGAGTGGACAATGGGCAAACCGGCTGTTGTGCGTAGTATTTGGCAGCGAATGAGGAGTTATAACGCGCACCGAACTGTCAGGATATCACCAATAGCAGTGTATATACGTTCAATGAAATATTGAATCCCGAATATCCTGTACTGCAAAAACATTGGATTTGTCCTCGACCCGAGTTGACATAATGTAAACAGGAGCAGGTGTGCCGTTTATGGCAGGAAATGTGTAGTATCACGCGCATCGAATTGTCGGGATATCACCAATAGCAGTGTATATACGTTCAATGAAGTATTTAATCCTGTATATGCTGTACTGCAAAAACAATGCATTTGTCCTCGAACACAGTTGACACAATGCAAACAAGAACAGGTGCGCTGTATTGGGCAGGAAATGTGGAGTATCACGCGCATCGAATTGTCGTGATATGACCAATAGCAGCGTATATACGTTCAATGAAATCTTGAATCCTGAATATGCTGTACTGCAGCAACATTGCATTTGATCTCATCCCGAGTTGAGATAATGTAAACAGGAGCAGGTGCGCTGTGTTTGGCAGGGAATGTGGAGTACAACTCGCTCCGAATTGTCATGATATGACCAATAGCAATGTAGATACATTCAATGAAGTATTGAATCCTGAATATGCAGTACTACAAAAACGTTGCATTTGTCCTCAACCCAAGTTGATATAAAGTAAACAGGGGCAGGTGCGCTGTATTTGGCCGCAACTGTGGAGCATAACGCGCATCGAATTGTAGGCATACCACCAATAGCACCGGAGATCCGTTTAATTGAATACTTAGGACTAAATATGCTAAACTACAATTACAATGAATTGGGCAGGGACCTGAGTTGACATAGCGCAGAGTGGCTGATTTGCGCTCTATTTGGCAGCAACTGTGCGGTATACCGCGCATCGAATTGGCGAGATATCACAATTAGCAACGTAGATGCGTTCAATGAAATATTGAATCCTTAATATGCAGTACTACAAAAACATTGCATTTGTCTTCGACCCCAGTTGACATAATGTGAACAGGAGCAGTTCCCCTGTATTTGGCGGCAAATGAGGAGTATAACGCGCATAGATTTGTCGACATATCACTAATAGCAGCGGAGAGACGTTTAAATAAATACTTGAGCCTAACATGATAATCTGCAATTACAATGCATTTGACAGGAAGGAGAGTTGACAATGCGCAAACCGGCTGATCTGCGTAGTATTTGGCAGCCAATGAGGAGTACAACGCGCATCGAATTGTCAGGATATCACTAATGGCAGTGTATATACGATCAATGAAATATTGAATCCTGAATATGCTGTACTGCAACAACATTGCATTTGTCCTCGACCCGAGTTGACATAATGTAAACAGGAGCAGGTGCGCTGTATTTGGCAGGGAACGTGGAGTATCACGCGCATCGAATTGCCGAGATATCACCAATAGCAGTGTATATACGTTCAATGAAATATTGAATCCCGTATATGCTGTACTGCAACAACATTGCATTTGTCCTCGACCCGAGTTGACATAATGTAAACAGGAGGAGGTGCGCTGTATTTGGCGGCAAATGAGGAGTATAGCGCGCATAGATTTGTCGACATACCACGAATAGCAGCGGTGATACGTTTAAATAAATACTTGAGCCTAATACGATGAACTGCGATTACAAAGTATTTGACATGACACAGAGTTGACAATGCGTAAACCGGCTGATGTGCGTAGTATTTGGCAGCGAATGAGGAGTACAACGCGCATCGAATTGTCGGGATATCACAAATAGCAGTGTAGAAAATTTCAATGGAATATTGATTCCTGAATATGCAGTACAGCAATAGCATTGGATTTGACCTCGATCCGAGATTACTTAATGTAAACAGTTGCAAGTGCGCTCTATTTGGCAGCAAATGTGGAGTTTAACGCGTATCGAACTATCGAGATGTCTGGAATAGAAACTGGAATACGCTCAAATGAATATTTAAAACTGAATATGCAAAACAGGAATAACGCTGTATTTGATAGGGCACAGAGTTGACATTGCGCAAACTGGTTGCTGTGCGCTATTTCTTGCAGCAAATGTGCGGGACAGCGCACATCGAATTGTCGACATTTCACCAATAGTAGTACAGATTCGTTCAATTGATAATTGAAGCCTGGATAAGCAGCATAGCAATAACATTGGATTAGACCTCGACCCGAGTTGGCAAAATGTAAACGGGAGCATGTGCGCTAAATTTCGCAGCGAATGAGGAGTTTAACGCTCAACCACTTGTCTAGATATCACCAATAACAGTGCGGATACGTTTAATTGAGTATTTAACACAGACTCTGCAAAATTGCAATTACGCTGCACTTGACAGGGCCCAGAGTTGACATAGGGCAAACCGAATGACGTGCGCTGAATTTGGCCGCATATGTGGAGTAACGCACGTCGAATTGTCGAAATTTCACCAATAGCAGTGTATAAACAATTAAGGGAATATTGAATCCTGAATATGCAGTACAGCAATAACATTGGATTTGACCATGACCCGAGTTGATATAATTTAAACAGGAGCAGGTGCGCTATATACGAGAGCAAGTGTGGAGTAGAACGCGCATCGAATTGAATGACGCGCGCTGTATTTGGCAGCGAATGAGGAGTATAACGCGCATCGAATTGTCGGGATATCACCAATAGCAGTGTATATACGGTCAATGAAATATTGAATCCTGAGTATGCAGTACTACAAGAACATTGCATTTGTCTTCGACACCAGTTGACATAATATAAACAGGAGCAGGCCCGCTGTATTTGGCGGAAAATGAGGAGTATAACGCGCATAGATTTGTCGACATACCACGAATAGCAGCGGAGATACGTTTAAATAAAAATTTGAGCCTAATATGATAAACTGCAATTACAATGTATTTGACAGGACACAGAGTTGACAATGCGCAAACCGGCTGATGTGCGTAGTATTCTGCAGCGAATGAGGAGTATAACGCGCATCGAATTGTCGGGATATCACCAATAGCAGGATATGTACGTTCAATGAAATATTGAATCCTGAATGTGGTGTACTGCAACAACATTGCAATTGTCTTCGACCCCAGTTGACATAATGTAAACAGGAGCAGGTGCGCTGTATTTGGCAGGTAATGTGGAGTATCACGCGCATCGAATTGTCGGGATATCACCAATAGCAGTGTATATACGTTCAATGAAATATTGAATCCTGAATATGCAGTACTACAAAAACATTGCATTTGTCTTCGACCCCAGTTGACATAATGTGAACAGGAGCAGTTCCCCTGTATTTGGCGGCAAATGAGGAGTATAACGCGCATAGATTTGTCGACATATCACTAATAGCAGCGGAGAGACGTTTAAATAAATACTTGAGCCTAACATGATAATCTGCAATTACAATGCATTTGACAGGACAGAGAGTTGACAATGCGCAAACCGGCTGATCTGCGTAGTATTTGGCAGCCAATGAGGAGTACAACGCGCATCGAATTGTCAGGATATCACTAATGGCAGTGTATATACGATCAATGAAATATTGAATCCTGAATATCCTGAACGGCAAAAACATTGGATTTGTCCCCGACCCGAGTTGACATAATGTAAACAGGAGCAGGTGCGCTGTTTGGCGGCAGCTGTGGAGCATAACGCGCATCGAATTGTAGGCATACCACCTATAGCACCGGAGATACGTTTAATTGAATACATAAGCCTAAATACGCAAAAATTCAAATGCAATGAATTAGGCAGGGACCTTAGTTTACATAGCGCAAAGTGGCTGATTTGCGCTCTATTTGGTAGCAACTGTGCGGCATACCGCGCATCGAATTGACGAGATATCACAAATAGCAGTGTAGGTCCTTTCAATGAAATATTGATTCCTGAATATGCTTTACTGCAACAACATTGCAATTGTCCTCGACCCCAGTTGACTTAATGTAAACAGGAGCAGGTCCGCTTTATTTGGCGGCAAATAAGGAGTATAACGCGCATAGATTTGTTAGGATATCACTAATAGCAGTGTATGTACGTTCAATGAAATATTGAATCCTGAATATCGTGAACGGCAAAAACATTGGATTTGTCCCCGACCCGAGTTGACATAATGTAAACAGGAGCAGGTGTGCCGTTTTTACCAGGAAATGTGTAGTATCACGCGCATCGAATTGTCGGGATATCACCAATAGCAGTGTATATACGTTCAATGAAGTATTTAATCCTGTATATGCTGTACTGCAAAAACAATGCATTTGTCCCCGAACACAGTTGACACAATGCAAACAAGAACAGGTGCGCTGTGTTTGGCAGGGAATGTGGAGTACAACTCGCTCCGAATTGTCATGATATGACCAATAGCAATGTAGATACATTCAATGAAGTATTGAATCCTGAATATGCAGTACTACAAAAACGTTGCACTTGTCCTCAACCCAAGTTGATATAAAGTAAACAGGGGCAGGTGCGCTGTATTTGGCCGCAACTGTGGAGCATAACGCGCATCGAATTGTAGGCATACCACCAATAGCACCGGAGATCCGTTTAATTGAATACTTAGGACTAAATATGCTAAACTACAATTACAATGAATTGGGCAGGGACCTGAGTTGACATAGCGCACAGTGGCTGATTTGCGCTCTATTTGGCAGCAACTGTGCGGTATACCGCGCATCGAATTGGCGAGATATCACAATTAGCAATGTAGATGCGTTCAATGAAATATTGAATCCTTAATATGCAGTACTACAAAAACATTGCATTTGTCTTCGACCCCAGTTGACATAATGTGAACAGGAGCAGTTCCCCTGTATTTGGCGGCAAATGAGGAGTATAACGCGCATAGATTTGTCGACATATCACTAATAGCAGCGGAGAGACGTTTAAATAAATACTTGAGCCTAACATGATAATCTGCAATTACAATGCATTTGACAGGAAGGAGAGTTGACAATGCGCAAACCGGCTGATCTGCGTAGTATTTGGCAGCCAATGAGGTGTACAACGCGCGTCGAATTGTCAGGATATCACTAATGGCAGTGTATGTACGATCAATGAAGTATTGAATCCTGAATATCCTGACCGGCAAAAACATTGGATTTGTCCCCGACCCGAGTTGACATAATGTAAACAGGAGCAGGTGCGCTGTTTGGCGGCAGCTGTGGAGCATAACGCGCATCGAATTGTAGGCATACCACCTATAGCACCGGAGATACGTTTAATTGAATACATAAGACTAAATACGCAAAAATTCAAATGCAATGAATTTGGCACGGACCTCAGTTTACATAGCGCAAAGTGGCTGATTTGCGCTCTATTTGGCAGCAACTGTGCGGCAATACCGCGCATCGAATTGACGAGATATCACAAATAGCAGTGTAGGTCTGTTCAATGAAATATTGATTCCTGAATATGCTTTACTGCAACAACATTGCAACTGTCCTCGACTCCAGTTGACTTAATGTAACCAGGAGCAGGTGCGCTGTATTTGTCGGCAAATGAGGAGTATAACGCGCATAGATTTTTCGACATACCACGAATAGCAGCGGAGACACGTTTAAATAAATACTTGAGCCTAATATGATAAACTGCAATTACAATGTATTTGTCGGGACACAGAGTTGACAATGCCCACACTCTCTGATGTGCGTAGCATTTGGCAGCGAATGAGGAGTATAACGCGCTTCAAATTGCCGGGATATCACCAATAGCAGTGTAGATACATTCAACGAAGTATTGAATCCTGAATATGCAGTACTACAACAACATTGGATTTGTCCTCGACCCGAGTTGACATAATGTAAACAGGAGCAGGTATGCCGTATTTGGCAGGAAACGTGTAGTACCACGCTCATCGAATGGCCGGGATATAACCAAAAACAGTGTATATACGTTCAATGAAGTATTGAATCCGGTATATGCTGTACTGCAAAAACAATGCATTTGTCCACGACCACGGTTGACACAATGTAAACAACAGCAGGTGCGCTGTATTTGGCAGGGAATGTGGTGTATCACGCGCATCGAATTGTCGTGATATGACCAATTGCAGTGTAGATACATTCAATGAAGTATTAAATCCTGAATATGCAACACTACAGCAACATTCCATTTGTCCTCGACCCGAGTTGACATAATGTAAACAGGAGCAGGTGCGCCGTATTGGTCAGGAAATATGGAGTATCACGCGCATCGAATTGTCGTGATATGACCGATAGCAGTGTAGATACATTCATTGAAGTATTGAATCCTGAATATGCAGTACTACAAAATCGTTGCATTTGTCCTCGACCCAAGTTGATATAATGTAAACAGGGGCAGATGCGCTGTATTTGGCGGCAACTGTGCGGTATACCGCGCATCGAATTGACGAGATATCACAAATAGCAGTGTAGATCCGTTCAATGCAATATCGAATCCTGAATGTGCTGTACTGCAAAAACATTGCATTTTTCCTTGACCCGAGTTGAAGTAATGTAAACAGGAGCAGGTGCGCTGTATTTGGATGGGAATGTGGAGTATCACGCGCACCGATTGTCGTGATATGACCAATAGCAGTGTAGATACATTCAATGAAGAATTGAATCCTGAATATGCAGTACTACAACTACATTGCAATTCTCCTCGACCCGGGTTGACATAATGTAATCAGGAGCAGGTCCGCTGTATTTGGCGGCAAATGAGGAGTATAACGCGCATAGATTTGTCGACATACTACTAATAGCAGCGTAGATACGTTTAAATAAATACTTGAGCCTAATATGATAAACTGCAATTACAACGTATTTGACAGGACACAGAGTTGACAATGCGCAAACCGGCTGTTCCGCGTAGTATTCGCCAGGGAATGTGGAGTATCACGCGCATCGAATTGTCAGGATATCACCAATAGCAGTGTATATACGTTCAATGAAATATTGAATCCTGAATATCCTGTACTGCAAAAACATTGGATTTGTCCTCGACCCCAGTTGACATAATGTAAACAGGAGCAGGTCCGCTGTATTTGGCGGCAAATGAGGAGTATAACGCGCATAGATTTGTCGACATACCACTAATAGCAGCGGAGATACGTTTAAATAAATACTTGAGCCTAATATGATAATCTGCAATTACAATGTATTTGACAGGACACAGAGTTGACAATGCGCAAACCGGCTGATCTGCGTAGTATTTGGCAGCGAATGAGGAGTACTACGCGCATCGAATTGTCAGGATATCACTGATAGCAGTGTATATACGATCAATGAAATATTGAATCCTGAATATCCTGTACTGCAAAAACATTGGATTTGTCCTTGACCCGAGTTGACATCATGTAAACAGGAGCAGGTCCGCTGTATTTGGCGGCAAATGAGGAGTATAACGCGCATAGATTTGTCGACATACCACCTATAGCACCGGAGATACGTTTAATTTGAATACATAAGCCTAAATATGCAAAAATACAATTACAATGAATTTGGCACGGACCTGAGTTTGCATAGCTCAAAGTGGCTGATTTGCGCTCTATTTGGCAGCAACTGTGCGGCATACCGCGCATCGAATTGACGAGATATCACAAATAGCTGTGTAGGTCTGTTCAATGAAATATTGATTCCTAAATATGCTGTACTGCAAAAACATTGCAATTGTCCTCGACCCCAGTTGACATCATGTAAACAGGAGCAGGTCCGCTGTATTTGGCGGCAAATGAGGAGTATAACGCGCATAGATTTGTCGACATACCACTAATAGCAGCGGAGATACGTTTAAATAAATACTTGAGCCTAATATGATAAACTGCAATTTCAACGTATTTGACAGGACACAGAGTTGACAATGCGCAAACCGGCTGTTCCGCGTAGTATTTGCCAGGGAATGTGGAGTATCACGCGCATCGAATTGTCAGGATATCACCAATAGCAGTGTATATACGTTCAATGAAATTTTGAATCCTGAATATCCTGTACTGCAAAAACATTGGATTTGTCCTCGACCCCAGTTGACATAATGTAAACAGTAGCAGGTCCGCTGTATTTGGCGGCAAATGAGGAGTATAACGCGCATAGATTTGTCGACATACCACTAATAGCAGCGGAGATACGTTTAAATAAATACTTGAGCCTAATATGATAATCTGCAATTACAATGTATTTGACAGGACACAGAGTTGACAATGCGCAAACCGGCTGATCTGCGTAGTATTTGGCAGCGAATGAGGAGTACTACGCGCATCGAATTGTCAGGATATCACTGATAGCAGTGTATATACGATCAATGAAATATTGAATCCTGAATATCCTGTACTGCAAAAACATTGGATTTGTCCTCGACCCGAGTTGACATAATGTAAACAGGAGCAGGTGCGCTGTTTGGCGGCAGCTGTGGAGCATAACGCGCATCGAATTGTAGGCATACCACCTATAGCACCGGAGATACGTTTAATTTGAATACATAAGCCTAAATATGCAAAAATACAATTACAATGAATTTGGCACGGACCTGAGTTTGCATAGCGCAAAGTGGCTGATTTGCGCTCTATTTGGCAGCAACTGTGCGGCATACCGCGCATCGAATTGACGAGATATCACAAATAGCTGTGTAGGTCTGTTCAATGAAATATTGATTCCTAAATATGCTGTACTGCAAAAACATTGCAATTGTCCTCGACCCCAGTTGACATCATGTAAACAGGTGCAGGTCCGCTGTATTTGGCGGCAAATGAGCAGTATAACGCGCATAGATTTGTCGACATACCACTAATAGCAGCGGAGATACGTTTAAATAAATACTTGAGCCTAATATGATAAACTGCAATTACAATGTATTTGACGGGACACAGAGTTGACAATGCCCACACTCTCTGATGTGCGTAGCATATGGCAGCGAATGAGGAGTAAAACGCGCTTCAAATTGCCGGGATATCACCAATAGCAGTGTAGATACATTCAATGAAGTATTGAATCCTGAATATGCAGTACTACAAATACATTGCATTTGTACTCGACCCGAGTTGACATAATGTAAACAATAGCACGTGCGCTGTATTTGGCAGAAAATGTCGGGTATAACGCGCATCGAGTTGTAGAGATACCACCAATAACAGCGAAAATAGGTTTAATTGAGTACTTAGGCCCAAATAGGCCAAACTGCAAATACAATGGATTCGACAGGATATAGAGTTGACATTGCGTAAACCGGTTAATGTGCTCTGTATTTGGCAGCAAATGTGGGGTATAACGCGCATCAAATTCTGGACTTACCACCAATAGCAGCGGAGATACGTTTAATTGAATACTTAATCCTAAATATGCTAAACTGCAATTCCAATGGATTTGACAGGGACACAGAGTTGATATTGGGCAAACCGGTTGATGTGCGTTGTATTTGGCAGCGAATGAGGAGTATAAGGCGCTTCGAATTGTCGAGATATCACTAATAGCAGTGTATATACGTTCAATGATATATTGAATCCCGAATATGCTGTACTACAAAAACATTGCATATGTCCTCGACCCGAGTTGACATAATGTAAACAGGAGCAGGTGCGCTGTATTATGCGGCAACTGTGAAGCATAACGCGCATCGAATTGTAGGCATACCACCTATAGCTCCGCAGATACGTTTAATTGAATACATAAGACTAAATATGCAAAAATACAATTACAATGAATTAGGCAGGGACCTGAGTTGACACAGCGCAAAGTGGCTGATATGCGCTCTATTTGGCAGCACTTGTGCGGTAAACCGCTCATTGAATTGACGAGATATCACAAACAGCAGTGTAGATCCGTTCAATGAAATATTGAATCCTGAATATGGTGTACTGCCACAACATTGCAATTGTCCTCGACCCCAGTTGACATAATGTAAACGGGAGCACGTGCGCTGTATTTGGCGGCAAATGAGGAGTATAACGCGCATAGATTTGTCGACGTACCACGAATAGCAACGGAGATACGTTTAAATAAATACTTGAGCCTAATATGATAAACTGCAATTACAATGTATTTGACAGGACACAGAGTTGACAATGCGCCAACCGGCTGATGTGCGTAGTATTCTGCAGCGAATGAGGAGTATAACGCTCATCGAATTGTCGGGATATCACCAATAGCAGTGTATGTACGTTCAATTAAATATTGAATCCTGAATATGGTGTACTGCAACAACATTGCAATTGTCTTCGACCCCAGTTGACATAATGTAAACAGGGGCATGTGCGCTGTATTTGGCGGCAACTGTGGAGCATATCGCGCATCGAATTGTAGGCATACCACCAATAGCACCGGAGATCCGTTTAATTGAATACATAAGACTAAATATGCAAAAATACAATTACAATGAATTAGGCAGGGACCTGAGTTGACACAGCGCAAAGTGGCTGATATGCGCTCTATTTGGCAGCACTTGTGCGGTAAACCGCTCATCGAATTGACGAGATATCACAAATAGCTGTGTAGGTCTGTTCAATGAAATATTGATTCCTAAATATGCTGTACTGCAAAAACATTGCAATTGTCCTCGACCCCAGTTGACATCATGTAAACAGGTGCAGGTCCGCTGTATTTGGCGGCAAATGAGCAGTATAACGCGCATAGATTTGTCGACATACCACTAATAGCAGCGGAGATACGTTTAAATAAATACTTGAGCCTAATATGATAAACTGCAATTACAATGTATTTGACGGGACACAGAGTTGACAATGCCCACACTCTCTGATGTGCGTAGCATATGGCAGCGAATGAGGAGTAAAACGCGCTTCAAATTGCCGGGATATCACCAATAGCAGTGTAGATACATTCAATGAAGTATTGAATCCTGAATATGCAGTACTACAAAAACATTGCATTTGTACTCGACCCGAGTTGACATAATGTAAACAATAGCACGTGCGCTGTATTTGGCAGAAAATGTCGGGTATAACGCGCATCGAGTTGTAGAGATACCACCAATAACAGCGAAAATAGGTTTAATTGAGTACTTAGGCCCAAATAGGCCAAACTGCAAATACAATGGATTCGACAGGATATAGAGTTGACATTGCGTAAACCGGTTAATGTGCTCTGCATTTGGCAGCAAATGTGGGGTATAACGCGCATCAAATTCTGGACTTACCACCAATAGCAGCGGAGATACGTTTAATTGAATACTTAATCCTAAATATGCTAAACTGCAATTCCAATGGATTTGACAGGGACACAGAGTTGATATTGGGCAAACCGGTTGATGTGCGTTGTATTTGGCAGCGAATGAGGAGTATAAGGCGCTTCGAATTGTCGAGATATCACTAATAGCAGTGTATATACGTTCAATGATATATTGAATCCCGAATATGCTGTACTACAAAAACATTGCATATGTCCTCGACCCGAGTTGACATAATGTAAACAGGAGCAGGTGCGCTGTATTATGCGGCAACTGTGAAGCATAACGCGCATCGAATTGTAGGCATACCACCTATAGCTCCGCAGATACGTTTAATTGAATACATAAGACTAAATATGCAAAAATACAATTACAATGAATTAGGCAGGGACCTGAGTTGACACAGCGCAAAGTGGCTGATATGCGCTCTATTTGGCAGCACTTGTGCGGTAAACCGCTCATTGAATTGACGAGATATCACAAACAGCAGTGTAGATCCGTTCAATGAAATATTGAATCCTGAATATGGTGTACTGCCACAACATTGCAATTGTCCTCGACCCCAGTTGACATAATGTAAACGGGAGCACGTGCGCTGTATTTGGCGGCAAATGAGGAGTATAACGCGCATAGATTTGTCGACGTACCACGAATAGCAACGGAGATACGTTTAAATAAATACTTGAGCCTAATATGATAAACTGCAATTACAATGTATTTGACAGGACACAGAGTTGACAATGCGCCAACCGGCTGATGTGCGTAGTATTCTGCAGCGAATGAGGAGTATAACGCTCATCGAATTGTCGGGATATCACCAATAGCAGTGTATGTACGTTCAATTAAATATTGAATCCTGAATATGGTGTACTGCAACAACATTGCAATTGTCTTCGACCCCAGTTGACATAATGTAAACAGGGGCATGTGCGCTGTATTTGGCGGCAACTGTGGAGCATATCGCGCATCGAATTGTAGGCATACCACCAATAGCACCGGAGATCCGTTTAATTGAATACTTAGGCCTAAGTATGCAAAACTACAATTACAATGAGTTGGGCAGGGACCTGAGTTGACATAGCGCAAAGTGGCTGGTTTGCGCTCTATTTGGCAGCAACTGTGCGATATACCGCGCATCCAATTGACGAGATATTACAAATAGCAATGTGGATCCGTTCAATGAAATATCGAATCCTGAATATGGTGTACTGCCACAACATTGCAATTGTCCTCGACCCCAGTTGACATAATGTAAACGGGAGCACGTGCGCTGTATTTGGCGGCAAATGAGGAGTATAACGCGCATAGATTTGTCGACGTACCACGAATAGCAGCGGAGATACTTTTAAATAAATACTTGAGCCTAATATGATAAACTGCAATTACAATGTATTTGACAGGACACAGAGTTGACAATGCTCCAATTCTCTGATGTGAGTTGTCTTTGGCAGCGGATGAGGAGTATAACCCGCTTCGAATTGTCGGCATATCACGAACAGCAGTGTATATACGTTCAATGAAATATTGGATTCTGTATATGCTGTACTGCAACAACATTGCATTTGTCCTCGATCCGAGTTGACATAATGTAAACAGGACCAGGTGCGCACTATTTGGCAGGAAATGTGGAGTACAAGACGCATGGAATTGACGAAATATCTCCAGTCGCAGTGTAGATACGTTCAATGAAGTATTGAGTTCTGAGTATGCAGTACTACAAGAACATTGCACTTGTCTTCGACCCCAGTTGACATAATGTAAACAGGAGCCGGTGCGCTGTATTTGGCAGGGAATGTGGAGTATAACGCGCATCGAATTGTAGGCATACCATCAATAGTACCGGAGATCCGTTTAATTGAATACTTAGGCCTAAATATGCAAAACTACAATTACAATGAATTTGGCAAGGACCTGAGTTGACACAGCGCACAATGGCTGATTTGCGCTCTATTTGGCAGGAAGTGTGCGGTATACCGCGCATCGAATTGACGAGATATCACAAATAGCAATGTGGATCCGTTCAATGAAATATCGAATCCTGAATGTGCTGAACGGCAAAAACATTGCATTTTTCCTCGACCCGAGTTGAAATAATGTAAACAGGAGCAGATGCGCTGTATTTGGTTGGGAATTTGGAGTATCACGCGCACCGATTGTCGTGATATAACCAATAGCAGTGTAGATACATTCAATGAAGAATTGAATCCTGAATATGCAGTACTACAACTACATTGCAATTGTCCTCGACCCGAGTTGACATAATGTAAACAGGAGCAGGTACGCTGTATTTGGCAGGGAATGTGGAGTATCACGCTCATCGAGTTGTCTGGATATAACCAATAACAGTGTATTTACGTTCAATGAAATATTGAATCCTGAATATGCTCTACTTGTAGCAACATTGCAATTGTTGTCGACCCGAGTTGACATAATGTAAACAGGAGCAGGTACGCTGTATTTGGCAGGAAATATGGAGTATCATGCGCATCGAATTGTCGGGATATCGCCATGGCAGTGTATATACGTTCAAAGAAATATGAATCCTGTATATGCTGTACTGCAATAACATAGCATTTGCCCTCGATCCGTGTTGACATAATGTAACCAGGAGCAGGTGCGCTGTATTTGCCAGGGAATGTGGAGTATCACGCGCGTCGAGTTGTCGGGATATCACCAATAGCAGTGTATTTACGATCAATGAAATATTGAATCCTAAATATCCTGTACTGCAAAAACATTGGATTTGTCCTCGACCCGAGTTGACATAATGTAAACAGTAGCAGGTGCGCTGTTTGGTGGCAGCTGTGGAGCATAACGCGCATCGAATTGTAGGCATACCACCTATGGCACCGGAGATACGTTTAATTTGAATACATAAGGCTAAGTATGCAAAAATACAATTACAATGAATTAGGCACGGACCTCAGTTTACATAGCGCAAAGTTGCTGATTTGCGCTCTATTTGGCAGCAACTGTGCGGCAATACCGCGCATCGAATTGACGAGATATCACAAATAGCAGTGTAGGTCTGTTCAATGAAATATTGATTCCTGAATATGCTTTACTGCAACAACATTGCAACTGTCCTCGACTCCAGTTGACTTAATGTAACCAGGAGCAGGTGCGCTGTATTTGTCGGCAAATGAGGAGTATAACGCGCATAGATTTTTCGACATACCACGAATAGCAGCGGAGACACGTTTAAATAAATACTTGAGCCTAATATGATAAACTGCAATTACAATGTATTTGTCGGGACACAGAGTTGACAATGCCCACACTCTCTGATGTGCGTAGCATTTGGCAGCGAATGAGGAGTATAACGCGCTTCAAATTGCCGGGATATCACCAATAGCAGTGTAGATACATTCAACGAAGTATTGAATCCTGAATATGCAGTACTACAACAACATTGGATTTGTCCTCGACCCGAGTTGACATAATGTAAACAGGAGCAGGTGTGCCGTATTTGGCAGGAAACGTGTAGTACCACGCTCATCGAATGGCCGGGATATAACCAAAAACAGTGTATATACGTTCAATGAAGTATTGAATCCGGTATATGCTGTACTGCAAAAACAATGCATTTGTCCACGACCACGGTTGACACAATGTAAACAAGAGCAGGTGCGCTGTATTTGGCAGGGAATGTGGTGTATCACGCGCATCGAATTGTCGTGATATGACCAATTGCAGTGTAGATACATTCAATGAAGTATTAAATCCTGAATATGCAACACTACAGCAACATTCCATTTGTCCTCGACCCGAGTTGAGATAATGTAAACAGGAGCAGGTGCTCCGTATTGGTCAGGAAATATGGAGTATCACGCGCATCGAATTGTCGTGATATGACCGATAGCAGTGTAGATACATTCATTGAAGTATTGAATCCTGAATATGCAGTACTACAAAATCGTTGCATTTGTCCTCGACCCAAGTTGATATAATGTAAACAGGGGCAGATGCGCTGTATTTGGCGGCAACTGTGCGGTATACCGCGCATCGAATTGACGAGATATCACAAATAGCAGTGTAGATCCGTTCAATGCAATATCGAATCCTGAATGTGCTGTACTGCAAAAACATTGCATTTTTCCTTGACCCGAGTTGAAGTAATGTAAACAGGAGCAGGTGCGCTGTATTTGGATGGGAATGTGGAGTATCACGCGCACCGATTGTCGTGATATGACCAATAGCAGTGTAGATACATTCAATGAAGAATTGAATCCTGAATATGCAGTACTACAACTACATTGCAATTCTCCTCGACCCGGGTTGACATAATGTAATCAGGAGCAGGTGCGCTGTATTTGGCCGCAACTGTGGAGCATAACGCGCATAGATTTGTCGACATACTACTAATAGCACCGGAGATCCGTTTAATTGAATACTTAGGACTAAATATGCTAAACTACAATTACAATGAATTGGGCAGGGACCTGAGTTGACATAGCGCACAGTGGCTGATTTGCGCTCTATTTGGCAGCAACTGTGCGGTATACCGCGCATCGAATTGGCGAGATATCACAATTAGCAATGTAGATGCGCTCAATGAAATAGTGAATCCTTAATATGCAGTACTACAAAAACATTGCATTTGTCTTCGACCCCAGTTGACATAATGTGAACAGGAGCAGTTCCCCTGTATTTGGCGGCAAATGAGGAGTATAACGCGCATAGATTTGTCGACATATCACTAATAGCAGCGGAGAGACGTTTAAATAAATACTTGAGCCTAACATGATAATCTGCAATTACAATGCATTTGACAGGAAGGAGAGTTGACAATGCGCAAACCGGCTGATCTGCGTAGTATTTGGCAGCCAATGAGGTGTACAACGCGCATCGAATTGTCAGGATATCACTAATGGCAGTGTATGTACGATCAATGAAGTATTGAATCCTGAATATCCTGACCGGCAAAAACATTGGATTTGTCCCCGACCCGAGTTGACATAATGTAAACAGGAGCAGGTGCGCTGTTTGGCGGCAGCTGTGGAGCATAACGCGCATCGAATTGTAGGCATACCACCTATAGCACCGGGGATACGTTTAATTGAATACATAAGCCTAAATACGCAAAAATTCAAATGCAATGAATTAGGCAGGGACCTTAGTTTTCATAGCGCAAAGTGGCTGATTTGCGCTCTATTTAGTAGCAACTGTGCGGCATACCGCGCATCGAATTGACGAGATATCACAAATAGCAGTGTAGGTCCTTTCAATGAAATATTGATTCCTGAATATGCTTTACTGCAACAACATTGCAATTGTCCTCGACCCCAGTTGACTTAATGTAAACAGGAGGAGGTCCGCTTTATTTGGCGGCAAATAAGGAGTATAACGCGCATAGATTTGTGAGGATATCACTAATAGCAGTGTATATACATTCAATGAAATATTGAATCCTGAATATCCTGAACGGCAAAAACATTGGATTTGTCCCCGACCCGAGTTGACATAATGTAAACAGGAGCAGGTGCGCTGTTTGGCGGCAGCTGTGGAGCATAACGCGCATCGAATTGTAGGCATACCACCTATAGAACCGGAGATACGTTTAATTGAAAACATAAGCCTAAATACGCAAAAATTCAAATGCAATGAATTAGGCAGGGACCTTAGTTTACATAGCGCAAAGTGGCTGATTTGCGCTCTATTTGGTAGCAACTGTGCGGCATACCGCGCATCGAATTGACGAGATATCACAAATAGCAGTGTAGGTCCTTTCAATGAAATATTGATTCCTGAATATGCTTTACTGCAACAACATTGCAATTGTCCTCGACCCCAGTTGACTTAATGTAAACAGGAGGAGGTCCGCTTTATTTGGCGGCAAATAAGGAGTATAACGCGCATAGATTTGTGAGGATATCACTAATAGCAGTGTATATACATTCAATGAAATATTGAATCCTGAATATCCTGAACGGCAAAAACATTGGATTTGTCCCCGACCCGAGTTGACATAATGTAAACAGGAGCAGGTGCGCTGTTTGGCGGCAGCTGTGGAGCATAACGCGCATCGAATTGTAGGCATACCACCTATAGCACCGGAGATACGTTTAATTGAATACATAAGCCTAAATACGCAAAAATACAATTGCAATGAATTAGGCAGGGACCTTAGTTTACATAGCGCAAAGTGGCTGATTTGCGCTCTATTTGGTGGCAACTGTGCGGCATACCGCGCATCGAATTGACGAGATATCACAAATAGCAGTGTAGGTCCGTTCAATGAAATATTGAATCCTGAATGTGCTGTGCTGCAAAACCATTGCATTGGTCCTCGACCCGAGTTGATATAAAGTAAACAGGAGCAGGTGCGCTGTATTTGGCAGGAAATGTGGAGTAACACGCGCATCGAATTGTCGTGATATGACCAATAGCAGTGTAGATACATTCAATGAAGTACTGGATCCTGAATATGCAACACTACAGCAACATTGCATTTGTCCTCGACCCGAGTTGACATAATGTAAACAGGAGCAGGTGCACCGTATTGGGCAGGAAATGAGGAGTATAACGCGCATAGATTTGTCGAGATACCACGAATAGCAGCGGAGATACGTTTAAATAAATACTTGAACCTAATATGATAAACTGCAATTACAATGTATTTGACAGGCCACAGAGTGGACAATGGGCAAACCGGCTGTTGTGCGTAGTATTTGGCAGCGAATGAGGAGTTATAACGCGCATCGAACTGTCAGGATATCACCAATAGCAGTGTATATACGTTCAATGAAATATTGAATCCCGAATATCCTGTACTGCAAAAACATTGGATTTGTCCTCGACCCGAGTTGACATAATGTAAACAGGAGCAGGTGTGCCGTTTATGGCAGGAAATGTGTAGTATCACGCGCAGCGAATTGCCGGGATATCACCAATAGCAGCGTATATACGTTCAATGAAATCTTGAATCCTGAATATGCTGTACTGCAGCAACATTGCATTTGATCTCATCCCGAGTTGAGATAATGTAAACAGGAGCAGGTGCGCTGTGTTTGGCAGGGAATGTGGAGTACAACTCGCTCCGAATTGTCATGATATGACCAATAGCAATGTAGATACATTCAATGAAGTATTGAATCCTGAATATGCAGTACTACAAAAACGTTGCACTTGTCCTCAACCCAAGTTGATATAAAGTAAACAGGGGCAGGTGCGCTGTATTTGGCCGCAACTGTGGAGCATAACGCGCATCGAATTGTAGGCATACCACCAATAGCACCGGAGATCCGTTTAATTGAATACTTAGGACTAAATATGCTAAACTACAATTACAATGAATTGGGCAGGGACCTGAGTTGACATAGCGCAGAGTGGCTGATTTGCGCTCTATTTGGCAGCAACTGTGCGGTATACCGCGCATCGAATTGTCAGGATATCACTAATGGCAGTGTATATACGATCAATGAAATATTGAATCCTGAATATGCTGTACTGCAGCAACATTTCATTTGTCCTCGTCCCGAGTTGACATAATGTAAACAGGAGAAGGTGCGCTGTATTTGGCAGGGAACGTGGAGTATCACGCGCATCGAATTGCCGAGATATCACCAATAGCAGTGTATATACGTTCAATGAAATATTGAATCCCGTATATGCTGTACTGCAACAACATTGCATTTGTCCTCGACCCGAGTTGACATAATGTAAACAGGAGGAGGTGCGCTGTATTTGGCGGCAAATGAGGAGTATAGCGCGCATAGATTTGTCGACATACCACGAATAGCAGCGGTGATACGTTTAAATAAATACTTGAGCCTAATATGATAAACTACAATTACAAAGTATTTGACAGGACACAGAGTTAACAATGCGCAAACCGGCTGATGTGCGTAGTATTTCGCAGCGAATGAGGAGTACAACGCGCATCGAATTGTCGGGATATCACAAATAGCAGTGTAGAAAATTTCAATGGAATATTGATTCCTGAATATGCAGTACAGCAATAGCATTGGATTTGCCCTCGATCCGAGATTACTTAATGTAAACAGTTGCAAGTGCGCTCTATTTGGCAGCAAATGTGGAGTTTAACGCGTATCGAACTATCGAGATGTCTGGAATAGGAACTGGAATACGCTCAAATGAATATTTAAAACTGAATATGCAAAACAGGAATAACGCTGTATTTGATAGGGCACAGAGTTGACATTGCGCAAACTGGTTGCTGTGCGCTATTTCTTGCAGCAAATGTGCGGGACAGCGCACATCGAATTGTCGACATTTCACCAATAGTAGTACAGATTCGTTCAATTGATAATTGAAGCCTGGATAAGCAGCATAGCAATAACATTGGATTAGACCTCGACCCGAGTTGGCAAAATGTAAACGGGAGCATGTGCGCTAAATTTCGCAGCGAATGAGGAGTTTAACGCTCAACCACTTGTCTAGATATCACCAATAACAGTGCGGATACGTTTAATTGAGTATTTAACACAGACTCTGCAAAATTGCAATTACGCTGCACTTGACAGGGCCCAGAGTTGACATAGGGCAAACCGAATGACGTGCGCTGAATTTGGCCGCATATGTGGAGTAACGCACGTCGAATTGTCGAAATTTCACCAATAGCAGTGTATAAACAATTAAGGGAATATTGAATCCTGAATATGCAGTACAGCAATAACATTGGATTTGACCATGACCCGAGTTGATATAATTTAAACAGGAGCAGGTGCGCTATATACGAGAGCAAGTGTGGAGTAGAACGCGCATCGAATTGAATGACGCGCGCTGTATTTGGCAGCGAATGAGGAGTATAACGCGCATCGAATTGTCGGGATATCACCAATAGCAGTGTATATACGTTCAATGAAATATTGAATCCTGAGTATGCAGTACTACAAGAACATTGCATTTGTCTTCGACACCAGTTGACATAATATAAACAGGAGCAGGCCCGCTGTATTTGGCGGAAAATGAGGAGTATAACGCGCATAGATTTGTCGACATACCACGAATAGCAGCGGAGATACGTTTAAATAAAAATTTGAGCCTAATATGATAAACTGCAATTACAATGTATTTGACAGGACACAGAGTTGACAATGCGCAAACCGGCTGATGTGCGTAGTATTCTGCAGCGAATGAGGAGTATAACGCGCATCGAATTGTCGGGATATCACCAATAGCAGGATATGTACGTTCAATGAAATATTGAATCCTGAATGTGGTGTACTGCAACAACATTGCAATTGTCTTCGACCCCAGTTGACATAATGTAAACAGGAGCAGGTGCGCTGTATTTGGCAGGTAATGTGGAGTATCACGCGCATCGAATTGTCGGGATATCACCAATAGCAGTGTATGTACGTTCAATGAAATATTGAATCCTGAATATGCAGTACTACAAAAACATTGCATTTGTCTTCGACCCCAGTTGACATAATGTGAACAGGAGCAGTTCCCCTGTATTTGGCGGCAAATGAGGAGTATAACGCGCATAGATTTGTCGACATATCACTAATAGCAGCGGAGAGACGTTTAAATAAATACTTGAGCCTAACATGATAATCTGCAATTACAATGCATTTGACAGGAAGGAGAGTTGACAATGCGCAAACCGGCTGATCTGCGTAGTATTTGGCAGCCAATGAGGTGTACAACGCGCATCGAATTGTCAGGATATCACTAATGGCAGTGTGTATACGATCAATGAAATATTGAATCCTGAATATCCTGAACGGCAAAAACATTGGATTTGTCCCCGACCCGAGTTGACATAATGTAAACAGGAGCAGGTGCGCTGTTTGGCGGCAGCTGTGGAGCATAACGCGCATCGAATTGTAGGCATACCACCTATAGCACCGGAGATACGTTTAATTGAATACATAAGCCTAAATACGCAAAAATTCAAATGCAATGAATTAGGCAGGGACCTTAGTTTTCATAGCGCAAAGTGGCTGATTTGCGCTCTATTTGGTAGCAACTGTGCGGCATACCGCGCATCGAATTGACGAGATATCACAAATAGCAGTGTAGGTCCTTTCAATGAAATATTGATTCCTGAATATGCTTTACTGCAACAACATTGCAATTGTCCTCGACCCCAGTTGACTTAATGTAAACAGGAGGAGGTCCGCTTTATTTGGCGGCAAATAAGGAGTATAACGCGCATAGATTTGTGAGGATATCACTAATAGCAGTGTATATACATTCAATGAAATATTGAATCCTGAATATCGTGAACGGCAAAAACATTGGATTTGTCCCCGACCCGAGTTGACATAATGTAAACAGGAGCAGGTGTGCCGTTTTTACCAGGAAATGTGTAGTATCACGCGCATCGAATTGTCGGGATATCACCAATAGCAGTGTATATACGTTCAATGAAGTATTTAATCCTGTATATGCTGTACTGCAAAAACAATGCATTTGTCCTCGAACACAGTTGACACAATGCAAACAAGAACAGGTGCGCTGTGTTTGGCAGGGAATGTGGAGTACAACTCGCTCCGAATTGTCATGATATGACCAATAGCAATGTAGATACATTCAATGAAGTATTGAATCCTGAATATGCAGTACTACAAAAACGTTGCACTTGTCCTCAACCCAAGTTGATATAAAGTAAACAGGGGCAGGTGCGCTGTATTTGGCCGCAACTGTGGAGCATAACGCGCATCGAATTGTAGGCATACCACCAATAGCACCGGAGATCCGTTTAATTGAATACTTAGGACTAAATATGCTAAACTACAATTACAATGAATTGGGCAGGGATCTGAGTTGACATAGCGCACAGTGGCTGATTTGCGCTCTATTTGGCAGCAACTGTGCGGTATACCGCGCATCGAATTGGCGAGATATCACAATTAGCAATGTAGATGCGTTCAATGAAATATTGAATCCTTAATATGCAGTACTACAAAAACATTGCATTTGTCTTCGACCCCAGTTGACATAATGTGAACAGGAGCAGTTCCCCTGTATTTGGCGGCAAATGAGGAGTATAACGCGCATAGATTTGTCGACATATCACTAATAGCAGCGGAGAGACGTTTAAATAAATACTTGAGCCTAACATGATAATCTGCAATTACAATGCATTTGACAGGAAGGAGAGTTGACAATGCGCAAACCGGCTGATCTGCGTAGTATTTGGCAGCCAATGAGGTGTACAACGCGCATCGAATTGTCAGGATATCACTAATGGCAGTGTATGTACGATCAATGAAGTATTGAATCCTGAATATCCTGACCGGCAAAAACATTGGATTTGTCCCCGACCCGAGTTGACATAATGTAAACAGGAGCAGGTGCGCTGTTTGGCGGCAGCTGTGGAGCATAACGCGCATCGAATTGTAGGCATACCACCTATAGCACCGGAGATACGTTTAATTGAATACATAAGCCTAAATACGCAAAAATTCAAATGCAATGAATTAGGCAGGGACCTTAGTTTTCATAGCGCAAAGTGGCTGATTTGCGCTCTATTTGGTAGCAACTGTGCGGCATACCGCGCATCGAATTGACGAGATATCACAAATAGCAGTGTAGGTCTTTTCAATGAAATATTGATTCCTGAATATGCTTTACTGCAACAACATTGCAATTGTCCTCGACCCCAGTTGACTTAATGTAAACAGGAGGAGGTCCGCTTTATTTGGCGGCAAATAAGGAGTATAACGCGCATAGATTTGTGAGGATATCACTAATAGCAGTGTAGATCCGTTCAATGAAATATTGAATCCTGAATATCCTGAACGGCAAAAACATTGGATTTGTCCCCGACCCGAGTTGACATAATGTAAACAGGAGCAGGTGCGCTGTTTGGCGGCAGCTGTGGAGCATAACGCGCATCGAATTGTAGGCATACCACCTATAGCACCGGAGATACGTTTAATTGAAAACATAAGCCTAAATACGCAAAAATTCAAATGCAATGAATTAGGCAGGGACCTTAGTTTACATAGCGCAAAGTGGCTGATTTGCGCTCTATTTGGTAGCAACTGTGCGGCATACCGCGCATCGAATTGACGAGATATCACAAATAGCAGTGTAGGTCCTTTCAATGAAATATTGATTCCTGAATATGCTTTACTGCAACAACATTGCAATTGTCCTCGACCCCAGTTGACTTAATGTAAACAGGAGGAGGTCCGCTTTATTTGGCGGCAAATAAGGAGTATAACGCGCATAGATTTGTGAGGATATCACTAATAGCAGTGTATATACATTCAATGAAATATTGAATCCTGAATATCCTGAACGGCAAAAACATTGGATTTGTCCCCGACCCGAGTTGACATAATGTAAACAGGAGCAGGTGCGCTGTTTGGCGGCAGCTGTGGAGCATAACGCGCATCGAATTGTAGGCATACCACCTATAGCACCGGAGATACGTTTAATTGAATACATAAGCCTAAATACGCAAAAATACAATTGCAATGAATTAGGCAGGGACCTTAGTTTACATAGCGCAAAGTGGCTGATTTGCGCTCTATTTGGTGGCAACTGTGCGGCATACCGCGCATCGAATTGACGAGATATCACAAATAGCAGTGTAGGTCCGTTCAATGAAATATTGAATCCTGAATGTGCTGTGCTGCAAAACCATTGCATTGGTCCTCGACCCGAGTTGATATAATGTAAGCAGGAGCAGGTGCGCTGTTTGGCGGCAGCTGTGGAGCATAACGCGCATCGAATTGTAGGCATACCACCTATAGCACCGGAGATACGTTTAATTGAATACATAAGCCTAAATACGCAAAAATACAATTGCAATGAATTAGGCAGGGACCTTAGTTTACATAGCGCAAAGTGGCTGATTTGCGCTCTATTTGGTGGCAACTGTGCGGCATACCGCGCATCGAATTGACGAGATATCACAAATAGCAGTGTAGGTCCGTTCAATGAAATATTGAATCCTGAATGTGCTGTGCTGCAAAACCATTGCATTGGTCCTCGACCCGAGTTGATATAATGTAAACAGGAGCAGGTGCGCTGTATTTGGCAGGAAATGTGGAGTAACACGCGCATTGAATTGTCGTGATATGACCAATAGTAGTGTAGATACATTCAATGAAGTACTGAATCCTGAATATGCAACACTACAGCAACATTGCATTTGTCCTCGACCCGAGTTGACATAATGTAAGCAGGAGCAGGTGCACCGTATTGGGCAGGAAATGAGGAGTATAACGCGCATAGATTTGTCGAGATACCACGAATAGCAGCGGAGATATGTTTAAATAAATACTTGAACCTAATATGATAAACTGCAATTACAATGTATTTGACAGGCCACAGAGTGGACAATGGGCAAACCGGCTGTTGTGCGTAGTATTTGGCAGCGAATGAGGAGTTATAACGCGCATCGAACTGTCAGGATATCACCAATAGCAGTGTATATACGTTCAATGAAATATTGAATCCCGAATATCCTGTACTGCAAAAACATTGGATTTGTCCTCGACCCGAGTTGACATAATGTAAACAGGAGCAGGTGTGCCGTTTATGGCAGGAAATGTGTAGTATCACGCGCATCGAATTGCCGGGATATCACCAATAGCAGTGTATATACGTTCAATGAAGTATTTAATCCTGTATATTCTGTACTGCAAAAACAATGCATTTGTCCTCGAGCACAGTTGACACAATGCAAACAAGAACAGGTGCGCTGTATTGGGCAGGAAATGTGGAGTATCACGCGCATCGAATTGTCGTGATATGACCCATAGCAGCGTATATACGTTCAATGAAATCTTGAATCCTGAATATGCAGTACTACAAAAACGTTGCACTTGTCCTCAACCCAAGTTGATATAAAGTAAACAGGGGCAGGTGCGCTGTATTTGGCCGCAACTGTGGAGCATAACGCGCATCGAATTGTAGGCATACCACCAATAGCACCGGAGATCCGTTTAATTGAATACTTAGGACTAAATATGCTAAACTACAATTACAATGAATTGGGCAGGGACCTGAGTTGACATAGCGCACAGTGGCTGATTTGCGCTCTATTTGGCAGCAACTGTGCGGTATACCGCGCATCGAATTGGCGAGATATCACAATTAGCAACGTAGATGCGTTCAATGAAATATTGAATCCTTAATATGCAGTACTACAAAAACATTGCATTTGTCTTCGACCCCAGTTGACATAATGTGAACAGGAGCAGTTCCCCTGTATTTGGCGGCAAATGAGGAGTATAACGCGCATAGATTTGTCGACATATCACTAATAGCAGCGGAGAGACGTTTAAATAAATACTTGAGCCTAACATGATAATCTGCAATTACAATGCATTTGACAGGAAGGAGAGTTGACAATGCGCAAACCGGCTGATCTGCGTAGTATTTGGCAGCCAATGAGGTGTACAACGCGCATCGAATTGTCAGGATATCACTAATGGCAGTGTATATACGATCAATGAAATATTGAATCCTGAATATGCTGTACTGCAGCAACATTTCATTTGTCCTCGTCCCGAGTTGACATAATGTAAACAGGAGCAGGTGCGCTGTATTTGGCAGGGAACGTGGAGTATCACGCGCATCGAATTGCCGAGATATCACCAATAGCAGTGTATATACGTTCAATGAAATATTGAATCCCGTATATGCTGTACTGCAACAACATTGCATTTGTCCTCGACCCGAGTTGACATAATGTAAACAGGAGCAGGTGCGCTGTTTGGCGGCAGCTGTGGAGCATAACGCGCAACGAATTGTAGGCATACCACCTATAGCACCGGAGATACGTTTAATTGAATACATAAGCCTAAATACGCAAAAATTCAAATGCAATGAATTAGGCAGGGACCTTAGTTTTCATAGCGCAAAGTGGCTGATTTGCGCTCTATTTGGCAGCAACTGTGCGGTATACCGCGCATCGAATTGGCGAGATATCACAATTAGCAATGTAGATGCGTTCAATGAAATATTGAATCCTTAATATGCAGTACTACAAAAACATTGCATTTGTCTTCGACCCCAGTTGACATAATGTGAACAGGAGCAGTTCCCCTGTATTTGGCGGCAAATGAGGAGTATAACGCGCATAGATTTGTCGACATATCACTAATAGCAGCAGAGAGACGTTTAAATAAATACTTGAGCCTAACATGATAATCTGCAATTACAATGCATTTGACAGGATGGAGAGTTGACAATGCGCAAACCGGCTGATCTGCGTAGTATTTGGCAGCCAATGAGGTGTACAACGCGCATCGAATTGTCAGGATATCACTAATGGCAGTGTATGTACGATCAATGAAGTATTGAATCCTGAATATCCTGACCGGCAAAAACATTGGATTTGTCCCCGACCCGAGTTGACATAATGTAAACAGGAGCAGGTGCGCTGTTTGGCGGCAGCTGTGGAGCATAATGCGCATCGAATTGTAGGCATACCACCTATAGCACCGGAGATACGTTTAATTGAATACATAAGCCTAAATACGCAAAAATTCAAATGCAATGAATTAGGCAGGGACCTTAGTTTTCATAGCGCAAAGTGGCTGATTTGCGCTCTATTTGGTAGCAACTGTGCGGCATACCGCGCATCGAATTGACGAGATATCACAAATAGCAGTGTAGGTCCTTTCAATGAAATATTGATTCCTGAATATGCTTTACTGCAACAACATTGCAATTGTCCTCGACCCCAGTTGACTTAATGTAAACAGGAGGAGGTCCGCTTTATTTGGCGGCAAATAAGGAGTATAACGCGCATAGATTTGTGAGGATATCACTAATAGCAGTGTATATACATTCAATGAAATATTGAATCCTGAATATCCTGAACGGCAAAAACATTGGATTTGTCCCCGACCCGAGTTGACATAATGTAAACAGGAGCAGGTGCGCTGTTTGGCGGCAGCTGTGGAGCATAACGCGCATCGAATTGTAGGCATACCACCTATAGCACCGGAGATACGTTTAATTGAAAACATAAGCCTAAATACGCAAAAATTCAAATGCAATGAATTAGGCAGGGACCTTAGTTTACATAGCGCAAAGTGGCTGATTTGCGCTCTATTTGGTAGCAACTGTGCGGCATACCGCGCATCGAATTGACGAGATATCACAAATAGCAGTGTAGGTCCTTTCAATGAAATATTGATTCCTGAATATGCTTTACTGCAACAACATTGCAATTGTCCTCGACCCCAGTTGACTTAATGTAAACAGGAGGAGGTCCGCTTTATTTGGCGGCAAATAAGGAGTATAACGCGCATAGATTTGTGAGGATATCACTAATAGCAGTGTATATACATTCAATGAAATATTGAATCCTGAATATCCTGAACGGCAAAAACATTGGATTTGTCCCCGACCCGAGTTGACATAATGTAAACAGGAGCAGGTGCGCTGTTTGGCGGCAGCTGTGGAGCATAACGCGCATCGAATTGTAGGCATACCACCTATAGCACCGGAGATACGTTTAATTGAATACATAAGCCTAAATACGCAAAAATACAATTGCAATGAATTAGGCAGGGACCTTAGTTTACATAGCGCAAAGTGGCTGATTTGCGCTCTATTTGGTGGCAACTGTGCGGCATACCGCGCATCGAATTGACGAGATATCACAAATAGCAGTGTAGGTCCGTTCAATGAAATATTGAATCCTGAATGTGCTGTGCTGCAAAACCATTGCATTTGTCCTCGACCCGAGTTGATATAATGTAAACAGGAGCAGGTGCGCTGTATTTGGCAGGAAATGTGGAGCATAACGCGCATCGAATTGTCGTGATATGACCAATAGCAGTGTAGATACATTCAATGAAGTACTGGATCCTGAATATGCAACACTACAGCAACATTGCATTTGTCCTCGACCCGAGTTGACATAATGTAAACTGGAGCAGGTGCACCGTATTGGGCAGGAAATGAGGAGTATAACGCGCATAGATTTGTCGAGATACCACGAATAGCAGCGGAGATACGTTTAAATAAATACTTGAACCTAATATGATAAACTGCAATTACAATGTATTTGACAGGCCACAGAGTGGACAATGGGCAAACCGGCTGATGTGCGTAGTATTTGGCAGCGAATGAGGAGTTTAACGCGCATCGAACTGTCAGGATATCACCAATAGCAGTGTATATACGTTCAATGAAATATTGAATCCCGAATATCCTGTACTGCAAAAACATTGGATTTGTCCTCGACCCGAGTTGACATAATGTAAACAGGAGCAGGTGTGCCGTTTATGGCAGGAAATGTGTAGTATCACGCGCATCGAATTGTCGGGATATCACCAATAGCAGTGTATATACGTTCAATGAAGTATTTAATCCTGTATATGCTGTACTGCAAAAACAATGCATTTGTCCTCGAACACAGTTGACACAATGCAAACAAGAACAGGTGCGCTGTATTGGGCAGGAAATGTGGAGTATCACGCGCATCGAATTGTCGTGACATGACCAATAGCAGCGTATATACGTTCAATGAAATCTTGAATCCTGAATATGCTGTACTGCAGCAACATTGCATTTGATCTCATCCCGAGTTGAGATAATGTAAACAGGAGCAGGTGCGCTGTGTTTGGCAGGGAATGTGGAGTACAACTCGCTCCGAATTGACATGATATGACCAATAGCAATGTAGATACATTCAATGAAGTATTGAATCCTGAATATGCAGTACTACAAAAACGTTGCACTTGTCCTCAACCCAAGTTGATATAAAGTAAACAGGGGCAGGTGCGCTGTATTTGGCCGCAACTGTGGAGCATAACGCGCATCGAATTGTAGGCATACCACCAATAGCACCGGAGATCCGTTTAATTGAATACTTAGGACTAAATATGCTAAACTACAATTACAATGAATTGGGCAGGGACCTGAGATGACATAGCGCACAGTGGCTGATTTGCGCTCTATTTGGCAGCAACTGTGCGGTATACCGCGCATCGAATTGGCGAGATATCACAATTAGCAACGTAGATGCGTTCAATGAAATATTGAATCCTTAATATGCAGTACTACAAAAACATTGCATTTGTCTTCGACCCCAGTTGACATAATGTGAACAGGAGCAGTTCCCCTGTATTTGGCGGCAAATGAGGAGTATAACGCGCATAGATTTGTCGACATATCACTAATAGCAGCGGAGAGACGTTTAAATAAATACTTGAGCCTAACATGATAATCTGCAATTACAATGCATTTGACAGGAAGGAGAGTTGACAATGCGCAAACCGGCTGATCTGCGTAGTATTTGGCAGCCAATGAGGTGTACAACGCGCATCGAATTGTCAGGATATCACTAATGGCAGTGTATATACGATCAATGAAATATTGAATCCTGAATATACTGTACTGCAGCAACATTTCATTTGTCCTCGTCCCGAGTTGACATAATGTAAACAGGAGCAGGTGCGCTGTATTTGGCAGGGAACGTGGAGTATCACGCGCATCGAATTGCCGAGATATCACCAATAGCAGTGTATATACGTTCAATGAAATATTGAATCCCGTATATGCTGTACTGCAACAACATTGCATTTGTCCTCGACCCGAGTTGACATAATGTAAACAGGAGGAGGTGCGCTGTATTTGGCGGCAAATGAGGAGTATAGCGCGCATAGATTTGTCGACATACCACGAATAGCAGCGGTGATACGTTTAAATAAATACTTGAGCCTAATATGATAAACTACAATTACAAAGTATTTGACAGGACACAGAGTTAACAATGCGCAAACCGGCTGATGTGCGTAGTATTTCGCAGCGAATGAGGAGTATAACGCGCATCGAATTGTCGGGATATCACAAATAGCAGTGTAGAAAATTTCAATGGAATATTGATTCCTGAATATGCAGTACAGCAATAGCATTGGACTTGACCTCGATCCGAGATGACTTAATGTAAACAGTTGCAAGTGCGCTCTATTTGGCAGCAAATGTGGAGTTTAACGCGTATCGAACTATCGAGATGTCTGGAATAGGAACTGGAATACGCTCAAATGAATATTTAAAACTGAATATGCAAAACAGGAATAACGCTGTATTTGATAGGGCACAGAGTTGACATTGCGCAAACTGGTTGCTGTGCGCTATTTCTTGCAGCAAATGTGCGGGACAGCGCACATCGAATTGTCGACATTTCACCAATAGTAGTACAGATTCGTTCAATTGATAATTGAAGCCTGGATAAGCAGCATAGCAATAACATTGGATTAGACCTCGACCCGAGTTGGCAAAATGTAAACGGGAGCATGTGCGCTAAATTTCGCAGCGAATGAGGAGTTTAACGCTCAACCACTTGTCTAGATATCACCAATAACAGTGCGGATACGTTTAATTGAGTATTTAACACAGACTCTGCAAAATTGCAATTACGCTGCACTTGACAGGGCCCAGAGTTGACATAGGGCAAACCGAATGACGTGCGCTGAATTTGGCCGCATATGTGGAGTAACGCACGTCGAATTGTCGAAATTTCACCAATAGCAGTGTATAAACAATTAAGGGAATATTGAATCCTGAATATGCAGTACAGCAATAACATTGGATTTGACCATGACCCGAGTTGATATAATTTAAACAGGAGCAGGTGCGCTATATACGAGAGCAAGTGTGGAGTAGAACGCGCATCGAATTGAATGACGCGCGCTGTATTTGGCAGCGAATGAGGAGTATAACGCGCATCGAATTGTCGGGATATCACCAATAGCAGTGTATATACGTTCAATGAAATATTGAATCCTGAGTATGCAGTACTACAAGAACATTGCATTTGTCTTCGACACCAGTTGACATAATATAAACAGGAGCAGGCCCGCTGTATTTGGCGGAAAATGAGGAGTATAACGCGCATAGATTTGTCGACATACCACGAATAGCAGCGGAGATACGTTTAAATAAAAATTTGAGCCTAATATGATAAACTGCAATTACAATGTATTTGACAGGACACAGAGTTGACAATGCGCAAACCGGCTGATGTGCGTAGTATTCTGCAGCGAATGAGGAGTATAACGCGCATCGAATTGTCGGGATATCACCAATTGCAGGATATGTACGTTCAATGAAATATTGAATCCTGAATGTGCTGTGCTGCAAAACCATTGCATTTGTCTTCGACCCCAGTTGACATAATGTAAACAGGAGCAGGTGCGCTGTATTTGGCAGGTAATGTGGAGTATCACGCGCATGGAATTGTCGGGATATCACCAATAGCAGTGTATATATGTTCAGTGAAATATTGAATCCTTAATATGCAGTACTACAAAAACATTGCATTTGTCTTCGACCCCAGTTGACATAATGTGAACAGGAGCAGTTCCCCTGTATTTGGCGGCAAATGAGGAGTATAACGCGCATAGATTTGTCGACATATCACTAATAGCAGCGGAGAGACGTTTAAATAAATACTTGAGCCTAACATGATAATCTGCAATTACAATGCATTTGACAGGAAGGAGAGTTGACAATGCGCAAACCGGCTGATCTGCGTAGTATTTGGCAGCCAATGAGGTGTACAACGCGCATCGAATTGTCAGGATATCACTAATGGCAGTGTATATACGATCAATGAAATATTGAATCCTGAATATCCTGAACGGCAAAAACATTGGATTTGTCCCCCGACCCGAGTTGACATAATGTAAACAGGAGCAGGTGCGCTGTTTGGCGGCAGCTGTGGAGCATAACGCGCATCGAATTGTAGGCATACCACCTATAGCACCGGAGATACGTTTAATTGAATACATAAGCCTAAATACGCAAAAATTCAAATGCAATGAATTAGGCAGGGACCTTAGTTTACATAGCGCAAAGTGGCTGATTTGCGCTCTATTTGGTAGCAACTGTGCGGCATACCGCGCATCGAATTGACGAGATATCACAAATAGCAGTGTATTTACTTTCAATGAAATATTGAATCCTGAATATGCTTTACTGCAACAACATTGCAATTGTCCTCGACCCCAGTTGACTTAATGTAAACAGGAGGAGGTCCGCTTTATTTGGCGGCAAATAAGGAGTATAACGCGCTTAGATTTGTCAGGATATCACCAATGGCAGTGTATGTACGTTCAATGAAATATTGAATCCTGAATATCGTGAACGGCAAAAACATTGGATTTGTCCCCGACCCGAGTTGACATAATGTAAACAGGAGCAGGTGTGCCGTTTTTACCAGGAAATGTGTAGTATCACGCGCATCGAATTGTCGGGATATCACCAATAGCAGTGTATATACATTCAATGAAGTATTTAATCCTGTATATGCTGTACTGCAAAAACAATGCATTTGTCCTCGAACACAGTTGACACAATGCAAACAAGAACAGGTGCGCTGTGTTTGGCAGGGAATGTGGAGTACAACTCGCTCCGAATTGTCATGATATGACCAATAGCAATGTAGATACATTCAATGAAGTATTGAATCCTGAATATGCAGTACTACAAAAACGTTGCACTTGTCCTCAACCCAAGTTGATATAAAGTAAACAGGGGCAGGTGCGCTGTATTTGGCCGCAACTGTGGAGCATAACGCGCATCGAATTGTAGGCATACCACCAATAGCACCGGAGATCCGTTTAATTGAATACTTAGGACTAAATATGCTAAACTACAATTACAATGAATTGGGCAGGGACCTGAGTTGACATAGCGCACAGTGGCTGATTTGCGCTCTATTTGGCAGCAACTGTGCGGTATACCGCGCATCGAATTGGCGAGATATCACAATTAGCAATGTAGATGCGTTCAATGAAATATTGAATCCTTAATATGCAGTACTACAAAAACATTGCATTTGTCTTCGACCCCAGTTGACATAATGTGAACAGGAGCAGTTCCCCTGTATTTGGCGGCAAATGAGGAGTATAACGCGCATAGATTTGTCGACATATCACTAATAGCAGCAGAGAGACGTTTAAATAAATACTTGAGCCTAACATGATAATCTGCAATTACAATGCATTTGACAGGAAGGAGAGTTGACAATGCGCAAACCGGCTGATCTGCGTAGTATTTGGCAGCCAATGAGGTGTACAACGCGCATCGAATTGTCAGGATATCACTAATGGCAGTGTATGTACGATCAATGAAGTATTGAATCCTGAATATCCTGACCGGCAAAAACATTGGATTTGTCCCCGACCCGAGTTGACATAATGTAAACAGGAGCAGGTGCGCTGTTTGGCGGCAGCTGTGGAGCATAATGCGCATCGAATTGTAGGCATACCACCTATAGCACCGGAGATACGTTTAATTGAATACATAAGCCTAAATACGCAAAAATTCAAATGCAATGAATTAGGCAGGGACCTTAGTTTTCATAGCGCAAAGTGGCTGATTTGCGCTCTATTTGGTAGCAACTGTGCGGCATACCGCGCATCGAATTGACGAGATATCACAAATAGCAGTGTAGGTCCTTTCAATGAAATATTGATTCCTGAATATGCTTTACTGCAACAACATTGCAATTGTCCTCGACCCCAGTTGACTTAATGTAAACAGGAGGAGGTCCGCTTTATTTGGCGGCAAATAAGGAGTATAACGCGCATAGATTTGTGAGGATATCACTAATAGCAGTGTATATACATTCAATGAAATATTGAATCCTGAATATCCTGAACGGCAAAAACATTGGATTTGTCCCCGACCCGAGTTGACATAATGTAAACAGGAGCAGGTGCGCTGTTTGGCGGCAGCTGTGGAGCATAACGCGCATCGAATTGTAGGCATACCACCTATAGCACCGGAGATACGTTTAATTGAAAACATAAGCCTAAATACGCAAAAATTCAAATGCAATGAATTAGGCAGGGACCTTAGTTTACATAGCGCAAAGTGGCTGATTTGCGCTCTATTTGGTAGCAACTGTACGGCATACCGCGCATCGAATTGACGAGATATCACAAATAGCAGTGTAGGTCCTTTCAATGAAATATTGATTCCTGAATATGCTTTACTGCAACAACATTGCAATTGTCCTCGACCCCAGTTGACTTAATGTAAACAGGAGGAGGTCCGCTTTATTTGGCGGCAAATAAGGAGTATAACGCGCATAGATTTGTGAGGATATCACTAATAGCAGTGTATATACATTCAATGAAATATTGAATCCTGAATATCCTGAACGGCAAAAACATTGGATTTGTCCCCGACCCGAGTTGACATAATGTAAACAGGAGCAGGTGCGCTGTTTGGCGGCAGCTGTGGAGCATAACGCGTATCGAATTGTAGGCATACCACCTATAGCACCGGAGATACGTTTAATTGAATACATAAGCCTAAATACGCAAAAATACAATTGCAATGAATTAGGCAGGGACCTTAGTTTACATAGCGCAAAGTGGCTGATTTGCGCCCTATTTGGTGGCAACTGTGCGGCATACCGCGCATCGAATTGACGAGATATCACAAATAGCAGTGTAGGTCCGTTCAATGAAATATTGAATCCTGAATGTGCTGTGCTGCAAAACCATTGCATTTGTCCTGGAACCGAGTTGACATAATGTAAACAGGAGCAGGTGCGCTGTATTTGGCAGGGAACGTGGAGTATCACGCGCATCGAATTGCCGAGATATCACCAATAGCAGTGTATATACGTTCAATGAAATATTGAATCCCGTATATGCTGTACTGCAACAACATTGCATTTGTCCTCGACCCGAGTTGACATAATGTAAACAGGAGGAGGTGCGCTGTATTTGGCGGCAAATGAGGAGTATAGCGCGCATAGATTTGTCGACATACCACGAATAGCAGCGGTGATACGTTTAAATAAATACTTGAGCCTAATATGATAAACTACAATTACAATGTATTTGACAGGACACAGAGTTAACAATGCGCAAACCGGCTGATGTGCGTAGTATTTCGCAGCGAATGAGGAGTATAACGCGCATCGAATTGTCGGGATATCACAAATAGCAGTGTAGAAAATTTCAATGGAATATTGATTCCTGAATATGCAGTACAGCAATAGCATTGGATTTGACCTCGATCCGAGATTACTTAATGTAAACAGTTGCAAGTGCGCTCTATTTGGCAGCAAATGTGGAGTTTAACGCGTATCGAACTATCGAGATGTCTGGAATAGAAACTGGAATACGCTCAAATGAATATTTAAAACTGAATATGCAAAACAGGAATAACGCTGTATTTGATAGGGCACAGAGTTGACATTGCGCAAACTGGTTGCTGTGCGCTATTTCTTGCAGCAAATGTGCGGGATAGCGCGCATCGAATTGTCGACATATCACCAATAGTAGTACAGATTCGTTCAATTGATAATTGAAGCCTGGATAAGCAGCATAGCAATAACATTGGATTAGACCTCGACCCGAGTTGGCAAAATGTAAACGGGAGCATGTGCGCTAAATTTCGCAGCGAATGAGGAGTTTAACGCTCAACCACTTGTCTAGATATCACCAATAACAGTGCGGATACGTTTAATTGAGTATTTAACACAGACTCTGCAAAATTGCAATTACGCTGCAATTGACAGGGCCCAGAGTTGACATAGGGCAAACCGAATGACGTGCGCTGAATTTGGCCGCATATGTGGAGTAACGCACGTCGAATTGTCGTGATTTCACCAATAGCAGTGTATAAACAATTAAGGGAATATTGAATCCTGAATATGCAGTACAGCAATAACATTGGATTTGACCATGACCCGAGTTGATATAATTTAAACAGGAGCAGGTGCGCTATATACGAGAGCAAGTGTGGAGTAGAACGCGCATCGAGTTGAATGACGCGCGCTGTATTTGGCAGCGAATGAGGAGTATAACGCGCATCGAATTGTCGGGATATCACCAATAGCAGTGTATATACGGTCAATGAAATATTGAATCCTGAATATGCAGTACTGCAAAAACATTGCATTTGTCCCCGAGCCGAGTTGACATAATGTAAACAGGAGCAGGTGCGCTGTATTTGGCAGGTAATGTGGAGTATCACGCGCATGGAATTGTCGGGATATCACCAATAGCAGTGTATATATGTTCAGTGAAGTATTGAATCCTGTATGTGCTATACTGCAAAAACAATGCATTTGTCCCCGACCCGAGTTGACATAATGTAAACAAGAGCAGGTGCGTTGTCTTTGGCAGGGAATGTGGAGCATCACGCACATCGAATTGTCGTGATATCGCCAATAGCAGTGTAGATACATTCAATGAAATATTGAATCCTGAGTATGCAGTACTACAAGAACATTGCATTTGTCTTCGACACCAGTTGACACAATATAAACAGGAGCAGGTCCGCTGTATTTGGCGGAAAATGAGGAGTATAACGCGCATAGATTTGTCGACATACCACGAATAGCAGCGGAGATACGTTTAAATAAAAATTTGAGCCTAATATGATAAACTGCAATTACAATGTATTTGACAGGACACAGAGTTGACAATGCGCAAACCGGCTGATGTGCGTAGTATTCTGCAGCGAATGAGGAGTATAACGCGCATCGAATTGTCGTGATATCACCAATAGCAGTGTAGATGCGTTCAATGAAATATTGAATCCTGAATGTGCTGTACTGCAAAAACATTGCATTTGTCCTTGAGCCGAGTTGACGTAATGTAAACAGGAGCAGGTGCGTTGTATTTGCCACGGAATGTGGAGTACAACGCGCTTCGAATTGTCGGGATATCACGAATAGCAGCGTATATACATTCAATGAAATATTGAATCCTGAATGTGCTGTACTGCAAAAACATTGCATTTGCCCTTGACCCGAGTTGAAATAATGTAAACAGGAGCAGGTGCGCTGTATTTGGCTGGGGATGTGGAGTATAACGCGCTTCGAATTGTCGGGATATCACGAATAGCAGTGTATATACGTTCAATAAATGTTGAATCCTGAATATGCTGTACTGCAGCAACATTGCATTTGTCTTCGATCCGTGTTGACATAATGTAAACAGGAGCAGGTGCGCTGTATTTGGCAGGAAATGTGGAGTATCATGCGCATCGAATTGTCGGGATATCACCATGGCAGTTTATATTCGTTCAATGAAGTATTGAATCCTGGATATGCAGTACTGCAGCAACATTGCATTTGATCTCATCCCGAGTTGAGATAATGTAAACAGGAGCAGGTGCGCTGTGTTTGGCAGGGAATGTGGAGTACAACTCGCTCCGAATTGTCATGATATGACCAATAGCAATGTAGATACATTTAATGAAGTATTGAATCCTGAATATGCAGTACTACAAAAACGTTGCACTTGTCCTCAACCCAAGTTGATATAAAGTAAACAGGGGCAGGTGCGCTGTATTTGGCCGCAACTGTGGAGCATAACGCGCATCGAATTGTAGGCATACCACCAATAGCACCGGAGATCCGTTTAATTGAATACTTAGGACTATATATGCTAAACTACAATTACAATGAATTGGGCAGGGACCTGAGTTGACATAGCGCACAGTGGCTGATTTGCGCTCTATTTGGCAGCAACTGTGCGGTATACCGCGCATCGAATTGGCGAGATATCACAATTAGCAATGTAGATGCGTTCAATGAAATATTGAATCCTTAATATGCAGTACTACAAAAACATTGCATTTGTCTTCGACCCCAGTTGACATAATGTGAACAGGAGCAGTTCCCCTGTATTTGGCGGCAAATGAGGAGTATAACGCGCATAGATTTGTCGACATATCACTAATAGCAGCGGAGATACGTTTAAATAAATACTTGAGCCTAACATGATAATCTGCAATTACAATGCATTTGACAGGAAGGAGAGTTGACAATGCGCAAACCGGCTGATCTGCGTAGTATTTGGCAGCCAATGAGGTGTACAACGCACATCGAATTGTCAGGATATCACTAATGGCAGTGTATATACGATCAATGAAATATTGAATCCTGAATATCCTGAACGGCAAAAACATTGGATTTGTCCCCGACCCGAGTTGACATAATGTAAACAGGAGCAGGTGCGCTGTTTGGCGGCACCTGTGGAGCATAACGCGCATCGAATTGTAGGCATGCCACCTATAGCACCGGAGATACGTTTAATTGAATACATAAGCCTAAATACGCAAAAATTCAAATGCAATGAATTAGGCAGGGACCTTAGTTTACATAGCGCAAAGTGGCTGATTTGCGCTCTATTTGGTAGCAACTGTACGGCATACCGCGCATCGAATTGACGAGATATCACAAATAGCAGTGTAGGTCCTTTCAATGAAATATTGATTCCTGAATATGCTTTACTGCAACAACATTGCAATTGTCCTCGACCCCAGTTGACTTAATGTAAACAGGAGCAGGTGCGCTGTATTTGGCAGGGAACGTGGAGTATCACGCGCATCGAATTGCCGAGATATCACCAATAGCAGTGTATATACGTTCAATGAAATATTGAATCCCGTATATGCTGTACTGCAACAACATTGCATTTGTCCTCGACCCGAGTTGACATAATGTAAACAGGAGGAGGTGCGCTGTATTTGGCGGCAAATGAGGAGTATAGCGCGCATAGATTTGTCGACATACCACGAATAGCAGCGGTGATACGTTTAAATAAATACTTGAGCCTAATATGATAAACTACAATTACAATGTATTTGACAGGACACAGAGTTAACAATGCGCAAACCGGCTGATGTGCGTAGTATTTCGCAGCGAATGAGGAGTATAACGCGCATCGAATTGTCGGGATATCACAAATAGCAGTGTAGAAAATTTCAATGGAATATTGATTCCTGAATATGCAGTACAGCAATAGCATTGGATTTGACCTCGATCCGAGATTACTTAATGTAAACAGTTGCAAGTGCGCTCTATTTGGCAGCAAATGTGGAGTTTAACGCGTATCGAACTATCGAGATGTCTGGAATAGAAACTGGAATACGCTCAAATGAATATTTAAAACTGAATATGCAAAACAGGAATAACGCTGTATTTGATAGGGCACAGAGTTGACATTGCGCAAACTGGTTGCTGTGCGCTATTTCTTGCAGCAAATGTGCGGGATAGCGCGCATCGAATTGTCGACATATCACCAATAGTAGTACAGATTCGTTCAATTGATAATTGAAGCCTGGATAAGCAGCATAGCAATAACATTGGATTAGACCTCGACCCGAGTTGGCAAAATGTAAACGGGAGCATGTGCGCTAAATTTCGCAGCGAATGAGGAGTTTAACGCTCAACCACTTGTCTAGATATCACCAATAACAGTGCGGATACGTTTAATTGAGTATTTAACACAGACTCTGCAAAATTGCAATTACGCTGCAATTGACAGGGCCCAGAGTTGACATAGGGCAAACCGAATGACGTGCGCTGAATTTGGCCGCATATGTGGAGTAACGCACGTCGAATTGTCGTGATTTCACCAATAGCAGTGTATAAACAATTAAGGGAATATTGAATCCTGAATATGCAGTACAGCAATAACATTGGATTTGACCATGACCCGAGTTGATATAATTTAAACAGGAGCAGGTGCGCTATATACGAGAGCAAGTGTGGAGTAGAACGCGCATCGAGTTGAATGACGCGCGCTGTATTTGGCAGCGAATGAGGAGTATAACGCGCATCGAATTGTCGGGATATCACCAATAGCAGTGTATATACGGTCAATGAAATATTGAATCCTGAATATGCAGTACTGCAAAAACATTGCATTTGTCCCCGAGCCGAGTTGACATAATGTAAACAGGAGCAGGTGCGCTGTATTTGGCAGGTAATGTGGAGTATCACGCGCATGGAATTGTCGGGATATCACCAATAGCAGTGTATATATGTTCAGTGAAGTATTGAATCCTGTATGTGCTATACTGCAAAAACAATGCATTTGTCCCCGACCCGAGTTGACATAATGTAAACAAGAGCAGGTGCGTTGTCTTTGGCAGGGAATGTGGAGCATCACGCACATCGAATTGTCGTGATATCGCCAATAGCAGTGTAGATACATTCAATGAAATATTGAATCCTGAGTATGCAGTACTACAAGAACATTGCATTTGTCTTCGACACCAGTTGACACAATATAAACAGGAGCAGGTCCGCTGTATTTGGCGGAAAATGAGGAGTATAACGCGCATAGATTTGTCGACATACCACGAATAGCAGCGGAGATACGTTTAAATAAATATTTGAGCCTAATATGATAAACTGCAATTACAATGTATTTGACAGGACACAGAGTTGACAATGCGCAAACCGGCTGATGTGCGTAGTATTCTGCAGCGAATGAGGAGTATAACGCGCATCGAATTGTCGTGATATCACCAATAGCAGTGTAGATCCGTTCAATGAAATATTGAATCCTGAATGTGCTGTACTGCAAAAACATTGCATTTGTCCTTGAGCCGAGTTGACGTAATGTAAACAGGAGCAGGTGCGTTGTATTTGCCACGGAATGTGGAGTACAACGCGCTTCGAATTGTCGGGATATCACGAATAGCAGCGTATATACATTCAATGAAATATTGAATCCTGAATGTGCTGTACTGCAAAAACATTGCATTTGCCCTTGACCCGAGTTGAAATAATGTAAACAGGAGCAGGTGCGCTGTATTTGGCTGGGGATGTGGAGTATAACGCGCTTCGAATTGTCGGGATATCACGAATAGCAGTGTATATACGTTCAATAAATGTTGAATCCTGAATATGCTGTACTGCAGCAACATTGCATTTGTCTTCGATCCGTGTTGACATAATGTAAACAGGAGCAGGTGCGCTGTATTTGGCAGGAAATGTGGAGTATCATGCGCATCGAATTGTCGGGATATCACCATGGCAGTTTATATTCGTTCAATGAAGTATTGAATCCTGGATATGCAGTACTGCAACAACATTGCATTTGTCTTCGACCCCAGTTGACATAATGTAAACAGGAGCAGGTGCGCTGTATTTGGCAGGAAATGTGGAGTATCATGCGCATCGAATTGTAGGCATACCACCAATAGCACCGGAGATACGTTTTATTGAATACATGGGCCTAAATATGCAAAAGTACAAATACAATGAATTAGGCAGGGACCTGAGTTGACATAGCGCAAAGTGGCTGATTTGCGCTCTATTTGGCAGCATCTGTGCGGTATGCCGCTCATCGAATTGACACGATATCACCAATAGCAGTGTATATCCGTTCAATGAAATATTGAATCCTGGATATGCAGTACTGCAACAACATTGCATTTGTCCTCGACCCGAGTGGGACATAATGTAAACAGGAGCAGGTGCGCTGTATTTGGCAGGGAATGTGGAGTATCACGCGCATCGAATTGTCGTGATATCACCAATAGCAGTGTAGATACATTCAATGGAATATTGAATCCTGAATATCCTGGACTGCAAAAAGATTGCATTTGTCCTCGACCCGTGTTGACATAATGTAAACAGGAGCAGTTGCGCCGTATTTGGCAGGGAATGTGGAGTATCAGGCGCATCGAAGTGTCGGGATATCACCAATAACAGTGTATATATGTTCAGTGAAGTATTGAATCCTGAATATGCAGTACTACAAAAACATTGCATTTGTCCTCTACCCGAGTAGTCATAATGTAAACAGGAGCAGGTGCGCTGTATTTGGCAGGGAATGTGGAGTATCACTCGCATCGAATTGTCGGGATATCACGAATAGCAGTGTATATACGTTCAATGAAACATTGAATCCTGAATATGCTGTACTGCAGGAACATTACATTTTTCCTCGACCCGAGATGACATAATGTAAACAGGAGCAGGTCCGCTGTATTTGGCGGAAAATGAGGAGTATAACGCGCATAGATTTGTCGACATACCACGAATAGCAGCGGAGATACGTTTAAATAAAGGTTTGAGCCTAATATGATAAACTACAATTACAATGTATTTGACAGGACACAGAGTTGACAATGCGTAAACCGGCTGATGTGCGTAGTATTTGGCAGCAAATGAGGAGTACAACGCGCATCGAGTTGTCGGGATATCACCAATAGCAGTGTAGATCCGTTCAATGAAGCATTGAATCCTGAATATGCAGTACTGCAACAACATTCCATTAGTCCTCGAACCGAGTGGACATAATGTAAACAGGAGCAGGTCCGCTTTTTGCGGCAACTGTGGAGTACATCGCGCATCGAATTGTAGGCATACCACCAATAGCACCGGAGATACGATTAATTGAATACATAAGACTAATATGCAAAACTACAATTACAATGAATTAGGCAGGGACCTGAGTTGACATAGCGCCACGTGGCTGATTTGCGCTCTATTTGGCAGCAGCTGTGTGGTACACCGCGCATCGAATTGACGAGATATCACCAATAGCAGTGTAGATCCGTTCAATGAAATAATGATACCTGAATATGCTGTACTGCAACAACATTGCAATTGTCCTCGACCCCAGTTGACATAATGTAAACGGGAACATGTACGCTGTATTTGGGGGGGGGATGTTGAGTATCACGCGCATCGAATTGTCGTGACATCACCAATAGCAGTGCAGATACATTCAATGAAGTATTGAATCCTGAATATGCAGTACTACAAAAACATGGCATTTGTCCTCGACCCGAGTTGACATAATGTAAACAGGAGCAGGTGCGCTGTATTTGGCAGGGAATGTGGAGTATCACGCGCATCGAATTGTCGTGATATGACCAATAGCAGCGTATATACGTTCAATGAAATCTTGAATCCTGAATATGCTGTACTGCAGCAACATTGCATTTGATCTCATCCCGAGTTGAGATAATGTAAACAGGAGCAGGTGCGCTGTGTTTGGCAGGGAATGTGGAGTACAACTCGCTCCGAATTGTCATGATATGACCAATAGCAATGTAGATACATTTAATGAAGTATTGAATCCTGAATATGCAGTACTACAAAAACGTTGCACTTGTCCTCAACCCAAGTTGATATAAAGTAAACAGGGGCAGGTGCGCTGTATTTGGCCGCAACTGTGGAGCATAACGCGCATCGAATTGTAGGCATACCACCAATAGCACCGGAGATCCGTTTAATTGAATACTTAGGACTAAATATGCTAAACTACAATTACAATGAATTGGGCAGGGACCTGAGTTGACATAGCGCACAGTGGCTGATTTGCGCTCTATTTGGCAGCAACTGTGCGGTATACCGCGCATCGAATTGGCGAGATATCACAATTAGCAATGTAGATGCGTTCAATGAAATATTGAATCCTTAATATGCAGTACTACAAAAACATTGCATTTGTCTTCGACCCCAGTTGACATAATGTGAACAGGAGCAGTTCCCCTGTATTTGGCGGCAAATGAGGAGTATAACGCGCATAGATTTGTCGACATATCACTAATAGCAGCGGAGATACGTTTAAATAAATACTTGAGCCTAACATGATAATCTGCAATTACAATGCATTTGACAGGAAGGAGAGTTGACAATGCGCAAACCGGCTGATCTGCGTAGTATTTGGCAGCCAATGAGGTGTACAACGCACATCGAATTGTCAGGATATCACTAATGGCAGTGTATATACGATCAATGAAATATTGAATCCTGAATATCCTGAACGGCAAAAACATTGGATTTGTCCCCGACCCGAGTTGACATAATGTAAACAGGAGCAGGTGCGCTGTTTGGCGGCACCTGTGGAGCATAACGCGCATCGAATTGTAGGCATGCCACCTATAGCACCGGAGATACGTTTAATTGAATACATAAGCCTAAATACGCAAAAATTCAAATGCAATGAATTAGGCAGGGACCTTAGTTTACATAGCGCAAAGTGGCTGATTTGCGCTCTATTTGGTAGCAACTGTACGGCATACCGCGCATCGAATTGACGAGATATCACAAATAGCAGTGTAGGTCCTTTCAATGAAATATTGATTCCTGAATATGCTTTACTGCAACAACATTGCAATTGTCCTCGACCCCAGTTGACTTAATGTAAACAGGAGGAGGTCCGCTTTATTTGGCGGCAAATAAGGAGTATAACGCGCATCGAATTGTCGGGATATCACCAATTGCAGGATATGTACGTTCAATGAAATATTGAATCCTGAATGTGGTGTACTGCAACAACATTGCAATTGTCTTCGACCCAAGTTGACATAATGTAAACAGGAGCAGGTGCGCTGTACTTGGCAGGTAATGTGGAGTATCACGCGCATGGAACTGTCGGGATATCACCAATAGCAGTGTATATATGTTCAGTGAAGTATTGAATCCTGTATGTGCTATACTGCAAAAACAATGCATTTGTCCCCGACCCGAGTTGACATAATGTAAACAAGAGCAGGTGCGTTGTCTTTGGCAGGGAATGTGGAGTATCACGAGCATCGAATTGTCGTGATATCGCCAATAGCAGTGCAGATACATTCAATGAAATATTGAATCCTGAGTATGCAGTACTACAAGAACATTGCATTTGTCTTCGACCCCAGTTGACATAATATAAACAAGAGCAGGTCCGCTGTTTGGTTGTAACTGTGGAGCATACCGCGCATCGAATGGTAGGCATACCACCAATAGCACCGGAGATACGTTTATTTGAATAAAAAAGCCTAAATATGCAAAACAACAATTACAATGAATTAGGCAGGGACCTGAGTTGACATAGCGCAATGTGGCTAATTTGCGCTCTATTTGGCAGCAACTGTGTGGTACACCGCGCATCGAATTGACGAGATATCACCAATAGCATTGTAGATCCGTTCAATGAAAAATTGAATACTGAATATGCTGTACTGCAACAACATTGCAATTGTCCTCGACCCCAGTTGACATAATGTAAACAGGAGCAGGTGCGCTGTATTTGGCAGGATCTGTGGAGTATCATGCTCATCGAATTGTCGTGATATCACCAATAGCAGTGTAGATGCGTTCAATGAAATATTGAATCCTGAATGTGCTGTACTGCAAAAACATTGCATTTGTCCTTGACCCGAGTTGACATAATGTAAACAAGAGCAGGTGCGCTGTATTTGGCGGCAAATGAGGAGTATAACGCGCATAGATTTGTCGACATACCACGAATAGCAGCGGAGATACGTTTAAATAAATATTTGAGCCTAATATGATAAACTGCAATTACAATGTATTTGACAGGACACAGAGTTGACAATGCGCAAACCGGCTGATGTGCGTAGTATTTCGCAGCGAATGAGGAGTATAACGCGCATCGAATTGTCGGGATATCACAAATAGCAGTGTAGAAAATTTCAATGGAATATTGATTCCTGAATATGCAGTACAGCAATAGCATTGGATTTGACCTCGATCCGAGATTACTTAATGTAAACAGTTGCAAGTGCGCTCTATTTGGCAGCAAATGTGGAGTTTAACGCGTGTCGAACTATCGAGATGTCTGGAATAGGAACTGGAATACGCTCAAATGAATATTTAAAACTGAATATGCAAAACAGGAATAACGCTGTATTTGATAGGGCACAGAGTTGACATTGCGCAAACTGGTTGCTGTGCGCTATTTCTTGCAGCAAATGTGCGGGATAGCGCGCATCGAATTGTCGACATTTCACCAATAGTAGAACAGATTCGTTCAATTGATAATTGAAGCCTGGATAAGCAGCATAGCAATAACATTGGATTAGACCTCGACCCGAGTTGGCAAAATTTAAACGGGAGCATGTGCGCTAAATTTCGCAGCGAATGAGGAGTTTAACGCTCAACCACTTGTCTAGATATCACCAATAACAGTGCGGATACGTTTAATTGAGTATTTAACACAGACTCTGCAAAATTGCAATTACGCTGCAATTGACAGGGCCCAGAGTTGACATAGGGCAAACCGAATGACGTGCGCTGAATTTGGCCGCATATGTGGAGTAACGCACGTCGAATTGTCGTGATTTCACCAATAGCAGTGTATAAACAATTAAGGGAATATTGAATCCTGAATATGCAGTACAGCAATAACATTGGATTTGACCAGGACCCGAGTTGATATAATTTAAACAGGAGCAGGTGCGCTATATACGAGAGCAAGTGTGGAGTAGAACGCGCATCGAGTTGAATGACGCGCGCTGTATTTGGCAGCGAATGAGGAGTATAACGCGCATCGAATTGTCGGGATATCACCAATAGCAGTGTATATACGGTCAATGAAATATTGAATCCTGAATATGCAGTACTGCAAAAACATTGCATTTGTCCCCGAGCCGAGTTGACATAATGTAAACAGGAGCAGGTGCGCTGTATTTGGCAGGTAATGTGGAGTATCACGCGCATGGAATTGTCGGGATATCACCAATAGCAGTGTATATATGTTCAGTGAAGTATTGAATCCTGTATGTGCTATACTGCAAAAACAACGCATTTGTCCCCGACCCGAGTTGACATAATGCAAACAAGAGCAGGTGCGTTGTCTTTGGCAGGGAATGTGGAGTATCACGCACATCGAATTGTCGTGATATCGCCAATAGCAGTGTAGATACATTCAATGAAATATTGAATCCTGAGTATGCAGTACTACAAGAACATTGCATTTGTCTTCGACACCAGTTGACACAATATAAACAGGAGCAGGTCCGCTGTTTGGTTGTAACTGTGGAGCATACCGCGCATCGAATGGTGGGCATACCACCAATAGCACCGGAGATACGTTTATTTGAATAAAAAAGCCTAAATATGCAAAACAACAATTACAATGAATTAGGCAGGGACCTGAGTTGACATAGCGCAATGTGGCTGATTTCCGCTCTATTTGGCAGCAACTGTGTGGTACACCGCGCATCGAATTGACGAGATATCACCAATAGCATTGTAGATCCGTTCAATGAAAAATTGAATACTGAATATGCTGTACTGCAACAACATTGCAATTGTCCTCGACCCCAGTTGACATAATGTAAACAGGAGCAGGTGCGCTGTATTTGGCAGGATCTGTGGAGTATCATGCGCATCGAATTGTCGTGATATCACCAATAGCAGTGTAGATGCGTTCAATGAAATATTGAATCCTGCATGTGCTGTACTGCAAAAACATTGCATTTGTCCTTGACCCGAGTTGACATAATGTAAACAAGAGCAGGTGCGCTGTATTTGGCGGCAAATGAGGAGTATAACGCGCATAGATTTGTCGACATACCACGAATAGCAGCGGAGATACGTTTAAATAAATATTTGAGCCTAATATGATAAACTGCAATTACAATGTATTTGACAGGACACAGAGTTGACAATGCGCAAACCGGCTGATGTGCGTAGTATTTGGCAGCGTATGAGGAGTATAACGCGGATCGAATTGTCGGGATATCACCAATAGCAGTGTATATCCGTTCAATGAAATATTGAATCCTGAATGTGCTGTACTGCAAAAACATTGCATTTGTCCTTGAGCCGAGTTGACATAATGTAAACAGGAGCAGGTGCGTTGTATTTGCCAGGGAATGTGGAGTACAACGCGCTTCGAATTGTCGGGATATCACGAATAGCAGTGTATATACATTCAATGAAATATTGAATCCTGAATGTGCTGTACTGCAAAAACATTGCATTTGCCCTTGACCCGAGTTGAAATAATGTAAACAGGAGCAGGTGCGCTGTATTTGGCTGGGGATGTGGAGTATAACGCGCTTCGAATTGTCGGGATATCACGAATAGCAGTGTATATACGTTCAATAAATGTTGAATCCTGAATATGCTGTACTGCAGCAACATTGCATTTGTCTTCGACCCGAGTTGACATAATGTAAACAGGAGCAGGTGCGCTGTATTTGGCAGGAAATGTGGAGTATCATGCGCATCGAATTGTAGGCATACCACCAATAGCACCGGAGATACGTTTTATTGAATACATAGGCCTAAATATGCAAAAGTACAAATACAATGAATTAGGCAGGGACCTGAGTTGACATAGCGCAAAGTGGCTGATTTGCGCTATATTTGGCAGCATCTGTGCGGTATGCCGCTCATCGAATTGACACGATATCACCAATAGCAGTGTATATTCGTTCAATGAAATATTGAATCCTGGATATGCAGTACTGCAACAACATTGCATTTGTCCTCGACCCGAGTGGGACATAATGTAAACAGGAGCAGGTGCGCTGTATTTGGCAGGGAATGTGGTGTATCAGGCGCATCGAATTGTCGTGATATCACCAATAGCAGTGTAGATACATTCAATGGAATATTGAATCCTGAATATCCTGGACTGCAAAAAGATTGCATTTGTCCTCGACCCGTGTTGACATAACGCAAACAGGAGCAGTTGCGCCGTATTTGGCAGGGAATGTGGAGTATCAGGCGCATCGAAGTGTCGGGATATCACCAATAACAGTGTATATATGTTCAGTGAAGTATTGAATCCTGAATATGCAGTACTACAAAAACATTGCATTTGTCCTCTACCCGAGTAGTCATAATGTAAACAGGAGCAGGTGCGCTGTATTTGGCGGCTACTGTGGAGTATAACGCGCATCGAATTGTAGGCATACCACCAATAGCACCGGAGATACGTGTAATTGAATACTTAAGCTTAAATATGCAAAACTACAATTACAATGAATTAGGCAGGGACCTGAGTTGACATAGCGCAAAGTGGCTGATTTGCGCTCTATTTGGCAGCAACTGTGCGATATAGCGCGCACCCAATTGACGAGATATCACCAATAGCAGTGTAGATCCGTTCAATGGAATATTGAATCCTGAATGTGCTGTACTGCAAAAACATTGCATTTTCCTCGACCCGAGTTGACATAATGTAAACAGGAGCAGGTGCGCTGTATTTGGCAGAGAATGTGGAGTATCACTCGCATCGAATTGTCGGGATATCACGAATAGCAGTGTATATACGTTCAATGAAACATTGAATCCTGAATATGCTGTACTGCAGGAACATTACATTTTTCCTCGACCCGAGATGACATAATGTAAACAGGAGCAGGTCCGCTGTATTTGGCGGAAAATGAGGAGTATAACGCGCATAGATTTGTCGACATACCACGAATAGCAGCGGAGATACGTTTAAATAAAGGTTTGAGCCTAATATGATAAACTACAATTACAATGTATTTGACAGGACACAGAGTTGACAATGCGTAAACCGGCTGATGTGCGTAGTATTTGGCAGCAAATGAGGAGTACAACGCGCATCGAGTTGTCGGGTTATCACCAATAGCAGTGTAGATCCGTTCAATGAAGCATTGAATCCTGAATATGCAGTACTGCAACAACATTCCATTAGTCCTCGAACCGAGTGGACATAATGTAAACAGGAGCAGGTCCGCTTTTTGCGGCAACTGTGGAGTACATCGCGCATCGCATTGTAGGCATACCACCAATAGCACCGGAGATACGATTAATTCAATACATAAGCCTAAATATGCAAAACTACAATTACAATGAATTAGGCAGGGACCTGACTTGACATAGCGTGACGTGGCTGATTTGCGCTCTATTTGGCAGCAGCTGTGTGGTACACCGCGCATCGAATTGACGAGATATCACCAATAGCAGTGTAGATCCGTTCAATGAAATAATGATACCTGAATATGCTGTACTGCAACAACATTGCAATTGTCCTCGACCCCAGTTGACATCATGTAAACGGGAACATGTACGCTGTATTTGGGGGGGGGGGGATGTTGAGTATCACGCGCATCGAATTGTCGGGATTTCACCAAAAGCAGTGAATTTACGATCAATGAAATATTGAATCCTGAACATGCAGTACTGCAACAACATTGCAATTGTCCTCGACCCGAGTTGACATAATATAAACAGGAGCAGGTGCGCCGTATTTGGCAGGAAATGTGGAGTACCGCGGCCATCGAATTGTCGGGATACCACCAATAGCAGGGTATATACGTTCAATGAAGTATTGAATCCGGTATATGCTGTACTGCAAAAACAATGCAATTGTCCTCGACCCCAGTTGACATAATGTAAACACGAACAGATCCGCTGTATTTGGCGGCAAATGAGAAGAATAACGCGCATAAATTTGTCGACATACCACGAATAGCAGCGGAGATACGTTTAAATAAATACTTGAGCCTAATATGATAAACTGCGATTACATTAGTATTTGACAGGACACAGAGTTGATAATGCGCAAACCGGCTGATGTGCGCTGTATTTGGCAGCAAATGAGGAGTACAACGCTCATCGAGTTGTCGGGATATCACTAATAGCAGTCTAGATCCGTTCAATGAAGTATTGAATCCTGAATATGATGTACTGCAGCAACATTGCATTTGTCCTCGAGCCTATTTGACATAATGTAAACAGGAGCAGGTGCGATGTATTTGGCGGCAACTGTGGAGTATAACGCACATCGAATTGTCGGGATATCACGAATAGCAGTGTATATACGTTCATTGAAATATTGAATCCTGTATATGCTGTACTGCAACACCATTGCATTTGTCCTCGACCCGAGATGACATAATGTAAACAGGAGCAGAACCGCTATATTTGGCGGCAAATGAGAAGTATAACGCGCATAAATTTGTCGACATACCACGAATAGCAGCGGAGATACGTTTAAATAAATATTTGAGCCTAATATAATGAACTGCAATTACAATGTATTTGACAGGACACAGAGTTGATAATGAGCAAACCGGCTGATGTGCGTAGTATTTGGCATCGAATGTGGAGTATCACGCGCATCGAATTGTCGGGATATCACCAATAGCAGTGTAGATACATTCAATGAAATATTGAATCCTGAGTATGCAGTACTACAAGAACATCGCATTTGTCTTCGACCCCAGTTGACATAATATAAACAGGAGCAGGTCCGCTGTTTGGCGGCAACTGTGGAGCATAACCCGCATCGAATTGTAGGCATACCACCAATAGCACCGGAGATACGTTTAATTGAATACATAAGCCTAAATATGCAAAAAAACAATTACAATGAATTAGGCAGGGACCTGAGTTGACATAGCGCGAAGTGGCTGATTTGCGCTCTATTTGGCAGCAACTGTGCGGTATAGCGCGCATCGAATTGTCGAGATATCAACAATAGCAGTGTAGATCCGTTCAATGGAATATTGAATCCTGAATATGCTGTACTGCAACAACATTGCATGTGTCCTCGACCCGAGTTGACATAATGTAAACAGCAACAGTTGCGTCGTATGTGGCAGGAAAGGTGGAGTTTCACGCGTATCGAATTGTCGGGATATCACCAATGGCAGTGTATGTACGTTCAATGAAATATTGAATTCTGTATATGCTGTACTGCAACAACATTGCATTTGTCCTCGCCCCGAGTTGACATAATGTAAACAGGAGCAGGTGCGCTGTCTTTGGCAGGGTATGTGGAGTATCACGCGCATCGAATTGTCGTGATTTCACCAATAGCAGTATAGATACATTCAATAGAATATTGAATCCTGAGTATGCAGTACTACTAGAACATTGTATTTGTCCTCGACCCCAGTTGACATAATATAAACAGGAGCAGGTCCGCTGTTTGGTTGCAACTGTGGAGCATAAGGCGCATAGATTTGTCGACGTACCACGAATAGCAGCGGAGATACTTTTAGATAAATACTTGAGCCTAATATGATAAACTGCAATTACAATGTATTTGACAGGACACAGAGTTGACAATGCGCCAGTTCTCTGATGTGCGTAGTATTTGGCAGCGAATGAGGAGTGTAACGCGCTTCGAATTGTCGGCATATCACGAATTGCAGTGTATATACGTTCAATGAAATATTGAATCCTGAATATGCTGTACTGCAACAACATTGCGTTTGTCCTCGACCCGAATGACATAATGTAAACAGGAGCAGGTGCGCTGTATTTGGCAGGGAATGTGGAGTATCTCGCGCATGGAATTTTCGGGATATCACCAATAGCAGTGTATTTACGTTCAATGAAGTATATAATCCGGTATATGATGTACTGCAAAAACAATGCATTTGTCTTCGACCCGAATGACATAATGTAAACAGGAGCAGGTGCGCTGATATGGCAGGAAATGTGGAGTATCATGCGCATCGAATTGTCGGGATATCTCCAATAGCTGTGTATTTACGTTCAATGAAGTATTGAATCCGTTATATGATGTACTGCAAAAACAATACATTTGTCCTCGACCCGAATGACATAAAGTAAACAGGAGCAGGTGCGCTGTATTTGGCAGGAAATGTGGAGTATCATGGGCATCGAATTGTCGGGATTTCACCAAAAGCAGTGAATTTACGATCAATGAAATATTGAATCCTGAATATGCAGTACTGCAACAACATTGCAATTGTCCTCGACCCGAGTTGACATAATGTAAACGGGAACAGGTACGCTGTATTTGGGGGGGGGGGGGATGTTGAGTATCACGCGCATCGAATTGTCGTGACATCACCAATAGCAGTGTAGATACATTCAATGAAGTATTGAATCCTGAATATGCAGTACTACAAAAACATGGCATTTGTCCTCGACCCGAGTTGACATAATGTAAACAGGAGCAGGTGCGCTGTATTTGGCAGGGAATGTGGAGTATCACGCGCATCGAATTGTCGGGATTTCACCAAAAGCAGTGAATTTACGATCAATGAAATATTGAATCCTGAATATGCAGTACTGCAACAACATTGCAATTGTCCTCGACCCGAGTTGACATAATGTAAACAGGAGCAGGTGCGCCGTATTTGGCAGGAAATGTGGAGTACCGCGGCCATCGAATTGTCGGGATACCACCAATAGCAGGGTATATACGTTCAATGAAGTATTGAATCCGGTATATGCTGTACTGCAAAAACAATGCAATTGTCCTCGACCCCAGTTGACATAATGTAAACACGAACAGATCCGCTGTATTTGGCGGCAAATGAGAAGTATAACGCGCATAAATTTGTCGACATACCACGAATTGCAGCGGAGATACGTTTAAATAAATACTTGAGCCTAATATGATAAACTGCGATTACATTAGTATTTGACAGGACACAGAGTTGATAATGCGCAAACCGGCTGATGTGCGCTGTATTTTGCAGGGAGTGTGGAGTATCACGCGCATCGAATTGTCGTGATATCGCCAATAGCAGTGTAGATACATTCAATGAAGTATTGAATCCGGAGTATGCAGTACTACAAGAACATTGCTTTTGTCTTCGACCCCAGTTGCCATAATGTAAACAGGAGCAGGTCCGCTGTTTGGCGGCAACTGTGGAGCATAAGGCGCATCGAATTGTAGGCGTACCACCAATAGCACCGGAGATACGTTTAATTGAATACATAAGCCGAAATATGCAAAACTACAATTACAATGAATTAGGCAGGGACCTGAGTTGACATAGCTCAAAGTGGCTGATTTGCGCTCTATTTGGCAGCAACTGTGCGGCACAGCGCGCATCGAATTGGCGAGATATCACAAATAGCAGTGTAGATCCGTTCAATGGAATATTGAATCCTGAATATGCTGTAATGCAACAACATTGCATTTGTCCTCGACCCGAGTTGACATAATGTAAACAGCAAGAGGTGCGCCGTATGTGGCAGGAAATGTGGAGTATCACGCGTCCCGAATTGTCGGGATATCACCAATGGCACTGTATGTACGTTCAATGAAGTATTGAATCCGGTATATGATGTACTGCAAAAACAATGCATTTGTCCTCGACCCGAATGAGAAAATGTAAACAGGAGCAGGTGCGCTGTTTGGCGGCAACTGTGGAGTATAACGCGCATAGATTTGTCGACATACCACGAATAGCAGCGGAGATACGTTTAACTAAATACTTGAGCCTAACATGATAAACAGCAAATACAATGTATTTGACAGGAAACAGAGTTGACAATGCGCAAACTCTCTGATGTGCGTAGTATTTGGCATCGAATGTGGAGTATCACGCGCATCGAATTGTCGGGATATCACCAATAGCAGTGTATTTACGTTGAATGAAATATTTAATCCTGAATGTGCTGTACTGCAGCAACATTGCATTTGTCCTCGAAACGAGTTGACATAATGTAAACAAGAGCAGGTGCGCTGTATTTGGCAGGGAATGTGGAGTATCACACACATCGATTTGTAGGCATACCACCAATAGCAGCGGAGATACGTTTAATTGAATACTTAAGCCTAAATATGCAAAGCCACAATTACAATGAATTAGACAGGGACCTGAGTTGACATATCGCAAAGTGGCTAATTTGCGCTCTGTTTTGCAGCAACTGTGCGATATACCGCGCATCGAATTGACGAGGTCTCGTCAATAGCAGTGTAGATGTATTCAATGAAATATGATTCCTGTATAGGCTGTACCACAACAACATAGCATTTGCCCTCGACCCGAGTTGACATGTTGTAAACAGGAGCAGAACCGCTACATTTGGCGGCAAATGAGAATTATAACGCACATAAATTTGTCGACATACCACTAATAGCAGCGGAGATACGTTTACATAAATACTTGAGCCTAACATGATAATCTCCAATTACAATGTATTTGACAGGACACAGAGTTGACAATGCGCAAACCGGCTGATCTGCGTAGTATTTGGCAGCCAATGAGGAGTACAACGCGCATCGAATTGTCAGGATATCACTAATGGCAGTGTATATACGATCAGTGAAATATTGAATCCTGAATATCCTGAACGGCAAAAACATTGGATTTGTCCCCGACCCCAGTTGACATAATGTGAACAGGAGCAGTTCCCCTGTATTTGGCGGCAAATGAGGAGTATAACGCGCATAGATTTGTCGACATACCACGAATAGCTGCGGAGATACGTTTAAATAAATATTTTAGCCTAATATAATGAACTGCATTTACAATGTATTTGACAGGACACAGAGTTGACAATGCGCCAACCGGCTGATGTACGTAGTATTCTGCAGCGAATGAGGAGTATAACGTGCATCGAATTGTCGGGATATCACCAATAGCAGTGTATATCCGTTCAATGAAATATTGAATCCTGAATGTGCTGTACTGCAAAAACATTGCATTTGCCCTTGAGCCGAGTTGACCTAATGTAAACAGGAGCAGGTGCGTTGTATTTGCCAGGGAATGTGGAGTACAACGCGCTTCGAATTGTCGGGATATCACGAATAGCAGTGTATATACATTCAATGAAATATTGAATCCTGAATGTGCTGTACTGCAAAAACATTGCATTTGCCCTTGAGCCGAGTTGACCTAATGTAAACAGGAGCAGGTGCGTTGTATTTGCCAGGGAATGTGGAGTTCAACGCGCTTCGAATTGTCGGGATATCACGAATAGCAGAGTATATACGTTCAATGAAATATTGAATACTGAATATGCTGTACTGCAGCAACATTGCATTTGTCCTTGACCCGAGTTGACATAATGTAAACAGGAGCAGGTGCGCTGCAGTTGCCAGGGAATGTGGAGTACAACGCGCTTCGAATTGGCGGGATATCACGAATAGCAGTGTATATACGTTCAATGAAATATTGAATCCTGAATATGCTGTACTGCAGCAACATTGCATTTGTCCTCGAAACGAGTTAACATAATATATACAGGAGCAGGTGCACTGTATTTGGCAGGAAATGTGGAGTATCATGCGCTTCGAATTGCCGGGATATTACCATGGCAGCGTATATACGTTCAATGAAAAATTGAATCCCGTATATGGTGTACTGCAACAACATGACACTTGTCCACCATCCGAGTTGACATAATGTAAACAGGAGCAGGTGCGCTGTATTTGGCAGGGAATGTGGAGTATAACGCGCTTCGAATTGTCGGGATATCACGAATAGCAGTGTATATACGTTCAATAAATGTTGAATCCTGAATATGCTGTACTGCAACAACATTGCATGTGTCCTCGACCCGAGTTGACATAATGTAAACAGCAACAGTTGCGTCGTATGTGGCAGGAAATGTGGACTATCACGCGTATGGAATTGTCGGGATATCACCAATGGCAGTGTAGATACATTCAATGAAATATTGAATCCTGAGTATGCAGTACTACTAGAACATTGTATTTGTCCTCGACCCCAGTTGACATAATATAAACAGGAGCAGGTCCGCTGTTTGGTAGCAACTGTGGAGCATAAGGCGCATAGATTTGTCGACGTACCACGAATAGCAGCGGAGATACTTTTAAATAAATACTTGAGCCTAATATGATAAACTGCAATTACAATGTATTTGACAGGACACAGAGTTGACAATGCGCCAGTTCTCTGATGTGCGTAGTATTTGGCAGCGAATGAGGAGTGTAACGCGCTTCGAATTGTCGGCATATCACGAATTGCAGTGTATATACGTTCAATGAAATATTGAATCCTGAATATGCTGTACTGCAACAACATTGCGTTTGTCCTCGACCCGAGTGACATAATGTAAACGGGAGCAGGTGCGCTGTATTTGGCAGGGAATGTGGAGCATCTCGCGCATGGAATTGTCGGGATATCACGAATTGCAGTGTATATACGTTCAATGAAATATTGAATCCTGAATATGCTGTACTGCAACAACATTGCATTTGTCCTCGATCCGAGTTGACATAATGTAAACAGGAGCAGGTGCGCTGTATTTGGCGGCAGATGAGGAGTATAACGCGCATAGATTTGTCGACGTACCACGAATAGCAGCGGAGATACTTTTAAATAAATACTTGAGCCTAATATGATAAACTGCAATTACAATGTATTTGACAGGACACAGAGTTGACAATGCGCCAGTTCTCTGATGTGCGTAGTATTTGGCAGCGAATGAGGAGTGTAACGCGCTTCGAATTGTCGGCATATCACGAATTGCAGTGTATATACGTTCAATGAAATATTGAATCCTGAATATGCTGTACTGCAACAACATTGCGTTTGTCCTCGACCCGAGTGACATAATGTAAACGGGAGCAGGTGCGCTGTATTTGGCAGGGAATGTGGAGCATCTCGCGCATGGAATTGTCGGGATATCACGAATTGCAGTGTATATACGTTCAATGAGATATTGAATCCTGTATATGCTGTACTGCAACAACACTGCATTTGACCTCGAAAACAGTTTTCATAATGTAAACAAGCGCTGGCCGGCTGTTTGGCGGCTGCTGTGGAGTATAACGCTCATGGAATTGACGAAATATCACCAATAGTAGTGTAGATAGGTTCAATGAAGTATTGAGTCCTGAGTATGCAGTACTACGAGAACATTGCATTTGTCTTCGACCCCAGTTGATATAATGTAAACAGGAGCAGATGCGCCGTATTTGGCTGGAAATGTGGAGTGTCACGAGCATCGATTTGTCGGGATATCACAAATAGCAGTGTATATACGTTCAATGAAGTATTGAATCCAGTATATGCTGTACTGCAAAAACACTGCATCTGTCCTCGACCAAAATTGACACAATGTAAACAAGAGCAGGGGCGCTGTATTTGGCGGAAAATGAGGAGTATCATGCGAATCGAATTGTCGGGATATCACCATGGCAGTGTATATACGTTCAATGAAATATTGAATCCTGTATATGCGGTACTGCAACAACATTGCATTTGTCCTCGATCCGAGTTGACATAATGTAAACAGGAGCAGGTGCGCTGTATTTGGCGGCAAATGAGGAGTATAACGCGCATAGATTTGTCGACGTACCACGAATAGCAGCGGAGATACTTTTAAATAAATACTTGAGCCTAATATGATAAACTGCAATTACAATGTATTTGACAGGACACAGAGTTGACAATGCGCCAATTCTCTGATGTGCGTAGTATTTGGCAGCGAATGAGGAGTATAACGCGCTTCGAATTGTTGGCATATCACGAATAGCAGTGTATATACGTTCAATGAAGTATTGAATCCTGGATATGCAATACTACAACAACATTGCATTTGTCCTTGACCCGAGTTGACATAATGTAAACGGGAGCAGGTGCGCTGCATTTGCCAGGGAATGTGGAGTATAACGCGCTTCGAATTGTCGGGATATCACGAATAGCAGTGTATATACGTTCAATGAAATGTTGAATCCTGAATATCCTGTAATGCAAAAACATTGGATTTGTCCTCGGCCCGAGTTGACATAATGTAAACAGGAGCAGGTGTGCCGTTTATGGCAGGAAATGTGTAGTATCACGCGCATCGAATTGCCGGGATATCACCAATAGCAGTGTATATACGTTCAATGAAGTATTTAATCCTGTACATGCTGTACTGCAAAAACAATGCATTTGTCCTCGAACACAGTTGACACAATGCAAACAAGAACAGGTGCGCTGTATTGGGCAGGGAAAGTGGAGTACAACTCGCTTCGAATTGTCGTGATATGACCAATAGCAATGTAGATACATTCAATGAAGTATTGAATCCTGAATATGCATTACTACAAAAACGTTGCATTTGTCCTCAACCCAAGTTGATATAAAGTAAACAGGGGCAGGTGCGCTGTATTTGGCGGCAACTGTGGAGCATAACGCGCATCGAATTGTAGGCATACCACCAATAGCACCGGAGGTCCGTTTAATTGAATACTTAGGACTAAATATGCTAAACTACAATTACAATGAATTGGGCAGAGACCTGAGTTGACATAGCGCACAGTGGCTGATTTGCGCTCTATTTGGCAGCAAGTGTGCTGTATTACGCGCATCGAGTTGTCGGGATATCACCAATAACAGTGTATTCACGTTCAATGAAATATTGAATCCTGAATATGCAGTACTTGCAGCAACATTGCAATTGTCCTCGACCCGCGTTGACATAATGTAAACAGGAGCAGGTGCGCTGTTTGGCGGCAAATGAGGAGTATGACGCACATAGATTTGTCGACATACCACTAATAGCAGCGGAGATACGTTTAAATAAATATTTGAGCCTAATATAATGAACTGTAATTACATCGTATTTGACAGGACACAGAGATGACAATGCGCCAACCGGTTGATGTACGTAGTATTTGGCAGCGTATGAGGAGTATAACGCGGATCGAATTGTCGGGATATCACCAATAGCAGTGTATATCCGTTCAATGAAATATTGAATCCTGAATGTGCTGTACTGCAAAAACATTGCATTTGTCTTCGACCCCAGTTGACATAATGTAAACAGGAGCAGGTGTTCTGTATTTGGCAGGGAATGTGGAGCATCACGCGCATCGAGTTGTTGGGATGTCACCAATAACAGTGTATTCACGTTCAATGAAATATTGAATCCTGAATATGCAGTACTTGCAGCAACATTGCATTTGTCCTCGACCCGAGTTGACATAATGTAAACAGGAGCAGGTGCGCTGTTTGGCGGCAAATGAGGAGTATAACGCGCATAGATTTGTCGACGTACCACGAATAGCAGCGGAGATACTTTTAAATAAATACTTGAGCCTAATATGATAAACTGCAATTACAATGTATTTGACAGGACACAGAGTTGACAATGCGCCAGTTCTCTGATGTGCGTAGTATTTGGCAGCGAATGAGGAGTGTAACGCGCTTCGAATTGTCGGCATATCACGAATTGCAGTGTATATACGTTCAATGAAATATTGAATCCTGAATATGCTGTACTGCAACAACATTGCGTTTGTCCTCGACCCGAGTGACATAATGTAAACGGGAGCAGGTGCGCTGTATTTGGCAGGGAATGTGGAGCATCTCGCGCATGGAATTGTCGGGATATCACGAATTGCAGTGTATATACGTTCAATGAGATATTGAATCCTGTATATGCTGTACTGCAACAACACTGCATTTGACCTCGAAAACAGTTTTCATAATGTAAACAAGCGCTGGCCGGCTGTTTGGCGGCTGCTGTGGAGTATAACGCTCATGGAATTGACGAAATATCACCAATAGTAGTGTAGATAGGTTCAATGAAGTATTGAGTCCTGAGTATGCAGTACTACGAGAACATTGCATTTGTCTTCGACCCCAGTTGATATAATGTAAACAGGAGCAGATGCGCCGTATTTGGCTGGAAATGTGGAGTGTCACGAGCATCGATTTGTCGGGATATCACAAATAGCAGTGTATATACGTTCAATGAAGTATTGAATCCAGTATATGCTGTACTGCAAAAACACTGCATCTGTCCTCGACCAAAATTGACACAATGTAAACAAGAGCAGGGGCGCTGTATTTGGCGGAAAATGAGGAGTATCATGCGAATCGAATTGTCGGGATATCACCATGGCAGTGTATATACGTTCAATGAAATATTGAATCCTGTATATGCGGTACTGCAACAACATTGCATTTGTCCTCGATCCGAGTTGACATAATGTAAACAGGAGCAGGTGCGCTGTATTTGGCGGCAAATGAGGAGTATAACGCGCATAGATTTGTCGACGTACCACGAATAGCAGCGGAGATACTTTTAAATAAATACTTGAGCCTAATATGATAAACTGCAATTACAATGTATTTGACAGGACACAGAGTTGACAATGCGCCAATTCTCTGATGTGCGTAGTATTTGGCAGCGAATGAGGAGTATAACGCGCTTCGAATTGTCGGCATATCACGAATAGCAGTGTATATACGTTCAATGAAGTATTGAATCCTGGATATGCAATACTACAACAACATTGCATTTGTCCTTGACCCGAGTTGACATAATGTAAACGGGAGCAGGTGCGCTGCATTTGCCAGGGAATGTGGAGTATAACGCGCTTCGAATTGTCGGGATATCACGAATAGCAGTGTATATACGTTCAATGAAATGTTGAATCCTGAATATCCTGTAATGCAAAAACATTGGATTTGTCCTCGGCCCGAGTTGACATAATGTAAACAGGAGCAGGTGTGCCGTTTATGGCAGGAAATGTGTAGTATCACGCGCATCGAATTGCCGGGATATCACCAATAGCAGTGTATATACGTTCAATGAAGTATTTAATCCTGTATATGCTGTACTGCAAAAACAATGCATTTGTCCTCGAACACAGTTGACACAATGCAAACAAGAACAGGTGCGCTGTATTGGGCAGGGAAAGTGGAGTACAACTCGCTTCGAATTGTCGTGATATGACCAATAGCAATGTAGATACATTCAATGAAGTATTGAATCCTGAATTTGCAGTACTACAAAAACGTTGCATTTGTCCTCAACCCAAGTTGATATAAAGTAAACAGGGGCAGGTGCGCTGTATTTGGCGGCAACTGTGGAGCATAACGCGCATCGAATTGTAGGCATACCACCAATAGCACCGGAGATCCGTTTAATTGAATACTTAGGACTAAATATGCTAAACTACAATTACAATGAATTGGGCAGAGACCTGAGTTGACATAGCGCACAGTGGCTGATTTGCGCTCTATTTGGCAGCAAGTGTGCTGTATTACGCGCATCGAGTTGTCGGGATATCACCAATAACAGTGTATTCACGTTCAATGAAATATTGAATCCTGAATATGCAGTACTTGCAGCAACATTGCAATTGTCCTCGACCCGCGTTGACATAATGTAAACAGGAGCAGGTGCGCTGTTTGGCGGCAAATGAGGAGTATGACGCACATAGATTTGTCGACATACCACTAATAGCAGCGGAGATACGTTTAAATAAATATTTGAGCCTAATATAATGAACTGTAATTACATCGTATTTGACAGGACACAGAGATGACAATGCGCCAACCGGTTGATGTACGTAGTATTTGGCAGCGTATGAGGAGTATAACGCGGATCGAATTGTCGGGATATCACCAATAGCAGTGTATATCCGTTCAATGAAATATTGAATCCTGAATGTGCTGTACTGCAAAAACATTGCATTTGTCTTCGACCCCAGTTGACATAATGTAAACAGGAGCAGGTGTTCTGTATTTGGCAGGGAATGTGGAGCATCACGCGCATCGAGTTGTTGGGATGTCACCAATAACAGTGTATTCACGTTCAATGAAATATTGAATCCTGAATATGCAGTACTTGCAGCAACATTGCATTTGTCCTCGACCCGAGTTGACATAATGTAAACAGGAGCAGGTGCGCTGTTTGGCGGCAAATGAGGAGTATAACGCGCATAGATTTGTCGACATACCACTAATAGCAGCGGAGATACGTTTACATAAATACTTGAGCCTAACATGATAATCTCCAATTACAATGTATTTGACAGGACACAGAGTTGACAATGCGCAAACCGGCTGATCTGCGTAGTATTTGGCAGCCAATGAGGAGTATAACGCGAATCGATTTGTCGACATACCACGAATAGCAGCGGAGATACGTTTAAATAAATATTTGACCCTAATATAATGAACTGCAATTACAATGTATTTGACAGGACACAGAGTTGACAATGCGCCAACCGGCTGATGTACGTAGTATTCTGCAGCGAATGAGGAGTATAACGCGCATCGAATTGTCGGGATATCACCAATGGCAGTGTATGTACGTTCAATGAAATATTGAATACTGAATATGCTCTACTTGCAGAAACATTGCATTTGTTGTCGACCCGAGTTGACATAATGTAAACAGGAGCAGGTACGCTGTATTTGGCAGGAAATATGGAGTATCTTGCGCATCGAATTGTCGGGATATCACCATGGCAGTGTATATACGTTCAATGAAATATGAATCCTGTATAGGCTGTACTGCAACAACATAGCATTTGTCCTCGACCCGAGTTGACATAATGTAAACAGGAGCAGGTGCGCTGTTTGGCGGCAAATGAGGAGTATAACGCGCATAGATTTGTCGACATACCACCAATAGCACCGGAGATACGTTTAATTGAATACTTAAGCCTGAATATGCAAAACTACAATTACAATGAATTAGGCAGGGACCTGAGTTGACATAGCGCACAGTGGCTGATTTGCGCTCTATTTGGCAGCAAGTGTGCGGTATACCGCGCATCGAATTGACGAAATATCACTAATAGCAGTGTAGAAAATTTCAATGGAATATTGATTCCTGAATATGCAGTACAGCAATAGCATTGGATTTGACCTCGATCCGAGATTACTTAATGTAAACAGTTGCAAGTGCGCTCTATTTGGCAGCAAATGTGGAGTTTAACGCGTATCGAACTATCGAGATGTCTGGAATAGAAACTGGAATACGCTCAAATGAATATTTAAAACTGAATATGCAAAACAGGAATAACGCTGGATTTGTCAGGGCACAGAGTTGACATTGAGTAAACCGGTTGATGTGCGCTGTATTTGGCAGCATCTCTGGAATAGAACGCGCATCGAATTTTCTTCGTATCTCCAATCGAAACGAAGCAACGTTCAATTGAATATTGAAGGCTGAATATACAGTACTGCAATAACATTGGATTTGACCTCGACCCGATTTGACATAATGTAAACTGGAGCAGCTCCGCTTAATTTCGCAGCGAATGAGAAGTTTAACGCTGAACCACTTGTCTAGATATCACCAATAACAGTGCGGATACGTTTAATTGAGTATTTAACACAGACTCTGCAAAATTGCAATTACGCTGCACTTGACAGGGCCCAGAGTTGACATAGGGCAAACCGAATGACGTGCGCTGAATTTGGCCGCATATGTGGAGTAACGCACGTCGAATTGTCGAGATTTCACCAATAGCAGTGTATAAACAATTAAGGGAATATTGAATCCTGAATATGCAGTACAGCAATAACATTGGATTTGACCATGACCCGAGTTGATATAATTTAAACAGGAGCAGGTGCGCTATGTGAGAGAGCAAGTGTGGAGTAGAACGCGCATCGAATTGAATGACGCGGGCTGTATTTGGCAGCATATGTGGAGTGGAACGCGCATAGAATTGTTGAGACATCTGGAATAAAATCTGAGATCTGCGCAATTGAATAATTCTGGCAGAATTTCCTAAACTACAGTAACGCTATATTTGACAGAGCACAGAGTTAGCATAGCGCAAACCGGCCGAAGGGCGCTGTTTTTCTCAGCTAATGGGATGTATAACGCGCATCGAATTTTCGACATGCCATCAATAGCTGCGGAGATACGTTTAATTGGAAAATGCAGCCTAAATATGCAAAACTGCAACTTCAAGTGATTTGGCAGGGACCAGAGTTGACATAGTGAAATCCGGCTGACGCGCGCTGTAGTTGGCAACAGATGTGGAGTAGAAGGCGCATAGAATTATCGACATACCCCCAATAGCAGTAGAGATACGTTTGATTGAATACTTAAGCCTAAATATGCTTTACTGCAACTACAATGGATTTGGCAGGATACACAGTTGACATTGTGCAAATCGGTTGATGTGCGCTGTATTTCGCAGCAAATTTGGAGTAGAAAGCGCATCAAATTGTCGACATATCTCCAAGGGAAACGGCGATACGTTCAAATGAATATTGAAGCCTGAATATGCAGTACTGCAAAAACATTGGATTTGACCTCGACAGGAGTTGACATAATGTAAACAGGAGCAGGTCCGCTGTATTTGGCGGCAAATGAGGAGTATAACGCGCGTCGAATTGTTGACATTCTATCAATAACAGCGGGGATTAGTTTAATTGAATACTGAAGCCTAAGTATGCAAAACAGCAATTACAAAGAATTAGGTCCGCTATGTAGCTGTATTGTTCGGGTAACGTATTCAGCATGTAATTTAGCTTTTCCCCCTCACTCACTTGTGCGCCGGCACCTTTTAATTCGTTTATTAATTTTTAAAGCTCACAAAAAAATGACTCTGATTCACTGTAGTTCTCCAGTCTTATGTTTTCCAATCTCCTTCTGCATACGATCTGCAGTGCCGTCGACTCTTTCAAGTGTTCGAGATTTGGAGTGGCCGTCTGGTAATTGCCGCGGCGGTTTAAGGGACCATACGACCCGGGGGAAGGACGACCGTTAAGGGTAGCCTAATGCGTACCCCTCATAAACAGTGGACCTAACGTACAGTCAAGGTACTTTAGGACCTCACGGAAAAGACCCATAAAACACGAAATCTCTTTATTGTTTATGCTACATCTTAGGAAGACCGAACACGCGGGTTTTCCCCAAGGGTAAGGTCACCTGCGCAGGCAGCCAGCCCATTCCAAAACATACGTCTTTACCCAATGAGCAATTAGGAACAGACTTGAGACACCCCCACCACGAATCTTCCGCTACGACAGCAACATCCCCAAGAATCACTCTTGCACCAGTCTTCGAAGAGTCAACACCTACCAGTCTTCAGTCAGGGAAGAGTTTAATCAGGGACTCTTGCGCCAGTCTTCTAAGAGTCAACACCTACCAGTCGTCAGTCAGTGAACAGGAGAATCAGTAACTTAATTTCAGTGTATTCATAGTAGTAAGAGGAATTCAGTACATATCAAGACAGTTGTAACCAGAGTATTGAGTGGAATAAGTAAGGTGAACTAAATCTCGCTCTTTACACTTATTATAATCCTCACCCTTGAGCGCAAATAACGTTCAAGGTTCGCGATACCAACCGATCAGTTGTGCCTGACTGGTCGTTAGTTAGTTTGTGTGTCGCAACATCAAGTACATTTCATCAAACCTTTTTATTATATTATATGCCGTTTTTTCTTCCCTAACATACCCCAATTGTCTATTTGTGATGGCACTGTAAATTATATTTATCGCCCTCAAATCCTTTTTGTCCCAATCTTCATTGTCTCTTTCGGTCTTAATTCTAGTTGTAACAACCTTGCATTCCTTATACTTGAGAAACATCGTGTTCTTTGCTTCCACATTCCATAATCCTGACCATCGAATACAGGTATCATGATTTCCGATCTCTCCATTTTAATTGATTTTTTTTCCTGTACTTAAGCATTCCTACGTGCTTGAAGTATTTTTTTCTTTTTATCCTCTGACGGTTTCTTCCCTTACTAAACTCACTCGCAAGATCGTAACCACGAACTCAATAGCTTGCAAAACTAGTAACCACGCTCTGCTACCATGTTAAGGTAATGAAAGGATTCGGAAATACAAATAGTTTATTTTATTTTATACACAATAGCTACACATATATGTTGCACTCTGTAGACCTCGATAACCTTCTTACACGCACGCTTGTTGTTGACCGACTCTTCCTGAAGCTTCTAACATCCGGCAACTGTCTCTTGTCTCAACTAAGACCTGGGCGCCCTCTCACGCTTACACACACATTCACATGTACAGTGTAAATGTATCATCTACTCAACACGCTCATCGAATTGTCGAGATAACAGGAATAAACAATGAGATACGCTCAATATAATATTTAAGACAGAATCTGCAAAACTGCAGCAACGCTGTATTTGACAGGGCCCAGAGTTGCCATACCGCAAACCGAATGACGTGCGCTGTATTTGACTGCTTATGTGGAGTAGTACGCGCATCGAATTGTCGACATATCTCCATGAGAAACCGAGATACGTTCAATTGAATATTCCCGGCAGAATCTCCAAAACGCCAATTACGCTGGATATGACAGGGCCTGAGTTGACATAGCGCAAACCGGCTGATGTGCGCAGTATTTGGCAGCAAATGTGGCGTATAACACGGGTCGAAATGTCGAGATATCACCAATAGCAGTGTAGATACGTTCAATGGAGTATTGAATCCTGGATATGCAGTACTGCAGTAACATTGCATTTAACCTCGACCCGAGTTGACATAATGTAAAGAGGAGCCGGTCAGCTGCATTTGGCGGCACATGTGGAGTACCGCGCGCACCGATTTGTCGACATAACACCAATAGCAGCGGATACGTTTAATTGAATACTTCAGCCTAAATATGCTAAACTGTAACTACAATGGATTTGACAGGACACAGAGTTGACATTGCGCAAACCGGCTGATGCGCGGTGTATTTGGCAGCAAGTGTGGAGTATAACGCGAATCGATTTGTCGAGATATCTGGAATGGAAACTGAGAGACTCTCAATTGAATATTTAAGATAGAATCTGCAAAGCACCAATACCTCCGTATTTGACAGCACCTAGAGTTAACATAACGCAAACCGAATGACGTGCGCTGCATTTGGCAGCATATGTGGAGCAGTGCGCGTATCGAAATGTCGACGTACCACCAACAGCAGCGCAGATACGTTTAATTAAATACTTGAGCCAAAAAATGATAAACTGCAATTACGCTGGATTTGACAGGAGACAAATTTAACATTGCGCAAGCCGCTTAATGTGCACTGTATTTGGCAGCAATTGTGGGGTATAACGCGCATCGAATTGTCGACAAATCTTCAATGGAAACGGAGATACTTTCAATTGAATATTGAAGCCTAAATGTGCAGTACTGCAAAAACATTGGATTGGTCCGCGACCCCCGACTTGACATAATGTAAACAGCAGCAGGTCCACTGTATTTGGCAGCAAATGTGGAGTATGAGGCACGTCGAATTGTCGAGATATCACCTATAGCAGTGCCGATCCGTTCAATGTAATATTGAATCCTGATTATGCAGTACTGCAACAACATTGCATATGACCTCGACCAGATGAGACATAACGTAAACAGGAGCAGGTACGCTGTATTTGGCAGGGAATGTGGAGTATCACGCGCATCGAATTGTCGGGATTTCACCAAAAGCAGTGAATTTACGATCAATGAAATATTGAATCCTGAATATGCAGTACTGCAACAACATTGCAATTGTCCTCGACCCGAGTTGACATAATGTAAACACGAACAGATCCGCTGTATTTGGCGGCAAATGAGAAGTATAACGCGCATAAATTTGTCGACATACCACGAATAGCAGCGGAGATACGTTTAAATAAATACTTGAGCCTAATATGATAAACTGCAATTACAATATATTTGACAGGAAACAGAGTTGACAATGCGCAAACCGGCTGATGTGCGTAGTATTTGGCAGCAAATGAGGAGTACAACACGCATCGAGTTGTCGGGATATCACCAATAGCAGTGTAGATCCGTTCAATGAAGAACATTGCATTTGTCCTCGAGCCTATTTGACATAATGTAAACAGGAGCAGGTGCGATGTATTTGGCGGCAACTGTGGAGTATAACGCACATCGAATTGTCGGGATATCACGAATAGCAGTGTATATACGTTCATTGAAATATTGAATCCTGTATATGCTGTACTGCAACACCATTGCATTTGTCCTCGACCCGAGATGACATAATGTAAACAGGAGCAGAACCGCTATATTTGGCGGCAAATGAGAAGTATAACGCGCATAAATTTGTCGACATACCACGAATAGCAGCGGAAATACATTTAAATAAATATTTGAGCCTAATATAATGAACTGCAATTACAATGTATTTGACAGGACACAGAGTAGACAATGCGCAAACCGGCTGATGTGCGTAGTATTTGCCAGGGAATGTGGAGTACAACGCGCTTCGATTTGGCGGGATATCACCAATAGCAGTGTACATCCCTTCAATGAAATATTGAATCCTGAATATGCTGTACTGCAGCAACATTGCATTTGTCCTCGAAACGAGTTAACATAATATATACAGGAGCAGGTGCACTGTATTTGGCAGGAAATGTGGAGTATCATGCGCGTCGAATTGCCGGGATATTACCATGGCAGCGTATATACGTTCAATGAAATATTGAATCCCGTATATGCTGTACTGCAACAACATGACACTTGTCCTCCATCCGAGTTGACATAATGTAAACAGGAGCGGGATCGCTGTATTTGACAGGGAATGTGGAGTATCACGCGCATCAGATTGTCGGGATATCACCAATAGCAGTGTATTTACTTTCAATGAAATATTGAATCCTGAATATGCTGTACTGCAACAACATTGCATTTGTCCTCGACCCGAGTGGGACATAATGTAAACAGGAGCAGGTGCGCTGTATTTGGCAGGGAATGTGGAGTATCACGCGCATCGAATTGTTGGAATATCACCAATAGCAGCGGAGATACGTGTAATTGAATACTTAAGCCTAAATATGCAAAACTACAATTACAATGAGTTAGGCAGGGACCTGAGTTGACATAGCGCAAAGTGGCTGATTTGCGCTCTACTTGGCAGCATCTGTGCGGTATGCCGCTCATCGAATTGACACGATATCACCAATAGCAGTGTATATCCGTTCAATGAAATATTGAATCCTGGATATGCAGTACTGCAACAACATTGCATTTGTCCTCGACCCGAGTGGGACATAATGTAAACAGGAGCAGGTGCGCTGTATTTGGCAGGGAATGTGGAGTATCACGCGCATCGAATTGTCGTGATATCACCAATAGCAGTGTAGATACATTCAATGGAATATTGAATCCTGAATATCCTGCACTGCAAAAAGATTGCATTTGTCCTCGACCAGTGTTGACATAACGCAAACAGGAGCAGTTGCGCCGTATCTGGCAGGGAATGTGGAGTATCAGGCGCATCGAAGTGTCGGGATATCACCAATAACAGTGTATATATGTTCAGTGAAGTATTGAATCCTGAATGTGGTGTACTGCAAAAACATTGCATTTGTTCTTGACCCGAGTTGACATAATGTAAACAGGAGCAGGTGCGCTGTATTTGTCAGGAAATGTGGAGTATAACGCGCATGGATTTGTCGACATACCACGAATAGCAGCGGAGATACGTTGTAATAAATACTTGAGCCTGATGTGATAAACTGCAATTGCAATGTATTTGACAGGACACAGAGTTGACAATGCGTCAATTCTCTGATGTGCGTAGTATTTGGCAGCGAATGAGGAGTATAACACGCTTCGAATTGTTGACATATCACGAATAGCAGTGTATATACGTTCAATGAAATATTGAATCCTGAATATGCTGTACTGCAACAACATCGTATTTGTCTTCGACCCGAGTTGACATAATGTAAACAAGAGCAGGTGCGTTGTCTTTGGCAGGGAATGTGGAGTATCACGCGCATCGAATTGTCGTGATATCGCCAATAGCAGTGTAGATACATTCAATGAAGTATTGAATCCGGAGTATGCAGTACTACAAGAACATTGCTTTTGTCTTCGACCCCAGTTGCCATAATGTAAACAGGAGCAGGTCCGCTGTTTGGCGGCAACTGTGGAGCATAAGGCGAATTGTAGGCGTACCACCAATAGCACCGGAGATACGTTTAATTGAATACATAAGCCGAAATATGAAAAACTACAATTACAATGAATTAGGCAGGGACCTGAGTTGACATAGCGCAAAGTGGCTGATCTGCGCTCTATTTGGCAGCAACTGTGCGGCACAGCGCGTATCGAATTGGCGAGATATCACAAATAGCAGTGTAGATCCGTTCAATGGAATATTGAATCCTGAATATGCTGTAATGCAACAACATTGCATTTGTCCTCGACCCGAGTTGACATAATGTAAACAGCAACAGGTGCGCCGTATGTGGCAGGAAATGTGGAGTATCACGCGTCTCGAATTGTCGGGATATAACCAATGGCACTGTATGTACGTTCAATGAAGTATTGAATCCGGTATATGATGTACTGCAAAAACAATGCATTTGTCCTCGACCCGAATGAGAAAATGTAAACAGGAGCAGATGCGCTGTTTGGCGGCAACTGTGGAGTATAACGCGCATAGATTTGTCGACATACCACGAATAGCAGCGGAGATACGTTTAACTAAATACTTGAGCCTAACATGATAAACAGCAAATACAATGTATTTGACAGGAAACAGAGTTGACAATGCGCAAACTCTCTGATATGCTTAGTATTTGATAGCGAATGAGGAGTATAACGCGCTTCGAATTGTCGGGATATCACGAATAGCAGTGTATATACGTTCAATGAAGTTTTGAATCCTGGATATGCAGTACTGCAACAACATCGTATTTGTCTTCGACCCGAGTTGCCATAATGTAAACAGGAGCAGGTGCGCCGTATTTGGCAGGTAATGTGGAGTATCACGCGCATCGAATTGTCGGGATACCACCAATAGCAGGGCATATACGTTCAATGAAGTATTGAATCCGGTATATGCTGTACTGCAAAAACAATGCATTTGTCCTCGACCACAGTTGACACAATGTAAACAAGAGCACGTGCGCTGTATTTGGCGGCATATGAGGAGTATAACGCGCATGGATTTGTGGACATACCACAAATAGCAGCAGAGACACGATTAAATAAATACTTGTGCCTAATATGATAAACTGCAATTACAATGTATTTGACAGGACACAGAGTTGACAATGCGCAATCCGGCCGATCTGCGTAGTATTTGGCAGCGAATGAGGAGTATAACGCGCATCGAATTGTCGGGATATCACGAATAGCAGTGTATATACGTTCAATGAAATATTGAATCCTGATTATGCTGTTCTGCAACAATAATGCAGTTGTCCTCGAAAACAGTTGACACAACGTAAACAAGAGCTGGCCCGCTGTTTGGCGGCAGCTGTGGAGTATAACGCTCATGGAATTGACGAAATATCTCCAATAGTAGTGTAGATACGTTCAATGAAGTATTGAATCCTGAGTATGCAGTACTACAAGAACATTGCCTCTGTCTTCGACAGCAGTTGATATAATGTAAACAGGAGCAGATGCGCCGTATTTGGCTGGAAATGTGGAGTATGACGCGCATCGATTTGTCGGGATATCACCATTAGCAGTGTATATACGTTCAATGAAATGTTGAATCCTGAATATGCTGTACTGCAGCAGTATTGCATTTGTCCTCGACCCGAGTTGACATAATGTGAAGAGGAGCAGGTACGCTGTATTTGGCAGGAAATGTGGAGTATCATGCGCATCGAATTGTCGGGATATCACCATGGCAGTGTATATACGTTCAATGAAATATTGAATGCTGGATATGCAGTACTGCAACAACATTCCATTTGCCCTCGACCCGAGTTGACATAATGTAAACAGGAGCAGGTCCGCTGTTTGGTTGCAACTGTGGAGCATAGCGCGCATTGAATGGTAGGCATACCACCAATAGCACCGGGGATACGTTTAATTGAATAAAAAAGCCTAAATATGCAAAACTACAGTTACAATGAATTACTCAGGGGCCTGAGTTGACAAAGCGCAAAGTGGCTGATTTGCGCTCAATTTGGCAGCATCTGTGCGGTATACCGCGCAACGAATTGACGAGATATCACCAATAGCAGTGTAGAGCCTTTCAATGAAATATTGAATCCTGAATATGCTGCACTGCAACAACATTGCAGTTGTCCTCGACCCGAGTTGACATAATGCAAACAGGAGCAGGTGCGCTGTATTTGGAAGGAAATGTGGAGTATCATGCGCATCGAATTGTCGGGATATCACCATGGCAGTGTATATACGTTCAATGAAATATTGAATCCTGTATATGCTGTACTGCAACAACATTGAATTTGACCTCGAAAACAGTTAGCACAATGTAAACAAGAGCTGGCCCGCTGTTTGGCGGCAGCTGTGGAGTATCACGCTCACGGAATTGACGAAATATCACCAATAGTAGTGTAGATACGTTCAATGAAGTATTGAGTCCAGAGTATGCAGTACTACAAGAACATTGCATTTGTCTTCAACCCCAGTTGATATAATGTAAACAGGAGCAGATGCGCCGTATTTGGCTGGAAATGTGGAGGATAACGCGCTCAGATTTGTCGGAATATCACGAATAGCAGCGGAGATACGTTTAACTAAATACTTCAGCCTAACATGATAAACAGCAAATGCAATGTATTTGACAGGAAACAGAGTTGACAATGCGCAAACTCTCTGATGTTCTTAGTATTTGGCAGCGAATGAGGAGTATAACGCGCATCGAATTGTCGGGATATCACGAATAGCAACGTATATACGTTCAATGAAATGTTGAATCCTGAATATGCTGTACTGCAGCAACATTGCATTTGTCCTCGACCCGAGTTGATATAATGTGAAGAGGAGCAGGTACGCTGTATCTGGCAGGTAATGTGGAGTATCACGCGCATCGAATTGTCGGGATATCACCAAGAGCAGTGTATATATGCTCAGTGAAGTATTGAATCCTGTTTGTGCTGTACTGCAAAAACAATGCATTTGTCCCCGACCCGAGTTGACATAATGTAAACAAGAGCAGGTGCGCTGTATTTGGCAGGGAACGTGGAGTATCACGCGCATCGAATTGTCGGGATATTACCATGGCAGTGTATATACGTTCAATGAAATATTGAATCCTGAATATGCAGTACTACAACAACATTGCAATTGTCCTCGACCCGAGTTGACATAATGCAAACAGGAGCAGGTGCGCTGTATTTGGCAGCAAATGAGGAGTATAACGCGCATAGATTTCTCGACATACCACGAATAGCAGCGGAGATACGTTTAAATAAATACTTGTGCCTAATATGATAAACTGCAATTAGAATGTATTTGACAGGACACAGAGTTGACAATGCGCAAACACTCTGATGTGCGTAGTATTTGGCAGAGAATGAGGAGTATAACGCGCTTCACGTTGTCGGGATATCACCAATAGCAGTGTAGATCCGTTCAATGAAATATTGAATCCTGATTATGCTGTACTGCAACAACATTGCATTTGACCTCGAAAACAGTTGGCACAATGTAACAAGAGCTGGCCCGCTGTTTGGCGGCAGCTGTGGAGTATCACGCTCATGGAATTGACGAAATATCACCAATAGTAGTGTATATACGTTCAATGAAATGTTGAATCCTGAATATGCTGTACTGCAGCAACATTGCATTTGTCCTCGACCCGAGTTGATATAATGTGAAGAGGAGCAGGTACGCTGTATCTGGCAGGTAATGTGGAGTATCACGCGCATCGAATTGTCGGGATATCACCAAGAGCAGTGTATATATGCTCAGTGAAGTATTGAATCCCGTATGTGCTGTACTGCAAAAACAATGCATTTGTCCTAGACCACAGTTGACACAATGTAAACAAGAGCAGGTGCGCTGTATTTGGCGGCATATGAGGAGTATAACGCGCATGGATTTGTGGACATACCACAAATAGCAGCAGAGACACGATTAAATAAATACTTGAGCCTAATATGATAAACTGCAATTACAATGTATTTGACAGGACACAGAGTTGACAATGCGCAATCCGGCCGATCTGCGTAGTATTTGGCAGCGAATGAGGAGTATAACGCGCATCGAATTGTCGGGATATCACGAATAGCAGTGTATATACGTTCAATGAAATATTGAATCCTGATTATGCTGTACTGCAACAACAATGCAGTAGTCCTCGAAAACAGTTGACACAATGTAAACAAGAGCTGGCCCGCTGTTTGGCGGCAGCTGTGGAGTATCACGCTCATGGAATTGACGAAATATCTCCAATAGTAGTGTAGATACGTTCAATGAAGTATTGAATCCTGAGTATGCAGTAATACAAGAACATTGCCTTTGTCTTCGACAGCAGTTGATATATAGTAAACAGGAGCAGATGCGCCGTATTTGGCTGGAAATGTGGAGTATGACGCGCATCGATTTGTCGGGATATCACCATTGGCAGTGTATATACGTTCAATGAAATGTTGAATCCTGAATATGCTGTACTGCAGCAGCATTGCATTTGTCCTCGACCCGAGTTGACATAATGTGAAGAGGAGCAGGTACGCTGTATTTGGCAGGAAATGTGGAGTATCATGCGCATCGAATTGTCGGGATATCACCATTGCAGTGTATATACGTTCAATGAAATATTGAATGCTGGATATGCAGTACTGCAACAACATTCCATTTGCACTCGACCCCAGTTGACATAATGTAAACAGGAGCAGGTCCGCTGTTTGGTTGCACATGTGGAGCATAGCGCGCATTGAATGGTAGGCATACCACCAATAGCACCGGGGATACGTTTAATTGAATAAAAAAGCCTAAATATGCAAAACTACAGTTACAATGAATTAGTCAGGGTCCTGAGTTGACATAGCGCAAAGTGGCTGATTTGCGCTCAATTTGGCAGCATCTGTGCGGTATACCGCGCATCGAATTGACGAGATATCACCAATGGCAGTGTAGAGCCTTTCAATGAAATATTGAATCCTGAATATGCTGTACTGCAACAACATTGCAGTTGTCCTCGACCCGAGTTGACATAATGTAAACAGGAGCAGGTGCGCAGTATTTGGCAGGAAGTGTGGAGTGCAGGACGCATGGAATTGACGAAATATCTCCAGTAGCAGTGTAGATACGTTCAATGAAATATAGAATGCTGGATATGCAGTACTGCAAAAACATTGCATTTGTCCTCGACCCGAGTTGACATAATGTAAACAGGAGCAGGTGCGCTGTATTTGGCAGGGAATGTGGAGTATGATGCGCATCGAATTGTCGGGGTATCACCAATAGCAGTGTATTTACGTTCAATGAAGTATTGAATCCGGTATATTCTGTACTGCAAAAACAATGCATTTGTCCTCGACCCGAAGGACATAATGTAAACAGGAGCAGGTGCGCTGTATTTGGAAGGAAATGTGGAGTATCATGCGCATCGAATTGTCGGGATATCACCATGGCAGTGTATATACGTTCAATGAAATATTGAATCCTGTTTGTGCTGTACTGCAAAAACAATGCATTTGTCCCCGACCCGAGTTGACATAATGTAAACAAGAGCAGGTGCGCTGTATTTGGCAGGGAACGTGGAGTATCACGCGCATCGAATTGTCGTGATATCACCAATAGCAGTGTAGATACATTCAATGAAGTATTGAATCCTGAATGTGCTGTACTGCAAAAACATTGCATTTGTCCTGGAAACGAGTTGACATAATGTAAACAGGAGCAGGTGCACTGTATTTGGCAGAAAATGTGGAGTTTCATGCGCATCGAATTGTCGGGATATTACCATGGCAGTGTATATACGTTCAATGAAATATTCAATCCTGAATATGCAGTACTACAACAACATTGCAATTGTCCTCGACCCGAGTTGACATAATGCAAACAGGAGCAGGTGCGCTGTATTTGGCAGCAAATGAGGAGTATAACGCGCATAGATTTGTCGACATACCACGAATAGCAGCGGAGATACGTTTAAATAAATACTTGTGCCTAATATGATAAACTGCAATTACAATGTACTTGACAGGACACAGAGTTTACAATGCGCAAACACTCTGATGTGCGTAGTATATGGCAGAGAATGAGGAGTATAACGCGCTTCACATTGTCGGGATATCACCAATAGCAGTGTAGATCCGTTCAATGAAATATTGAATCCTGAATGTGCTGTACTGCAAAAACATTGCATTTGTCCTGGAAACGAGTTGACATAATGTAAACAGGAGCAGGTGCACTGTATTTGGCAGAAAATGTGGAGTTTCATGCGCATCGAATTGTCGGGATATTACCATGGCAGTGTATATACGTTCAATGAAATATTGAATCCTGAATATGCAGTACTACAAGAACATTGCATTTGTCTTCGACCCCAGCTGACAAAATATAAACAGGAGCAGGTCCGCTGTTTGGCTGCAACTGTGGAGCATAACGCGCATCGAATGGCAGGCATACCACCAATTGCACCGGGGATACGTTTAATTGAATAAAAAAGCCTAAATATGCAAAACTACAACTACAATGAATTCGGCAGAGTCCTGAGTTGACATAGCGCAAAGTGGCTGATATGCGCTCAATTTGGCAGCATCTGTGCGGTATACCGCGCATCGAATTGACGAGATATCACCAATGGCAGTGTAGAGCCGTTCAATGAAATATTGAATCCTGGATATGCAGTACTGCAAAAACATTGCATTTGTCCTCGACCCGAGTTGATATAATGTAAACAGGAGCAGGTGTGCAGTATTTGGCAGGAAATGTGGAGTATCATGCGCTTCGAATTGTCGGGATATCACCAATAGCTGTGTAGATCCGTTCAATGAAATATGGAATCCTGAATGTGCTGTACTGCAAAAACATTGCATTTGTCTTTGACCCCAGTTGACATAATGTAAACAGGAGCAGGTCCGCTGTATTTGGCGGCAAATGAGGAGTATAACGCGCATAGATTTGTCGACATACCACTAATAGCAGCGGAGATACGTTTAAATAAATACTTGAGCCTAATATTATAATCTGCAATTACAATGTATTTGACAGGACACAGAGTTGACAATGCGCAAACCGGCTGATCTGCGTAGTATTTGGCATCGAATGAGGAGTACTACGCGCATCGAATTGTCAGGATATCACTGATAGCAGTGTATATACGATCAATGAAATATTGAATCCTGAATATCCTGTACTGCAAAAACATTGGATTTGTCCTCGACCCGAGTTGACATAATGTAAACAGGAGCAGGTGCGCTGTTTGGCGGCAGCTGTGGAGCATAACGCGCATCAAATTCTGGACTTACCACCAATAGCAGCGGAGATACGTTTAATTGAATACTTAATCCTAAATATGCTAAACTGCAATTCCAATGGATTTGACAGGGACACAGAGTTGATATTGTGCAAACCGGTTGATGTGCGTTGTATTTGGCAGCGAATGAGGAGTATAAGGGGCTTCGAATTGTCGGGCTATCACCAATAGCAGTGTATCTACGTTCAATGAAATATTGAATCCTGAATATGGTGTACTGCAACAACATTGCAATTGTCTTCGACCCCAGTTGACATAATGTAAACAGGGGCATGTGCGCTGTATTTGGCGGCAACTGTGGAGCATAACGCGCATCGAATTGTAGGCATACCACCAATAGCACCGGAGATCCGTTTAATTGAATACTTAGGCCTAAGTATGCAAAACTACAATTACAATGAATTGGGCAAGTGGCTGGTTTGCGCTCTATTTGGCAGCAACTGTGCGATATACCGCGCATCGAATTGACGAGATATCACAAATAGCAATGTGGATCCGTTCAATGAAATATCGAATCCTGAATGTGCTGAACTGCAAAAACATTGCATTTTTCCTCGACCCGAGTTGAAATAATGTAAACAGGAGCAGATGCGCTGTATTTGGCAGGAAATGTGGAGTATCATGCGCATCGAAGTGTCGGGATATCACCATGGCAGTGTATATACGTTCAATGAAAGGTTGAATCCTGTATACGCTGTACTGCAACAACATAGCATTTGCCTCGATCCCTTTTGACATAATGTAAACAGGAGCAGGTGCGCTATATTTGGCAGGGAATGTGGAGTATCACGCGCATCGAGTTGTCGGGATGTCACCAATAACAGTGTATTCACGTTCAATGAAATATAGAATCCTGAATATGCAGTACTTGCAGCAACATTGCATTTGTCCTCGACCCGAGTTGACATAATGTAAACAGGAGCAGGTGCGCTATTTGGCGGCAAATGAGGAGTATAACGCGCATAGATTTGTCGACATACCACTAATAGCAGCGGAGATACGTTTAAATAAATACTTGAGCCTCACATGATAATCTGCAATTACAATGTATTTGACAGGACACACAGTTGACAATGCGCAAACCGGCTGGTCTGCGCAGTATTTGGCAGCAAATGAAGAGTACAACGCGCATCGAATTGTCAGGATATCACTAATGGCTGTGTATATACGATCAATGAAATATTGAATCCTGAATATCCTGAACGTCAATAACATTGGATTTGTCCCCGACCCGAGTTGACATAATGTAAACAGGAGCAGGTGCACTGTTTGGCGGCAAATGAGGAGTATAACGGGCATAGATTTGTCGACATACCACTAATAGCGGCGGAGATACGTTTAAATAAATACTTGAGCCTAACATGATAATCTGCAATTACAATGTATTTGACAGGACACAGAGTTGACAATGCGCAAACCGGCTGATCTGCATAGTATTTGGCAGCCAATGAGGAGTATAACGCGGATCGAATTGTCGGGATATCACCAATAGCAGTGTATATCCGTTCAACGAAATATTGAATCCTGAATGTGCTGTACTGCAACAACATTGCAATTGTCCGCGGACCCCAGTTGACATAATGTAGACAGGAGCAGGTGCGCAGTATTTGGCAGGAAATGTGGAGTACAAGGCGCATGGAATAGACGAAATATCTCCAGTAGCAGTGTAGATCCGTTCAATGAAATATTGAATTCTGAATGTGCTGTACTGCAGAAACATTGCATTTGTCCTCGACCTGCGTTGACATAATGTAAACAGGAGCAGGTGCGCTGTATTTGGCAGGGAATGCGGAGTATCACGCGCATCGGATTGTAGGCGTACCACCAATTGCACCGGAGATACGTTTAATTGAATACTAAAGCCTGAATTTGCAAAACTACAATTACAATGAATTAGGCAGGGATCTGAGTTGACACAGCGCACAGTGGCTGATTTGCGCTCTATTTGGCAGCAGCTGTGCGGTATACCGCGCATCGAATTGACGAGATATCACAAATAGCAGTGTAGATCCGTTCTATGAAATATTGAATCCTGAATATGCAGTACTACAACAACGTAGCATTTGTCCTCGACCCGAGTTGACACAATGTAAACAGGAGCAGGTGCGCTGTATTTGGCAGGGAATGTGGAATAACACGCGCATCGAATTGTCGTGATATCACCAATAGCAGTGTAGATACATTCAATGAAGAATTGAATCCTGAATATGCAGTACTACAACAACGTAGCATTTGTCCTCGACCCGAGTTGACATAATGTAAACAGGAGCAGGTGCGCTGTATTTGGCAGGGAATGCGGAGTATCACGAGCATCGGATTGTCGTGATATCACCAACGGCAGTGTAGATACATTCAATGAAGTATTGAATCCTGAATAAGCATTACTACAACAACGTTGCATTTGTCTTCGACCCCAGTTGACATAATGTAAACAGGAGCAGGTGCGCTGTTTGGCGGCATCTGTGGAGTACCACGCGTATCGAATTGTAGTGATATCACCAGTAGCAGTGTAGATACATGCAATGAAGTATTGAAATCTGAGTATGCAGTACTTCAAGAACATTACATTTGTCTTCGACCCCAGTTGACATAATGTAAACAGGAGCAGGTGCGCTGTTTGGCGGCAACTGTGGAGCATAACGCACATCGAATTTTGGGCATCCCACCTATAGCACCACAGATACGTTTAATTGAATACATAAGCCTAAATATGCAAAACTACAATTACAATGAATTAGGCAGGGACCTGAGGTGTCATAGCGCACAGTGGCTGACTTGCGCTCTATTTGGCAGCAAGTGTGCGGTATACCGCGCATCGAATTGACGAGATATCACCAATAGCAGTGTAGATCCGTTCAATGAAATATTGAATCCTGAATGTGCTGTACTGCTGAACATGGCATTTGTCCGGGACTCGAGTTGACATAATGTAAACAGGAGCAGGTGCGCTGTATTTGGCAGGCAGCGTGGGGTATCACGCGCATCGAATTGTCGTGATATCACCAATAGCAGTGTAGATCCGTTCAATGAAATATTGAATCCTGAATGTGCTGTACTGCAAAAACATTGCATTTGTCCTGGAATCGAGTTGACATCAAGTAAACAGGAGCAGGTGCGCTGTATTTGGCAGGGAATGTGGAGTATCACACGCATCGAATTGTCGTGATATCACCAATAGCAGTGTAGATACATTCAATGAAGAAATGAATCCTGAATATGCAGTAGTACAACAACGTAGCATTTGTCCTCGACCCGAGTTGACATAATGTAAACAGGAGCAGGTGCGCTGTATTTGGCAGGGAATGCGGAGTATCACGCGCATCGGATTGTCGTGATATCACCAATAGCAGTGTAGATACATTCAATGAAGTATTGAATCCTGAATATGCAGTACTACAACAACGTTGCATTTGTCCTCGACCCGAGTTGACATAATGTAAACAGGCGCAGGTGCGCTGTATTTGGCAGGGAATGTGGAGTATCACGCGCATCGAATTGTAGGCATACCACCTCTAGCACCGGAGGTACGTTTAATTGAATACATCAGCCAAAATATGCAAAAATAAAATTACAATGAATTAGGCAGTGACCTGAGTTGACACAGCGCACAGTGGCTGATTTGCGCTCTATTTGGCAGCAGCTGTGCGGTATACCGCGCATCGAATTGACGAGATACCACAAATAGCAGTGTAGATCCGTTCTATGAAATATTGAATCCTGAATATGCAGTACTACAACAACGTAGCATTTGTCCTCGACCCGAGTTGACATAATGTAAACAGGAGCAGGGGCGCTGTATTTGGCAGGGAATGTGGAGTATCACGCGCATCGAATTGTCGTGATGTCACCCATAGCAGTGTAGATACATTCAATGAAGAATTGAATCCAGAATATGCAGTACTACAACAACGTAGCATTTGTCCTCGACCCGAGTTGACATAATGTAAACAGGAGCAGGTGCGCTGTATTTGGCAGGGAATGTGGAGTATCACACGCATCGAATTGTCGTGATATCACCAATAGCAGTGTAGATACATTCAATGAAGACTTGAATCCTGAATATGCAGTAGTACAACAACGTAGCATTTGTCCTCGACCCGAGTTGTCATAATGTAAACAGGAGCAGGTGCGCCGTATTTGGCAGGAAATGTGGAGTATCACGCGCATCGAATTGACGAGATATCACCATTAGCAGTGTAGATCCGTTCAATGAAATAGTGAATCCTGAATATGCAGTACTACAACAACATGGCATTTGTCTTCGACCCCAGTTGACATAATGTGAACAGGAGCAGGACCCCTGTATTTGGCGGCAAATGAGGAGTATAACGCGCATAGATTTGTCGACATACCACGAATAGCAGCGGAGATACGTTTAAATACATATTTGAGCCTAATATAATGAACTGCAATTACAATGTATTTGACAGGACACAGAGTTGACAATGCGCCAACCGGCTGATGTACGTAGTATTCTGCAGCGAATGAGGAGTATAACGCGCATCGAATTGTCGGGATATCACCAATAGCAGGATATGTACGTTCAATGAAATATTGAATCCTGAATATGGTGTACTGCAACAACATTGCAATTGTCCGCGGACCCCAGTTGACATAATGTAGACAGGAGCAGGTGCGCAGTATTTGGCAGAAAATGTGGAGTACAAGGCGCTTGGAATAGACGAAATATCTCCAGTAGCAGTGTAGATCCGTTCAATGAAATATTGAATCCTGAATGTGCTGTACTGCAAAAACATTGCATTTGTCCTTGACCCGAGTTGACATAATGTAAACAGGAGCAGGTGCGCTGTATTTGCCAGGGAATGCGGAGTATCAAGTGCATCGAATTGTAGGCATACCACCAATAGCACCGGAGATACGTTTAATTGATTACATCAGTATAAATATGTAAAAATACAATTACAATGAATTAGGCAGTGACCTGAATTGACATAGCGCAAGGTCGCTGCTTTGCGCTCTATTTGGCAGCAACTGTGCGGTATACCGCGCATCGAATTGACGAGAATATAACAAATAGCAGTATAGATTCGTTCAATGCAATATTGAATCCTGAATATGCTGTACTGCAGCAACATTGCATTTGTCCTCGTCCCGAGTTGACATAATGTAAACAGGAGCAGGTGCGCTGTACTTGGCAGGAAAGGTGGTGTAATACGCGCACCGATTGTCGCGATATGACCAATAGCAGTGTAGATACATTCAATGAAGAATTGAATCCTGAATATGCAGTACCACAACTACATTGCAATTGTCCTCGACCCGAGTTGACATAATGTAAACAGGAGCAGGTCCGCTGTATTTGGCGGCAAATGAGGAGTATAACGCGCATAGATTTGTCGACATACCACAAATAGCAGCGGACATACGTTTAAATAAATACTTGAGCCTAATATGAAAAACTGCATTTACAATGTATTCGACAGGACACAGAGTTGACAATGCGCAAACCGGCTCATCTGCGTAGTATTTGCCAGGGAATGTGGAGTATCACGCGCATCGATTTGTCAGGATATCACCAACAGCAGTGTATATACGTTCAATGAAACATTGAATCCTGAATATCCTGAACTGCAAAAACATTGGATTTGTCCTCGTCCCGAGTTGACATAATGTAAACAGGAGCAGGTGCGCTGTATTGGGCAGGAAATGTGGAGTATCACGCGCATCCAATTGTCGTGATATGACCAATAGCAGTGTATATACGTACAATGCAATATTGAATCCTGAATATGCTGTACTGCAGCAACATTGCATTTGTCCTCGTCCCGAGTTGACATAATGTAAACAGGAGCAGGTGCGCTGTATTGGGCAGGAAATGTGGAGTATCACGCGCATCCAATTGTCGTGATATGACCAATAGCAGTGTAGATACATTCAATGAGGTATTGAATCCTGGATATGCAGTACTGTAGCAACAATGCATCTGTCCTCGACCCGAGTTGACATAATGTAAACAGGAGCTAGTCCGCTGTACTTGGCGGCAAATGAGGAGTATAACGCGCATAATTTTGTCGACATACCACGAATAGCAGCGGAGATGCGTTTAAATAAATACTTGAGTCTAATATGATAAACTGCATTTACAATGTATTTGACAGGACACATAGTTGACAATGCGCAAACTCTCAGATGTGCGTAGTATTTGGCACCGAATGAGGAGTATAACGCGCATTGAATTGTCGGGATATAACGAATAGCAGTGTATATACGTTCAATGAAATATTGAATCCTGAATATGCTGTACTGCAGCAACATTTCATTTGTCCTCGACCCGAGTTGACATAATGTAAACAGGAGCAGGTGTGCCGTATTTGGCAGGAAATGTGGAGTATCAAGCGCATCGTATTGTCGGGATATCACCAATAGCTGTGTAGTTCCGTTCAATGAAATATTGAATCCTGAATGTGCTGTACTGCAAAAACATTGCATTTGTCCTTGTCCCGAGTTGATATAATATAAACAGGAGCAGGTGCGCTATTTGGCGGCAACTGTGGAGCATAACGCGCATCGAATTGTAGGCATACCACCTCTAGAACCGGAGAAACGTTTAATTGAATACATCAGACAAAATGTGCAAAAATACAATTACAATGAATTAGGCAGTGACATGAGTTGACACAGCGCACAGTGGCTGATTTGCGCTCTATTTGGCAGCAGCTGTGCGGTATACCGCGCATCGAATTAACGAGATACCACAAATAGCAGTGTAGATCCGTTCTATGAAATATTGAATCCTGAATGTGCTGTACTGCAAAAACATTGCATTTGTCCTCGACCCGAGTTGTCATAATGTAAACAGGAGCAGGAGCGCTGTATTTGGCAGGGAATGTGGAGTATCACGCGCGTCAAATTGACAGGATATCACCAATAGCAGTGTATATACGTTCAATGAAATATTGAATCCTGAATATCCTGTACTGCAAAAACATTGGATTTGTCCTCGACCCGAGTTGACATAATGTAAACAGGAGCAGGTGTGCCGTATTTGGCAGGAAATGTGTAGTATCACGCGCATCGAATTGTCGGGATATAACCAAAAACAGTGTATATACGTTCAATGCAATATTGAATCCTGAATATGCTGTACTGCAGCAACATTGCATTTGTCCTCGTCCCGAGTTGACATAATGTAAACAGGAGCAGGTGCGCTGTATTGGGCAGGAAATGTGGAGTATCACGCGCATCCAATTGTCGTGATATGACCAATAGCAGTGTAGATACATTCAATGAGGTATTGAATCCTGGATATGCAGTACTGTAGCAACAATGCATTTGTCCTCGACCCGAGTTGACATAATGTAAACAGGAGCTAGTCCGCTGTACTTGGCGGCAAATGAGGAGTATAACGCGCATAATTTTGTCGACATACCACGAATAGCAGCGGAGATGCGTTTAAATAAATACTTGAGTCTAATATGATAAACTGCATTGACAATGTATTTGACAGGACACATAGTTGACAATGCGCAAACTCTCAGATGTGCGTAGTATTTGGCACCGAATGAGGAGTATAACGCGCTTCGAATTGTCGGGATATAACGAATAGCAGTGTATATACGTTCAATGAAATATTGAATCCTGAATATGCTGTACTGCAGCAACATTTCATTTGTCCTCGACCCGAGTTGACATAATGTAAACAGGAGCAGGTGTGCCGTATTTGGCAGGAAATGTGGAGTATCACGCGCATCGTATTGTCGGGATATCACCAATAGCTGTGTAGATCCGTTCAATGAAATATTGAATCCTGAATGTGCTGTACTGCAAAAACATTGCATTTGTCCTTGTCCCGAGTTGATATAATATAAACAGGAGCAGGTGCGCTATTTGGCGGCAACTGTGGAGCATAACGCGCATCGAATTGTAGGCATACCACCTCTAGAACCGGAGGTACGTTTAATTGAATACATCAGACAAAATGTGCAAAAATACAATTACAATGAATTAGGCACTGACATGAGTTGACACAGCGCACAGTGGCTGATTTGCGCTCTATTTGGCAGCAGCTGTGCGGTATACCGCGCATCGAATTAACGAGATACCACAAATAGCAGTGTAGATCCGTTCTATGAAATATTGAATCCTGAATGTGCTGTACTGCAAAAACATTGCATTTGTCCTCGACCCGAGTTGTCATAATGTAAACAGGAGCAGGAGCGCTGTATTTGGCAGGGAATGTGGAGTATCACGCGCATCGAATTGACAGGATATCACCAATAGCAGTGTATATACGTTCAATGAAATATTGAATCCTGAATATCCTGTACTGCAAAAACATTGGATTTGTCCTCGACCCGAGTTGACATAATGTAAACAGGAGCAGGTGTGCCGTATTTGGCAGGAAATGTGTAGTATCACGCGCATCGAATTGTCGGGATATAACCAAAAACAGTGTATATACGTTCAATGAAGTATTGAATCCTGAATATGCTGTACTGCAGCAACATTGCATTTGTCCTCGTCCCGAGTTGACATAATGTAAACAGGAGCAGGTGCGCTGTACTTGGCAGGAAAGGTGGAGTAATACGCGCTCCGATTGTCGCGATATGACCCATAGCAGTGTAGATACATTCAATGAAGAATTGAATCCTGAATATGCAGTACCACAACTACATTGCAATTGTCCTCGACCCGAGTTGACATAATGTAAACAGGAGCAGGTCCGCTGTATTTGACGGCAAATGAGGAGTATAACGCGCATAGATTTGTCGACATACCACAAATAACAGCGGACATACGTTTAAATAAATACTTGAGCCTAATATGATAAACTGCTTTTACAATGTATTCGACAGGACACAGAGTTGACAATGCGCAAACCGGCTGATCTGCGTCGTATTTGCCAGGGAATGTGGAGTATCACGCGCATCGAATTGTCAGGATTTCACCAATAGCAGTGTATATACGTTCAATGAAATATTGAATCCCGAATATCCTGAACTGCAAAAACATTGGATTTGTCCTCGACCCGAGTTGACATAATGTAAACAGGAGCAGGTGCGCTGTATTGGGCAGGAAATGTGGAGTATCACGCGCATCCAATTGTCGGGATATGACCAATAGCAGTGTATATACGTTCAATGCAATATTGAATCCTGAATATGCTGTACTGCAGCAACATTGCATTTGTCCTCGTCCCGAGTTGACATAATGTAAACAGGAGCAGGTGCGCTGTATTGGGCAGGAAATGTGGAGTATCACGCGCATCCAATTGTCGTGATATGACCAATAGCAGTGTAGATACATTCAATGAGGTATTGAATCCTGGATATGCAGTACTGTAGCAACAATGCATTTGTCCTCGACCCGAGTTGACATAATATAAAGAGGAGCAAGTCCGCTGTACTTGGCGGCAAATGAGGAGTATAACGCGGATAATTTTGTCGACATACCACGAATAGCAGCGGAGATGCGTTTAAATAAATACTTGAGTCTAATATGATAAACTGCATTGACAATGTATTTGACAGGACACATAGTTGACAATGCGCAAACTCTCAGATGTGCGTATTATTTGGCACCGAATGAGGAGTATAACGCGCTTCGAATTGTCGGGATATCACGAATAGCAGTGTATATACGTTCAATGAAATATTGAATCCTGAATATGCTGTACTGCAGCAACATTTCATTTGTCCTCGACCCGAGTTGACATAATGTAAACAGGAGCAGGTGTGCCGTATTTGGCAGGAAATGTGGAGTATCAAGCGCATCGTATTGTCGGGATATCACCAATAGCTGTGTAGATCCGTTCAATGAAATATTGAATCCTGAATGTGCTGTACTGCAAAAACATTGCATTTGTCCTTGTCCCGAGTTGATATAATATAAACAGGAGCAGGTGCGCTATTTGGCGGCAACTGTGGAGCATAACGCGCATCGAATTGTAGGCATACCACCTCTAGAACCGGAGGTACGTTTAATTGAATACATCAGACAAAATGTGCAAAAATACAATTACAATGAATTAGGCACTGACATGAGTTGACACAGCGCACAGTGGCTGATTTGCGCTCTATTTGGCAGCAGCTGTGCGGTATACCGCGCATCGAATTAACGAGATACCACAAATAGCAGTGTAGATCCGTTCTATGAAATATTGAATCCTGAATGTGCTGTACTGCAAAAACATTGCATTTGTCCTCGACCCGAGTTGTCATAATGTAAACAGGAGCAGGAGCGCTGTATTTGGCAGGGAATGTGGAGTATCACGCGCATCGAATTGACAGGATATCACCAATAGCAGTGTATATACGTTCAATGAAATATTGAATCCTGAATATCCTGTACTGCAAAAACATTGGATTTGTCCTCGACCCGAGTTGACATAATGTAAACAGGAGCAGGTGTGCCGTATTTGGCAGGAAATGTGTAGTATCACGCGCATCGAATTGTCGGGATATAACCAAAAACAGTGTATATACGTTCAATGAAGTATTGAATCCTGAATATGCTGTACTGCAGCAACATTGCATTTGTCCTCGTCCCGAGTTGACATAATGTAAACAGGAGCAGGTGCGCTGTACTTGGCAGGAAAGGTGGAGTAATACGCGCTCCGATTGTCGCGATATGACCCATAGCAGTGTAGATACATTCAATGAAGAATTGAATCCTGAATATGCAGTACCACAACTACATTGCAATTGTCCTCGACCCGAGTTGACATAATGTAAACAGGAGCAGGTCCGCTGTATTTGACGGCAAATGAGGAGTATAACGCGCATAGATTTGTCGACATACCACAAATAACAGCGGACATACGTTTAAATAAATACTTGAGCCTAATATGATAAACTGCTTTTACAATGTATTCGACAGGACACAGAGTTGACAATGCGCAAACCGGCTGATCTGCGTCGTATTTGCCAGGGAATGTGGAGTATCACGCGCATCGAATTGTCAGGATTTCACCAATAGCAGTGTATATACGTTCAATGAAATATTGAATCCTGAATATCCTGAACTGCAAAAACATTGGATTTGTCCTCGACCCGAGTTGACATAATGTAAACAGGAGCAGGTGCGCTGTATTGGGCAGGAAATGTGGAGTATCACGCGCTTCGAATTGTCGTGATATGACCAATAGCAGTGTATATACGTACAATGCAATATTGAATCCTGAATATGCTGTACTGCAGCAACATTGCATTTGTCCTCGTCCCGAGTTGACATAATGTAAACAGGAGCAGGTGCGCTGTATTGGGCAGGAAATGTGGAGTATCACGCGCATCCAATTGTCGTGATATGACCAATAGCAGTGTAGATACATTCAATGAGGTATTGAATCCTGGATATGCAGTACTGTAGCAACAATGCATTTGTCCTCGACCCCAGTTGACATAATGTAAACAGGAGCAAGTCCGCTGTACTTGGCGGCAAATGAGGAGTATAACGCGCATAATTTTGTCGACATACCACGAATAGCAGCGGAGATGCGTTTAAATAAATACTTGAGTCTAATATGATAAACTGCATTGACAATGTATTTGACAGGACACATAGTTGACAATGCGCAAACTCTCAGATGTGCGTAGTATTTGGCACCGAATGAGGAGTATAACGCGCATTGAATTGTCGGGATATCACGAATAGCAGTGTATATACGTTCAATGAAATATTGAATCCTGAATATGCTGTACTGCAGCAACATTTCATTTGTCCTCGACCCGAGTTGACATAATGTAAACAGGAGCAGGTGTGCCGTATTTGGCAGGAAATGTGGAGTATCAAGCGCATCGTATTGTCGGGATATCACCAATAGCTGTGTAGATCCGTTCAATGAAATATTGAATCCTGAATGTGCTGTACTGCAAAAACATTGCATTTGTCCTTGTCCCGAGTTGATATAATATAAACAGGAGCAGGTGCGCTATTTGGCGGCAACTGTGGAGCATAACGCGCATCGAATTGTAGGCATACCACCTCTAGAACCGGAGGTACGTTTAATTGAATACATCAGACAAAATGTGCAAAAATACAATTACAATGAATTAGGCAGTGACATGAGTTGACACAGCGCACAGTGGCTGATTTGCGCTCTATTTGGCAGCAGCTGTGCGGTATACCGCGCATCGAATTAACGAGATACCACAAATAGCAGTGTAGATCCGTTCTATGAAATATTGAATCCTGAATGTGCTGTACTGCAAAAACATTGCATTTGTCCTCGACCCGAGTTGTCATAATGTAAACAGGAGCAGGAGCGCTGTATTTGGCAGGGAATGTGGAGTATCACGCGCGTCGAATTGACAGGATATCACCAATAGCAGTGTATATACGTTCAATGAAATATTGAATCCTGAATATCCTGTACTGCAAAAACATTGGATTTGTCCTCGACCCGAGTTGACATAATGTAAACAGGAGCAGGTGTGCCGTATTTGGCAGGAAATGTGTAGTATCACGCGCATCGAATTGTCGGGATATAACCAAAAACAGTGTATATACGTTCAATGCAATATTGAATCCTGAATATGCTGTACTGCAGCAACATTGCATTTGTCCTCGTCCCGAGTTGACATAATGTAAACAGGAGCAGGTGCGCTGTACTTGGCAGGAAAGGTGGAGTAATACGCGCTCCGATTGTCGCGATATGACCAATAGCAGTGTAGATACATTCAATCAAGAATTGAATCCTGAATATGCAGTACCACAACTACATTGCAATTGTCCTCGACCCGAGTTGACATAATGTAAACAGGAGCAGGTCCGCTGTATTTGACGGCAAATGAGGAGTATAACGCGCATAGATTTGTCGACATACCACAAATAACAGCGGACATACGTTTAAATAAATACTTGAGCCTAATATGATAAACTGCTTTTACAATGTATTCGACAGGACACAGAGTTGACAATGCGCAAACCGGCTGATCTGCGTCGTATTTGCCAGGGAATGTGGAGTATCACGCGCATCGAATTGTCAGGATTTCACCAATAGCAGTGTATATACGTTCAATGAAATATTGAATCCTGAATATCCTGAACTGCAAAAACATTGGATTTGTCCTCGACCCGAGTTGACATAATGTAAACAGGAGCAGGTGCGCTGTATTGGGCAGGAAATGTGGAGTATCACGCGCATCCAATTGTCGTGATATGACCAATAGCAGTGTAGATACATTCAATGAGGTATTGAATCCTGGATATGCAGTACTGCAGCAACAATTTCATTTGTCCTCGACCCGAGTTGGCATAATGTAAACAGGAGCAGGTGCGCTGTATTTGGCGACAACTGTGGCGTATAACGCGCATCGAATAGTAGGCATACCACCAATAGCACCGGAGATATGTTTAATTGAATACATTAAGCGGAAATGTGCAAAACTACAATTACAATGATTTAGGCAGGGACCTGGGTTGACACAGCGCACAGTGTCTGATTTGCGCCCTATTTGGCAGCAAGTGTGCGGTATACCGCGCATCGAATTGGCGAGATATCACCAATAGCAGTGTAGAAACGTTCAATGCAATATTGAATCCTGAATATGCTGTACTGCAGCAACATTGCATTTGTCCTCGTCCCGAGTTGACATAATGTAAACAGGGGCAGGTGCGCTGTATTGGGCAGGAAATGTGGAGTATCACGCGCATCCAATTGTCGTGATATGCCCAATAGCAGTGTATATACGTACAATGCAATATTGAATCCTGAATATGCTGTACTGCAGCAACATTGCATTTGTCCTCGTCCCGAGTTGACATAATGTAAACAGGAGCAGGTGCGCTGTATTGGGCAGGAAATGTGGAGTATCACGCGCATCCAATTGTCGTGATATGACCAATAGCAGTGTAGATACATTCAATGAGGTATTGAGTCCTGGATATGCAGTACTGCAGCAACAATGCATTTGTCCTCGACCCGAGTTGACATAATGTGAACAGGAGCTAGTCCGCTGTACTTGGCGGCAAATGAGGAGTATAACGCGCATAATTTTGTCGACATACCACGAATAGCAGCGGAGATGCGTTTAAATAAATACTTGAGTCTAATATGATAAACTGCATTTACAATGTATTTGACAGGACACATAGTTGACAATGCGCAAACTCTCAGATGTGCGTAGTATTTGGCACCGAATGAGGAGTATAACGCGCATTGAAATGTCGGGATATAACGAGTAGCAGTGTATATACGTTCAATGAAATATTGAATCCTGAATATGCTGTACTGCAGCAACATTTCATTTGTCCTCGACCCGAGTTGACATAATGTAAACAGGAGCAGGTGCGCCGTATTTGGCAGGTAATGTGGAGTATCACGCGCATGGAATTGTCGGGATATCACCAATAGCAGTGTATATATGTTCAGTGAAGTATTGAATCCTGTATGTGCTATACTGCAAAAACAATGCATTTGTCCCCGACCCGAGTTGACATAATGTAAACAATGGCAGGTGCGTTGTCTTTGGCAGGGAATGTGGAGTATCACGCGCATCGAATTGTCGTGATATCGCCAATAGCAGTGTAGATACATTCAATGAAATATTGAATCCTGAGTATGCAGTACTACAAGAACATTGCATTTGTCTTCGACACCAGTTGACATAATATAAACAGGAGCAGGTCCGCTGTATTTGGCGGAAAATGAGGAGTATAACGCGCATAGATTTGTCGACATACCACTAATAGCAGCGGAGATACGTTTAAATAAATACTTGAGCGTAACATGATAATCTGCAATTACAATGTATTTGACAGGACACAGAGTTGACAATGCGCAAACCGGCTGATCTGCGTAGTATTTGGCAGCCAATAAGGAGCACAACGCCCATCGAATTGTCAGGATATCACTAATGGCAATGTATATACGATCAATGCAATATTGAATCCTGAATATCCTGAACGGCAAAAACATTGGATATGTCCCCGACCCGAGTTGACATAATGTAAACAGGAGCAGGTGCGCTGTTTGGCGGCAGCTGTGGAGCATAACGCGCATCGAATTGTAGGCATACCACCTATTGCACCGGAGATACGTTTAATTGAATACATAAGCCTAAATATGCAAAAATACAATTGCAATGAATTCGGCAGGGACCTGAGTTTACATAGCGCAAAGTGGCTGATTTGCGCTCTATTTGGTAGCAACTGTGTGGCATACCGCGCATCGAATTGACGAGATATCACAAATAGCAGTGTAGGTCTGTTCAATGAAATATTGATTCCTGAATATGCTTTACTGCAACAACATTGCAATTGTCCTCGACCCCAGTTGACTTAATGTAAACAGGAGCAGGTCCGCTTTATTTGGCGGCAAATGAGGAGTATAGCGCGCATAGATTTGTCAAGATATTACTAATAGCAGTGTATATACGATCAATGAAATATTGAATCCTGAATATCCTGTACTGCAAAATCATTGGATTTGTCCTCGACCCGAGTTGACATAATGTAAACAGGAGCAGATGCGCCGTATTTGGCAGGAACAGTGGAGTATCACGCGCATCGAATTGACGAGATATCACCATTAGCAGTGTAGATCCGTTCAATGAAATATTGATTCCTGAATATGCTTTACTGCAACAACATTGCAATTGTCCTCGACCCCAGTTGACTTAATGTAAACAGGAGCAGGTCCGCTTTATTTGGCGGCAAATGAGGTGTATAGCGCGCATAGATTTGTCAAGATATGACCAATAGCAGTGTAGATACATTCAATGAAGAATTGAATCCTGAATATGCAGTACTACAACAACTTTGCAATTGTCCTCGACCCGAGTTGACATAATGTAAACAGGAGCAGGTATGCTGTATTTGGCGGCAACTGTAGAGCATAACGCGCATCGAATTGTAGGCATACCACCAATAGCACCGGAGATCCGTTTAATTGAATACTTAGGCCTAAATATGCTAAACCACAATTACAATGAATTGGGCAGGGAGCAGAGTTGACATAGCGCAAAGTGGCTGATTTGCGCTCTATTTGGCAGCAACTGTGCGGTATACCGCGCATCGAATTGACGAGATATCACAAATAGCAGTGTAGATCCGTTCAATGAAATATTGAATCCTTAATGTGCTGTACTGCAGCAACATTGCATTTGTCCTCGACCCGAGTTTACATATTGTAAAGAGGAGCAGGTGCGCTGCATTTGGCAGGAAATGTGGAGTATCACGCGCATCGAATTGTCGGGATATCACCAATAGCAGTGTATATACGTTCAATGAAGTATTTAATCCTGTATATGCAGTACTGTAAAAACAATGCATTTGCCCTCGATCCGTATTGAGATAATGTAAACAGGAGCAGGTGCGCTGTATTTGGCGGCAACTGTGGAGCATAACGCGCATCGAATTGTAGGCATACCACCAATAGCACTGGAGATCCGTTCAATTGAATACTTAGGCCTAAATATGCAAAACTACAATTACAATGAATTAGGCAGGGACCGGAGTTGGCATAGTGCAAAGTGACAGATTTGCGCTCTATTTGGCAGCAACTGTGAGATATACCGCGCATGGAATTGACGAGATATCACAAATAGCAGTGTAGATCTGTTCAATGAAATATTGTATCCCGAATGTCCTGTACTCCAAAAACATTGCATTTTTCCTTGACCCGAGTTGACATAATGTAAACAGGAGCAGGTGCGCTGTATTTGGCGGCAAATGAGGAGTATAACGCGCATAGATTTGTCGAGATACCACGAATAGCAGCGGAGATACGTTTTAATAAATACTTGTGCGTAACATGATAATCTGCAATTACAATGTATTTGACAGGACACAGAGTTGACAATGCGCAAACCGGCTGATCTGCGTAGTATTTGGCAGCCAATGAGGAGCACAACGCGCATCGAATTGTCACGATATCACTAATGGCAGTGTATATACGATCAATGAAATATTGAATCCTGAATATGCAGTTCTTGTAGCAACATTGCAATTGTCCTCGACCCGAGTTGACATAATGTAAACAGGAGCAGGTGCGCTGTTTGGCGGCAAATGAGGTGTATGACGCGCATAGATTTGTCGACATACCACTAATAGCAGCGCAGATACATTTAATTGAATATTAACGGTAGAATATTTTAAAACGGCAATTACGCTGGATTTGACAGGACACAGAGTTGACATTGAGTAAACCGGTTGATGTGCGCTGTATTTGGCAGCATCTGTGGAGTAGAACGCGCATCGAATTTTCTTCGTATCTCCAATCGAAACGAAGCAACGTTCAATTGAATATTGAAGGCTGAATATACAGTACTGCAATAACATTGGATTTGACCTCGACCCGATTTGACATATTGTAAACTGGAGCAGCTCCGCTAAATTTCGCAGCGAATGAGGAGTTTAACGCTCAACCACTTGTCTAGATATCACCAATAACAGTGCGGATACGTTTAATTGAGTATTTAACACAGACTCTGCAAAATTGCATTTACGCTGCACTTGACAGGGCCCAGAGTTGACATAGGGCAAACCGAATGACGTGCGCTGAATTTGGCCACATATGTGGAGTAACGCACGTCGAATTGTCGAGATTTCACCAATAGCAGTGTATAAACAATTAAGGGAATATTGAATCCTGAATATGCAGTACAGCAATAACATTGGATTTGACCATGACCCGAGTTGATATAATTTAAACAGGAGCAGGTGCGCTATATACGAGAGCAAGTGTGGAGTAGAACGCGCATCGAATTGAATGACGCGCGCTGTATTTGGCAACGAATGAGGAGTATAACGCGCATCGAATTGTCGGGATATCACCAATAGCAGTGTATATACGGTCAATGAAATATTGAATCCTGAATATGCAGTACTGCAAAAACATTGCATTTGTCCCCGAGCCGAGTTGACATAATGTAAACAGGAGCAGGTGCGCTGTATTTGGCAGGTAATGTGGAGTATCACGCGCATGGAATTGTCGGGATATCACCAATAGCAGTGTATATATGTTCAGTGAAGTATTGAATCCTGTATGTGCTATACTGCAAAAACAATGCATTTGTCCCCGACCCGAGTTGACATAATGTAAACAATGGCAGGTGCGTTGTCTTTGGCAGGGAATGTGGAGTATCACGCGCATCGAATTGTCGTGATATCGCCAATAGCAGTGTAGATACATTCAATGAAATATTGAATCCTGAGTATGCAGTACTACAAGAACATTGCATTTGTCTTCGACACCAGTTGACATAATATAAACAGGAGCAGGTCCGCTGTATTTGGCGGAAAATGAGGAGTATAACGCGCATAGATTTGTCGACATACCACTAATAGCAGCGGAGATACGTTTAAATAAATACTTGAGCCTAACATGATAATCTGCAATTACAATGTATTTGACAGGACACAGAGTTGACAATGCGCAAACCGGCTGATCTGCGTAGTATTTGGCAGCCAATAAGGAGCACAACGCCCATCGAATTGTCAGGATATCACTAATGGCAATGTATATACGATCAATGCAATATTGAATCCTGAATATCCTGAACGGCAAAAACATTGGATATGTCCCCGACCCGAGTTGACATAATGTAAACAGGAGCAGGTGCGCTGTTTGGCGGCAGCTGTGGAGCATAACGCGCATCGAATTGTAGGCATACCACCTATTGCACCGGAGATACGTTTAATTGAATACATAAGCCTAAATATGCAAAAATACAATTGCAATGAATTCGGCAGGGACCTGAGTTTACATAGCGCAAAGTGGCTGATTTGCGCTCTATTTGGTAGCAACTGTGTGGCATACCGCGCATCGAATTGACGAGATATCACAAATAGCAGTGTAGGTCTGTTCAATGAAATATTGATTCCTGAATATGCTTTACTGCAACAACATTGCAATTGTCCTCGACCCCAGTTGACTTAATGTAAACAGGAGCAGGTCCGCTTTATTTGGCGGCAAATGAGGAGTATAGCGCGCATAGATTTGTCAAGATATTACTAATAGCAGTGTATATACGATCAATGAAATATTGAATCCTGAATATCCTGTACTGCAAAATCATTGGATTTGTCCTCGACCCGAGTTGACATAATGTAAACAGGAGCAGATGCGCCGTATTTGGCAGGAACAGTGGAGTATCACGCGCATCGAATTGACGAGATATCACCATTAGCAGTGTAGATCCGTTCAATGAAATATTGAATCCTGAATATGCAGTACTACAACAACATTGAATTTGTCTTCGACCCCAGTTGACATAATGTAAACAGGACCAGGTGCGCTGTATTGGGCAGGAAATGTGGAGTATCACGCGCATCCAATTGTCGTGATATCACCAATAGCAGTGTAGATACATTCAATGAGGTATTGAATCCTGGATATGCAGTACTGCAGCAACAATGCATTTGTCCTCGACCCGGGTTGGCATAATGTAAACAGAAGCAGGTGCGCTGCATTTGGCGACAACTGTGGCGTATAACGCGCATCGAATAGTAGGCATACCACCAATAGCACCGGAGATATGTTTAATTGAATACATTAAGCGGAAATGTGCAAAACTACAATTACAATGATTTAGGCAGGGACCTGGGTTTGCACAGCGCACAGTGTCTGATTTGCGCCCTATTTGGCAGCAAGTGTGCGGTATACCGCGCATCGAATTGACGAGATATCACCAATAGCAGTGTAGAAACGTTCAATGCAATATTGAATCCTGAATATGCTGTACTGCAGCAACATTGCATTTGTCCTCGCCCCGAGTAGACATAATGTAAACAGGAGCTGGTGCGCTGTATTGGGCAGGAAATGTGGAGTCTCACGCGCATCCAATTGTCGTGATATGACCAATAGCAGTGTATATACGTACAATGCAATATTGAATCCTGAATATGCTGTACTGCAGCAACATTGCATTTGTCCTCGTCCCGAGTTGACATAATGTAAACAGGAGCAGGTGCGCTGTATTGGGCAGGAAATGTGGAGTATCACGCGCATCCAATTGTCGTGATATGACCAATAGCAGTGTAGATACATTCAATGAGGTATTGAATCCTGGATATGCAGTACTGTAGCAACAATGCATTTGTCCTCGACCCGAGTTGACATAATGTAAACAGGAGCTAGTCCGCTGTACTTGGCGGCAAATGAGGAGTATAACGCGCATAATTTTGTCGACATACCACGAATAGCAGCGGAGATGCGTTTAAATAAATACTTGAGTCTAATATGATAAACTGCATTGACAATGTATTTGACAGGACACATAGTTGACAATGCGCAAACTCTCAGATGTGCGTAGTATTTGGCACCGAATGAGGAGTATAACGCGCATTGAATTGTCGGGATATAACGAATAGCAGTGTATATACGTTCAATGAAATATTGAATCCTGAATATGCTGTACTGCAGCAACATTGCATTTGTCCTCGACCCGAGTTGACATATTGTAAACAGGAGCAGGTGCGCTGTATTTGGCAGGAAATGTGGAGTATCATGCGCATCGAATTGTCGGGATATCACCACGGCAGTGTATATACGTTCAATCAAACATTGAATCCTGTATATGCTGCACTGCAACAACATGGCATTTGTCCTCGATCCGTGTTGACACAATGTAAACAAGAGCAGGTGCGCTGTATTTGGCAGGGAATGTGGTGTATCACGCGCATCGAATTGTCGTGATATGACCAATTGCAGTGTAGATACATTCAATGAAATATTGAATCCTGAATGTGCTGTACTGCAAAAACATTGCATTTTTCCTTGACCCGAGTTGAAATAATGTAAACAGGAGCAGATGCGCTGTATTTGGTTGGGAATGTGGAGTATCACGCGTACCGAATTGTCGTGATATGACCAATAGCAGTGTAGATACATTCAATGAAGTATTGAATCCTGAAAATGCAGTACTACAACAACATTGCAATTGTCCTCGACCCGAGTTGACATAATGTAAACAGGAGCAGGTGCGCTGTATTTGGCGGCAAATGAGGAGTATAACGCGCATAGATTTGTCGAGATACCACGAATAGCAGCGGAGATACGTTTTAATAAATACCTGAACCTAATATGATAAACTGCAATTACAATGTATTTGACAGGACACAGAGTTGACAATGCGCAAACCGGCTGATCTGCGTAGTATTTGGCAGCCAATGAGGAGTACAACGCCCATCGAATTGTCAGGATATCACTAATGGCAGTGTATATACGATCAATGAAATATTGAATCCTGAATATCCTGAACGACAAAAACATTGGGTATGTCCCCGACCCGAGTTGACATAATATAACAGGAGCAGGTGCGCTGTATTTGGCGGCAAATGAGGAGTATAGCGCGCATAGATTTGTCAAGATATCACTAATAGCAGTGTATATACGATCAATGAAATATTGAATCCTGAATATCCTGTACTGCAAAATCATTGGATTTGTCCTCGACCCGAGTTGACATAATGTAAACAGGAGCAGGTGCGCCGTATTTGGCAGGAACAGTGGAGTATCACGCGCATCGGATTGACGAGATATCACCATTAGCAGTGTAGATCCGTTCAATGAAATATTGAATCCTGAATATGCAGTACTACAACAATATTGCATTTGTCTTCGACCCCAGTTGACATAATGTGAACAGGAGCAGGTCCCCCGTGTTTGGCGGCAAATGAGGAGTATAACGCGCATAGATTTGTCGACATACCACGAATAGCAGCGGAGATACGTTTAAATAAATAATTGTGCCTAATATGATAAACTAAGATTGCAATGTATTTGACAGGACACAGAGTTGATAATGCGCAAACCGGCTGATGTGCATAGTATTTGGCATCGAATTAGGAGTATAACGCGCATCGAATTGTCGTGATATCACCAATAGCAGTGTAGAAAATTTCAATGGAATATTGATTCCTGAATATGCAGTACAGCAATAGCATTGGATTTGACCTCGATCCGAGATTACTTAATGTAAACAGTTGCAAGTGCGCTCTATTTGGCAGCAAATGTGGAGTTTAACGCGTAACGAGCTATCGAGATATCTGGAATAGAAACTGGAAGACGCTCAAATGAATATTTAAAACTGACTATGAAAAACAGGAATAACGCTGTATTTGATAGGACACAGAGTTGACATTGCGCAAACTGGTTGCTGTGCGCTATTTCTTGCAGCAAATGTGCGGGATAGCGCGCATCGAATTGTCGAATTATCACCAATAGTAGTACAGATTCGTCCAATTGATAATTGAAGCCTGGATAAGCAGCATAGCAATAACATTGGATTTGACCTCGACCCGAGTTGGCAAAATGTAAACGGGAGCATGTGCGCTGTATTTGGCGGCAAATGTGGTGTGTAAAGCGCTTCGAATTGTCGACATACCACCAATAGCGGCGGAGACACGTTTAATTGAATATTAACGGTAGAATATTTTAAAACGGCAATTACGCTGGATTTGACAGGACACAGAGTTGACATTGAGTATACCGGTTGATGTGCGCTGTATTTGGCAGCACCTGTGGAGTAGAACGCGCATCGAATTTTCTTCGTATCTCCAATCGAAACGAAGCAACGTTCAATTGAATATTGAAGGCTGAATATACAGTACTGCAATAACATTGGATTTGACCTCGACCCGATTTGACATATTGTAAACTGGAGCAGCTCCGCTAAATTTCGCAGCGAATGAGGAGTTTAACGCTCTACCACTTGTCTAGATATCACCAATAACAGTGCGGATACGTTTAATTGAGTATTTAACACAGACTCTGCAAAATTGCAATTACGCTGCACTTGACAGGGCCCAGAGTTGACATAGGGCAAACCGAATGACGTGCGCTGAATTTGGCCGCATATGTGGAGTAACGCACGTCGAATTGTCGAGATTTCACCAATAGCAGTGTATAAACAATTAAGGGAATATTGAATCCTGAATATGCAGTACAGCAATAACATTGGATTTGACCATGACCCGAGTTGATATAATTTAAACAGGAGCAGGTGCGCTATATACGAGAGCAAGTGTGGAGTAGAACGCGCATCGAATTGAACGACGCGCGCTGTATTTGGCAGCGAATGAGGAGTATAACGCGCATCGAATTGTCGGGATATCAACAATAGCAGTGTAGATCCGTTCAATGGAATATTGAATCCTGAATATGCTGTACTGCAACAACATTGCATGTGTCCTCGACCCGAGTTGACATAATGTAAACAGCAACAGTTGCGTCGTATGTGGCAGGAAATGTGGAGTATCACGCGTATCGAATTGTCGGGATATCACCAATGGCAGTGTATGTACGTTCAATGAAATATTGAATTCTGTATATGCTGTACTGCAACAACATTGCATTTGTCCTCGCCCCGAGTTGACATAATGTAAACAGGAGCAGGTGCGCTGTCTTTGGCAGGGTATGTGGAGTATCACGCGCATCGAATTGTCGTGATTTCACCAATAGCAGTGTAGATACATTCAATGAAATATTGAATCCTGAGTATACAGTACTACTAGAACATTGTATTTGTCCTCGACCCCAGTTGACATAATATAAACAGGAGCAGGTCCGCTGTTTGGTTGCAACTGTGGAGCATAAGGCGCATAGATTTGTCGACGTACCACGAATAGCAGCGGAGATACTTTTAAATAAATACTTGAGCCTAATGTGATAAACTGCAATTACAATGTATTTGACAGGACACAGAGTTGACAATGCGCCAGTTCTCTGATGTGCGTAGTATTTGGCAGCGAATGAGGAGTGTAACGCGCTTCGAATTGTCGCCATATCACGAATTGCAGTGTATATACGTTCAATGAAATATTGAATCCTGAATATGCTGTACTGCAACAACACTGCGTTTGTCCTCGACCCGAATGACATAATGTAAACAGGAGCAGGTGCGCTGTATTTGGCAGGGAATGTGGAGTATCTCGCGCATGGAATTGTCGGGATATCACCAATAGCAGTGTATTTACGTTCAATGAAGTATATAATCCGGTATATGATGTGCTGCAAAAACAATGCATTTGTCTTCGACCCGAATGACATAATGTAAACAGGAGCAGGTGCGCTGATATGGCAGGAAATGTGGAGTATCATGCGCATCGAATTGTCGGGATATCTCCAATAGCAGTGTATTTACGTTCAATGAAGTATTGAATCCGTTATATGATGTACTGCAAAAACAATACATTTGTCCTCGACCCGAATGACATAATGTAAACAGGAGCAGGTGCGCTGTATTTGGCAGGAAATGTGGAGTATCATGGGCATCGAATTGTCGGGATATCACCATGGCAGTGTATATACGTTCAATGAAATATTGAATCCTGTATATGCTGTACTGCAACAACATTGCATTTGACCTCGAAAACAGTTTTCATAATGTAAACAAGCGCTGGCCCGCTGTTTGGCGGCTGCTGTGGAGTATAACGCTCATGGAATTGACGAAATATCACCAATAGTAGTGTAGATAGGTTCAATGAAGTATTGAGTTCTGAGTATGCAGTACTACGAGAACATTGCATTTGTCTTCGACCCCAGTTGATATAATGTAAACAGGAGCAGATGCGCCGTATTTGGCTGGAAATGTGGAGTGTCACGCGCATCGATTTGTCGGGATATCACCAATAGCAGTGTATATACGTTCAATGAAGTATTGAATCCCGTATGTGCTGTACTGCAAAAACAATGCATTTGTCCTCGATCACAGTTGACACAATGTAAACAAGGGCAGGTGCGCTGTATTTGGCAGGAAATGTGGAGTATCATGCGAATCGAATTGTCGGGATATCACCATGGCAGTGTATATACGTTCAATGAAATATTGAATCCTGTATATGCTGTACTGCAACAACATTGCATTTGTCCTCGATCCGTGTTGACATAATGTAAACAGGAGTAGGTGCGCCGTATTTGGCAGGTAATGTGGAGTATCACGCGCATCGAATTGTCGGGATATCACCAATGGCAGTGTATGTACGTTCAATGAAGTATTGAATCCGGTATATGATGTACTGCCAAAACAATGCATTTGTCCTCGACCCGAATGACATAATGTAAACAGGAGCAGGTGCGCTGTTTGGCGGCAACTGTGGAGTATAACGCGCATAGATTTGTCGACATACCACGAATAGCAGCGGAGATACGTTTAACTAAATACTAGAGCCTAACATGATAAACAGCAAATACAATTTATTTGACAGGAAACACAGTTGACAATGCGCAAACTCTCTGATGTGCTTAGTATTTGGCAGCGAATGAGGAGTACAACGCGCTTCGAATTGTGGGCCTATGACGAATAGCAGTGTATATACGTTCAATGGAATAGTGAATCCTGTATATGCTGTACTGCAAAAGCATTGCATTTGTCCTCTATCCGAGTTGACATAATGTAAACACGAGCAAGTGCGCTGTATTTGGCAGGGAATGTGGAGTATCGCGCGCATGGAATTGTCGGGATATCACCAATAGCAGTGTATTTACGTTCAATGAAGTATTGAATCCTGGATATGCAGTACGGCAAAAACATTGCATTTGTCCTCGACCCGAGTTGGCATAATTTAAACAAGAGCACGTGCGCTGTATTTGGCAGGGAATGTGAAGTATCACGCGCATCGATTTGTCGTGATATTGCCAATAGCAGTGTATATACGTTGAATGAAGTACTGAATCCCGCATGTGCTGTACTGCAAAAACAATGCATTTGTCCTCGATCCGAGTTGACATAATGTAAACACGAGCAGGTGCGCTGTATTTGGCAGGGAATGTGGTGTATCACGCGCATGGAATTGTCGGGATATCACCAATAGCTGTGTATATACGTTCAATGAAATTTTGAATTCTGTATATACTGTACTGCAACAACATTGCATTTGTCCTCGATCCGTGTTGACATAATGTAAACAGGAGTAGGTGCGCCGTATTTGGCAGGTAATGTGGAGTATCACGCTCATCGAATTGTCGGGATATCACCAATAGCAGTATATATACGTTGAATGAAGTACTGAATCCTGGATATGCAGTACGGCAAAAACATTGCATTTGTCCTCGACCCGAGTTGGCATAATTTAAACAAGAGCAGGTGCGCTGTTTGGCGGCAACTGTGGAGTATAACGCGCATAGATTTGTCGACATACCACGAATAGCAGCGGAGATACGTTTAACTAAATACTTGAGCCTAACATGATAAACAGCAAATACAATTTATTTGACAGGAAACAGAGTTGACAATGCGCAAACTCTCTGATGTGCTTAGTATTTGGCAGCGAATGAGGAGTATGACGCGCTTCGAATTGTCGGGATATCACGAATAGCAGTGTATATACGTTCAATGAAATGTTGAATCCTGAATATGCTGTACTGCAGCAACATTGCATTTGTCCTCGACCCGAGTTGACATAATGTGAAGAGGAGCAGGTACGCTGTATTTGGCAGGTAATGTGGAGTATCACGCTCATCGAATTGTCGGGATATCACCAATAGCAGTATATATACGTTGAATGAAGTACTGAATCCTGGATATGCAGTACGGCAAAAACATTGCATTTGTCCTCGACCCGAGTTGGCATAATTTAAACAAGAGCACGTGCGCTGTATTTGGCAGGGAATGTGGAGTATCAGGCGCATCGAATTGTCGGGATATCACCATGGCAGTGTATATACGTTGAATGAAGTACTGAATCCCGTATGTGCTGTACTGCAAAAACAATGCATTTGTCCTCGACCACAGTTGACACAATGTAAACAAGGGCAGGTGCGCTGAATTTGGCAGGAAATGTGGAGTATCATGCGAATCGAATTGTCGGGATATCACCATGGCAGTGTATATACGTTCAATGAAATATTGAATCCTGTATATGCTGTACTGCAACAACATTGCATTTGTCCTCGATCCGTGTTGACATAATGTAAACAGGAGTAGGTGCGCCGTATTTGGCAGGTAATGTGGAGTATCACGCGCGTCGAATTGTCGGGATATCACCAATGGCAGTGTATGTACGTTCAATGAAGTATTGAATCCGGTATATGATGTACTGCCAAAACAATGCATTTGACCTCGACCCGAATGTCATAATGTAAACAGGAGCAGGTGCGCTGTTTGGCGGCAACTGTGGAGTATAACGCGCATAGATTTGTCGACATACCACGAATAGCAGCGGAGATACGTTTAACTAAATACTTGAGCCTAACATGATAAACAGCAAATACAATTTATTTGACAGGAAACACAGTTGACAATGCGCAAACTCTCTGATGTGCTTAGTATTTGGCAGCGAATGAGGAGTATAACGCGCTTCGAATTGTGGGCCTATGACGAATAGCAGTGTATATACGTTCAATGGAATAGTGAATCCTGTATATGCTGTACTGCAACAGCATTGCATTTGTCCTCTATCCGAGTTGACATAATGTAAACACGAGCAAGTGCGCTGTATTTGGCAGGGAATGTGGAGTATCACGCGCATGGAATTGTCGGGATATCACCAATAGCAGTGTATTTACGTTCAATGAAGTATTGAATCCTGGATATGCAGTACGGCAAAAACATTGCATTTGTCCTCGACCCGAGTTGGCATCATTTAAACAAGAGCACGTGCGCTGTATTTGGCAGGGAATGTGGAGTATCACGCGCATCGATTTGTCGTGATATTGCCAATAGCAGTGTATATACGTTGAATGAAGTACTGAATCCCGTATGTGCTGTACTGCAAAAACAATGCATTTGTCCTCGATCCGAGTTGACATAATGTAAAGACGAGCAGGTGCGCTGTATTTGGCAGGGAATGTGGTGTATCACGCGCATGGAATTGTCGGGATATCACCAATAGCAGTGTATATACGTTCAATGAAATTTTGAATTCTGTATATACTGTACTGCAACAACATTGCAGTTGTCCTCGATCCGTGTTGACATAATGTAAACAGGAGTAGGTGCGCCGTATTTGGCAGGTAACGTGGAGTATCACGCGCATCGAATTGTCGGGATATCACCAATGGCAGTGTATGTACGTTCAATCAAGTATTGAATCCGGTATATGATGTACTGCCAAAACAATGCATTTGTCCTCGACCCGAATGACATAATGTAAACAGGAGCAGGTGCGCTGTTTGGCGGCAACTGTGGAGTATAATGCGCATAGATTTGTCGACATACCACGAATAGCAGCGGAGATGCGTTTAACTAAATACTTGAGCCTAACATGATAAACAGCAAATACAATTTATTTGACAGGAAACAGAGTTGACAATGCGCAAACTCTCTGATGTGCTTAGTATTTGGCAGCGAATGAGGAGTATGACGCGCTTCGAATTGTCGGGATATCACGAATAGCAGTGTATATACGTTCAATGAAATGTTGAATCCTGAATATGCTGTACTGCAGCAACATTGCATTTGTCCTCGACCCGAGTTGACATAATGTGAAGAGGAGCAGGTACGCTGTATTTGGCAGGTAATGTGGAGTGTCACGCGCATCGAATTGTCGGGATATCACCAATAGCAGTGCATATACGTTCGATGAAATATTGAATACTGCATATCCAGTACTGCAAAAAGATTGCATTTGTCCTCGATCCGAGTTGACATAATGTAAACACGAGCAGGTGCGCTGTATTTGGCAGGGAATGTGGAGTATCACGCGCATGGAATTGTCGGGATATCACCAATAGCAGTGTATATACGTTCAATGAAATTTTGAATTCTGTATATACTGTACTGCAACAACATTGCATTTGTCCTCGATCCGAGTTGACATAATGTAAACAGGAGCAGGTGCGCTGTATTTGGCAGGGAATGTGGAGTATCACGCGCATCGATTTGTCGTGATATCGCCAATAGCAGTATATATACGTTGAATGAAGTACTGAATCCCGTATGTGCTGTGCTGCAAAAACAATGCATTTGTCCTCGACCACAGTTGACACAATGTAAACAAGAGCAGGTGCGCTGTATTTGGCGGCATATGAGGAGTATAACGCGCATGGATTTGTGGACATACCACAAATAGCAGCAGAGACACGATTAAATAAATACTTGAGCCTAATATGATAAACTGCAATTACAACGTATTTGACAGGACACAGAGTTGACAATGCGCAATCCGGCCGATCTGCGTAGTATTTGGCAGCGAATGAGGAGTATAACGCGCATCGAATTGTCGGGATATCACGAATAGCAGTGTATATACGTTCAATGAAATATTGAATGCTGATTATGCTGTACTGCAACAATAATGCAGTTGTCCTCGAAAACAGTTGACACAATGTAAACAAGAGCTGGCCCGCTGTTTGGCGGCAGCTGTGGAGTATAACGCTCATGGAATTGACGAAATATCTCCAATAGTAGTGTAGATACATTCAATGAAGTATTGAATCCTGAGTATGCAGTACTACAAGAATATTGCCTTTGTCTTCGACAGCAGTTGATATAATGTAAACAGGAGCAGATGCGCCGTATTTGGCTGGAAATGAGGAGTATAACGCGCTCCGAATTGTCGGGATATCACGAATAGCAGTGTATATACGTTCAATGAAATGTTGAATCCTGAATATGCTGTACTGCAGCAACATTGCATTTGTCCTCGAAACGAGTTGACATAATCTGAAGAGGAGCATGTACGCTGTACCTGGCATGTAATGTGGAGTATCACGCGCATCGGATTGTCGGGATATCACCAAGAGCAGTGTATATATGCTCAGTGAAGTATTGAATCCTGTTTGTGCTGTACTGCAACAACATTGCATTTGTCCTCGACCCGAGTTGACATAATGTAAACAGGAGCAGGTGCGCAGTATTTGGCAGGAAATGTGGAGTGCAAGACGCATGGAATTGACGAAATATCTCCAGTAGCAGTGTAGATACGTTCAATGAAATATTGCATGCTGGATATGCAGTACTGCAACAACATTCCATTTGCCCTCGACCCGAGTTGACATAATGTAAACAGGAGCAGGTCCGCTGTTTGGTTGCAACTGTGGAGCATAGCGCGCATTGAATGGTAGGCATACCACCAATAGCACCGGGGATACGTTTAATTGAATAAAAAAGCCTAAATATGCAAAACTACAGTTACAATGAATTATTCAGGGTCCTGAGTTGACATAGCGCAAAGTGGCTGATTTGCGCTCAATTTGGCAGCATCTGTGCGGTATAACGCGCATCGAATTGACGAGATATCACCAATAGCAGTGTAGAGCCTTTCAATGAAATATTGAATCCTGAATATGCTGTACTGCAACAACATTGCAGTTGTCCTCGACCCGAGTTGACATAATGTAAACAGGAGCAGGTGCGCAGTATTTGGCAGGAAATGTGGAGTGCAAGACGCATGGAATAGACGAAATATCTCCAGTAGCAGTGTAGATACGTTCAATAAAATATAGAATGCTGGATATGCAGTACTGCAACAACATTGCATTAGTCCTCGTCCCGAGTTGATATAATGTAAACGGGAGCAGGTGCGCTGTATTTGGCAGCAAATGAGGAGTTTCATGCGCATCGAATTGTCGGGATATTACCATGGCAGTGTATATACGTTCAATGAAATATTGAATCCTGAATATGCAGTAATACAACAACATTGCAATTGTCCTCGACCCGAGTTGACATAATGCAAACAGGAGCAGGGGCGCTTTATTTGGCGGTAAATGAGGAGTATTACGCGCATAGATTTGTCGACATACCACGAATAGCAGCGGAGATACGTTTAAATAAATACTTGTGCCTAATATGATAAACTGCTATTACAATGTATTTGACAGGACACAGAGTTGACAATGCGCAAACCGGCTGATGTGCGTAGTATTTTGCAGCGAATGAGGAGTATAACGCGCATCGAATTGTCGGGATATCACCTATAGCAGTGTATATACGTTCAATGAAATATTGAATCCTGAATATGCTGTACTGCAACAACATTGCAATTTTCCCCGACCTCAGTTGACATAATGTAGACAGGAGCAGGTGCGTTATTTGGCAGGAAATGTGGAGTACAAGGCGCATGGAATAGACGAAATATTTCCAGTAGCAGTGTAGATACGTTCAATGAAGAATTGTATCCTGGATATGCAGTACTGCAAAAACATTGCATTTGTCCTCGACCCGAGTTGGCATAATTTAAACAAGAGCAGGTGCGCTGTATTTGGCAGGAAATGTGGAGTATCATGCGAATCGAATTGTCGGGATATCACCATGGCAGTGTATATACGTTCAATGAAATATTGAATCCTGTATATGCTGTACTGCAACAACATTGCATTTGTCCTCGATCCGTGTTGACATAATGTAAACAGGAGTAGGTGCGCCGTATTTGGCAGGTAATGTGGAGTATCACGCGCATCGAATTGTCGGGATATCACCAATGGCAGTGTATGTACGTTCAATCAAGTATTGAATCCGGTATATGATGTACTGCCAAAACAATGCATTTGTCCTCGACCCGAATGACATAATGTAAACAGGAGCAGGTGCGCTGTTTGGCGGCAACTGTGGAGTATAACGCGCATAGATTTGTCGACATACCACGAATAGTAGCGGAGATACGTTTAACTAAATACTTGAGCCTAACATGACAAACAGCGAATACAATTTATTTGACAGGAAACAGAGTTGACAATGCGCAAACTCTCTGATGTGCTTAGTATTTGGCAGCGAATGAGGAGTATGACGCGCTTCGAACTGTCGGGATATCACGAATAGCAGTGTATATACGTTCAATGAAATGCTGAATACTGAATATGCTGTACTGCAGCAACATTGCATTTGTCCTCGACCCGAGTTGACATAATGTGAAGAGGAGCAGGTACGCTGTATTTGGCAGGTAATGTGGAGTATCACGCGCATCGAATTGTCGGGATATCACCAATAGCAGTGCATATACGTTCGATGAAATATTGAATACTGCATATCCAGTACTGCAAAAATATTGCATTTGTCCTCGATCCGAGTTGACATAATGTAAACACGAGCAGGTGCGCTGTATTTGGCAGGGAATGTGGAGTATCACGCGCATGGAATTGTCGGGATATCACCAATAGCAGTGTATATACGTTCAATGAAATTTTGAATTCTGTTTGTGCTGTACTGCAACAACATTGCATTTGTCCTCAACCCGAGTTGACATAATGTAAACGGGAGCAGGTGCGCAGTATTTGGCAGGAAATGTGGAGTGCAAGACGCATGGAATTGACGAAATATCTCCAGTAGCAGTGTAGATACGTTCAATGAAATATTGCATGCTGGATATGCAGTACTGCAACAACATTCCATTTGCCCTCGACCCGAGTTGACATAATGTAAACAGGAGCAGGTCCGCTGTTTGGTTGCAACTGTGGAGCATAGCGCGCATTGAATGGTAGGCATACCACCAATAGCACCGGGGATACGTTTAATTGAATAAAAAAGCCTAAATATGCAAAACTACAGTTACAATGAATTAGTCAGGGTCCTGAGTTGACATAGCGCAAAGTGGCTGATTTGCGCTCAATTTGGCAGCATCTGTGCGGTATAACGCGCATCGAATTGACGAGATATCACCAATAGCAGTGTAGAGCCTTTCAATGAAATATTGAATCCTGAATATGCTGTACTGCAACAACATTGCAGTTGTCCTCGACCCGAGTTGACATAATGTAAACAGGAGCAGGTGCGCAGTATTTGGCAGGAAATGTGGAGTGCAAGACGCATGGAATAGACGAAATAACTCCAGTAGCAGTGTAGATACGTTCAATGAAATATAGAATGCTGGATATGCAGTACTGCAACAACATTGCATTTGTGCTCGACCCGAGTTGACATAATGTAAACAGGAGCAGGTGCGCTGTATTTGGCAGGGAATGTGGAGTATCATGCGCATCGAATTGTCGGGGTATCACCAATAGCAGTGTATTTACGTTCAATGAAGTATTGAATCCGGTATATTCTGTACTGCAAAAGCAATGCATTTGTCCTCGACCCGAATGACATACTGTAAACAGGAGCAGGTGCGCTGTATATGCCAGGGAATGTGGAGTATCACGCGCATCGAATTGTCGTGATATCACCAATAGCAGTGTATATACGTTCAATGAAATATTGAATCCTGTATATGCTGTACTGCAACAACATTGCATTTGACCTCGAAAACAGTTGACACAAAGTAAACAAGAGCTGGCCCGCTGTTTGGCGGCAGCTGTGGAGTATCACGCTCATGGAATTGACGAAATATCACCAATAGTAGTGTAGATACGTTCAATGAAGTATTGAGTCCAGAGTATGCAGTACTACAAGAACATTGCATTTGTCTTCGACCCCAGTTGATATAATGTAAACAGGAGCAGATGCGCCGTATTTGGCTGGAAATGTGGAGAATAACGCGCATAGATTTTTCGGAATATCACGAATAGCAGCGGAGATACGTTTAACTAAATACTTGTGCCTAACATGATAAACAGCAAATGCAATGTATTTGACAGAAAACAGAGTTGACAATGCGCAAACTCTCTGATGTTCTTAGTATTTGGCAGCGAATGAGGAGTATAACGCGCATCGAATTGTCGGGATATCACGAATAGCAGTGTATATACGTTCAATGAAATGTTGAATCCTGAATATGCTGTACTGCAGCAACATTGCATTTGTCCTCGACCCGCGTTGACATAATGTAAACAAGAGCAGGTGCGCTGTCTTTGGCAGGGAATGTGGAGTATCACGCGCATCGAATTGTCGTGATATCACCAATAGCAGTGTAGATACATTCAATGAAATATTGAATCCTGAGTATGCAGTACTACAAGAACATTGCATTTGTCTTCGACCCCAGCTGACATAATATAAACAGGAGCAGGTCCGCTGTTTGGCTGCAACTGTGGTGCATAACGCGCATCGAATGGCAGGCATACCACCAATAGCACCGGGGATACGTTTAATTGAATAAAAAAGCCTAAATATGCAAAACTACAATTACAATGAATTCGGCAGAGTCCTGAGTTGACATAGCGCAAAGTGGCTGATTTGCGCTCTATTTGGCAGCATCTGTGCGGTATGCCGCTCATCGAATTGTCGAGATATCACGAATAGCAGTGTATATACGTTCAATGAAATGTTGAATCCTGAATATGCTGTACTGCAGCAACATTGCATTTGTCCTCGACCCGCGTTGACATAATGTAAACAAGAGCAGGTGCGCTGTCTTTGGCAGGGAATGTGGAGTATCACGCGCATCGAATTGTCGTGATATCACCAATAGCAGTGTAGATACATTCAATGAAATATTGAATCCTGAGTATGCAGTACTACAAGAACATTGCATTTGTCTTCGACCCCAGCTGACATAATATAAACAGGAGCAGGTCCGCTGTTTGGCTGCAACTGTGGTGCATAACGCGCGTCGAATGGCAGGCATACCACCAATAGCACCGGGGATACGTTTAATTGAATAAAAAAGCCTAAATATGCAAAACTACAATTACAATGAATTCGGCAGAGTCCTGAGTTGACATAGCGCAAAGTGGCTGATTTGCGCTCTATTTGGCAGCATCTGTGCGGTATGCCGCTCATCGAATTGACACGATATCACCAATAGTAGCGTATATCCGTTCAATGAAATATTGAATCCTGAATATGCAGTACTGCAACAACATTCCATTAGTCCTCGACCCGAGTTGAGATAATGCAAACAAGAGCACGTGCGCTGTATTTGGCAGGGAACGTGGAGTATCACGCGCATCGAATTGTCGTGATATCACCAATAGCAGTGTAGATACATTCAATGAAGTATTGAATCCTGAATATGCAGTACTACAACAACATTGCATTAGTCCTCGTCCCGAGTTGACATAATGTAAACGGGAGCAGGTGCGCTGTATTTGGCAGCAAATGAGGAGTTTCATGCGCATCGAATTGTCGGGATATTACCATGGCAGTGTATATACGTTCAATGAAATATTGAATCCTGAATATGCAGTAATACAACAACGTTGCAATTGTCCTCGACCCGAGTTGACATAATGCAAACAGGAGCAGGGGCGCTTTATTTGGCGGTAAATGAGGAGTATTACGCGCATAGATTTGTCGACATACCACGAATAGCAGCGGAGATACGTTTAAATAAATACTTGTGCCTAATATGATAAACTGCTATTACAATGTATTTGACAGGACACAGAGTTGACAATGCGCAAACCGGCTGATGTGCGTAGTATTTTGCAGCGAATGAGGAGTATAACGCGCATCGAATTGTCGGGATATCACCTATAGCAGTGTATATACGTTCAATGAAATATTGAATCCTGAATATGCTGTACTGCAACAACATTGCAATTTTCCCCGACCTCAGTTGACATAATGTAGACAGGAGCAGGTGCGCAGTATTTGGCAGGAAATGTGGAGTGCAAGACGCATGGAATAGACGAAATATCTCCAGTAGCAGTGTAGATACGTTCAATGAAATATAGAATGCTGGATATGCAGTACTGCAACAACATTGCATTTGTCCTCGACCCGAGTTGACATAATGTAAACAGGAGCAGGTGTGCAGTATTTGGCAGGAAATGTGGAGTATCATGCGCTTCGAATTGTCGGGATATCACCAATAGCTGTGTAGATCCGTTCAATGAAATATTGAATCCTGAATGTGCTGTACTGCAAAAACATTGCATTTGTCGTTGACCCGAGTTGACATAATGTAAACAGGAGCAGCTGCGCTGTATATGGCAGGGAATGTGGAGTATCACGTGCATCGAATTGTAGGCATACCCCCAATATCACCGGAGATACGTTTAATTGATTACATCAGTATAATACGCAAAAATACAATTGCAATGAATTAGGCAGTGACCTGAGTTGACATAGCGCAAGGTCGCTGTTTTGCGTTCTATTTGGCAGCAACTGTGCGGTATACCGCGCATCGAGTTGACGAGATATAACAAATAGCAGTATAGATTCTTTCAATGAAATATTGAATCCTGAATGTGCTGTACTGCAAAAACATTGCATTAGTCCTCGACCCGAGTTGACATAATGTAAACAGGAGCAGGTGCGCTGTATTTGGCAGGAAATGTGGAGTATCACGAGCATTGAATTGTCGTGATATTTCCAATAGCAGTGTAAATACATTGAATGAAGTGTTGAATCCTGAATATGCAGTACTACAACAGCATTGCATGTGTCCTCGACCCTAGTTGACATAATGTAAACAGGAGCAGGTACGCTGTATTTGCCGGCAACTGTGGAGCAGAACGGACATCGAGTTTTAGGCATACCACCTATAGCACCGCAGATACGTTTAATTGAATACATAAGCCTAAATATGCAAAACTACAATTACAATGAATTAGGCAGGGGCCTGAGTTGTCATAGCGCACAGTGACTGATTTGCGCTCTATGTGGCAGCAAGTGTGCGGTATACCGCGCATCGAATTGACGAGATATCACCAATAGCAGTGTAGATCCGTTCAATGAAATATTGAATCATGAATGTGCTGTACTGCAAAAGCATTGCATTTGTCCTGGAACCGAGTTGACATAATGTAAACAGGAGCAGGTGCGCTGTATTTGGCAGGGAACGTGGAGTATCACGCGCATCGAATTGTTGTGATATCACCAATAGCAGTGTAGATACATTTAATGAAGTTTTGAATCCTGTATATGCAGTACTACAACAACATTCCATTAGTCCTCGTCCCGAGTTGACATAATGTAAACGGCAGCAGGTGCGCTGTATTTGGCAGCAAATGAGGAGTATACCGCGCATAGATTTGTCGACATACCACGAATAGCAGCGGAGATACGTTTAAATAAATACTTGTGCCTAATATGATAAACTGCAATTACAGTGTATTTGACAGGACACAGAGTTGACAATGCGCAAACCGGCTGATGTGCGTAGTATTTTGCAGCGAATGAGGAGTATAACGCGCTTCACATTGTCGGGATATCACGAATAGCAGTATATATACGTTCAATGAAATATTGAATCATGAATTTGCTGCACTGCAGCAACATTGCATTTGTCCTCGAAACGAGTTGGCATAATATAAACAGGAGCAAGTGCACTGTATTGGGCAGAAAATGTGGAGTTTCATGCGCATCGAATTGTCGGGATATTACCATGGCAGTGTATATAAGTTCAATGAAATATTGAATCCCGAATATGCAGTACTACAACAACATTGCAATTGTCCTCGACCCGAGTTGACATAATGCAAACAGGAGCAGGGGCGCTGTATTTGGCGGCAAATGAGGAGTATTACCCGCATAGATTTGTCGACATACCACGAATGGCAGCGGAGATACGTTTAAATAAATACTTGAGCCTAATATGAGAAACTGCAATTACAATGTATTTGACAGGACACAGAGTTGACAATGAGCAAACTCGCTGATGTGCGTAGTATTTGGCAGCGAATGAGGAGTATAACGCGTTTCGAATTGTCGGGATATAACGAATAGCAGTGTATATACGTTCAATGATGTATTGAATCCTGAGTATGCAGTACTACAAGAACATTACATTTGTCTTCGACCCCAGTTGACATAATGTAAACAGGAGCAGGTGCGCTGTATTTGGCGGCAACTGTGGAGCATAACGCGCATCGAGTTTTAGGCATACCACCTATAGCACCGCAGATACGTTTAATTGAATACATAAGCCTAAATATGCAAAACTACAATTACAATGAATTAGGCAGGGACCTGAGTTGTCATAGCGCACAGTGACTGATTTGCGCTCTATTTTGCAGCAAGTGTGCGGTATACCGCGCATCGAATTGACGAGATATCACCAATAGCAGTGTAGCTCCGTTCAATGAAATATTGAACCATGAATGTGCTGTACTGCAAAAACATTGCATTTGTCCTGGAACCGAGTTGACATAATGTAAACAGGAGCAGGTGCGCTGTATTTGGCAGGGAACGTGGAGTATCACGCGCATCGAATTGTTGTGATATCACCAATAGCAGTGTAGATACATTCAATGAAGTATTGAATCCTGTATATGCAGTACTACAAAAACATTGCATTAGTCCTCGTCCCGAGTTGACATAATGTAAACAGGAGCAGGTCCGCTGTATTTGGCGGCAAATGAGGAGCATAACGCGCATCGAATTGTAGGCATACCGCCTATAGCACCAGAGATACGTTTAATTTGAATACATAAGCCTAAATATGCAAAACTACAATTACAATGAATTAGGCAGGGACCTGAGTTGTCATAGCGCACAGTGACTGATTTGCGCTCTATTTGGCAGCAACTGTGCGGCATACCGCGCATCGAATTGACGAGATATCACAAATAGCAGTGTAGGTCTGTTCAATGAAATATTGATTCCTGAATATGCTTTACTGCAACAACATTGCAATTGTCCTCTACTCCAGTTGACTTAATGTAAACAGGAGCAGGTGCGCTGTATTTGGCGGCATATGAGGAGTATAACGCGCATAGATTTTTCGACATACCACGAATAGCAGCGGAGATACGTTTAAATTAATACTTGAGCCTAATATGATAAACTGCAATTACAATGTATTTGACGGGACACAGAGTTGACAATGCCCACACTCTCTAATGTGCGTAGCATTTGGCAGCGAATGAGGAGTATAACGCGCTTCAAATTGCCGGGATATCACCAATAGCAGTGTAGATACATTCAATGAAGTATTGAATCCTGAATATGCAGTACTACAACAACATTTCATTTGTACTCGACCCGAGTTGATATAATGTAAACAAGAGCACGTGCGCTGTATTTGGCGTGAACTGTGGAGTATAACGCGCATCGAGTTCTAGGCATACCTCCAATAGCACCGGAGATACGTTTAATTGAATACTTAAGCCTAAATATGCAAAACTACAATTACAATGAGTTAGGCAGGGACCTGGGTTGACACAGCGCACAGTGTCTGATTTGCGCCCTATTTGGCAGCAAGTGTGCGGTATACCGCGCATCGAATTGACGAGATATCACCAATAGCAGTGTAGAAACGTTCAATGGGATATTGAATCCTGAATTTGCAGTACTACAAAACGATTGGATTTGACCTCGACAGAAGATGTCATAATGTAAACAAGAGCAGGTCCGCTGTATTTGGCAGAAAATTTCGGGTTTGACGCGCATCGAGTTGTCGAGATACCACCAATAACAGCGAAAATAGGTTTAATTGAGTACTTAGGCCCGAATAGGCGAAACTGCAAATACAATGTATTCGACAGGGTATAGAGTTGACATTGCGCAAACCGGTTAATGTGCTCTGTATTTGGCAGCAAATGTGGGGTTTAACGCGCATCAAATTCTGGACTTACAACCAATAGCAGCGGAGATACGTTTAATTGAATACTTAAGCCTAAATATGCTAAACTGCAATACAATGGATTTGGCAGGGACACAGAGTTGATATTGCGCAAACCGGCTGATGCACGTAGTATTCTGCAGCGAATGAGGAGTATAACGCGCATCGAATTGTCGGGATATCACCAATAGCAGTGTATGTACGTTCAATGAAATATTGAATGCTGAATATGGTGTACTGCAACAAAATTGCAATTGTCTTCGACCCCAGTTGACATAATGTAAACGGGAGCAGGTGCGCCGTATTTGGCGGCAAATGAGAAGTATAACGCGCATAGATTTGTCGACATACCACGAATAGCAGCGGAGATACGTATAAATAAATACTTGTGCATAATATGATAAACTGCAATTACAATGTATTTGACAGGACACAGAGTTGACAATGCGCAAACTCTCTTATGAGCGTAGTACTTGGCAGCGAATGAGGAGTTTAACGCGCTTCGATTTGTCGGGATATCACGAATAGCAGTTTATATACGTTTGTAGAGGAGTGGTCCACAATTAATTATGCGAGGTAGATTATAATTAGTTTATTGGGTGTAGTCACAATACACTCGTCACCGTGTACAATTCTTTGAGAATAAATACGCGTGTATTCGGAGAATCCTTGTGGATACTTCGTGCATGCGATGGCTATGATAGCGAACGTTATACCCTTTGCTCAGCACACGGTTTGTTTATATATACTGGTCGGGGAACAGTCGACAAATTCGAATTCGACTGCGTTCGACGGTTGAGAGTAGCGGCAGCATTGTTTTGCTCCAAGTTCATTACTCCTTACCATACCTATGACCTAACGGTCATGATACTCCGAACAAAACAATAACAGGATTTGAATTGATCTGCTCGCGTGCCGCTACACGTTCAATGAAATATTGAATCCAGAATATGCTGTACTGCAGCAACATTTCATTTGTCCTCGACCCGAGTTGACATAATGTAAACAGGAGCAGGTGCGCCGTATTTGGCAGGGAATGTGGAGTATCAGGCGCATCGAATTGTCGGGATATCACCAATAGTAGTGTATTTACGTTTAATGAAATATTGGATCCTGAATATGCTCTTCTGCAAAAACATTGCATTTGTCCTCGACCCGAGTTGACATAATGTAAACAGGAGCAGGTGCACTGTATTGGGCGACAACTGTGGCGTATAACGCGCATCGAATTGTAGGCATACCACCAATAGCACCAGAGACACGTTTAATTGAATACTTAAGCCTAAATATGCAAAACTACAATTACAATGAATTAGGCAGGGACCTGAGTTGACACAGCGCACAATGGCTGATTTGCGCTCTATTTGGCAGGAAGTGTGCGGTATACCGCGCATCGAATAGACGAGATATCTCCAGTCGCAGTGTAGATACGTTCAATGAAGTTTTGTATCCCGAATATGCTGTACTGCAACATCATTGCATTTGTCCTCGACCCGAGTTGACATAATGTGAACAGGAGCAGGTGCGATGTATTTGGCAGGAAATGTGGAGTATCATGCGCATCGAATTGTCGCGATATCACCATGGTAGTGTATATACGTTCAATGAAATATTGAATCCTGTATATGATGTACTGCAACAACATTGCATTTGTCCTCGATCCGAGTTGACATAATGTAAACAGGAGCAGGTCCCCTGTTTTTGGCGGCAAATGAGGAGTATAACGCGCATAGATTTGTCGACATACCACGAATAGCAGCGGAGATACGTTTAAATAAATATTTGAGCCTAATATAATGAACTGCAATTACAATGTATTTGACAGGACACAGAGTTGACAATGCGCCAACCGGCTGATGTACGTAGTATTCTGCAGCGAATGAAGAGTATAACGCGCATCGAATTGTCGGGATATCACCAATAGCAGGATATGTACGTTCAATGAAATATTGAATCCTGAATATGGTGTACTGCAACAACATTGCAATTGTCTTCGACCCCAGTTGACATAATGTAAACAGGAGCAGGTGCGCTGTATTTGGCAGGCAATGTGGAGTATCACGCGCATCGAGATGTCGGGTTGTCACCAATAACAGTGTATTCACGTTCAATGAAATATTGAATCCTGAATATGCAGTACTTGCAGCAACATTGCATTTGTCCTCGACCCGAGTTGACATAATGCAAACAGGAGCAGGTGCGCTGTTTGGCGGCAAATGAGGAGTATAACGCGCATAGATTTGTCGACATACCAGGAATAGCAGCGGAGATACGTTTAAATAAATACTTGTGCATAATATGATAAAATGCAATTACAATGTATTTGACTGGACACAGAGTTGACAATGCGCAAACCGGCTGATGTGCGTTGCATTTGGCAGCGAATGAGGAGTATAACGCGGATCGAATTGTCGGGATATCACCAATAGCAGTGTATATCCGTTCAATGAAATATTGAATCCGGAATGTGCTGTACTGCAAAAACATTGCATTTGTCCTTGACCCGAGTTGACATAATGTAAACAGGAGCAGGTGCGCTGTATTTGCCAGGGAATGTGGAGTACAACGCGCTTTGAATTGTCGGGATATCACGTATAGCAGTGTAATACATTCAATGAAATATTGAATCCTGAATGTGCTGTACTGCAAAAACATTGCACTTGTCCTTGACCCGAGTTGACATAATGTAAACAGGAGCAGGTGCGCTGTATTTGCCAGAGAATGTGGAGTACAACGCGCTTCGAATTGTCGGGATATCACGAATAGCAGTGTATATACGTTCAATGAAATATTGAATCCTGAATATGCTGTACTGCAGCAACATTGCATTTGTCCTCGAAACGAGTTGACATAATATATACACGAGCAGGTGCACTGTATTTGGCAGGAAATGTGGAGTATCATGCGCGTCGAATTGTCGGGATATTACCATGGCAGCGTATATACGTTCAATGAAATATTGAATCCCGTATGTGCTGTACTGCAACAACATGACACATGTCCTCCATCCGAGTTGACATAATGTAAACAGGAGCAGGTGCGCTGTATTTGGCTGGGAATGTGGAGTATCACACGCATCGAATTGTCGTGATATCAGCAATAGAATTGTAGGTACATTCAATGGAATATTGAATCCTGAATGTGCTGTTCTGCAAAAACATTGCATTTGTCCTTGACCCGACTTGACATAATGTAAACAGGAGTAGGTGCGCTGTATTTGCCAGGGAATGTGGAGTATAACGCGCTTCGAATTGTCGGGATATCACGAATAGCAGTGTATGTACCTTCAATGAAATATTGAATCCTGAATATGCCGTACTTCAGCAACATTGCATTTGTCTTCGACCCGAATTGACATAATGTAAACAGGAGCAGGTGCGCTGTATTTGGCAGGAAATGTGGAGTATCATGCTCATCGAGTTGTCGGGATATCACCATGGCAGTGTATATACGTTCAATGAAATATTGAATCCTGTATATGCTGTACTGCAACAACATGGCATTTGTCCTCGATCCGAGTTGACATAATGTAAACAGGAGCAGGTGCGCTGTATTTGGCAGGGAATGTGGAGTATCACGCGCAACGAATTGTAGGCATACCACCAATAGCACCGGAGATACGTTTAATTGAATACTTAAGCCTGAATATGCAAAACTACAATTACAATGAATTAGGCAGGGACCTGAGTTGACATAGCGCACAGTGGCTGATTTGCGCTCTATTTGGCAGCAAGTGTGCGGTATACCGCTCATCCAATTGACGAGATATCACCAATAGCAGTGTAGATCCGTTCAATGAAGTAATGAATCCTGAGTATGCAGTACTACAAGAACATTGCATTTGTCTTCGACCCCAGTTGACATAATGTAAACAGGAGCAGGTGCGCTGTATTTGGTAGGAAATGTGGAGTTCAACGCGTATCGAACTATTGAGATGTCTGGAACAGAAACTGGAATACGCTCAAATGAATATTTAAATCTGAATATGCAAAACAAGAATAACGCTGTATTTGATTGGGCACAGAGTTGACATTGCGCAAACTGGTTGCTGTGCGCTATTTCTTGCAGCAAATGTGCGGGGTAGCGCGCATCGAATTGTCGACATATCACCAATAGTAGTACAGATTCGTTCAATTGATAATTGAAGCCTGGATAAGCAGCATAGGAATAACATTGGATTTGACCTCGACCCGAGTTGGCAAAATGTAAACGGGAGTATGTGCGCTGTATTTTGCAGCAAATGTGGGGTGTAAAGCGCTTCGAATTGTCGACATACCACCAATAGCGGCGGAGACACGTTTAATTGAATATTTCCGGTAGAATATTTTAAAACGGCAATTACGCTGGATTTGACAGGACACAGAGTTGACATTGAGTAAACCGGTTGATGTGCGCTTTATTTGGCAGCATCTGTGTAGTAGAACGCGCATCGAATTTTCTTCGTATCTCCAATCGAAACGAAGCAACGTTCAATTGAATATTGAAGACTGAAAATACAGTACTGCAATAACATTGGATTTGACCTCGACACGATTTGACATAATGTAGACTGGAGCAGCTCCGCTAAATTTCGCAGCGAATGAGGAGTTTAGCGCTCAACCACTTGTCTAGATATCACCAATAACAGTGCGGATACTTTAATTGAGTATTTAACACAGATTCTGCAAAATTGCAATTACGCTGCACTTGACAGGGCCCAGAGTTGACATAGGGCAAACCGAATGACGTGCGCTGAATTTGGCTGCATATGTGGAGTGACGCACGTCGAATTGTCGAGATTTCACCAATAGCAGTGTATAAACAATTAAGGGAATATTGAATCCTGAATATGCAGTACAGCAATAACATTGGATTTGACCATGACCCGAGTTGATATAATTTAAACAGGAGCAGGTGCGCTATATGCGAGAGCAAGTGTGGAGTAGAACGCGCATCGAATTGAATGACGCGCGCTGTATTTGGCAGCATATGTGGAGTGGAACGCGCATAGAATTGTTGAGACATCTGGAATAAAATCTGAGATCAGCGCAATTGAATATTTCTGGCAGAATTTCCAAAACTACAGTAACGCCATATTTGACAGAGCACAGAGTTAGCATAGCGCAAACCGGCCGAAGGGCGCTGTTTTTCTCAGATAATGGGATGTATAACGCACATCGAATTTTCGACATGCCATCAATAGCTGCGGAGATACGTTTAATTGAAAAATGCAGCCTAAATATGCAAAACTGCAACTTCAAGTGATTTGGCAGGGACCAGGGTTGACATAGTGAAATCCGGCTGACGCGCGCTGTAGTTGGCAGAAGATGTGGAGTAGAAGGCGCATAGAATTATCAACATACCCCCAATAGCAGTAGAGATACGTTTGATTGAATACTTAAGCCTAAATATGCTTTACTGCAACTACAATGGATTTGACAGAATACACAGTTGGCATTGTGCAAATCGGTTGATGTGCGCTGTATTTCGCAGCAAATGTGGAGTAGAAAGCGCATCAAATTGTCGACATATCTCCAAGGGAAACGGCGATAGGTTCAAATGAATATTGAAGCCTGAATATGCAGTACTGCAAAAACATTGGATTTGACCTCGACAGGAGTTGACATAATGTAAACAGGAGCAGGTCCGCTGTATTTGGCGGCAAATGAGGAGTATAACGCGCGTCCAATTGTTGACATTCTATCAATAACAGCGGGGATTAGTTTAATTGAATACTGAAGCCTAAGTATGCAAAACAGCAATTACAAAGAATTAGGTCCGCTATGTAGCTGTATCCTTCGGGTAACGTATTCAGCATGTAATTTAGCTTTTCCCCCTCACTCACTTGTGCGCCGGCACCTTTTAATTCGTTTATTAATTTTTAAAACGCACAAAAAAATGACTCTGATTCACTGTAGTTCTCCAGTCTTATGTTTTCCAATCTCCTTCTGCATACGATCTGCAGTGCCGTCGACTCTTTCAAGTGTTCGAGATTTGGAGTGGCCGTCTGGTAATTGCCGCGGCGGTTTAAGGGACCATACGACCCGCGGGCAGGACGACCGTTAAGGGTACCCTAATGCGGACCCCTCATAAACAGTGGACCTATCGTACAGTCAAGATACTTTAGGACCTCACGGAAAAGACCCATAAAACACGAAATCTCTTTATTGTTTATGCTACACCTCAGGAAGACCGAACACGCGGGTTTTCCCCAAGGGTAAGGTCACCTGCGCAGGCAGCCAGCCCATTCCAAAACATATGTCTTTACCCAATGAGCAATTAGGAACAGACTTGGGACACCCCCACCACGAATCTTCCGCTACGACAGCAACATCCCCAAGAATCACTCTTGCACCAGTCTTCGAAGAGTCAACACCTACCAGTCTTCAGTCAGGGAAGAGGTTAATCAGGGACTCTTGCGCCAGTCTTCTAAGAGTCAACACCTACCAGTCGTCAGTCAGTGAACAGGAGAATCAGTAATTTAAGTTCAGTGTATTGATAGTAGTAAGAGGAATTCAGTACATATCAAGACAGTTGTAACCAGAGTATTGAGTGGAATAAATAAGGTGAACTAAATCTCGCTCTTTACACTTATTATAATCCTCACCCTTGAGCGCAAATAACGTTCAAGGTTCGCGATACCAACCGATCAGTTGTGCCTGACTGGTCGTTAGTTAGTTTGTGTGTCGCAACATCAAGTACATTTCATCAAACCTTTTTATTATATTATATGCCGTTTTTTCTTCCCTAACATACCCCAATTGTCTATTTGTGATGGCACTGTAAATTATATTTGTCGCCCTCAAATCCTTTTTGTCCCAATCTTCATTGTCTCTTTCGGTCTTAATTCTAGTTGTAACAACCTTGCATTCCTTATACTTGAGAAACATCGTGTTCTTTGCTTCCACATTCCATAATCCTGACCATCGAATACAGGTATCATGATTTCCGATCTCTCCATTTTAATTGATTTTTTTTCCTGTACTTAAGCATTCCTACGTGCTTGAAGTATTTTTTTTCTTTTTATCCTCTGACGGTTTCTTCCCTTACTAAACTCACTCGCAAGATCGTAACCACGCACTCAATAGCTTGCAAAACTAGTAACCACGCTCTGCTACCATGTTAAGGTAATGAAAGGATTCGGAAATACAAATAGTTTATTTTATTTTATACACAATAGCTACACATATATGTTGCACTCTGTAGACCTCGATAACCTTCTTACACGCACGCTTGTTGTTGACCGACTCTTCCTGAAGCTTCTAACATCCGGCAACAGTCTCTTGTCTCAACTAAGACCTGGGCGCCCTCTCACGCTTACACACACATTCACATGTACAGTGTAAATGTATCATCTACTCAACACGCTCATCGGATTGTCGAGATATCTGGAATAAACAATGAGATACGCTCAATATAATATTTAAGACAGAATCTGCAAAACTGCAGCAACGCTGTATTTGACAGGGCCCAGAGTTGCCATAACGCAAACCGAATGACGTGCGCTGTATTTGACTGCTTATGTGGAGTAGTACGCGCATCGAATTGTCGACATATCTCCATGACAAACCGAGATACGTTCAATTGAATATTCCCGGCAGAATCTCCAAAACGCCAATTACGCTGGATATGACAGGGCCTGAGTTGACATAGCGCAAACCGGCTGATGTGCGCAGTATTTGGCAGCAAATGTGGCGTATAACACGGGTCGAAATTTCGAGATATCACCAATAGCAGTGTAGATACGTTCAATGGAGTATTGAATCCTGGATATGCAGTACTGCAGTAACATTGCATTTAACCTCGACCCGAGTTGACATAATGTAAAGAGGAGCAGGTCAGCTGCATTTGGCGGAAAATGTGGAGTACCGCGCTCACCGAATTGTCGACATAACACCAATAGCAGCGGATACGTTTAATTGAATACTTAGGCCTAAATATGTTCAACAAAAGTAACACTGGATTTGACAGGACACAGAGTTGACATTGCGCAAACCGGTTGACGTACGCTGTATATGGCAGCATATGTAGATTATTGCGCGCATCGAATTGTTGACCTATCTCCAATGCAAACGGAGATACGTTCAATTGAATATCTCCGGCAGAATCTCCAAAACAGTAATTATGCCGGATTCGAGAGGACACAGAGTTGACATTGCGCAAACCTGTTGATATGCGCTGTATTTGGCAGCAAATTTGGAGTATAACGCGCATTGAATTGTGGAGATATCACCAATCGAAACTGAGATACGTTCAATTGAATATTCAAGACTGAATAAGCAATACATCAATAACATTGGATTTGTCCACGACCCGACTTGACATAATGTAAGCAGGAGCAGGTCCACTGTATTTGGCAGCAAATGTGGGGTATAACGCGCATGGAATTCTCGACATACCACCAATAGCAGCGGAGATACGTTTAATTGAATACTTCAGCCTAAATATGCTAAACTGTAACTACAATGGATTTGACAGGACACAGAGTTGACATTGCGCAAACCGGCTGATGCGCGGTGTATTTGGCAGCAAGTGTGGAGTATAACGCGAATCGATTTGTCGAGATATCTGGAATGGAAACTGAGGGACTCTCAATTGAATATTTAAGATAGAATCTGCAAAGCACCAATATCTCCGTATTTGACAGCACCTAGAGTTAACATAACGCAAACCGAATGACGTGCGCTGCATTTGGCAGCATATGTGGAGCAGTGCGCGTATAGAAATGTCGACGTACCACCAACAGCAGCGCAGATACGTTTAATTAAATACTTGAGCCAAAATATGATAAACTGCAATTACGCTGGATTTGACAGGAGACAGATTTAACATTGCGCAAGCCGGTTAATGTGCACTGTATTTGGCAGCAATTGTGGGGTATAACGCGCATCGAATTGTCGACAAATCTTCAATGGAAACGGAGATACTTTCAATTGAATATTGAAGGCTAAATGTGCAGTACTGCAAAAACATTGGATTGGTCCGCGACCCCCGACTTGACATAATGTAAACAGCAGCAGGTCCACTGTATTTGGCAGCAAATGTGGAGTATGAGGCACGTCGAATTGTCGAGATATCACCTATAGCAGTGCAGATCCGTTCAATGTAATATTGAATCCTGATTATGCAGTACTGCAACAACATTGCATATGACCTCGACCAGATTAGACATAATGTAAACAGGAGCAGGTGCGCTGTTTGGCGGCAGCTGTGGAGCATAACGCGCATCGAATTGTGGGCATACCACCTACAGCACCGGAGATACGTTTAATTGAATACATAAGCCTAAATATGCAAAAATACAATTGCAATGAATTAGGCAGGGACCTGAGTTTACATAGCGCAAAGTGGCTGATTTGCGCTCTATTTGGTAGCAACTGTGCGGCATACCGCGCATCGAATTGACGAGATATCACAAATAGCAGTGTAGGTCAGTTCAATGAAATATTGATTCCTGAATATGCTTTACGGCAACAACATTGCAATTGCGCTTAGATTTGTCAGGATATCACTAAAAGCAGTGTATATACGATCAATGAAATATTGAATCCTGAATATGCAGTACTACAACAACATTGCAATTGTCTTCGACCCCAGTTGACATAATGTGAACAGGAGCAGGTCCCCTGTATTTGATGGCAAATGAGGAGTATAACGCGCATAGATTTGTCGACATACCACGAATAGCAGCGGAGATACGTTTAAATACATATTTGAGGTTAATATAATGAACTGCAATTACAATGTATTTGACAGGACACAGAGTTGACAATGCGCAAACCGGCTGATCTGCGTAGTATTTGGCAGCCAATGAGGAGCACAACGCGCATCGAATTGTCGGGATATCACCAATGGCAGTGTATGTACGTTCAATGAAATGTTGAATCCTGAATATGCTGTACTGCAGCAACATTGCATTTGTCCTCGAAACGAGTTGACATAATGTGAAGAGGAGCATGTACGCTGTATCTGGCAGGTAATGTGGAGTATCACGCGCATCGGATTGTCGGGATATCACCAAGAGCAGTGCATATATATGCTCAGTGAAGTATTGAATCCTGTTTGTGCTGTACTGCAACAACAATGCATTTGTCCTCGACCACAGTTGACACAATGTAAACAAGAGCAGGTGCGCTGTATTTGGCAGGAAATGTGGAGTATCATGCGAATCGAATTGTCGGGATATCACCATGGCAGTGTATATACGTTCAATGAAATATTGAATCCTGTATATGCTGTACTGCAACAACATTGCATTTGTCCTCGATCCGTGTTGACATAATGTAAACAGGATTAGGTGCGCCGTATTTGGCAGGTAATGTGGAGTATCACGCGCATCGTATTGTCGGGATATCACCAATGGCAGTGTATGTACGTTCAATCAAGTATTGAATCCGGTATATGATGTACTGCCAAAACAATGCATTTGTCCTCGACCCGAATGACATAATGTAAACAGGAGCAGGTGCGCTGTTTGGCGGCAACTGTGGAGTATAACGCGCATAGATTTGTCGACATACCACGAAAAGCAGCGGAGATACGTTTAACTAAATACTTGAGCCTAACATGATAAACAGCAAATACAATTTATTTGACAGGAAACAGAGTTGACAATGCGCAAACTCTCGGACGTGCTTAGTATTTGGCAGCGAATGAGGAGTATGACGCGCTTCGAAATGTCGGGATATCACGAATAGCAGTGTATATACGTTCAATGAAATGTTGAATCCTGAATATGCTGTACTGCAGCAACATTGCATTTGTCCTCGACCCGAGTTGACATAATGTGAAGAGGAGCAGGTACGCTGTATTTGGCAGGTAATGTGGAGTATCACGCGCATCGAATTGTCGGGATATCACCAATAGCAGTGCATATACGTTCGATGAAATATTGAATACTGCATATCCAGTACTGCAAAAAGATTGCATTTGTCCTCGATCCGAGTTGACATAATGTAAACACGAGCAGGTGCGCTGTATTTGGCAGGGAATGTGGAGTACAGGACGCATGGAATTGACGAAATATCTCCAGTAGCAGTGTAGATACGTTCAATGAAATATTGAATGCTGGATATGCAGTACTGCAACAACATTCCATTTGCCCTCGACCCGAGTTGACATAATGTAAACAGGAGCAGGTGCGCTGTATTTGGCAGAGAATGTGGTGTATCACGCGCATCGAATTGTCATGATATCACCAATAGCAGTGTAGATCCGTTCTATGAAATATTGAATCCTGAATATGCAGTACTACATCAACGTAGGATTTGTCCTCGACCCGAGTTGACATAATGTAAACAGGAGCAGGTGCGCTGTATTTGGCAGAAAATGTGGAGTATCACGCGCATCGTATTGTCGTGATATCACCAATAGTAGTGTAGATACATTCAATGAAGAATTGAATCCTGATATGCAGTACTACAACAACGTAGCATTTGTCCTCGACCCGAGTTGACATAATGTAAACAGGAGCAGATGCGCTGTATTTGGCAGGGAATGTGGAGTATCACGCGCATCGAATTGTCGGGATATCACCAATAGCAGTGTAGATACATTCAATGAAGTATTGAATCCTGAATATGCAGTACTACAACAACGTAACGTTTGACCTCGACCCGAGTTGACATAATGTAAACAGGAGCAGGGGCGCCGTATTTGGCGGCAAATGAGGAGTATAACGCGCATAGATTTGTCGACATACCACGAATAGCAGCGGTGATACGTTTAAATAAATACTTGTGCCTAATATGATAAACTGCAACTACAATGTATTTGACAGGGCACAGAGTTGTCAATGCGCACACCGGCTGATGTGCGTAGTATTTTGCAGCGAATGAGGAGTATAACGCGCATCGAATTGTCGGGATATTACCAATAGCAGTGTAGATCCGTTCAATGGAATATTGAATCATGAATATGCTGTACTGCAACAACATTGCATTAGTCCTCGACCCGAGTTGATATAATGTAAACAGCAACAGGTGCGCCGTATGTGGCAGGAAATGTGGAGTTTCACGCGTATCGAATTGTCGGGATGCCACCAATGGCAGTGTATGTACGTTCAATGAAGTATTGAATCCGGTATATGATGTACTGCAAAAACAATGCATTTGTGCTCGACCCGAATGACATAATGTGAACAGAAGCAGGTGCGCTGTTTGGCTGCAACTGCGGAGTATAGCGCGCATAGATTTGTCGACATACCACGAATTGCAGCGGAGATACGCTTAATTAAATAATTGAGCCTAACATGATATACAGCAAATACAATGTATTTGACAGGACACAGAGTTGACAATGCGCCAATTCTCTGATGTGCGTAGTATTTCGCAGCGAATGAGGAGTATAACGCTCTTCGAATTGTCGGCATATCACGAATAGCAGTGTATATACGTTCAATGAAATATTGAATTCGGTATATGCTGTACTGCAACAACATTGCGTGTGTCCTCGACCCGAGTTGACATAATGTAAACAGCAACAGGTGCGCTGTATTTGGCAGGGAATGTGGAGTATAACGCGCATCGAATTGTAGGCATACCATCAATAGCACCGGAGATCCGTTTAATTGAATACTTAGGCCTAAATATGCAAAACGACAATTACAATGAATTTGGCAAGGACCTGAGTTGACACAGCGCACAATGGCTGATTTGCGCTATATTTGGCAGGAAGTGTGCGGTATACCGCGCATCGAATAGACGAGATATCTCCAGTCGCAGTGTAGATCCGTTCAATGAAATATTGAATCCTGAATGTGCTGTACTGCAAAAACATTGGATTTGTCCTCGACCCGAGTTGACATAATGTAAACAGGAGCAGGTGCGCCGTATTTGGCAGGAAACGTGTAGTACCACGCTCATCGAATGGTCGGGATATAACCAAAAACAGTGTATATACATTCAATGAAGTATTGAATCCGGTATATGCTGTACTGCAAAAACAATGCATTTGTCCACGACCACGGTTGACACAATGTAAACAAGAGCAGGTGCGCTGTATTTGGCAGGGAATGTGGTGTATCACGCGCATCGAATTGTCGTGATATGACCGATAGCAGTGTAGATACATTCATTGAAGTATTGAATCCTGAATATGCAGTACTACAAAATCGTTGCATTTGTCCTCGACCCAAGTTGATATAATGTAAACAGGGGCAGGTGCGCTGTATTTGGCGGCAACTGTGCGGTATACCGCGCATCGAATTGACGAGATATCACAAATAGCAGTATAGATCCGTTCAATGAAATATCGAATCCTGAATGTGCTGTACTGCAAAAACATTGGATTTGTCCTCGACCCGAGTTGACATAATGTAAACAGGAGCAGGTGCGCTGTTTGGCGGCAGCTGTGGAGCATAACGCGCATCGAATTGTAGGCATACAACCTATAGCACCGGAGATACGTTTAATTTGAATACATAAACCTAAATATGCAAAAATACAATTACAATGAATTAGGCACGGACCTGAGTTTGCATGGCGCAAAGTGGCTGATTTGCGCTCTATTTGGCAGCAGCTGTGCGGCATACCGCGCATCGAATTGACGAGATATCACAAATAGCTGTGTAGGTCTGTTCAATGAAATATTGATTCCTAAATATGCTGTACTGCAACAACATTGCAATTGTCCTCGACCCCAGTTGACATCATGTAAACAGGAGCAGGTCCGCTGTATTTGGCGGCAAATGAGGAGTATAACGCGCATAGATTTGTCGACATACCACTAATAGCAGCGGAGATACGTTTAAATAAATCCTTGAGCCTAATATGATAAACTGCAATTACAATGTATTTGACGGGACACAGAGTTGACAATGCCCACACTCTCTGATGTGCGTAGCATATGGCAGCGAATGAGGAGTAAAACGCGCTTCAAATTGCCGGGATATCACCAATAGCAGTGTAGATACATTCAATGAAGTATTGAATCCTGAACATGCAGTACTACAACAACATTGCATTTGTACTCGACCCGAGTTGACATAATGTAAACAAGAGCACGTGCGCTGTATTTGGCAGCAAATGTGGGGTATAACGCGCATCAAATTCTGGACTTACCACCAATAGCAGCGGAGATACGTTTAATTGAATACTTAATCCTAAATATGCTAAACTGCAATTCCAATGGATTTGACAGGGAGACAGAGTTGATATTGCGCAAACCGGTTGATGTGCGTTGTATTTGGCAGCGAATGAGGAGTATAAGGCGCTTCGAATTGTCGAGATATCACCAATAGCAGTGTATATACGTTCAATGAAATATTGAATCCCGAATATGCTGTACTACAAAAACATTGCATATGTCCTCGACCCGAGTTGACATAATGTAAACAGGTGCAGGTCCGCTGTATTTGGCGGCAAATGAGGAGTATAACGCGCATAGATTTGTCGACATACCACTAATAGCAGCGGAGATACGTTTAAATAAATACTTGAGCCTAATATGATAAGCTGCAATTACAATGTATTTGACAGGACACAGAGTTGACAATGCGCAAACCGGCTGATCTGCGTAGTATTTGGCAGCGAATGAGGAGTACAACGCGCATCGAATTGTCAGGATATCACTGATAGCAGGGTATATACGGTCAATGAAATATTGAATTCTGAATATCCTGTACTGCAAAAACATTGGATTTGTCCTCGACCCGAGTTGACATAATGTAAACAGGAGCAGGTGCGCTGTTTGGCGGCAGCTGTGGAGCATAACGCGCATCGAATTGTAGGCATACAACCTATAGCACCGGAGATACGTTTAATTTGAATACATAAACCTAAATATGCAAAAATACAATTACAATGAATTAGGCACGGACCTGAGTTTGCATGGCGCAAAGTGGCTGATTTGCGCTCTATTGGCAGCAGCTGTGCGGCATACCGCGCATCGAATTGACGAGATATCACAAATAGCTGTGTAGGTCTGTTCAATGAAATATTGATTCCTAAATATGCTGTACTGCAACAACATTGCAATTGTCCTCGACCCCAGTTGACATCATGTAAACAGGAGCAGGTCCGCTGTATTTGGCGGCAAATGAGGAGTATAACGCGCATAGATTTGTCGACATACCACTAATAGCAGCGGAGATACGTTTAAATAAATCCTTGAGCCTAATATGATAAACTGCAATTACAATGTACTTGACAGGACACAGAGTTGACAATGCGCAAACACTTTGATGAACGTAGTACTTGGCAGGGAATGCGGAGTACATCTCGCATCGAACTGTCGGGATATGACGAATAGCAGTGTATATACGTTCAATGAAATATTGAATCCTGAATATGCTGTACTGCAGCAACATTGCATTTGTCCTCGACCCGAGTTGACATATTGTAAACAGGAGCAGGTGCGCTGTATTTGGCAGGAAATGTGGAGTATCATGCGCATCGAATTGTCGGGATATCACCACGGCAGTGTATATACGTTCAATCAAACATTGAATCCTGTATATGCTGCACTGCAACAACATGGCATTTGTCCTCGATCCGTGTTGACACAATGTAAACAAGAGCAGGTGCGCTGTATTTGGCAGGGAATGTGGTGTATCACGCGCATCGAATTGTCGTGATATGACCAATTGCAGTGTAGATACATTCAATGAAATATTGAATCCTGAATGTGCTGTACTGCAAAAACATTGCATTTTTCCTTGACCCGAGTTGACATAATGTAAACAGGAGCAGGTGCGCTGTATTTGGCGGCAAATGAGGAGTATATCGCGCATAGATTTGTCGAGATACCAAGAATAGCAGCGGAGATACGTTTTAATAAATACTTGAACCTAATATGGTAAACTGCAATTACAATGTATTTAACAGGCCACAGAGTTGACAATGGGCAAAACGGCTGATGTGCGTAGTATTTGCCAGCGAATGAGGAGTTTAACGCGCATCGAACTGTCAGGATATCACCAATAGCAGTGTATATACGTTCAATGAAAAATTGAATTCCGAATATCCTGTACTGCAAAAACATTGGATTTGTCCTCGACCGGAGTTGACATAATGTAAACAAGAACAGGTGCGCTGTATTGGGTAGGAAATGTGGAGTATCACGCGCATCGAATTGTCGTGATATGACCAATAGCAGCGTATATACGTTCAATGAAATGTTGAATCCTGAATATGCTGTACTGCAGCAACATTGCATTTGTCCTCGACCCGAGTTGAGATAATGTAAACAGGAGCAGGTGCGCTGTGTTTGGCAGGGAATTTGGAGTACAACTCGCTTCGAATTGTCGTGATATGACCAATAGCAATATAGATACATTCAATGAAGTATTGAATCCTGAATATGCAGTACTACAAAAACGTTGCATTTGTCCTCAACCCAAGTTGATATAAAGTAAACAGGGGCAGGTATGCTGTATTTGGCGGCAACTGTAGAGCATAACGCGCATCGAATTGTAGGCATACCACCAATAGCACCGGAGATCCGTTTAATTGAACACTTAGGCCTAAATATGCTAAACCACAATTACAATGAATTGGGCAGGGAGCAGAGTTGACATAGCGCAAAGTGGCTGATTTGCGCTCTATTTGGCAGCAACTGTGCGGTATACCGCGCATCGAATTGACGAGATATCACAAATAGCAGTGTAGATCCGTTCAATGAAATATTGAATCCTGAATGTACTGTACTGCAGCAACATTGCATTTGTCCTCGACCCGAGTTGACATATTGTAAAGAGGAGCAGGTGCGCTGTATTTGGCAGGAAAGGTGGAGTATCACGCGCGTCGAATTGTCGGGATATCACCAATAGCAGTGTATATACGTTCAATGAAGTATTTAATCCTGAATATCCTCTACTGCAAAAACATTGGATTTGTCCTCGACCCGAGTTGACATAATGTAAACAGGAGCAGGTGCGCTGTATTTGGCGGCAACTGTGGAGCATAACGCGCATCGAATTGTAGGCATACCACCAATAGCACTGGAGATCCGTTCAATTGAATACTTAGGCCTAAATATGCAAAACTACAATTACAATGAATTAGGCAGGGACCGGAGTTGACATAGCGCAAAGTGGCAGATTTGCGCTCTATTTGGCAGCAACTGTGAGGTATACCGCGCATGGAATTGACGAGATATCACAAATAGCAGTGTAGATCTGTTCAATGAAATATTGTGTCCCGAATGTGCTGTACTCCAAAAACATTGCATTTTTCCTTGACCCGAGTTGACATAATGTAAACAGGAGCAGGTGTGCCGTATTTGGCAGGAAATGCATAGTTTCACGCGCATCGAATTGTCGGGATATCACCAATAGCAGTGTATATACGTTCAATGAAGTATTTAATCCAGTATATGCAGTACTACAAAAACGTTGCATTTGTCCTCGACCCAAGTTGATATAATGTAAACGGGAGCAGGTGCGCTGTATTTGGCGGCAAATGAGGAGTATAACGCGCATAGATTTGTCGAGGTACCACGAATAGCAGCGGAGATACGTTTTAATAAATACCTGAACCTAATATGATAAACTGCAATTACAGTGTATTTGACAGGACACAGAGTTGACAATGCGCCAACCGGCTGATGTGCGTAGTATTCTGCAGCGAATGAGGAGTATAACGCTCATCGAATTGTCGGGATATCACCAATAGCAGTGTGTGTACGTTCAATGAAATATTGAATCCTGAATATGCAGTACTTGCAGCAACATTGCAATTGTCCTCGACCCGAGTTGACATAATGTAAACAGGAGCAGGTGCGCTGTTTGGCGGCAAATGAGGAGTATGACGTGCATAGATTTGTCGGCATACCACTAATAGCAGCGGAGATATGTTTAAATAAATACTTGAGCGTAACATGATAATCTGCAATTACAATGTATTTGACAGGACACAGAGTTGACAATGCGCAAACCGGCTGATCTGCGTAGTATTTGGCAGCCAATGAGGAGTACAACGCCCATCGAATTGTCATGATATCACTAATGGCAGTGTATATACGATCAATGAAATATTGAATCCTGAATATCCTGAACGGCAAAAACATTGGATATGTCCCCGACCCGAGTTGACATAATGTAAACAGGAGCAGGTGCGCTGTTTGGCGGCAGCTGTGGAGCATAACGCGCATCGAATTGTAGGCATACCACCTATTGCACCGGAGATACGTTTAATTGAATACATAAGCCTAAATATGCAAAAACACAATTGCAATGAATTCGGCACGGACCTGAGTTTACATAGCGCAAAGTGGCTGATTTGCGCTCTATTTGGTAGCAACTGTGCGGCATACCGCGCATCGAATTGACGAGATATCACAAATAGCAGTGTAGGTCTGTTCAATGAAATATTGATTCCTGAATATGCTCTACTGCAACAACATTGCAATTGTCCTCGACCCCAGTTGACATAATGTAAACAGGAGCAGGTGCGCTGGTTTTGGCAGGGAATGTGGAGTATCACGCGCATCGAATTGTCGGCATATCACCAATAGCAGTGTAGATACATTCAATGAAGTACTGAATACTGAATATGCAGTACTACAAAACCATTGTATTTGTCTTCGACCCCAGTTGACATAATGTGAACAGGAGCAGGTCCCCTGTGTTTGGCGGCAAATGACGAGTATAGCGCGCATAGATTTGTCGACATACCACGAATAGCAGCGGAGATACGCTTAAATAAATACTTGAGCCTAATATGATAAACTGCAATTACAATGTATTTGACAGGACACAGAGTTAACAATGCGCAAACCGGCTGATGTGCATAGTATTTGGCATCGAATTAGGAGTATAACGCGCATCGAATTGTCGGGATATCACCAATAGCAGTGTAGAAAATTTCAATGGAATATTGATTCCTGAATATGCAGTACAGCAATAGCATTGGATTTGACCTCGATCCGAGATTACTTAATGTAAACAGTTGCAAGTGCGCTCTATTTGGCAGCAAATGTGGAGTTTAACGCGTATCGAGCTATCGAGATATCTGGGATAGAAACTGGAATACGCTCAAATGAATATTTAAAACTGACTATGCAAAACAGGAATAACGCTGTATTTGATAGGACACAGAGTTGACATTGCGCAAACTGGTTGCTGTGCGCTATTTCTTGCAGCAAATTTGCGGGATGGCGCGCATCGAATTGTCGACATATCACCAATAGTAGTACAGATTCGTTCAATTGATAATTGAAGCCTGGATAAGCAGCATAGCAATAACATTGGATTTGACCTCGACCCGAGTTGGCAAAATGTAAACGGGAGCATGTGCGCTGTATTTGGCAGCAAATGTGGTGTGTAAAGCGCTTCGAATTGTCGACATACCACCAATAGCGGCGGAGACACGTTTAATTGAATATTAACGGTAGAATATTTTAAAACGGCAATTACGCTGGATTTGACAGGACACAGAGTTGACATTGAGTAAACCGGTTGATGTGCGCTGTATTTGGCAGCATCTGTGGAGTAGAACGCGCATCGAATTTTCTTCGTATCTCCAATCGAAACGAAGCAACGTTCAATTGAATATTGAAGGCTGAATATACAGTACTGCAATAACATTGGATTTGACCTCGACCCGATTTGACATATTGTAAACTGGAGCAGCTCCGCTAAATTTCGCAGCGAATGAGGAGTTTAACGCTCAAACACTTGTCTAGATATCACCAATAACAGTGCGGATACGTTTAATTGAGTATTTAACACAGACTCTGCAAAATTGCAATTACGCTGCACTTGACAGGGCCCAGAGTTGAAATAGGGCAAACCGAATGACGTGCGCTGAATTTGGCCGCATATGTGGAGTAACGCACGTCGAATTGTCGAGATTTCACCAATAGCAGTGTATAAACAATTAAGGGAATATTGAATCCTGAATATGCAGTACAGCAATAACATTGGATTTGACCATGACCCGAGTTGATATAATTTAAACAGGAGCAGGTGCGCTATATACGAGAGCAAGTGTGGAGTAGAACGCGCATCGAATTGAATGACGCGCGCTGTATTTGGCAGCGAATGAGGAGTATAACGCGCATCGAATTGTCGGGATATCACCAATAGCAGTGTATATACGGTCAATGAAATATTGAATCCTGAATATGCAGTACTGCAAAAACATTGCATTTGTCCCCGAGCCGAGTTGACATAATGTAAACAGGAGCAGGTGCGCTGTATTTGGTATCGAATGTGGAGTATCACGCGCATCGAATTGTCGGTATTTCACCAATAGCAGTGTATTTACGTTCAATGAAATATTGAATCCTGTATATGCAGTACTACAACATCATTGCATTTGCCTTCGACCCCAGTTGACTTAATGTAAACAGGAGCAGGTGCGCTGTGTTTGGCAGGGAATGTGGAGTATCACGCGCATCGAATTGTCGGGATTTCACCAAAAGCAGTGAATTTACGATCAATGAAATATTGAATCCTGAACATGCAGTACTGCAACAACATTGCAATTGTCCTTGACCCGAGTTGACATAATGTAAACAGGAGCAGGTGCGCCGTATTTGGCAGGAAATGTGGAGTACCGCGGCCATCGAATTGTCGGGATACCACCAATAGCAGGGTATATACGTTCAATGAAGTATTGAATCCGGTATATGCTGTACTGCAAAAACAATGCAATTGTCCTCGACCCCAGTTGACATAATGTAAACACGAACAGATCCGCTGTATTTGGCGGCAAATGAGGAGTATAACGCGCATAAATTTGTCGACATACCACGAATAGCAGCGGAGATACGTTTAAATAAATACTTGAGCCTAATATGATAAACTGCGATTACATTAGTATTTGACAGGACACATAGTTGATAATGCGCAAGCCGGCTGATGTGCGTAGTATTTGGCATCGAATGTGGAGTATCACGCGCATCGAATTGTCGGGATATCTCCAATAGCAGTGTATTTACGTTGAATGAAATATTGAACGCTGAATATGCTGTTCTACAAAAACATTGCATTTGTCCTCGACCCGAGTTGACATAATGTAAACAGGAGCAGGAGTGCTGTATTCGGCAGGAAATGTGGAGAACAAAACGCATGGAGTTGACGAAATATCTCCAGTCGCAGTGTATATACCTTCAATGAAATATTGAATCCTGAATATGCCCTACTGCAGCAACATTGCAGTTGTTCTCGACCCGAGTTGACATAATGTAAACAGGAGCAGGTGCGCTGTATTTGGCAGGGAATGTGGTGTATCACGCGCATCCAGTTGTCGGTATTTCACCAATAGCAGCGGAGATACGTGTAATTGAATACTTAAGCCTAAATATGCAAAACTACAATTACAATGAGTTAGGCAGGGACCTGAGTTGACATAGCGCACAGTGGCTGATTTGCGCTCTATTTGGTAGCAAGTGTGCGGTATTCCGCGCATCGAATTGAGCAGATATCACCAACAGCAGTGTAGATTCGTTCAATGAAATATTGAATCCTGAATATGCTGTTCTGCAAAACATTGCATTTGTCCTCGACCCCAGTTGACATAATGTAAACGGGAGCAGATGCGCTGTATTCGGCAGGAATTGTGGAGTACAAGGCGCATGGAATTGCCGAAATATCTCGAGTAGCAGTGTAGATACGTTCAATGAAGTATTGAATCCTGGATATGCAGTACTTTAACAACATTGCATTTGTCCTGGATCGGAGTTGATATAATGTAAACAAGAGCAGGTGCGCTGTATTTGGCAGGGCATGTGGAGTATCACAAACATCGAATTGTAGGCATACCACCAATACCAGCGGAGATACGTTTAATTGAATACTTAAGCCTAAATATGCAAAACTACAATTACAATGAATTAGACAGGGACCTGAGTTGACATATCGCAAAGTGGCTGATTTGCGCTCTGTTTTGCAGCAACTGTGCGACATACCGCGCATCGAATTGACGAGGTCTCATCAATAGCAGTGTAGATGTATTCAATGAAATATGAATCCTGTATAGGCTGTACTACAACAACATAGCATTTGCCCTCGACCCGAGTTGACATATTGTAAACGGGAGCAGGTGCGCTGTTTGGCGGCAAATGAGGAGTATAACGCGCATAGATTTGTCGGGATATCACCAATAGCAGGATATGTACGTTCAATGAAATATTGAATCCTGAACATGGTGTACTGCAACAACATTGCATTTGTCTTCGACCGCTGTTGACATAATGTGAACAGGAGCAGGTCCCTGTATTTGGCGGCAAATGAGGAGTATAACGCGCATAGATTTGTCGACATACCACGAATTGCAGCGGAGATACGTTTAAATAAATATTTGAGCCTAATATAATGAACTGCAATTACAATGTATTTGACAGGACACAGAGTTGACAATGCGCAAACCGGCTGATGTGCGTAGTATTTGGCAGCGTATGAGGAGTATAACGCGGATCGAATTGTCGGGATATCACCAATAGCAGTGTATATCCGTTCAATGAAATATTGAATCCTGAATGTGCTGTACTGCAAAAACATTGCATTTGTCCTTGAGCCGAGTTGACATAATGTAAACAGGAGCAGGTGCGCTGTATTTGGCAGGAAATATGGAGTATCACGCGCATCGAATTGTCGTGATATCACCAATAGCAGTGTAGATACATTCAATGAAATATTGAATCCTGAGTATGCAGTAGTACAAGAACATTGCATTTGTCTTCGACCCCAGTTGACATAATATAAACAGGAGCAGGTCCGCTGTTTGGCGGCAACTGTGGAGCATAACGCGCATCGAATTGTAGGCATACCACCAATAGCACCGGAGATACGTTTAATTGAATACATAAGCCTAAATATGCAAAAAAACAATTACAATGAATTAGGCAGGGACCTGAGTTGACATAACGCGAAGTGGCTGATTTGCGCTCTACTGTGCGGTATAGCGCGCATCGAATTGTCGAGATATCAACAATAGCAGTGTAGATCCGTTCAATGGAATATTGAATCCTGAATATGCTGTACTGCAACAACATTGCATGTGTCCTCGACCCGAGTTGACATAATGTAAACAGCAACAGTTGCGTCGTTTGTGGCAGGAAATGTGGATTATCACGCGTATCGAATTGTCGGGATATCACCAATGGCAGTGTATGTACGTTCAATGAAATATTGAATTCTGTATGTGCTGTACTGCAAAAACAATGCATTTGTCCCCGACCCGAGTTGACATAATCTAAACAAGAGCAGGGGCGCTGTCTTTGGCAGGGTATGTGGAGTATCACGCGCATCGAATTGTCGTGATTTCACCAATAGCAGTGTAGATACATTCAATGAAATATTGAATCCTGAGTATGCAGTACTACAAGAACATTGCCTTTGTCTTCGACCCCAGTTGCCATAATGTAAACAGGAGCAGGTCCGCTGTTTGGCGGCAACTGTGGAGCATAAGGCGCATAGAGTTGTCGGCGTACCACGAATAGCAGCGGAGATACTTTTAAATAAATACTTGAGCCTAATATGATAAACTGCAATTACAATGTATTTGACAGGTCACAGAGTTGACAATGCGCCAGTTCTCTGATGTGCGTAGTATTTGGCAGCGAATGAGGAGTGTAACGCGTTTCGAATTGTCGGCATATCACGAATTGCAGTGTATATACGTTCAATGAAATATTGAATCCTGAATATGCTGTACTGCAACAACATTGCGTTTGTCCTCGACCCGAATGACATAATGTAAACAGGAGCAGGTGCGCTGTATTTGGCAGGGAATGTGGAGTATCTCGCGCATGGAATTGTCGGGATATCACCAATAGCAGTGTATTTACGTTCAATGAAGTATATAATCAAGTATATGATGTACTGCAAAAACAATGCATTTGTCTTCGACCCGAATGACATAATGTAAACAGGAGCAGGTGCGCTGATATGGCAGGAAATGTGGAGAATCATGCGCATCGAATTGTCGGGATATCTCCAATAGTTGTGTATTTACGTTCAATGAAGTATTGAATCCGTTATATGATGTACTGCAAAAACAATACATTTGTCCTCGACCCGAATGACATAATGTAAACAGGAGCAGGTGCGCTGTATTTGGCAGGAAATGTGGAGTATCATTGGCATCGAATTGTCGGGATATCACCATGGCAGTGTATATACGTTCAATGAAATATTGAATACTGTATATGCTGTACTGCAACAACATTGCATTTGTCCTCGATCCGAGTTGACATAATGTAAACAGGAGCAGGTGCGCTGTATTTGGCGGCAGATGAGGAGTATAACGCGCATAGATTTGTCGACGTACCACGAATAGCAGCGGAGATACTTTTAAATAAATACTTGAGTCTAATATGATAAACTGCAATTACAATGTATTTGACAGGACACAGAGTTGACAATGCGCCAATTCTCCGATGTGCGTAGTATTTGGCAGCGAATGAGGAGTATGACGCGCTTCGAATTGTTGGCATATCACGAATAGCAGTGTATATACGTTCAATGAAGTATTGAATCCTGGATATGCAGTACTGCAACAACATTGTATTTATCCTCGACCCGAGTGGGGCATAATGTAAACAGGAGCAGGTGTGCTGTATTTGGCAGGTAATGTGGAGTATCGCGCGCATGGAGTTGTCGGGATATCACCAATAGCAGTGTATATATGTTCAGTGAAGTATTGAATCCTGTATGTGCTGTACTGCAAAAACAATGCATTTGTCCCCGACCCGAGTTGACATAATGTAAACAAGAGCAGGTGCGTTGTCTTTGGCAGGGAATGTGGAGTATCACGCGCTTCGAATTGTCGTGATTTCGCCAATAGCAGTGTAGATACATTCAATGAAGTATTGAATCCGGGGTATGCAGTACTACAAGAACATTGCATTTGTCTTCGTCCCCAGTTGATATAATGTAAACAGGAGCAGATGCGCCGTATTTGGCTGGAAATGTGGAGAATAACGCGCATAGATTTGTCGACATACCACGAATAGCAGCGGAGATACGTTTAACTAAATACTTGTGCCTAACATGATAAACAGCAAATACAATTTATTTGACAGGAAACACAGTTGACAATGCGCAAACTCTCTGATGTGCTTAGTATTTGGCAGCGATTGTGGAGTATAACGCGCTCCGAATTGTGGGCCTATGACGAATAGCAGTGTATATACGTTCAATGGAATAGTGAATCCTGTATATGCTGTACTGCAACAGCATTGCATTTGTCCTGTATCCGAGTTGACATAATGTAAACACGAGCAAGTGCGCTGTATTTGGCAGGGAATGTGGAGTATCACGCGCATGGAATTGTCGGGATATCACCAATAGCAGTGTATTTACGTTCAATGAAGTATTGAATCCTGGATATGCAGTACGGCAAAAACATTGCATTTGTCCTCGACCCGAGTTGGCATAATTTAAACAAGAGCACGTGCGCTGTATTTGGTAGGGAATGTGGAGTATCACGCGCATCGATTTGTCGTGATATTGCCAATAGCAGTGTATATACGTTGAATGAAGTACTGAATCACGTATGTGCTGTACTGCAAAAACAATGCATTTGTCCTCGATCCGAGTTGACATAATGTAAACACGAGCAGGTGCGCTGTATTTGGCAGGGAATGTGGTGTATCACGCGCATGGAATTGTCGGGATATCACCAATAGCAGTGTATATACGTTCAATGAAATTTTGAATTCTGTATATACTGTACTGCAACAACATTGCATTTGTCCTCGATCCGTGTTGACATAATGTAAACAGGAGTAGGTGCGCCGTATTTGGCAGGTAATGTGGAGTATCACGCGCATCGAATTGTCGGGATATCATCAATGGCAGTGTATGTACGTTCAATCAAGTATTGAATCCGGTATATGATGTACTGCCAAAACAATGCATTTGTCCTCGACCCGAATGACATAATGTAAACAGGAGCAGATGCGCTGTATTTGGCAGGGAATGTGGAGTATCACGCGCATAGATTTGTCGGGATATCACGAATAGCAGCGGAGATACGTTTAACTAAATACTTGAGCCTAACATGATAAACAGCAAATGCAATGTATTTGACAGGAAACAGAGTTGACAATGCGCTAACTCTCTGATGTGCTTAGTATTTGGCAGCGAATGAGGAGTATAACGCGCTTCGAATTGTCGGGATATCACGAATAGCAGTGTATATACGTTCAATAAAATGTTGAATCCTGAATATGCTGTACTGCAGCAACATTGCATTTGTCATCGAAACGAGTTGACATAATGTGAAGAGGAGCAGGTACGCTGTATCTGGCAGGTAATGTGGAGTATCACGCGCATCGGATTGTCGGGATATCACCAAGAGCAGTGTATATATGCTCAGTGAAGTATTGAATCCTGTTTGTGCTGTACTGCAACAACATTGCATTTGTCCTCGACCCGAGTTGACATAATGTAAACAGGAGCAGGTGCGCTGTATTTGGCAGGAAATGTCCAGTACAAGACGCATGGAATTGACGAAATATCTCCAGTAGCAGTGTAGATACGCCCAATGAAATATTGAATGCTGGATATGCAGTACTGCAACAACATTCCATTTGCCCTCGACCCGAGTTGACATAATGGAAACAGGAGCAGGTCCGCTGTTTGGTTGCAACTGTGGAGCATAGCGCGCATTGAATGGTAGGCATACCACCAATAGCACCGGGGATACGTTTAATTGAATAAAAAAGCCTAAATATGCAAAACTACAGTTACAATGAATTAGTCAGGGTCCTGAGTTGACATAGCGCAAAGTGGCTGATTTGCGCTCAATTTGGCAGCATCTGTGCGGTATACGGCGCATCGAATTGACGAGATATCACCAATAGCAGTGTAGAGCCTTTCAATGAAATATTGAATCCTGAATATGCTGTACTGCAACAACATTGCAGTTGTCCTCGACCCGAGTTGGCATAATTTAAACAAGAGCACGTGCGCTGTATTTGGCAGGGAATGTGGAGTATCATGCGCATCGAATTGTCGGGATATCACCATGGCAGTGTATTTACGTTCAATGAAGTATTGAATCCTGGATATGCAGTACGGCAAAAACATTGCATTTGTCCTCGACCCGAGTTGGCATAATTTAAACAAGAGCACGTGCGCTGTATTTGGCAGGGAATGTGGAGTATCATGCGCATCGAATTGTCGGGATATCACCATGGCAGTGTATATACGTTGAATGAAGTACTGAATCCCGTATGTGCTGTACTGCAAAAACAATGCATATGTCCTCGACCACAGTTGACACAATGTAAACAAGGGCAGGTGCGCTGTATTTGGCAGGAAATGTGGAGTATCATGCGAATCGAATTGTCGTGATATCACCATGGCAGTGTATATACGTTCAATGAAATATTGAATCCTGTATATGCTGTACTGCAACAGCATTGCATTTGTCCTCGATCCGTGTTGACATAATGTAAACAGGAGTAGGTGCGCCGTATTTGGCAGGTAATGTGGAGTATCACGCGCATCGAATTGTCGGGATATCTCTAATGGCAGTGTATGTACGTTCAATGAAGTATTGAATCCGGTATATGATGTACTGCCAAAACAATGCATTTGTCCTCGACCCGAATGACATAATGTAAACAGGAGCAGGTGCGCTGTATTTGGCAGGAAATATGGAGTATCACGCGCATCGAATTGTCGGGATATCTCTAATGGCAGTGTATGTACGTTCAATGAAGTATTGAATCCGGTAAATGATGTACTGCCAAAACAATGCATTTGTCCTCGACCCGAATGACATAATGTAAACAGGAGCAGGTGCGTTGTTTTTGGCAGGAAATGTGGAGTATCACGCGCATGGAATTGTCGGGATATCACCAATAGCAGTGTATTTACGTTCAATGAAATATTGAATCCTGGATATGCAGTACGGCAAAAACATTGCATTTGTCCTCGACCCGAGTTGGCATAATTTAAACAAGAGCACGTGCGCTGTATTTGGCAGGGAATGTGGAGTATCATGCGCATGGAATTGTCGGGATATCACCATGGCAGTGTATATACGTTGAATGAAGTACTGAATCCCGTATGTGCTGCACTGCAAAAACAATGCATTTGTCCTCGACCACAGTTGACACAATGTAAACAAGAGGAGGTGCGCTGTATTTGGCAGGAAATGTGGAGTATCATGCGAATCGAATTGTCGGGATATCACCATGGCAGTGTATATACGTTCAATGAAATATTGAATCCTGTATATGCTGTACTGCAACAACATTGCATTTGTCCTCGATCCGTGTTGACATAATGTAAACAGGAGTAGGTGCGCCGTATTTGGCAGGTAATGTGGAGTATCACGCGCATCGAATTGTCGGGATATCACCAATGGCAGTGTATGTACGTTCAATCAAGTATTGAATCCGGTATATGATGTACTGCCAAAACAATGCATTTGTCCTCGACCCGAATGACATAATGTAAACAGGAGCAGGTGCGCTGTTTGGCGGCAACTGTGGAGTATAACGCGCATAGATTTGTCGACATACCACGAATAGCAGCGGAGATACGTTTAACTAAATACTTGAGCCTAACATGACAAACAGCAAATACAATTTATTTGACAGGAAACAGAGTTGACAGTGCGCAAACTCTCTGATGTGCTTAGTATTTGGCAGCGAATGAGGAGTATGACGCGCTTCGAATTGTCGGGATATCACGAATAGCAGTGTATATACGTTCAATGAAATGTTGAATCCTGAATATGCTGTACTGCAGCAACATTGCATTTGTCCTCGACCCGAGTTGACATAATGTGAAGAGGAGCAGGTACGCTGTATTTGGCAGGTAATTTGGAGTATCACGCGCATCGAATTGTCAGGATATCACCAATAGCAGTGTATATACGTTCAATGGAATAGTGAATCCTGTATATGCTGTACTGCAACAACATTGCATTTGTCCTCGACCCGAGTTGACATAATGTAAACAGGAGCAGATGCGCTGTGTTTGGCAGGAAATGTGGAGTACAAGACGCATGGAATTGACGAAATATCTCCAGTAGCAGTGTAGATACGTTCAATGAAATATTGAATGCTGTATATACTGTACTGCAACAACATTGCATTTGTCCTCGATCCGTGTTGACATAATGTAAACAGGAGTAGGTGCGCCGTATTTGGCAGGTAATGTGGAGTATCACGCGCATCGAATTGTCGGGATATCACCAATGGCAGTGTATGAACGTTCAATGAAGTATTGAATCCGGTATATGATGTACTGCCAAAACAATGCATTTGTCCTCGACCCGAGTTGACATAATGTAAACAGGAGCAGATGCGCTGTATTTGGCAGGGAATGTGGAGTATCACGCGCATAGATTTGTCGGGATATCACGAATAGCAGCGGAGATACGTTTAACTAAATACTTGAGCCTAACATGATAAACAGCAAATGCAATGTATTTGACAGGAAACAGAGTTGACAATGCGCTAACTCTCTGATGTGCTTAGTATTTGGCAGCGAATGAGGAGTATAACGCGCTTCGAATTGTCGGGATATCACGAATAGCAGTGTATATACGTTCAATAAAATGTTGAATCCTGAATATGCTGTACTGCAGCAACATTGCATTTGTCCTCGAAACGAGTTGACATAATGTGAAGAGGAGCAGGTACGCTGTATCTGGCAGGTAATGTGGAGTATCACGCGCATCGGATTGTCGGGATATCACCAAGAGCAGTGTATATATGCTCAGTGAAGTATTGAATCCTGTTTGTGCTGTACTGCAACAACATTGCATTTGTCCTCGACCCGAGTTGACATAATGTAAACAGGAGCAGGTGCGCTGTATTTGGCTGGAAATGTCCAGTACAAGACGCATGGAATTGACGAAATATCTCCAGTAGCAGTGTAGATACGTCCAATGAAATATTGAATGCTGGATATGCAGTACTGCAACAACATTCCATTTGCCATCGACCCGAGTTGACATAATGGAAACAGGAGCAGGTCCGCTGTTTGGTTGCAACTGTGGAGCATAGCGCGCATTGAATGGTAGGCATACCACCAATAGCACCGGGGATACGTTTAATTGAATAAAAAACCCTAAATATGCAAAACTACAGTTACAATGAATTAGTCAGGGGCCTGAGTTGACATACCGCAAAGTGGCTGATTTGCGCTCAATTTGGCAGCATCTGTGCGGTATACCGCGCATCGAATTGACGAGATATCACCAATAGCAGTGTAGAGCCTTTCAATGAAATATTGAATCCTGAATATGCTGTACTGCAACAACATTGCAGTTGTCCTCGACCCGAGTTGACATAATGTAAACAGGAGCAGGTGCGCAGTATTTGGCAGGAAATGTGGAGTGCAAGACGCATGGAATTGACGAAATATCTCCAGTAGCAGTGTAGATACGTTCAATGAAATATTGAATGCTGGATTTGCAGTACTGCAACAACATTCCATTTGCCCTCGACCCGAGTTGACATAATGTAAACAGGAGCAGGTCCGCTGTTTGGTTGCAACTGTGGAGCATAGCGCGCATTGAATGGTAGGCATACCACCAATAGCACCGGGGATACGTTTAATTGAATAAAAAAGCCTAAATATGCAAAACTACAGTTACAATGAATTAGTCAGGGTCCTGAGTTGACATAGCGCAAAGTGGCTGATTTGCGCTCAATTTGGCAGCATCTGTGCGGTATACGGCGCATCGAATTGACGAGATATCACCAATAGCAGTGTAGAGCCTTTCAATGAAATATTGAATCCTGAATATGCTGTACTGCAACAACATTGCAGTTGTCCTCGACCCGAGTTGGCATAATTTAAACAAGAGCACGTGCGCTGTATTTGGCAGGGAATGTGGAGTATCATGCGCATCGAATTGTCGGGATATCACCATGGCAGTGTATTTACGTTCAATGAAGTATTGAATCCTGGATATGCAGTACGGCAAAAACATTGCATTTGTCCTCGACCCGAGTTGGCATAATTTAAACAAGAGCACGTGCGCTGTATTTGGCAGGGAATGTGGAGTATCATGCGCATCGAATTGTCGGGATATCTCTAATGGCAGTGTATGTACGTTCAATGAAGTATTGAATCCGGTATATGATGTACTGCCAAAACAATGGATTTGTCCTCGACCCGAATGACATAATGTAAACAGGAGCAGGTGCGCTGTATTTGGCAGGAAATATGGAGTATCACGCGCATCGAATTGTCGTGATTTCACCAATAGCAGTGTATTTACGTTCAATGAAGTATATAATCCGGTACATGATGTACTGCAAAAACAATGCATTTGTCTTCGTCCCGAATGACATAATGTAAACAGGAGCAGGTGCGCTGATATGGCAGGAAATGTGGAGTATCATGCGCATCGAATTGTCGGGATATCACCAATAGCAGTGTATATATGTTCAGTGAAGTATTGAATCCTGTATGTGCTGTACTGCAAAAACAATGCATTTGTCCCCGACCCGAGTTGACATAATGTAAACAAGAGCAGGTGCGTTGTTTTTGGCAGGAAATGTGGAGTATCACGCGCATCGAATTGTCGTGATATCGCCAATAGCAGTGTATATACGTTCAATGAGATATTGAATCCTGTATATGCTGCACTGCAACAACATTGCATTTGACCTCGAAAACAGTTTTCATAATGTAAACAAGCGCTGGCCCGCTGTTTGGCGGCTGCTGTGGAGTATAACGCTCATGGAACTGACGAAATACCACCAATAGTAGTGTAGATATTTTCAATGAAGTATTGAGTTCTGAGTATGCAGTACTACGAGAACATTGCATTTGTCTTCGACCCCAGTTGATATAATGTAAACCGGAGCAGATGCGCCGTATTTAGCTGGAAATGTGGAGTGTCACGCGCATCGATTTGACGGGATATCACCAATAGCAGTGTATATACGTTCAATGGAATAGTGAATCCTGTATATGCTGTACTACAACAACATTGCATTTGTCCTCTATCCGAGTTGACATAATGTAAACACGAGCACGTGCGCTGTATTTGGCAGGGAATGTGGAGTATCACGCGCATGGAATTGTCGGGATATCACCAATAGCAGTGTATTTACGTTCAATGAAATATTGAATCCTGGATATGCAGTACGGCAAAAACATTGCATTTGTCCTCGACCCGAGTTGGCATAATTTAAACAAGAGCACGTGCGCTGTATTTGGCAGGGAATGTGGAGTATCATGCGCATGGAATTGTCGGGATATCACCATGGCAGTGTATATACGTTGAATGAAGTACTGAATCCCGTATGTGCTGCACTGCAAAAACAATGCATTTGTCCTCGACCACAGTTGACACAATGTAAACAAGAGGAGGTGCGCTGTATTTGGCAGGAAATGTGGAGTATCATGCGATTCGAATTGTCGGTATATCACCATGGCAGTGTATATACGTTCAATGAAATGTTGAATCCTGAATATGCTGTACTGCAGCAACATTGCATTTGTCCTCGACCCGAGTTGACATAATGTGAAGAGGAGCAGGTACGCTGTATTTGGCAGGTAATTTGGAGTATCACGCGCATCGAATTGTCGGGATATCACCAATAGCAGTGTATATACGTTCAATGGAATAGTGAATCCTGTATATGCTGTACTACAAAAACATTGCATTTGTCCTCGACCCGAGTTGACATAATGTAAACAGGAGCAGGTGCGCTGTGTTTGGCAGGAAATGTGGAGTACAAGACGCATGGAATTGACGAAATATCTCCAGTAGCAGTGTAGATACGTTCAATGAAATATTGAATGCTGGATATGCAGTACTGCAACAACATTCCATTTGCCCTCGACCCGAGTTGACATAATGTAAACGGGAGCAGGTGCGCTGTATTTGGCGGCAAATGAGGAGTATAACGCGCATCGAATTGTCGGGATATCACCAATAGCAGTGCATATACGTTCGATGAAATATTGAATACTGCATATCCAGTACTGCAAAAAGATTGCATTTGTCCTCGACCCGAGTTGACATAATGTAAACAGTAGCAGGTGCGCTGTTTGGTGGCAGCTGTGGAGCATAACGCGCATCGAATTGTATGCATACCACCTGTGGCACCGGAGATACGTTTAATTTGAATACATAAGCCTAAGTATGCAAAAATACAATTACAATGAATTAGGCACGGACCTCAGTTTACATAGCGCAAAGTGGCTGATTTGCGCTCTATTTGGCAGCAACTGTGCGGCATACCGCGGATCGAATTGACGAGATATCACAAATAGCAGTGTAGGTCTGTTCAATGAAATATTGATTCCTGAATATGCTTTACTGCAACAACATTGCAACTGTCCTCGACTCCAGTTGACTTAATGTAACCAGGAGCAGGTGCGCTGTATTTGTCGGCAAATGAGGAGTATAACGCGCATAGATTTTTCGACATACCACGAATAGCAGCGGAGACACGTTTAAATAAATACTTGAGCCTAATATGATAAACTGCAATTACAATGTATTTGTCGGGACACAGAGTTGACAATGCCCACACTCTCTGATGTGCGTAGCATTTGGCAGCGAATGAGGAGTATAACGCGCTTCAAATTGCCGGGATATCACCAATAGCAGTGTAGATACATTCAACGAAGTATTGAATCCTGAATATGCAGTACTACAACAACATCGCATTTGTACTCGACTCGAGTTGAGATAATGTAAACGGGAGCAGGTGCGCTGTATTTGGCGGCAAATGAGGAGTATAACGCGCATCGAATTGTCGGGATATCACCAATAGCAGTGTATTTACGTTCAATGAAATATTGAATCCTGAATATGCTGTTCTGCAAAAAGATTGCATTTGTCCCTGACCCGAGTTGACATAATGTAAACAGGAGCAGGTGTGCTGTATTCGGCAGGAAATATGGAGTACAAGGCGCTTGGAATTGATGATATATCTCCAATAGCAGTGTAGGTGCGTTCAATAAAGTATTGAAACCTGGATATGCAGTACTGCAACAACATTGCATATGTCCTCGACCCGAGTTGACATAATGTAAACAAGAGCACGTGCGCTGTATTTGGCGGGAACTGTGGAGTATAACGCGCATCGAGTTGTAGGCATAACACCAATAGCATCGGAGATACGTTTAATTGAATACTTCAGCCTAAATATGCAAAACTACAATTACAATGAGTTAGGCAGGGACTTGGGTTGACTCAGCGCACAATGGCTGATTTGCGCTCTATTTGGCAGGAAGTGTGCGGTATACCGCGCATCGAATAGACGAGATATCTCCAGTCGCAGTGTAGATCCGTTCAATGAAATATTGAATCCTGAATGTGCTGTACTGCAAAAACATTGCATTTGTCCTTCACCCGAGTTGACATAATGTAAACAGGAGCAGGTGCGCTGTATTTGGCAGGGAATGTGGAGTATAACGCGCATCGAATTGTCAGGATATCGCCAATAGCAGTGTATATACGTTCAATGAAATATTGAATCCTGAATATCCTGTACTGCAAAAACATTGGATTTGTCCTCGACCCGAGTTGACATAATGTAAACAGGAGCAGGTGCGCCGTATTGGTCAGGAAATATGGAGTATCACGCGCATCGAATTGTCGTGATATGACCGATAGCAGTGTAGATACATTCATTGAAGTATTGAATCCTGAATATGCAGTACTACAAAATCGTTGCATTTGTCCTCGACCCAAGTTGATATAATGTAAACCGGAGCAGGTCCGCTGTATTTGGCGGCAAATGAGGAGTATAACGCGCATAGATTTGTCGACATACCACTAATAGCAGCGGAGATACGTTTAAATAAATACTTGAGCCTAATATGATAATCTGCAATTACAATGTATTTGACAGGACACAGAGTTGACAATGCGCAAACCGGCTGATCTGCGTAGTATTTGGCAGCGAATGAGGAGTACTACGCGCATCGAATTGTCAGGATATCACTGATAGCAGTGTATATACGATCAATGAAATATTGAATCCTGAATATCCTGTACTGCAAAAACATTGGATTTGTCCTCGACCCGAGTTGACATCATGTAAACAGGAGCAGGTCCGCTGTATTTGGCGGCAAATGAGGAGTATAACGCGCATAGATTTGTCGACATACCACCTATAGCACCGGAGATACGTTTAATTTGAATACATAAGCCTAAATATGCAAAAATACAATTACAATGAATTTGGCACGGACCTGAGTTTGCATAGCGCAAAGTGGCTGATTTGCGCTCTATTTGGCAGCAACTGTGTGGTATACCGCGCATCGAATTGACGAGATATCACAAATAGCTATGTAGGTCTGTTCAATGAAATATTGATTCCTAAATATGCTGTACTGCAAAAACATTGCAATTGTCCTCGACCCCAGTTGACATCATGTAAACAGGAGCAGGTCCGCTGTATTTGGCGGCAAATGAGGAGTATAACGCGCATAGATTTGTCGACATACCACTAATAGCAGCGGAGATACGTTTAAATAAATACTTGAGCCTAATATGATAAACTGCAATTACAACGTATTTGACAGGACACAGAGTTGACAATGCGCAAACCGGCTGTTCCGCGTAGTATTTGCCAGGGAATGTGGAGTATCACGCGCATCGAATTGTCAGGATATCACCAATAGCAGTGTATATACGTTCAATGAAATATTGAATCCTGAATATCCTGTACTGCAAAAACATTGGATTTGTCCTCGACCCCAGTTGACATAATGTAAACAGGAGCAGGTCCGCTGTATTTGGCGGCAAATGAGGAGTATAACGCGCATAGATTTGTCGACATACCACTAATAGCAGCGGAGATACGTTTAAATAAATACTTGAGCCTAATATGATAATCTGCAATTACAATGTATTTGACAGGACACAGAGTTGACAATGCGCAAACCGGCTGATCTGCGTAGTATTTGGCAGCGCATGAGGAGTACTACGCGCATCGAATTGTCAGGATATCACTGATAGCAGTGTATATACGATCAATGAAATATTGAATCCTGAATATCCTGTACTGCAAAAACATTGGATTTGTCCTCGACCCGAGTTGACATAATGTAAACAGGAGCAGGTGCGCTGTTTGGCGGCAGCTGTGGAGCATAACGCGCATCGAATTGTAGGCATACCACCTATAGCACCGGAGATACGTTTAATTTGAATACATAAGCCTAAATATGCAAAAATACAATTACAATGAATTTGGCACGGACCTGAGTTTGCATAGCGCAAAGTGGCTGATTTGCGCTCTATTTGGCAGCAACTGTGCGGCATACCGCGCATCGAATTGACGAGATATCACAAATAGCTGTGTAGGTCTGTTCAATGAAATATTGATTCCTAAATATGCTGTACTGCAAAAACATTGCAATTGTCCTCGACCCCAGTTGACATCATGTAAACAGGAGCAGGTCCGCTGTATTTGGCGGCAAATGAGGAGTATAACGCGCATAGATTTGTCGACATACCACTAATAGCAGCGGAGATACGTTTAAATAAATACTTGAGCCTAATATGATAAACTGCAATTACAATGTATTTGACGGGACACAGAGTTGACAATGCCCACACTCTCTGATGTGCGTAGCATATGGCTGCGAATGAGGAGTAAAACGCGCATCGAATTGCCGGGATATCACCAATAGCAGTGTAGATACATTCAATGAAGTATTGAATCCTGAATATGCAGTACTACAAAAACATTGCATTTGTACTCGACCCGAGTTGACATAATGTAAACAATAGCACGTGCGCTGTATTTGGCAGAAAATGTCGGGTATAACGCGCATCGAGTTGTCGAGATACCACCAATAACAGCGAAAATAGGTTTAATTGAGTACTTAGGCCCAAATAGGCCAAACTGCAAATACAATGGATTCGACAGGATATAGAGTTGACATTGCGTAAACCGGTTAATGTGCTCTGTATTTGGCAGCAAATGTGGGGTATAACGCGCATCAAATTCTGGACTTACCACCAATAGCAGCGGAGATACGTTTAATTGAATACTTAATCCTAAATATGCTAATCTGCAATTCCAATGGACTTGACAGGGACACAGAGTTGATATTGTGCAAACCGGTTGATGTGCGTTGTATTTGGCAGCGAATGAGGAGTATAAGGCGCTTCGAATTGTCGAGATATCACCAATAGCAGTGTATATACGTTCAATGAAATATTGAATTCCGAATATGCTGTACTACAAAAACATTGCATATGTCCTCGACCCGAGTTGACATAATGTAAACAGGAGCAGGTGCGCTGTATTAGGCGGCAACTGTGAAGCATAGCGCGCATCGAATTGTAGGCATACCACCTATAGCTCCGCAGATACGTTTAATTGAATACATAAGACTAAATATGCAAAAATACAATTACAATGAATTAGGCAGGGACCTGAGTTGACACAGCGCAAAGTGGCTGGTTTGCGCTCTATTTGGCAGCAACTGTGCGATATACCGCGCATCGAATTGACGAGATATCACAAATAGCAATGTGGATCCGTTCAATGAAATGTCGAATCCTGAACGTACTGAACTGCAAAAACATTGCATTTTTCCTCGATCCGAGTTGACATAGTGTAAACAGGAGCAGGTACGCTGTATTTGGCGGCAAATGAGGAGTATAACGCTCATAGATTTGTCGACGTACCACGAATAGCAGCGGAGATACTTTTAAATAAATACTTGAGCCTAATATGATAAACTGCAATTACAATGTATTTGACAGGACACAGAGTTGACAATGCGCCAATTCTCTGATGTAAGTTGTCTTTGGCAGCGGATGAGGAGTATAACCCGCTTCGAATTGTCGGCATATCACGAACAGCAGTGTATATACGTTCAATGAAATATTGGATTCTGTATATGCTGTACTGCAACAACATTGCATTTGTCCTCGATCCGAGTTGACATAATGTAAACAGGACCAGGTGCGCACTATTTGGCAGGAAATGTGGAGTACAAGACGCATGGAATTGACGAAATATCTCAAGTCGCAGTGTAGATACGTTCAATGAAGTATTGAGTTCTGAGTATGCAGTACTACAAGAACATTGCATTTGTCTTCGACCGCAGTTGACATAATGTAAACAGGAGCCGGTGCGCTGTATTTGGCAGGGAATGTGGAGTATAACGCGCATCGAATTGTAGGCATACCATCAATAGTACCGGAGATCCGTTTAATTGAATACTTAGGCCTAAATATGCAAAACTACAATTACAATGAATTTGGCAAGGACCTGAGTTGACACAGCGCACAATGGCTGATTTGCGCTCTATTTGGCAGGAAGTGTGCGGCATACCGCACATCGAATTGACGAGATATCACAAATAGCAGTGTAGGTCTGTTCAATGAAATATTGATTCCTGAATATGCTTTACTGCAACAACATTGCAATTGTCCTCGACTCCAGTTGACTTAATGTAACCAGGAGCAGGTGCGCTGTATTTGGCAGGGAATGTGGAGTATCATGCGCACCGAATTGTCGGGATGTCACCATGGCAGTGTATATACGTTCAATGAAATGTTGAATTCTGTATATGCTGTACTGCAACAACATAGCATTTGCCCTCGGTCCGAGTTGACATAATGTTAACGGGAGCAGGTGCGCTGTATTTGGCAGGGAATGTGGAGTATCACGCGCACCGATTGTCGTGATATGACCAATAGCAGTGTAGATACATTCAATGAAGAATTGAATCCTGAATATGCAGTACTACAACTACATTGCAATTGTCCTGGACCCGAGTTGAGATAATGTAAACAAGAGCAAGTGCGCTGTATTTGGCAGGAGCTGTGGAGTATAACGCGCATCGAGTTGTAGGCATAACAGCAATAGCACCGGAGATACGTTTAATTGAATACTTAAGCCTAAATATGCAAAACTACAATTACAATGAGTTAGGCAGGGACCTGGGTTGACACAGCGCACAGTGTCCCCAAGTGGCAGCAAGTGTGCCGTATACCGCGCATCGAATTGACGAGATATCACCAATAGCAGTGTAGAAACGTTAAATGGGATATTGAATCCTGAATTTGCAGTACTGCAAAACGATTGGATTTGACCTCGACCCCAGTTGACATAATGTAAACCTCAGCAGGTGCGCTGTATTTGGCGGCAAATGAGGAGTATAACGCGCATAGATTTGTCGACATACCACGAATAGCAGCGGAGATACGTTTAAATAAATACTTGTGCATAATATGATAAACTGCAATTACAATGTATTTGACAGGACACAGAGTTGACAATGCGCAAACTCTCTGGTCAGCGTAGTACTTGGCAGCGAATGTGGAGCATAACGCGCTTCGATTTGTCGGGATATCACGAATAGCAGTGTATATAGGTTCAATGACATATTGAATGCTGAATGTGCTGTACTGCAAAAACATTAGATTTGTCCTTGAAACGAGTTGACATAATGTAAACAGGAGCAGGTGCGCTGTGGTTGGCAGGGAATGTGGAGTATAACTCTTTTCGAATTATCGGGATATCAGGAATAGCAGTATATACGTTCAAGGCAATATTGAATCCTGAATATGCTGTACTGCAGCAACATTGCATTTGTCCTCGACGCGAGTTGACATAATGTAAACAGGAGCAGGTGCGCTGTGTTTGGCAGGGAATGTGGAGTATAACTCTCTTCGAATCATCGGGATATCAGGAATAGCAGTGTATTTACGATCAATGAAATATTGAATCCTGAATATCCCGTACTGCCAAAACATTGGATTTGTCCTCGTCCCGAGTTGATGTAATGTAAACAGTAGCAGGTGCGCTGTTTGGCGGCAGCTGTGGAGCATAACGCGCATCGAATTGTAGGCATACCACCTATAGCACCGGAGATACGTTTAATTTGAATACATATGCCAAAATATGCAAAAATACAATTACAATGAATTAGGCACGGACCTGAGTTGACATAGCGCAAAGTGGCTGATTTGCGCTCTATTTGGCAGCAACTGTGCGGTATACCGCGCATCGAATTGACGAGATATCACAAATAGCAGTGTAGATCCGTTCAATGAAATATTGAATCCTGAATATGCAACACTACAGCAACATTGCATTTGTCCTCGACCGGAGTTGACATAATGTAAACAGGAGCGGGATCGCTGTATTTGACAGGGAATGTGGAGTATAACTCTCTTCGAATTATCGGGATATCAGGAATAGCAGTATATACGTTCAAGGCAATATTGAATCCTGAATATGCTGTACTGCAGCAACATTGCATTTGTCCTCGACGTGAGTTGACATAATGTAAACAGGAGCAGGTGCGCTGTGTTTGGCAGGGAATGTGGAGTATAACTCTCTTCGAATTATCGGGATATCAGGAATAGCAGTGTAGATACATTCAATGACATATTGAATCCTGAATGTGCTGTACTGCAAAAACATTGCATTTGTCCTTGACCCGAGTTGACAAATGTAAACAGGAGCAGGTGCGCTGTGTTTGGCAGGGAATGTGGAGTATAACTCTCTTCGAATTATCGGGATATCAGGAATAGCAGTATATACGTTCAAGGCAATATTGAATCCTGAATATGCTGTACTGCAGCAACATTGCATTTGTCCTCGACGTGAGTTGACATAATGTAAACAGGAGCAGGTGCGCTGTGTTTGGCAGGGAATGTGGAGTATAACTCTCTTCGAATTATCGGGATATCAGGAATAGCAGTATATACGTTCAAGGCAATATTGAATCCTGAATATGCTGTACTGCAGCAACATTGCATTTGTCCTCGACGTGAGTTGACATAATGTAAACAGGAGCAGGTGCGCTGTGTTTGGCAGGGAATGTGGAGTATAACTCTCTTCGAATTATCGGGATATCAGGAATAGCAGTGTATTTACGATCAATGAAATATTGAATCCTGAATATCCCGTACTGCCAAAACATTGGATTTGTCCTCGACCCGAGTTGATGTAATGTAAACAGTAGCAGGTGCGCTGTTTGGCGGCAGCTGTGGAGCATAACGCGCATTCGAATTGTAGGCATACCACCTATAGCACCGGAGATACGTTTAATTTGAATACATATGCCTAAATATGCAAAAATACAATTACAATGAATTAGGCACGGACCTCAGTTTACATAGCGCAAAGTGGCTGATTTGCGCTCTATTTGGCAGCAACTGTGCGGCATACCGCGCATCGAATTGACGAGATATCACAAATAGCAGTGTAGATCCGTTCAATGAAATATTGATTCCTGAATATATTGTACTGCAAAAACAATGCATTTGTCCTCGACCACAGTTGATACAATGTAAACAGGAGCAGGTGCGCTGTATTTGGCGGCAAAAGAGGAGTATAGCGCGCACAGATTTGTCGACATACCACGAATAGCAGCGTAGATACGTTTAAATAAATACTTGAGCCTAATATGATAATCTGCAATTACAATGTTCTTGACAGGACACAGAGTTGACAATGCGCAAACTCTCTGATGAACGTAGTACTTGGCAGGGAATGCGGAGTACAACTCGCATCGAACTGTCGGGATATGACGAATAGCAGTGTATATACGTTCAATGAAATATTGAATCCTGAATATGCTGTACTGCAGCAACATTGCATTTGTCCTCGACCCGAGTTGACATATTGAAACAGGAGCAGGTGCGCTGTATTTGGCAGGGAATGTGGTGTATCACGCGCATCGAATTGTCGTGATATGACCAATTGCAGTGTAGATACATTCAATGAAATATTGAATCCTGAATGTGCTGTACTGCAAAAACATTGCATTTTTCCTTGACCCGAGTTGATATAATGTAAACAGGAGCAGATGCGCTGTATTTGGTTGGGAATGTGGAGTATCACGCGTACCGAATTGTCGTGATATGACCAATAGCAGTGTAGATACATTCAATGAAGTATTGAATCCTGAAAATGCAGTACTACAACAACATTGCAATTGTCCTCGACCCGAGTTGACATAATGTAAACAGGAGCAGGTGCGCTGTATTTGGCGGCAAGTGAGGAGTACAACGCCCATCGAATTGTCAGGATATCACTAATGGCAGTGTATATACGATCAATGAAATATTGAATCCTGAATATACTGAACGGCAAAAACATTGGATATGTCCCCGACCCGAGTTGACATAATGTAAACAGGAGCAGGTGCGCTGTTTGGCGGCAGCTGTGGAGCATAACGCGCATCGAATTGTAGGCATACCACCTATTGCACCGGAGATACGTTTAATTAAATACATAAGCCTAAATATGCAAAAATACAATTGCAATGAATTCGGCACGGACCTGAGTTTACATAGCGCAAAGTGGCTGATTTGCGCTCTATTTGGTAGCAACTGTGCGGCATACCGCGCATCGAATTGACGAGATATCACAAATAGCAGTGTAGGTCTGTTCAATGAAATATTGATTCCTGAATATGCTTTATTGCAACAACATTGCAATTGTCCTCGACCCCAGTTGACTTAATGTAAACAGGAGCAGGTCCGCTTTATTTGGCGGCAAATGAGGAGTATAGCGCGCATAGATTTGTCAAGATATCACTAATAGCAGTGTATATACGATCAATGAAATATTGAATCCTGAATATCCTGTACTGCAAAATCATTGGATTTGTCCTCGACCCGAGTTGACATAATGTAAACAGGAGCAGGTGCGCCGTATTTGGCAGGAACAGTGGAGTATCACGCGCATCGAATTGACGAGATATCACCATTAGCAGTGTAGATCCGTTCAATGAAATATTGAATCCTGAATATGCAGTACTACAACAATATTGCATTTGTCTTCGACCCCAGTTGACATAATGTGAACAGGAGCAGGTCCCCCGTATTTGGCGGCAAATGATGAGTATAACGCGCATAGATTTGTCGACATACCACGAATAGCAGCGGAGATACGTTTAAATAAATATTTGAGCCTAATATAATGAACTGCAATTACAATGTATTTGACAGGACACAGAGTTGACAATGCGCCAACCGGCTGATGTACGTAGTATTCTGCAGCGAATGAGGAGTATAACGCGCATCGATTTGTCGGCATATCACCAATGGCAGTGTATGTACGTTCAATGAAACATTGGATCCTGAATATGGTGTACTGCAACAACATTGCAATCGTCTTCGGCCCCAGTTGACATAATGCAAACAGGAGCAGGTGCGCTGTATTTGGCAGGAACAGTGGAGTGTCACGCGTATCGAGTTGTCGACATACCACTAATAGCAGCGGAGATACGTTTAAATAAATACTTGAGCGTAACATGATAATCTGCAATTACAATGTATTTGACAGGACACAGAGTTGACAATGCGCAAACCGGCTGATCTGCGTAGTATTTGGCAGCCAATGAGGAGCACAACGCCCATCGAATTGTCAGGATATCACTAATGGCAGTGTATATACGATCAATGAAATATTGAATCCTGAATATCCTGAACGGCAAAAACATTGGATATGTCCCCGACCCGAGTTGACATAATGTAAACAGGAGCAGGTGCGCTGTTTGGCGGCAGCTGTGGAGCATAACGCGCATCGAATTGTAGGCATACCACCTATTGCACCGGAGATACGTTTAATTGAATACAGAAGCGTAAATATGCAAAAATACAATTGCAATGAATTCGGCACGGACCTGAGTTTACATAGCGCAAAGTGGCTGATTTGCGCTCTATTTGGTAGCAACTGTGCGGCATACCGCGCATCGAATTGACGAGATATCACAAATAGCAGTGTAGGTCTGTTCAATGAAATATTGATTCCTGAATATGCTGTACTGCAACAACATTGCATTTGTCCTCGATCCGAGTTGACATAATGTAAACAGAAGCAGGTTCGCTGTATTTGGCAGGGAATGTGGAGTATCACGCGCAACGAATTGTAGGTATACCACCAATAGCACCGGAGATACGTTTAATTGAATACTTAAACCTGAATATGCAAAACTACAATTACAATGAATTAGGCAGGGACCTGAGTTGACATACCGCACAGTGGCTGATTTGCGCTCTATTTGGCAGCAAGTGTGCGGTATACCGCGCATCGAATTGTCGGGATATCACCAATAGCAGTGTAGAAAATTTCAATGGAGTATTGATTCCTGAATATGCAGTACAGCAATAGCATTGGATTTGACCTCGATCCGAGATTACTTAATGTAAACAGTTGCAAGTGCGCTCTATTTGGCAGAAAATGTGGAGTTTAACGCGTATCGAGCTATCGAGATATCTGGAATAGAAACTGGAATACGCTCAAATGAATATTTAAAACTGAATATGCAAAACAGGAAAAACGCTGTATTTGATAGGGCACAGAGTTGACATTGCGCAAACTGGTTGCTGTGCGCTATTTCTTGCAGCAAATATGCGGGATAGCGCGCATCGAATTGTCGACATATCACCAATAGTAGTACAGATTCGTTCAATTGATAATTGAAGCCTGGATAAGCAGCATAGCAATAACATTGGATTTGACCGCGACCCGAGTTGGCAAAATGTAAACGGGAGCATGTGCGCTGTATTTGGCAGCAAATGTGGTGTGTAAAGCGCTTCGAATTGTCGACATACCACCAATAGCGCGGAGACACGTTTAATTGAATATTAACGGTAGAATATTTTAAAACGGCAATTACGCTGGATTTGACAGGACACAGAGTTGACATTGAGTAAACCGGTTGATGTGCGCTGTATTTGGCAGCATCTGTGGAGTAGAACGCGCATCGAATTTTCTTCGTATCTCCAATCGAAACGAAGCAACGTTCAATTGAATATTGAAGGCTGAATATACAGTACTGCAATAACATTGGATTTGACCTCGACCCGATTTGACATATTGTAAACTGGAGCAGCTCCGCTAAATTTCGCAGCGAATGAGGAGTTTAACGCTCAACCACTTGTCTAGATATCACCAATAACAATGCGGATACGTTTAATTGAGTATTTAACACAGACTCTGCAAAATTGCAATTACGCTGCACTTGGCAGGGCCCAGAGTTGACATAGGACAAACCGAATGACGTGCGCTGAATTTGGCCGCATATGTGGAGTAACGCACGTCGAATTGTCGAGATTTCACCAATAGCAGTGTATAAACAATTAAGGGAATATTGAATCCTGAATATGCAGTACAGCAATAACATTGGATTTGACCATGACCCGAGTTGATATAATATAAACAGGAGCAGGTGCGCTATATGCGAGAGCAAGTGTGGAGTAGAACGCGCATGGAATTGAATGACGCGCGCTGTATTTGGCAGCATATGTGGAGTGGTACGCGCATAGAGTTGTTGAGACATCTGGAATAAAATCTGAGATCAGCGCAATTGAATATTTCTAGCAGAATTGTACGCATACCACCAATAGCACAGGACCTAGGTTTAATTGAATACATAAGCCTAAATAAGCAAAACCACAATTACAATGAATTATGCAGGGACCTGAGTTGACATAGCGCAAAGTGGCTGATTTACGCTCTATTCGGCAGCCACTGTGCGGTATAACGCGCATCGAATTGTCGGGATATCACCAATAGCAGTGTAGATCCATTCAATGAAATATTGAATCCTGAATATCCTGTACTTGCAGCAACATTGCATCTGCCCTCTATTCGCTGTATTTGGCAGAAAATGTGGAGTATCATGCGCATCGAATTGTCGGGGTATCACCATGGCAGTGTATATACGTTCAATGAAAGGTTGAATCCTGTATATGCTGTAGTGCAACAACATAGCATTTGCCCTCGATACGTGTTGACATAATGTAAACAGGAGCAGGTGCGCTGTATTTGGCGGCAAATGACGAGTATAACGCGCATAGATTTGTCGACATACCGCGAATAGCAGCGGAGATACGTTTAAATGAATACTTGAGCCTAATAAGATACACTGCAATTACAATGTATTTAGCAGAACACAGAGTTGACAATGCGAAAACCAGCTGATGTGCGTAGTATTTGGCAGCGAATAAGGAGTATAACGCGCATCGAATTGTCGGGATTTCACCAATGTAGTATGCAGTACTACAAGAACATTGCATTTGTCCTCGACCTGAGTTGACATAATGTAAACAGGAGCAGGTGCGCCGTATTTGGCAGGAAATGTAGAGTATCACGGGCATCGAATTGTCGGGATATCAACAATGGCAGTGTGTATACGTTCAATGAAGTATTGAATACGGTATATGCTGTACTGCAAAAACAATGCATTTGTCCTCGACCACAATTGACACACTGTAAACAAGAGCAGGTGCGCTGAATTAGGCTGGGTATGTGGAGCATCACGTGCATCGAATTGTCGTGATAGGACCAATAGCAGTGTAGATACATTCAATGAAGTATTGAATCCTGAATATGCAGTACTTCAACTTCATTGCATTGGTCCTCGACCCGAGTTGATATAATGTAAACAGGGGCAGGTGCACTGTATTTGGCCGCAACTGTGGAGCATAACGCGCATCGAATTGTAGGCATACCACCAATAGCACCGGAGATCCGTTTAATTGAATACATAAGCCTAAATACGCAAAAATTCAAATGCAATGAATTAGGCAGGGACCTTAGTTTACATAGCGCAAAGTGGCTGATTTGCGCTCTATTTGGTAGCAACTGTGCGGCATACCGCGCATCGAATTGACGAGATATCACAAATAGCAGTGTAGGTCCTTTCAATGAAATATTGATTCCTGAATATGCTTTACTGCAACAACATTGCAATTGTCCTCGACCCCAGTTGACTTAATGTAAACAGGAGGAGGTCCGCTTTATTTGGCGGCAAATAAGGAGTATAACGCGCATAGATTTGTGAGGATATCACTAATAGCAGTGTATATACGTTCAATGAAATATTGAATCCTGAATATCCTGAACGGCAAAAACATTGGATTTGTCCCCGACCCGAGTTGACATAATGTAAACAGGAGCAGGTGCGCTGTTTGGCGGCAGCTGTGGAGCATAACGCGCATCGAATTGTAGGCATACCACCTATAGCACCGGAGATACGTTTAATTGAATACATAAGCCTAAATACGCAATCATACAATTGCAATGAATTAGGCAGGGACCTTAGTTTACATAGCGCAAAGTGGCTGATTTGCGCTCTATTTGGTGGCAACTGTGCGGCATACCGCGCATCGAATTGACGAGATATCACAAATAGCAGTGTAGGTCCGTTCAATGAAATATTGAATCCTGAATGTGCTGTGCTGCAAAACCATTGCATTTGTCCTGGAACCGAGTTGACATAATGTAAACAGGAGCAGGTTCGCTGTATTTGGCAGGGAACGTGGAGTATCACGCGCATCGAATTGCCGAGATATCACCAATAGCAGTGTATATACGTTCAATGAAATATTGAATCCCGTATATGCTGTACTGCAACAACATTGCATTTGTCCTCGACCCGAGTTGACATAATGTAAACAGGAGGAGGTGCGCTGTATTTGGCGGCAAATGAGGAGTATAGCGCGCATAGATTTGTCGACATACCACGAATAGCAGCGGAGATACGTTTAAATAAATACTTGAGCCTAATATGATAAACTACAATTACAATGTATTTGACAGGACACAGAGTTAACAATGCGCAAACCGGCTAATGTGCGTAGTATTTCGCAGCAAATGAGGAGTATAACGCGCATCGAATTGTCGGGATATCACAAATAGCAGTGTAGAAAATTTCTATGGAATATTGATTCCTGAATATGCAGTACAGCAATAGCATTGGATTTGACCTCGATCCGAGTTGACATAATGTAAACAGGAGCAGGTGTGCCGTTTATGGCAGGAAATGTGTAGTATCACGCGCATCGAATTGCCGGGATATCACCAATAGCAGTGTATATACGTTTAATGAAGTATTTAATCCTGTATATGCTGTACTGCAAAAACAATGCATCTGTCCTCGAACACAGTTGACACAATGAAAACAAGAACAGGTGCGCTGTATTGGGCAGGAAATGTGGAGTACCACGCGCATCGAATTGTCGTGATATGACCAATAGCAGCGTATATACGTTCAATGAAATCTTGAATCCTGAATATGCTGTACTGCAGCAACATTGAATTTGATCTCATCCCGAGTTGAGATAATGTAAACAGGAGCAGGTGCGCTGTGTTTGGCAGGGAATGTGGAGTACAACTCGCTCCGAATTGTCATGATATGACCAATAGCAATGTAGATTCATTCAATGAAGTATTGAATCCTGAATATGCAGTACTACAAAAACGTTGCACTTGTCCTCAACCCAAGTTCATATAAAGTAAACAGGGCAGGTGCGCTGTATTTGGCCGCAACTGTGGAGCATAACGCGCATCGAATTGTAGGCATACCACCAATAGCACCGGAGATCCGTTTAATTGAATACTTAGGACTAAATATGCTAAACTACAATTACAATGAATTGGGCAGGGACCTGAGTTGACATAGCGCACAGTGGCTGATTTGCGCTCTATTTGGCAGCAACTGTGCGGTATACCGCGCATCGAATTGGCGAGATATCACAATTAGCAATGTAGATGCGTTCAATGAAATATTGAATCCTTAATATGCAGTACTACAAAAACATTGCATTTGTCTTCGACCCCAGTTGACATAATGTGAACAGGAGCAGTTCCCCTGTATTTGGCGGCAAATGAGGAGTATAACGCGCATAGATTTGTCGACATATCACTAATAGCAGCGGTGATACGTTTAACTAAATACTTGAGCCTAACATGATAAACAGTAAATGCAATGTATTTGACAGGAAACAGAGTTGACAATGCGCAAACTCTCTGATGTGCTTAGTATTTGGCAGCGAATGAGGAGTGTAACGCGCTTCGAAATGTCGGGATATCACGAATAGCAGTGTATATACGTTCAATGAAATGTTGAATCCTGAATATGCTGTACTGCAGCAACATTGCATTTGTCCTCGAAACGAGTTGACATAATGTGAAGAGGAGCAGGTACGCTGTATCTGGACGGTAATGTGGAGTATCACGCGCATCGGATTGTCGGGATATCACCAAGAGCAGTGTATATATGCTCAGTGAAGTATTGAATCCTGTTTGTGCTGTACTACAACAACATTGCATTTGTCCTCGACCCGAGTTGACATAATGTAAACAGGAGCAGGTGCGCTGTAGTTGGCAGGAAATGTGGAGTACAAGACGCATGGAATTGACGAAATATCTCCAGTAGCAGTGTAGATACGTTCAATGAAGTATTGAGTCCAGAGTATGCAGTACTACAAGAACATTGCATTTGTCTTCGACCCCAGTTGATATAATGTAAACAGGAGCAGATGCGCCGTATTTGGCTGGAAATGTGGAGAATAACGCGCTTAGATTTGTCGGAATATCACGAATAGCAGCGGAGATACGTTTAACTAAATACTTGAGCCTAACATGATAAACAGCAAATGCAATGTATTTGACAGGAAACAGAGTTGACAATGCGCAAACTCTCTGATGTTCTTAGTATTTGGCAGCGAATGAGGAGTATAACGCGCATCGAATTGTCGGGATATCACGAATAGCACCGTATATACGTTCAATGAAATGTTGAATCCTGAATATGCTGTACTGCAGCAACATTGCATTTGTCCTCGACCCGAGTTGATATAATGTGAAGAGGAGCAGGTACGCTGTATCTGGCAGGTTATGTGGAGTATCACGCGCATCGAATTGTCGGGATATCACCAAGAGCAGTGTATATATGCTCAGTGAAGTATTGAGTCCTGTTTGTGCTGTACTGCAAAAACAATGCATTTGTCCCCGACCCGAGTTGACATAATGTAAACAAGAGCAGGTGCGCTGTATTTGGCAGGGAACGTGGAGTATCACGCGCATCGAATTGTCGTGATATCACCAATAGCAGTGTAGATACATTCAATGAAGTATTGAATCCTGAATGTGCTGTACTGCAAAAACATTGCATTTGTCCTGGAAACGAGTTTACATAATGTAAACAGGAGCAGGTGCACTGTATTTGGCAGAAAATGTGGAGTTTCATGCGCATCGAATTGTCGGGATATTACCATGGCAGTGTATATACGTTCAATGAAATATTGAATCCTGAATATGCAGTACTACAACAACATTGCAATTGTCCTCGACCCGAGTTGACATAATGCAAACAGGAGCAGGTGCGCTGTATTTGGCAGCAAATGAGGAGTATAACGCGCATAGATTTGTCGACATACCACGAATAGCAGCGGAGATATCTTTAAATAAATACTTGTGCCTAATATGATAAACTGCAATTACAATGTATTTGACAGGACACAGAGTTTACAATGCGCAAACACTCTGATGTGCGTAGTATTTGGCAGAGAATGAGGAGTATAACGCGCTTCACATTGTCGGGATATCACCAATAGCAGTGTAGATCCGTTCAATGAAATATTGAATCCTGAATGTGCTGTACTGCAAAAACATTGCATTTGTCCTGGAAACGAGTTGACATAATGTAAACAGGAGCAGGTGCACTGTATTTGGCAGAAAATGTGGAGTTTCATGCGCATCGAATTGTCGGGATATTACCATGGCAGTGTATATACGTTCAATGAAATATTGAATCCTGAATGTGCTGTACTGCAAAAACATTGCATTTGTCCTCGACCCGAATGACATAATGTAAACAGGAGCAGGTGCGCTGTATTTGGCAGGGAATGTGGAGTATCACGCGCATGGAATTGTCGGGATATCACCAATAGCAGTGTATATACGTTCAATGAAATATTGAATCCTGAATGTGCTGTACTGCAAAAACATTGCATTTGTCCTCGACCCGAATGACATAATGTAAACAGGAGCAGGTGCGCTGTATTTGGCAGGGAATGTGGAGTATCACGCGCATGGAATTGTCGGGATATCACCAATAGCAGTGTATATACGTTCAATGAAATTTTGAATTCTGTATATACTGTACTGCAACAACATTGCATTTGTCCTCGATCCGAGTTGACATAATGTAAACAGGAGCAGGTGCGCTGTATTTGGCAGGGAATGTGGAGTATCACGCGCATCGATTTGTCGGGATATCGCCAATAGCAATGTATATACGTTGAATGAAGTACTGAATCCCGTATGTGCTGTACTGCAAAAACAATGCATTTGTCCTAGACCACAGTTGACACAATGTAAACAAGAGCAGGTGCGCTGTATTTGGCGGCATATGAGGAGTATAACGCGCATGGATTTGTGGACATACCACAAATAGCAGCAGAGACACGATTAAATAAATACGTGAGCCTAATATGATAAACTGCAATTACAATGTATTTGACAGGACACAGAGTTGACAATGCGCAATCCGGCCGATCTGCGTAGTATTTGGCAGCGAATGAGGAGTATAACGCGCATCGAATTGTCGGGATATCACGAATAGCAGTGTATATACGTTCAATGAAATGTTGAATCCTGAATATGCTGTACTGCAGCAACATTGCATTTGTCCTCGAAACGAGTTGACATAATGTGAAGAGGAGCAGGTACGCTGTATCTGGACGGTAATGTGGAGTATCACGCGCATCGGATTGTCGGGATATCACCAAGAGCAGTGTATATATGCTCAGTGAAGTATTGAATCCTGTTTGTGCTGTACTACAACAACATTGCATTTGTCCTCGACCCGAGTTGACATAATGTAAACAGGAGCAGGTGCGCTGTAGTTGGCAGGAAATGTGGAGTACAAGACGCATGGAATTGACGAAATATCTCCAGTAGCAGTGTAGATACGTTCAATGAAGTATTGAGTCCAGAGTATGCAGTACTACAAGAACATTGCATTTGTCTTCGACCCCAGTTGATATAATGTAAACAGGAGCAGATGCGCCGTATTTGGCTGGAAATGTGGAGAATAACGCGCTTAGATTTGTCGGAATATCACGAATAGCAGCGGAGATACGTTTAACTAAATACTTGAGCCTAACATGATAAACAGCAAATGCAATGTATTTGACAGGAAACAGAGTTGACAATGCGCAAACTCTCTGATGTTCTTAGTATTTGGCAGCGAATGAGGAGTATAACGCGCATCGAATTGTCGGGATATCACGAATAGCACCGTATATACGTTCAATGAAATGTTGAATCCTGAATATGCTGTACTGCAGCAACATTGCATTTGTCCTCGACCCGAGTTGATATAATGTGAAGAGGAGCAGGTACGCTGTATCTGGCAGGTTATGTGGAGTATCACGCGCATCGAATTGTCGGGATATCACCAAGAGCAGTGTATATATGCTCAGTGAAGTATTGAGTCCTGTTTGTGCTGTACTGCAAAAACAATGCATTTGTCCCCGACCCGAGTTGACATAATGTAAACAAGAGCAGGTGCGCTGTATTTGGCAGGGAACGTGGAGTATCACGCGCATCGAATTGTCGTGATATCACCAATAGCAGTGTAGATACATTCAATGAAGTATTGAATCCTGAATGTGCTGTACTGCAAAAACATTGCATTTGTCCTGGAAACGAGTTTACATAATGTAAACAGGAGCAGGTGCACTGTATTTGGCAGAAAATGTGGAGTTTCATGCGCATCGAATTGTCGGGATATTACCATGGCAGTGTATATACGTTCAATGAAATATTGAATCCTGAATATGCAGTACTACAACAACATTGCAATTGTCCTCGACCCGAGTTGACATAATGCAAACAGGAGCAGGTGCGCTGTATTTGGCAGCAAATGAGGAGTATAACGCGCATAGATTTGTCGACATACCACGAATAGCAGCGGAGATATCTTTAAATAAATACTTGTGCCTAATATGATAAACTGCAATTACAATGTATTTGACAGGACACAGAGTTTACAATGCGCAAACACTCTGATGTGCGTAGTATTTGGCAGAGAATGAGGAGTATAACGCGCTTCACATTGTCGGGATATCACCAATAGCAGTGTAGATCCGTTCAATGAAATATTGAATCCTGAATGTGCTGTACTGCAAAAACATTGCATTTGTCCTGGAAACGAGTTGACATAATGTAAACAGGAGCAGGTGCACTGTATTTGGCAGAAAATGTGGAGTTTCATGCGCATCGAATTGTCAAGATATCACTAATAGCAGTGTATATACGATCAATGAAATATTGAATCCTGAATATCCTGTACTGCAAAATCATTGGATTTGTCCTCGACCCGAGTTGACATAATGTAAACAGGAGCAGGTGCGCCGTATTTGGCAGGAACAGTGGAGTATCACGCGCATCGAATTGACGAGATATCACCATTAGCAGTGTAGATCCGTTCAATGAAATATTGAATCCTGAATATGCAGTACTACAACAATATTGCATTTGTCTTCGACCCCAGTTGACATAATGTGAACAGGAGCAGGTCCCCCGTATTTGGCGGCAAATGATGAGTATAACGCGCATAGATTTGTCGACATACCACGAATAGCAGCGGAGATACGTTTAAATAAATATTTGAGCCTAATATAATGAACTGCAATTACAATGTATTTGACAGGACACAGAGTTGACAATGCGCCAACCGGCTGATGTACGTAGTATTCTGCAGCGAATGAGGAGTATAACGCGCATCGATTTGTCGGCATATCACCAATGGCAGTGTATGTACGTTCAATGAAACATTGGATCCTGAATATGGTGTACTGCAACAACATTGCAATCGTCTTCGGCCCCAGTTGACATAATGCAAACAGGAGCAGGTGCGCTGTATTTGGCAGGAACAGTGGAGTGTCACGCGTATCGAGTTGTCGACATACCACTAATAGCAGCGGAGATACGTTTAAATAAATACTTGAGCGTAACATGATAATCTGCAATTACAATGTATTTGACAGGACACAGAGTTGACAATGCGCAAACCGGCTGATCTGCGTAGTATTTGGCAGCCAATGAGGAGCACAACGCCCATCGAATTGTCAGGATATCACTAATGGCAGTGTATATACGATCAATGAAATATTGAATCCTGAATATCCTGAACGGCAAAAACATTGGATATGTCCCCGACCCGAGTTGACATAATGTAAACAGGAGCAGGTGCGCTGTTTGGCGGCAGCTGTGGAGCATAACGCGCAGCGAATTGTAGGCATACCACCTATTGCACCGGAGATACGTTTAATTGAATACAGAAGCGTAAATATGCAAAAATACAATTGCAATGAATTCGGCACGGACCTGAGTTTACATAGCGCAAAGTGGCTGATTTGCGCTCTATTTGGTAGCAACTGTGCGGCATACCGCGCATCGAATTGACGAGATATCACAAATAGCAGTGTAGGTCTGTTCAATGAAATATTGATTCCTGAATATGCTGTACTGCAACAACATGGCATTTGTCCTCGATCCGAGTTGACATAATGTAAACAGAAGCAGGTTCGCTGTATTTGGCAGGGAATGTGGAGTATCACGCGCAACGAATTGTAGGTATACCACCAATAGCACCGGAGATACGTTTAATTGAATACTTAAACCTGAATATGCAAAACTACAATTACAATGAATTAGGCAGGGACCTGAGTTGACATACCGCACAGTGGCTGATTTGCGCTCTATTTGGCAGCAAGTGTGCGGTATACCGCGCATCGAATTGTCGGGATATCACCAATAGCAGTGTAGAAAATTTCAATGGAGTATTGATTCCTGAATATGCAGTACAGCAATAGCATTGGATTTGACCTCGATCCGAGATTACTTAATGTAAACAGTTGCAAGTGCGCTCTATTTGGCAGAAAATGTGGAGTTTAACGCGTATCGAGCTATCGAGATATCTGGAATAGAAACTGGAATACGCTCAAATGAATATTTAAAACTGAATATGCAAAACAGGAAAAACGCTGTATTTGATAGGGCACAGAGTTGACATTGCGCAAACTGGTTGCTGTGCGCTATTTCTTGCAGCAAATATGCGGGATAGCGCGCATCGAATTGTCGACATATCACCAATAGTAGTACAGATTCGTTCAATTGATAATTGAAGCCTGGATAAGCAGCATAGCAATAACATTGGATTTGACCGCGACCCGAGTTGGCAAAATGTAAACGGGAGCATGTGCGCTGTATTTGGCAGCAAATGTGGTGTGTAAAGCGCTTCGAATTGTCGACATACCACCAATAGCGCGGAGACACGTTTAATTGAATATTAACGGTAGAATATTTTAAAACGGCAATTACGCTGGATTTGACAGGACACAGAGTTGACATTGAGTAAACCGGTTGATGTGCGCTGTATTTGGCAGCATCTGTGGAGTAGAACGCGCATCGAATTTTCTTCGTATCTCCAATCGAGACGAAGCAACGTTCAATTGAATATTGAAGGCTGAATATACAGTACTGCAATAACATTGGATTTGACCTCGACCCGATTTGACATATTGTAAACTGGAGCAGCTCCGCTAAATTTCGCAGCGAATGAGGAGTTTAACGCTCAACCACTTGTCTAGATATCACCAATAACAATGCGGATACGTTTAATTGAGTATTTAACACAGACTCTGCAAAATTGCAATTACGCTGCACTTGGCAGGGCCCAGAGTTGACATAGGACAAACCGAATGACGTGCGCTGAATTTGGCCGCATATGTGGAGTAACGCACGTCGAATTGTCGAGATTTCACCAATAGCAGTGTATAAACAATTAAGGGAATATTGAATCCTGAATATGCAGTACAGCAATAACATTGGATTTGACCATGACCCGAGTTGATATAATATAAACAGGAGCAGGTGCGCTATATGCGAGAGCAAGTGTGGAGTAGAACGCGCATGGAATTGAATGACGCGCGCTGTATTTGGCAGCATATGTGGAGTGGTACGCGCATAGAGTTGTTGAGACATCTGGAATAAAATCTGAGATCAGCGCAATTGAATATTTCTAGCAGAATTGTACGCATACCACCAATAGCACAGGACCTAGGTTTAATTGAATACATAAGCCTAAATAAGCAAAACCACAATTACAATGAATTAGGCAGGGACCTGAGTTAACATAGCGCAAAGTGGCTGATTTACGCTCTATTTGGCAGCCACTGTGCGGTATAACGCGCATCGAATTGTCGGGATATCACCAATAGCAGTGTAGATCCATTCAATGAAATATTGAATCCTGAATATCCTGTACTTGCAGCAACATTGCATCTGCCCTCTATTCGCTGTATTTGGCAGAAAATGTGGAGTATCATGCGCATCGAATTGTCGGGGTATCACCATGGCAGTGTATATACGTTCAATGAAAGGTTGAATCCTGTATATGCTGTAGTGCAACAACATAGCATTTGCCCTCGATACGTGTTGACATAATGTAAACAGGAGCAGGTGCGCTGTATTTGGCGGCAAATGACGAGTATAACGCGCATAGATTTGTCGACATACCGCGAATAGCAGCGGAGATACGTTTAAATGAATACTTGAGCCTAATAAGATACACTGCAATTACAATGTATTTAGCAGAACACAGAGTTGACAATGCGAAAACCAGCTGATGTGCGTAGTATTTGGCAGCGAATAAGGAGTATAACGCGCATCGAATTGTCGGGATTTCACCAATGTAGTATGCAGTACTACAAGAACATTGCATTTGTCCTCGACCTGAGTTGACATAATGTAAACAGGAGCAGGTGCGCCGTATTTGGCAGGAAATGTAGAGTATCACGGGCATCGAATTGTCGGGATATCAACAATGGCAGTGTGTATACGTTCAATGAAGTATTGAATACGGTATATGCTGTACTGCAAAAACAATGCATTTGTCCTCGACCACAATTGACACACTGTAAACAAGAGCAGGTGCGCTGAATTAGGCTGGGTATGTGGAGCATCACGTGCATCGAATTGTCGTGATAGGACCAATAGCAGTGTAGATACATTCAATGAAGTATTGAATCCTGAATATGCAGTACTTCAACTTCATTGCATTGGTCCTCGACCCGAGTTGATATAATGTAAACAGGGGCAGGTGCACTGTATTTGGCCGCAACTGTGGAGCATAACGCGCATCGAATTGTAGGCATACCACCAATAGCACCGGAGATCCGTTTAATTGAATACATAAGCCTAAATACGCAAAAATTCAAATGCAATGAATTAGGCAGGGACCTTAGTTTACATAGCGCAAAGTGGCTGATTTGCGCTCTATTTGGTAGCAACTGTGCGGCATACCGCGCATCGAATTGACGAGATATCACAAATAGCAGTGTAGGTCCTTTCAATGAAATATTGATTCCTGAATATGCTTTACTGCAACAACATTGCAATTGTCCTCGACCCCAGTTGACTTAATGTAAACAGGAGGAGGTCCGCTTTATTTGGCGGCAAATAAGGAGTATAACGCGCATAGATTTGTGAGGATATCACTAATAGCAGTGTATATACGTTCAATGAAATATTGAATCCTGAATATCCTGAACGGCAAAAACATTGGATTTGTCCCCGACCCGAGTTGACATAATGTAAACAGGAGCAGGTGCGCTGTTTGGCGGCAGCTGTGGAGCATAACGCGCATCGAATTGTAGGCATACCACCTATAGCACCGGAGATACGTTTAATTGAATACATAAGCCTAAATACGCAATCATACAATTGCAATGAATTAGGCAGGGACCTTAGTTTACATAGCGCAAAGTGGCTGATTTGCGCTCTATTTGGTGGCAACTGTGCGGCATACCGCGCATCGAATTGACGAGATATCACAAATAGCAGTGTAGGTCCGTTCAATGAAATATTGAATCCTGAATGTGCTGTGCTGCAAAACCATTGCATTTGTCCTGGAACCGAGTTGACATAATGTAAACAGGAGCAGGTTCGCTGTATTTGGCAGGGAACGTGGAGTATCACGCGCATCGAATTGCCGAGATATCACCAATAGCAGTGTATATACGTTCAATGAAATATTGAATCCCGTATATGCTGTACTGCAACAACATTGCATTTGTCCTCGACCCGAGTTGACATAATGTAAACAGGAGGAGGTGCGCTGTATTTGGCGGCAAATGAGGAGTATAGCGCGCATAGATTTGTCGACATACCACGAATAGCAGCGGAGATACGTTTAAATAAATACTTGAGCCTAATATGATAAACTACAATTACAATGTATTTGACAGGACACAGAGTTAACAATGCGCAAACCGGCTAATGTGCGTAGTATTTCGCAGCAAATGAGGAGTATAACGCGCATCGAATTGTCGGGATATCACAAATAGCAGTGTAGAAAATTTCTATGGAATATTGATTCCTGAATATGCAGTGCAGCAATAGCATTGGATTTGACCTCGATCCGAGTTGACATAATGTAAACAGGAGCAGGTGTGCCGTTTATGGCAGGAAATGTGTAGTATCACGCGCATCGAATTGCCGGGATATCACCAATAGCAGTGTATATACGTTTAATGAAGTATTTAATCCTGTATATGCTGTACTGCAAAAACAATGCATCTGTCCTCGAACACAGTTGACACAATGAAAACAAGAACAGGTGCGCTGTATTGGGCAGGAAATGTGGAGTACCACGCGCATCGAATTGTCGTGATATGACCAATAGCAGCGTATATACGTTCAATGAAATCTTGAATCCTGAATATGCTGTACTGCAGCAACATTGAATTTGATCTCATCCCGAGTTGAGATAATGTAAACAGGAGCAGGTGCGCTGTGTTTGGCAGGGAATGTGGAGTACAACTCGCTCCGAATTGTCATGATATGACCAATAGCAATGTAGATTCATTCAATGAAGTATTGAATCCTGAATATGCAGTACTACAAAAACGTTGCACTTGTCCTCAACCCAAGTTCATATAAAGTAAACAGGGCAGGTGCGCTGTATTTGGCCGCAACTGTGGAGCATAACGCGCATCGAATTGTAGGCATACCACCAATAGCACCGGAGATCCGTTTAATTGAATACTTAGGACTAAATATGCTAAACTACAATTACAATGAATTGGGCAGGGACCTGAGTTGACATAGCGCACAGTGGCTGATTTGCGCTCTATTTGGCAGCAACTGTGCGGTATACCGCGCATCGAATTGGCGAGATATCACAATTAGCAATGTAGATGCGTTCAATGAAATATTGAATCCTTAATATGCAGTACTACAAAAACATTGCATTTGTCTTCGACCCCAGTTGACATAATGTGAACAGGAGCAGTTCCCCTGTATTTGGCGGCAAATGAGGAGTATAACGCGCATAGATTTGTCGACATATCACTAATAGCAGCGGTGATACGTTTAACTAAATACTTGAGCCTAACATGATAAACAGTAAATGCAATGTATTTGACAGGAAACAGAGTTGACAATGCGCAAACTCTCTGATGTGCTTAGTATTTGGCAGCGAATGAGGAGTGTAACGCGCTTCGAAATGTCGGGATATCACGAATAGCAGTGTATATACGTTCAATGAAATGTTGAATCCTGAATATGCTGTACTGCAGCAACATTGCATTTGTCCTCGAAACGAGTTGACATAATGTGAAGAGGAGCAGGTACGCTGTATCTGGACGGTAATGTGGAGTATCACGCGCATCGGATTGTCGGGATATCACCAAGAGCAGTGTATATATGCTCAGTGAAGTATTGAATCCTGTTTGTGCTGTACTACAACAACATTGCATTTGTCCTCGACCCGAGTTGACATAATGTAAACAGGAACAGGTGCGCTGTAGTTGGCAGGAAATGTGGAGTACAAGACGCATGGAATTGACGAAATATCTCCAGTAGCAGTGTAGATACGTTCAATGAAGTATTGAGTCCAGAGTATGCAGTACTACAAGAACATTGCATTTGTCTTCGACCCCAGTTGATATAATGTAAACAGGAGCAGATGCGCCGTATTTGGCTGGAAATGTGGAGAATAACGCGCTTAGATTTGTCGGAATATCACGAATAGCAGCGGAGATACGTTTAACTAAATACTTGAGCCTAACATGATAAACAGCAAATGCAATGTATTTGACAGGAAACAGAGTTGACAATGCGCAAACTCTCTGATGTTCTTAGTATTTGGCAGCGAATGAGGAGTATAACGCGCATCGAATTGTCGGGATATCACGAATAGCACCGTATATACGTTCAATGAAATGTTGAATCCTGAATATGCTGTACTGCAGCAACATTGCATTTGTCCTCGACCCGAGTTGATATAATGTGAAGAGGAGCAGGTACGCTGTATCTGGCAGGTTATGTGGAGTATCACGCGCATCGAATTGTCGGGATATCACCAAGAGCAGTGTATATATGCTCAGTGAAGTATTGAGTCCTGTTTGTGCTGTACTGCAAAAACAATGCATTTGTCCCCGACCCGAGTTGACATAATGTAAACAAGAGCAGGTGCGCTGTATTTGGCAGGGAATGTGGAGTATCACGCGCATCGAATTGTCGTGATATCACCAATAGCAGTGTAGATACATTCAATGAAGTATTGAATCCTGAATGTGCTGTACTGCAAAAACATTGCATTTGTCCTGGAAACGAGTTTACATAATGTAAACAGGAGCAGGTGCACTGTATTTGGCAGAAAATGTGGAGTTTCATGCGCATCGAATTGTCGGGATATTACCATGGCAGTGTATATACGTTCAATGAAATATTGAATCCTGAATATGCAGTACTACAACAACATTGCAATTGTCCTCGACCCGAGTTGACATAATGCAAACAGGAGCAGGTGCGCTGTATTTGGCAGCAAATGAGGAGTATAACGCGCATAGATTTGTCGACATACCACGAATAGCAGCGGAGATATCTTTAAATAAATACTTGTGCCTAATATGATAAACTGCAATTACAATGTATTTGACAGGACACAGAGTTTACAATGCGCAAACACTCTGATGTGCGTAGTATTTGGCAGAGAATGAGGAGTATAACGCGCTTCACATTGTCGGGATATCACCAATAGCAGTGTAGATCCGTTCAATGAAATATTGAATCCTGAATGTGCTGTACTGCAAAAACATTGCATTTGTCCTGGAAACGAGTTGACATAATGTAAACAGGAGCAGGTGCACTGTATTTGGCAGAAAATGTGGAGTTTCATGCGCATCGAATTGTCGGGATATTACCATGGCAGTGTATATACGTTCAATGAAATATTGAATCCTGAATGTGCTGTACTGCAAAAACATTGCATTTGTCCTCGACCCGAATGACATAATGTAAACAGGAGCAGGTGCGCTGTATTTGGCAGGGAATGTGGAGTATCACGCGCATGGAATTGTCGGGATATCACCAATAGCAGTGTATATACGTTCAATGAAATATTGAATCCTGAATGTGCTGTACTGCAAAAACATTGCATTTGTCCTCGACCCGAATGACATAATGTAAACAGGAGCAGGTGCGCTGTATTTGGCAGGGAATGTGGAGTATCACGCGCATGGAATTGTCGGGATATCACCAATAGCAGTGTATATACGTTCAATGAAATTTTGAATTCTGTATATACTGTACTGCAACAACATTGCATTTGTCCTCGATCCGAGTTGACATAATGTAAACAGGAGCAGGTGCGCTGTATTTGGCAGGGAATGTGGAGTATCACGCGCATCGATTTGTCGTGATATCGCCAATAGCAATGTATATACGTTGAATGAAGTACTGAATCCCGTATGTGCTGTACTGCAAAAACAATGCATTTGTCCTAGACCACAGTTGACACAATGTAAACAAGAGCAGGTGCGCTGTATTTGGCGGCATATGAGGAGTATAACGCGCATGGATTTGTGGACATACCACAAATAGCAGCAGAGACACGATTAAATAAATACGTGAGCCTAATATGATAAACTGCAATTACAATGTATTTGACAGGACACAGAGTTGACAATGCGCAATCCGGCCGATCTGCGTAGTATTTGGCAGCGAATGAGGAGTATAACGCGCATCGAATTGTCGGGATATCACGAATAGCAGTGTATATACGTTCAATGAAATATTGAATCCTGAATATGCTGTACTGCAGCAACATTGCATTTGTCCTCGAAACGAGTTGACATAATGTGAAGAGGAGCAGGTACGCTGTATCTGGACGGTAATGTGGAGTATCACGCGCATCGGATTGTCGGGATATCACCAAGAGCAGTGTATATATGCTCAGTGAAGTATTGAATCCTGTTTGTGCTGTACTACAACAACATTGCATTTGTCCTCGACCCGAGTTGACATAATGTAAACAGGAGCAGGTGCGCTGTAGTTGGCAGGAAATGTGGAGTACAAGACGCATGGAATTGACGAAATATCTCCAGTAGCAGTGTAGATACGTTCAATGAAGTATTGAGTCCTGAGTATGCAGTACTACAAGAACATTGCATTTGTCTTCGACCCCAGTTGATATAATGTAAACAGGAGCAGATGCGCCGTATTTGGCTGGAAATGTGGAGAATAACGCGCTTAGATTTGTCGGAATATCACGAATAGCAGCGGAGATACGTTTAACTAAATACTTGAGCCTAACATGATAAACAGCAAATGCAATGTATTTGACAGGAAACAGAGTTGACAATGCGCAAACTCTCTGATGTTCTTAGTATTTGGCAGCGAATGAGGAGTATAACGCGCATCGAATTGTCGGGATATCACGAATAGCACAGTATATACGTTCAATGAAATGTTGAATCCTGAATATGCTGTACTGCAGCAACATTGCATTTGTCCTCGACCCGAGTTGATATAATGTGAAGAGGAGCAGGTACGCTGTATCTGGCAGGTAATGTGGAGTATCACGCGCATCGAATTGTCGGGATATCACCAAGAGCAGTGTATATATGCTCAGTGAAGTATTGAGTCCTGTTTGTGCTGTACTGCAAAAACAATGCATTTGTCCCCGACCCGAGTTGACATAATGTAAACAAGAGCAGGTGCGCTGTATTTGGCAGGGAACGTGGAGTATCACGCGCATCGAATTGTCGTGATATCACCAATAGCAGTGTAGATACATTCAATGAAGTATTGAATCCTGAATGTGCTGTACTGCAAAAACATTGCATTTGTCCTGGAAACGAGTTTACATAATGTAAACAGGAGCAGGTGCACTGTATTTGGCAGAAAATGTGGAGTTTCATGCGCATCGAATTGTCGGGATATTACCATGGCAGTGTATATACGTTCAATGAAATATTGAATCCTGAATATGCAGTACTACAACAACATTGCATTTGTCCTCGACCCGAGTTGACATAATGTAAACAGGAGCAGGTGCGCTGTATTTGGCAGCAAATGAGGAGTATAACGCGCATAGATTTGTCGACATACCACGAATAGCAGCGGAGATATCTTTAAATAAATACTTGTGCCTAATATGATAAACTGCAATTACAATGTATTTGACAGGACACAGAGTTTACAATGCGCAAACACTCTGATGTGCGTAGTATTTGGCAGAGAATGAGGAGTATAACGCGCTTCACATTGTCGGGATATCACCAATAGCAGTGTAGATCCGTTCAATGAAATATTGAATCCTGAATGTGCTGTACTGCAAAAACATTGCATTTGTCCTGGAAACGAGTTGACATAATGTAAACAGGAGCAGGTGCACTGTATTTGGCAGAAAATGTGGAGTTTCATGCGCATCGAATTGTCGGGATATTACCATGGCAGTGTATATACGTTCAATGAAATATTGAATCCTGAATGTGCTGTACTGCAAAAACATTGCATTTGTCCTCGACCCGAATGACATAATGTAAACAGGAGCAGGTGCGCTGTATTTGGCAGGGAATGTGGAGTATCACGCGCATGGAATTGTCGGGATATCACCAATAGCAGTGTATATACGTTCAATGAAATATTGAATCCTGAATGTGCTGTACTGCAAAAACATTGCATTTGTCCTCGACCCGAATGACATAATGTAAACAGGAGCAGGTGCGCTGTATTTGGCAGGGAATGTGGAGTATCACGCGCATGGAATTGTCGGGATATCACCAATAGCAGTGTATATACGTTCAATGAAATTTTGAATTCTGTATATACTGTACTGCAACAACATTGCATTTGTCCTCGATCCGAGTTGACATAATGTAAACAGGAGCAGGTGCGCTGTATTTGGCAGGGAATGTGGAGTATCACGCGCATCGATTTGTCGTGATATCGCCAATAGCAATGTATATACGTTGAATGAAGTACTGAATCCCGTATGTGCTGTACTGCAAAAACAATGCATTTGTCCTAGACCACAGTTGACACAATGTAAACAAGAGCAGGTGCGCTGTATTTGGCGGCATATGAGGAGTATAACGCGCATGGATTTGTGGACATACCACAAATAGCAGCAGAGACACGATTAAATAAATACGTGAGCCTAATATGATAAACTGCAATTACAATGTATTTGACAGGACACAGAGTTGACAATGCGCAATCCGGCCGATCTGCGTAGTATTTGGCAGCGAATGAGGAGTATAACGCGCATCGAATTGTCGGGATATCACGAATAGCAGTGTATATACGTTCAATGAAATATTGAATCCTGATTATGCTGTACTGCAACAACATTGCAGTAGTCCTCGAAAACAGTTGACACAATGTAAAAAAGAGCTGGCCCGCTGTTTGGCGGCAGCTGTGGAGTGTCACGCTCATGGAATTGACGAAATATCTCCAATAGTAGTGTAGATACGTTCAATGAAGTATTGAATCCTGAGTATGCAGTACTACAAGAACATTGCCTTTGTCTTCGACAGCAGTTGATATATAGTAAACAGGAGCAGATTCGCCGTATTTGGCTGGAAATGTGGAGCATGACGCGCATCGATTTGTCGGGATATCACCATTAGCAGTGTATATACGTTCAATGAAATGTTGAATCCTGAATATGCTGTACTGCAGCAGCATTGCATTTGTCCTCGACCCGAGTTGACATAATGTGAAGAGGAGCAGGTACGCTGTATTTGGCAGGAAATGTGGAGTGCAGGACGCATGGAATTGACGAAATATCTCCAGTAGCAGTGTAGATACGTTCAATGAAATATAGAATGCTGGATATGCAGTACTGCAAAAACATTGCATTTGTCCTCGACCCGAGTTGACATAATGTAAACAGGAGCAAGTGCGCTGTATTTGGCAGGGAATGTGGAGTATCATGCGCATCGAATTATCGGGGTATCACCAATAGCAGTGTATTTACGTTCAGTGAAGTATTGAATCCGGTATATTCTGTACTGCAAAAACAATGCATTTGTCCTCGACCCGAAGGACATAATGTAAACAGGAGCAGGTGCGCTGTATTTGGAAGGAAATGTGGAGTATCATGCGCATCGAATTGTCGGGATATCACCATGGCAGTGTATATACGTTCAATGAAATATTGAATCCTGTATATGCTGTACTGCAACAACATTGCATTTGACCTCGAAAACAGTTGGCACAATGTAACAAGAGCTGGCCCGCTGTTTGGCGGCAGCTGTGGAGTATCACGCTCATGGAATTGACGAAATATCACCAATAGTAGTGTATATACGTTCAATGAAATGTTGAATCCTGAATATGCTGTACTGCAGCAACATTGCATTTGTCCTCGATCCGAGTTGATATAATGTGAAGAGGAGCAGGTACGCTGTATCTGGCAGGTAATGTGGAGTATCACGCGCATCGAATTGTCGGGATATCACCAAGAGCAGTGTATATATGCTCAGTGAAGTATTGACTCCTGTTTGTGCTGTACTGCAAAAACAATGCATTTGTCCCCGACCCGAGTTGACATAATGTAAACAAGAGCAGGTGCGCTGTCTTTGGCAGGGAATGTGGAGTATCACGCGCATCGAATTGTCGTGATATCACCAATAGCAGTGTAGATAAATTCAATGAAATATTGAATCCTGAGTATGCAGTACTACAAGAACATTGCATTTGTCTTCGACCCCAGCTGACAAAATATAAACAGGAGCAGGTCCGCTGTTTGGCTGCAACTGTGGAGCATAACGCGCATCGAATGGCAGGCATACCACCAATAGCACCGGGGATACGTTTAATTGAATAAAAAAGCCTAAATATGCAAAACTACAATTACAATGAATTCGGCAGAGTCCTGAGTTGACATAGCGCAAAGTGGCTGATTTGCGCTCAATTTGGCAGCATCTATGCGGTATACCGCGCATCGAATTGACGAGATATCACCAATGGCAGTGTAGAGCCGTTCAATGAAATATTGAATCCTGGATATGCAGTACTGCAAAAACATTGCATTTGTCCTCGACCCGAGTTGACATAATGCAAACAAGAGCACGTGCGCTGTATGTGGCAGGGAAAGTGGAGTATCACGCGTATCGAATTGTCGTGATATCACCAGTAGCAGTGTAGATACATTCAATGAAGTATTGAATCCTGAGTATGCAGTACTACAACAACATTGCAATGGTCCTCGACCCGAGTTGACATAATGCAAACAGGAGCAGGGGCGCTGTATTTGGCGGCAAATGAGGAGTATTACGCGCATAGATTTGTCGACATACCACGAATAGCAGCGGAGATACGTTTAAATAAATACTTGTGCCTAATATGATAAACTGCAATTACAATGTATTTGACAGGACACAGAGTTGACAATGCGCAAACCGGCTGATGTGCGTAGTATTTTGCAGCGAATGAGGAGTATAACGCGCATCGAATTGTCGGGATATCACGAATAGCAGTGTATATACGTTCAATGAAATATTGAATCCTGAATGTGCTGTACTGCAAAAACATTGCATTTGTCCTCGACCCGAATGACATAATGTAAACAGGAGCAGGTGCGCTCTATTTGGCAGGGAATGTGGAGTATCACGCGCATCGATTTGTCGTGATATCGCCAATAGCAATGTATATACGTTGAATGAAGTACTGAATCCCGTATGTGCTGTACTGCAAAAACAATGCCTTTGTTCTAGACCACAGTTGACACAATGTAAACAAGAGCAGGTGCGCTGTATTTGGCGGCATATGAGGAGTATAACGCGCATGGATTTGTGGATATACCACAAATAGCAGCAGAGACACGATTAAATAAATACGTGAGCCTAATATGATAAACTGCAATTACAATGTATTTGACAGGACACAGAGTTGACAATGCGCAATCCGGCCGATCTGCGTAGTATTTGGCAGCGAATGAGGAGTATAACGCGCATCGAATTGTCGGGATATCACGAATAGCAGTGTATATACGTTCAATGAAATATTGAATCCTGATTATGCTGTTCTGCAACAACATTGCAGTAGTCCTCGAAAACAGTTGACACAATGTAAAAAAGAGCTGGCCCGCTGTTTGGCGGCAGCTGTGGAGTATCATGCTCATGGAATTGACGAAATATCTCCAATAGTAGTGTAGATACGTTCAATGAAGTATTGAATCCTGAGTATGCAGTACTACAAGAACATTGCCTTTGTCTTCGACAGCAGTTGATATATAGTAAACAGGAGCAGATTCGCCGTATTTGGCTGGAAATGTGGAGCATGACGCGCATCGATTTGTCTGGATATCACCATTAGCAGTGTATATACGTTCAATGAAATGTTGAATCCTGAATATGCTGTACTGCAGCAGCATTGCATTTGTCCTCGACCCGAGTTGACATAATGTGAAGAGGAGCAGGTACGCTGTATTTGGCAGGAAATGTGGAGTGCAGGACGCATGGAATTGACGAAATATCTCCAGTAGCAGTGTAGATACGTTCAATGAAATATAGAATGCTGGATATGCAGTACTGCAAAAACATTGCATTTGTCCTCGACCCGAGTTGACATAATGTAAACAGGAGCAAGTGCGCTGTATTTGGCAGGGAATGTAGAGTATCATGCGCATCGAATTATCGGGGTATCACCAATAGCAGTGTATTTACGTTCAATGAAGTATTGAATCCGGTATATTCTGTACTGCAAAAACAATGCATTTGTCCTCGACCCGAAGGACATAATGTAAACAGGAGCAGGTGCGCTGTATTTGGAAGGAAATGTGGAGTATCATGCGCATCGAATTGTCGGGATATCACCATGGCAGTGTATATACGTTCAATGAAATATTGAATCCTGTATATGCTGTACTGCAACAACATTGCATTTGACCTCGAAAACAGTTGGCACAATGTAACAAGAGCTGGCCCGCTGTTTGGCGGCAGCTGTGGAGTATCACGCTCATGGAATTGACGAAATATCACCAATAGTAGTGTATATACGTTCAATGAAATGTTGAATCCTGAATATGCTGTACTGCAGCAACATTGCATTTGTCCTCGATCCGAGTTGATATAATGTGAAGAGGAGCAGGTACGCTGTACCTGGCAGGTAATGTGGAGTATCACGCGCATCGAATTGTCGGGATATCACCAAGAGCAGTGTATATATGCTCAGTGAAGTATTGACTCCTGTTTGTGCTGTACTGCAAAAACAATGCATTTGTCCCCGACCCGAGTTGACATAATGTAAACAAGAGCAGGTGCGCTGTCTTTGGCAGGGAATGTGGAGTATCACGCGCATCGAATTGTCGTGATATCACCAATAGCAGTGTAGATAAATTCAATGAAATATTGAATCCTGAGTATGCAGTACTACAAGAACATTGCATTTGTCTTCGACCCCAGCTGACAAAATATAAACAGGAGCAGGTCCGCTGTTTGGCTGCAACTGTGGAGCATAACGCGCATCGAATGGCAGGCATACCACCAATAGCACCGGGGATACGTTTAATTGAATAAAAAAGCCTAAATATGCAAAACTACAATTACAATGAATTCGGCAGAGTCCTGAGTTGACATAGCGCAAAGTGGCTGATTTGCTCTCAATTTGGCAGCATCTATGCGGTATACCGCGCATCGAATTGACGAGATATCACCAATGGCAGTGTAGAGCCGTTCAATGAAATATTGAATCCTGGATATGCAGTACTGCAAAAACATTGCATTTGTCCTCGACCCGAGTTGACATAATGCAAACAAGAGCACGTGCGCTGTATGTGGCAGGGAAAGTGGAGTATCACGCGTATCGAATTGTCGTGATATCACCAGTAGCAGTGTAGATACATTCAATGAAGTATTGAATCCTGAGTATGCAGTACTACAAGTACATTACATTTGTCTTCGACCCCAGTTGACATAATGTAAACGGGAGCAGGTGCGCTGTATTTGGCAGGAAATGTGGAGTACAAGGCGCATGGAATAGACGAAATATCTCCAGTAGCAGTGTAGATACGTTCAATGAAGAATTGTATCCTGGATATGCAGTACTGCAAAAACATTGCATTTGTCCTCGACCCGAGTTGACATAATGTAAACAGGAGCAGGTGTGCAGTATTTGGCAGGAAATGTGGAGTATCATGCGCTTCGAATTGTCGGGATATCACCAATAGCTGTGTAGATCCGTTCAATGAAATATGGAATCCTGAATGTGCTGTACTGCAAAAACATTGCATTTGTCTTTGACCCGAGTTGACATAATGTAAACAGGAGCAGCTGCGCTGTATATGGCAGGGAATGTAGAGTATCACGTGCATCGAATTGTAGGCATACCACCAATATCACCGGAGATACGTTTAATTGATTACATCAGTCTAAATACGCAAAACTACAATTACAATGAATTGGGCAGGGACCTGAGTTGACATAGCGCAAAGTGGCTTGTTTGCGCTCTATTTGGCAGCAACTGTGCGATATACCGCGCATCGAATTGACGAGATATCACAAATAGCAATGTGGATCCGTTCAATGAAATATCGAATCCTGAATGTGCTGAACGGCAAAAACATTGCATTTTTCCTCGACCCGAGTTGAAATAATGTAAACAGGAGCAGATGCGCTGTATTTGGTTGGGAATTTGGAGTATCACGCGCACCGATTGTCGTGATATGACCAATAGCAGTGTAGATACATTCAATGAAGAATTGAATCCTGAATATGCAGTACTACAACTACATTGCAATTGTCGTCGACCCGAGTTGACATAATGTAAACAGGAGCAGGTCCGCTGTATTTGGCGGCAAATGAGGAGTATAACGCGCATAGATTTGTCGACATACTACTAATAGCAGCGGAGATACGTTTAAATAAATACTTGAGCCTAATATGATAAACTGCAATGACAATGTATTTGACAGGACACAGAGTTGACAATGCGCAAACCGGCTTATCTGCGTAGTATTTGCCAGGGAATGTGGAGTATCACGCGCATCGAATTGTCAGAATATCACCAATAGCAGTGTATATACATTCAATGAAGTATTGAATCCTGAATATGCAACACTACAGAAACATTGCATGTGTCCTCGACCCGAGTTGACATAATGTAAACAGGAGCAGGTGCGCCGAATTGGGCAGGAAATGTGGAGTATCACGCGCACCGATTGTCGTGATATAACCAATAGCAGTGTAGATACATTCAATGAAGGATTGAATCCTGAATATGCAGTACTACAACTACATTGCAATTGACCTTTACCCGAGTTGACATAGTGTAAACAGGAGCAGGTACGCTGTATTTGGCAGGGAATGTGGAGTATCACGCGCATCGAGTTGTCGGGATATAACCAATAACAGTGTATTTACGTTCAATGAAATATTGAATCCTGAATATGCTCTACTTGTAGCAACATTGCATTTGTTGTCGACCCGAGTTGACATAATGTAAACAGGAGCAGGTACGCTGTATTTGGCAGGAATTATGGAGTATCATGCGCATCGAATTGTCGGGATATCGCCATGGCAGTGTATATACGTTCAAAGAAATGTGAATCCTGTATATGCTGTACTGCAATAACATAGCATTTGCCCTCGATCCGTGTTGACATAATGTAACCAGGAGCAGGTGCGCTGTATTTGCCAGGGAATGTGGAGTATCACGCGCGTCGAGTTGTCGGGATATCACCAATAACAGTGTATTTACGTTCAATGAAGTATCGGTTCCTAAATATGCTGTACTGCAACAACATTGCAATTGTCCTCGACCCCAGTTGACATAATGTAAACAGGAGCAGGTGCGCTGCATTTGGCAGGGAATGTGGAGTATCACGCGCATCGAATTGTCGGGATATCACCAATAGCAGTGTATTTACGATTAATGAAATATTGAATCCTGAATATCCTGTACTGCAAAAACATTGGATTTGTCCTCGACCCGAGTTGACATAATGTAAACAGTAGCAGGTGCGCTGTTTGGTGGCAGCTGTGGAGCATAACGCGCATCGAATTGTAGGCATACCACCTATGGCACCGGAGATACGTTTAATTTGAATACATAAGCCTAAGTATGCAAAAGTACAATTACAATGAATTAGGCACGGACCTCAGTTTACATAGCGCAAAGTGGCTGATTTGCGCTCTATTTGGCAGCAACTGAGCGGCATACCGCGCATCGAATTGACGAGATATCACAAATAGCAGTGTAGGTCTGTTCAATGAAATATTGATTCCTGAATATGCTTTACTGCAACAACATTGCAACTGTCCTCGACTCCAGTTGACTTAATGTAACCAGGAGCAAGTGCGCTGTATTTGTCGGCAAATGAGGAGTATAACGCGCATAGATTTTTCGACATACCACGAATAGCAGCGGAGACACGTTTAAATAAATACTTGAGCCTAATATGATAAACTGCAATTACAATGTATTTGTCGGGACACAGAGTTGACAATGCCCACACTCTCTGATGTGCGTAGCATTTGGCAGCGAATGAGGAGTATAACGCGCTTCAAATTGCCGGGATATCACCAATAGCAGTGTAGATACATTCAACGAAGTATTGACTCCTGAATATGCAGTACTACAACAACATTGCATTTGTACTCGACTCGAGTTGACATAATGTAAACGGGAGCAGGTCCGCTGTATTTGGCGGCAAATGAGGAGTATAACACACATAGATTTTTCGACATACCACGAATAGCAGCGGAGATACGTTTAAATAAATATTTGAGCCTAATATGATAAACTGCAATTACAATGTATTTGACGGGACACAGAGTTGACAATGCGCATACCGGCTGCTGTGCGTAGTATTTAGCAGCGAATGAGGAGTATAACGCGCATCGAATTGTCGGGATATCACCAATAGCAGTGTATTTACGTTCAATGAAATATTGAATCCTGAATATGCTGTTCTGCAAAAAGATTGCATTTGTCCCCGATCCGAGTTGACATAATGTAAACAGGAGCAGGTGTGCTGTATTCGGCAGGAAATATGGAGTACAAGGCGCTTGGAATTGACGATATATCTCCAATAGCAGTGTAGGTACGTTCAATGAAGTATTGAAACCTGGATATGCAGTACTGCAACAACATTGCATTTGTCCTCGACCCGAGTTGACATAATGTAAACAAGAGCACGTGCGCTGTATTTGGCGGGAACTGTGGAGTATAACGCGCATCGAGTTGTAGGCATACCACCAATAGCATCGGAGATACTTTTAATTGAATACTTAAGCCTTAATATGCAAAACTGCAATTACAATGAGTTAGGCAGGGACTTGGGTTGACTCAGCGCACAATGGCTGATTTGCGCTCTATTTGGCAGGAAGTGTGCGGTATACCGCGCATCGAATAGACGAGATATCTCCAGTCGCAGTGTAGATCCGTTCAATGAAATATTGAATCCTGAATGTGCTGTACTGCAAAAACATTGCATTTGTCCTTCACCCGAGTTGACATAATGTAAACAGGAGCAGGTGCGCTGTATTTGGCAGGGAATGTGGAGTATAAAGCGCATCGAATTGTCAGGATATCACCAATAGCAGTGTATACACGTTCAATGAAATATTGAATCCTGAATATCCTGTACTGCAAAAACATTGGATTTGTCCTCGACCCGAGTTGACACAATGTAAACAAGAGCAGGTGCGCTGTATTTGGCAGGGAATGTGGTGTATCACGCGCATCGAATTGTCGTGATATGACCGATAGCAGTGTAGATACATTCATTGAAGTATTGAATCCTGAATATGCAGTACTACAACTAAATTGCAATTGTCCTCGACTCGGGTTGACATAATGTAATCAGGAGCAGGTCCGCTGTATTTGACGGCAAATGAGGAGTATAACGCGCATAGATTTGTCGACATACTACTAATTGCAGCGGAGATACGTTTAAATAAATACTTGAGCCTAATATGATAAACTGCAATTACATCGTATTTGACAGGACACAGAGTTGACAATGCGCAAACCGGCTGTTCTGCGTAGTATTTGCCAGGGAATGTGGAGTATCACGCGCATCGAATTGTCAGGATATCACCAATAGCAGTGTATATACGTTCAATGAAATATTGAATCCTGAATATCCTGTACTGCGAAAACATTGGATTTGTCCTCGACCCCAGTTGACATAATGTAAACAGGAGCAGGTCCGCTGTATTTGGCGGCAAATGAGGAGTATAACGCGCACAGATTTTTCGACATACAACTAATAGCAGCGGAGATACGTTTAAATAAATACTTGAGCCTAATATGATAATCTGCAATTACAATGTATTTGACAGGACACAGAGTTGACAATGCGCAAACCGGCTGATCTGCGTAGTATTTGGCAGCGAATGAGGAGTACAACGCGCATCGAATTGTCAGGATATCACTGATAGCAGTGTATATACGATCAATGAAATATTAAATCCTGAATATCCTGTACTGCAAAAATATTGGATTTGTCCTCGACCCGAGTTGACATAATGTAAACAGGAGCAGGTCCGCTGTATTTGGCGGCAAATGAGAAGTATAACGCGCATAGATTTGTCGACATACCACTAATAGCAGCGGAGATACGTTTAAATAAATACTTGAGCCTAATATGATAAACAGCAATTACAATGTAATTGACGGGACACAGAGTTGACAATGCCCACACTCTCTGATGTGCGTAGCATATGGCAGCGAATGAGGAGTAAAACGCGCATCAAATTGCCGGGATATCACCAATAGCAGTGTAGATACATTCAATGAAGTATTGAATCCTGAATATGCAGTACTACAACAACATTGCATTTGTACTCGACCCGAGTTGACATAATGTAAACAAGAGCACGTGCGCTGTATTTGGCAGAAAATGTCGGGTATAACGCGCATCGAGTTGTCGAGATACCACCAATAACAGCGAAAATAGGTTTAATTGAGTACTTAGGCCCAAATAGGCCAAACTGCAAATACAATGGATTCGACAGGATATAGAGTTGACATTGCGTAAACCGGTTAATGTGCTCTGTATTTGACAGCAAATGTGGGGTATAACGCGCATCAAATTCTGGACTTACCACCAATTGCAGCGGAGATACGTTTAATTGAATACTTAATACTAAATATGCTAAACTGCAATTCCAATGGATTTGACAGGGACACAAAGTTGATATTCCGCAAACCGGTTGATGTGCGTTGTATTTGGCAGCGAATGAGGAGTATAAGGCGCTTCGAACTGTCGAGATATCACCAATAGCAGTGTATATACGTTCAATGAAATATTGAATCCCGAATATGCTGTACTACAAAAACATTGCATATGTCCACGACCCGAGTTGACATAACGTAAACAGGAGCAGGTGCGCTGTATTAGGCGGCAACTGTGGAGCATAACGCGCATCGAATTGTAGGCATACCACCAATAGCACCGGAGATCCGTTTAATTGAATACTTAGGCCTAAGTATGCAAAACTACAATTACAATGAATTGGGCAGGGACCTGAGTTGACATAGCGCAAAGTGGCTGGTTTGCGCTCTATTTGGCAGCAACTGTGCGATATACCGCGCATCGAATTGACGAGATATCACAAATAGCAATGTGGATCCGTTCAATGAAATGTCGAATCCTGAACGTGCTGACCTGCAAAAACATTGCATTTTTCCTCGACCCGAGTTGAAATAATGTAAACAGGAGCAGATGCGCTGTATTTGGTTGGGAATGTGGAGTATCACGCGCACCGATTGTCGTGATATGACCAATAGCAGTGTAGATACATTCAATGAAGAATTGAATCCTGAATATGCAGTACTACAAAACCATTGTATTTGTCTTCGACCCCAGTTGACATAATGTGAACAGGAGCAGGTCCGCTGTATTTGGCGGCAAATGAGGAGTATAGCGCGCATAGATTTGTCGACATACCACGAATAGCAGCGGAGATACGCTTAAATAAATACTTGAGCCTAATATGATAAACTGCAATTACAACGTATTTGACAGGACACAGAGTTGACAATGCGCAAACCGGCTGATCTGCGTAGTATTTGCCAGGGAATGTGGAGTATCACGCGCATCGAATTGTCAGGATATCACCAATAGCAGTGTATATACGTTCAATGAAATATTGAATCCTGAATATGCAACACTACAGAAACGTTGCATGTGTCCTCGACCCGAGTTGACATAATGTAAACAGGAGCAGGTGCGCCGAATTGGGCAGGAAATGTGGAGTATCACGCGCACCGATTGTCGTGATATGACCAATAGCAGTGTAGATACATTCAATGAAGAATTGAATCCTGAATATGCAGTACTACAACTACATTGCAATTGTCCTCGACCCGAGTTGACATAATGTAAACAGGAGCAGGTGCGCTGTATTTGGCAGGGAATGTGGAGTATCACGCGCATCGAATTGTCGGGATATCGCCATGGCAGTGTATATACGTTCAAAGAAATATGAATCCTGTATATGCTGTACTGCAACAACATAGCATTTGCCCTCGATCCGTGTTGACATAATGTAAACAGGAGCAGGTGCGCTGTATTTGCCAGGGAATGTGGAGTATCACGCGCGTCGAGTTGTCGGGATATCACCAATAACAGTGTATTTACGTTCAATGAAATATCGGTTCGTAAACATGCTGTACTGCAACAACATTGCAATTATCCTCGACCCCAGTTGACATAATGTAAACAGGAGCAGGTGCGCTGCATTTGGCAGGGAATGTGGAGTATCACGCGCATCGAATTGTCGGGATATCACCAATAGCAGTGTATTTACGATCAATGAAATATTGAATCCTGAATATCCTGTACTGCAAAAACATTGGATTTGTCCTCGACCCGAGTTGACATAATGTAAACAGTAGCAGGTTCGCTGTTAGGCGGCAGCTGTGGAGCATAACGCGCATCGAATTGTAGGCATACCACCTATAGCACCGGAGATACGTTTAATTTGAATACATAAGCCTAAGTATGCAAAAATACAATTACAATGAATTAGGCACGGACCTCAGTTTACATAGCGCAAAGTGGCTGATTTGCGCTCTATTTGGCAGCAACTGTGCGGCATACCGCGCATCGAATTGACGAGATATCACAAATAGCAGTGTAGGTCTCTTCAATGAAATATTGATTCCTGAATATGCTTTACTGCAACAACATTGCAACTGTCCTCGACTCCAGTTGACTTAATGTAACCAGGAGCAGGTGCGCTGTATTTGGCGGCAAATGAGGAGTATAACGCGCATCGAATTGTCGGGATATCACCAATAGCAGTTTATTTACGTTCAATGAAATATTGAATCCTGAATATGCTGTTCTGCAAAAAGATTGCATTTGTCCCCGACCCGAGTTGACATAATGTAAACAGGAGCAGGTGTGCTGTATACGGCAGGAAATATGGAGTACAAGGCGCTTGGAATTGACGATATATCTCCAATAGCAGTGTAGGTACGTTCAATGAAGTATTGAAACCTGGATATGCAGTACTGCAACAACTTTGCATTTGTCCTCGACCCGAGTTGACATAATGTAAACAAGAGCACGTGCGCTGTATTTGGCGGGAACTGTGGAGTATAACGCGCATCGAGTTGTAGGCATACCACCAATAGCATCGGAGATACGTTTAATTGAATACTTAAGCCTAAATATGCAAAACTACAATTACAATGAGTTAGGCAGGGACTTGGGTTGACTCAGCGCACAATGGCTGATTTGCGCTATATTTGGCAGGAAGTGTGCGGTATACCGCGCATCGAATAAACGAGATATCTCCAGTCGCAGTGTAGATCCGTTCAATGAAATATTGAATCCTGAATGTGCTGTACTGCAAAAACATTGCATTTGTCCTTCACCCGAGTTGACATAATGTAAACAGGAGCAGGTGCGCTGTATTTGGCAGGGAATGTGGAGTATAACGCGCATCGAATTGTCAGGATATCACCAATAGCAGTGTATATACGTTCAATGAAATATTGAATCCTGAATATCCTGTACTGCAAAAACATTGGATTTGTCCTCGACCCGAGTTGACATAATGTAAACAGGAGCAGGTGTGCCGTATTTGGCAGGAAACGTGTAGTACCACGCTCATCGAATGGCCGGGATATAACCAAAAACAGTGTATATACGTTCAATGAAGTATTGAATCCGGTATATGCTGTACTGCAAAAACTATGCATTTGTCCACGACCACGGTTGACACAATGTAAACAAGAGCAGGTGCGCTGTATTTGGCAGGGAATGTGGTGTATCACGCGCATCGAATTGTCGTGATAAGACCAATTGCAGTGTAGATACATTCAATGAAGTATTAAATCCTGAATATGCAACACTACAGCAACATTCCATTTGTCCTCGACCCGAGTTGACATAATGTAAACAGGAGCGGGTGCGCCGTATTGGTCAGGAAATATGGAGTATCACGCGCATCGAATTGTCGTGATATGACCGATAGCAGTGTAGATACATTCATTGAAGTATTGAATCCTGAATATGCAGTACTACAAAATCGCTGCATTTGTCCTCGACCCAAGTTGATATAATGTAAACAGGGGCAGGTGCGCTGTATTTGGCGGCAACTGTGCGGTATACCGCGCATCGAATTGACGAGATATCACAAATAGCAGTGTAGATCCGTTCAATGAAATATCGAATCCTGAATGTGCTGTACTGCAAAAACATTGCATTTTTCCTTGACCCTAGTTGAAATAATGTAAACAGTAGCACGTGCGCTGTATTTGGTTGGGAATGTGGAGTATCACGCGCACCGATTGTCGTGATATGACCAAAAGCAGTGTAGATACATTCAATGAAGAATTGAATCCTGAATATGCAGTACTACAACTACATTGCAATTCTCCTCCACCCGGGTTGACATAATGTAATCAGGAGCAGGTCCGCTGTATTTGGCGGCAAATGAGGAGTATAACGCGCATAGATTTGTCGACATACTACTAATAGCAGCGGAGATACGTTTAAATAAATACTTGAGCCTAATATGATAAACTGCAATTACAACGTATTTGACAGGACACAGTGTTGACAATGCGCAAACCGGCTGTTCCGCGTAGTATTTGCCAGGGAATGTGGAGTATCACGCGCATCGAATTGTCAGGATATCACCAATAGCAGTGTATATACGTTCAATGAAATATTGAATCCTGAATATCCTGTACTGCAAAAACATTGGATTTGTCCTCGACCCCAGTTGACATAATGTAAACAGGAGCAGGTCCGCTGTATTTGGCGGCAAATGAGGAGTATAACGCGCATAGAATTGTAGGCATACCACGTATAGCACCGGAGATACGTTTAATTTGAATACATAAGCCTAAATATGCAAAAATACAATTACAATGAATTTGGCACGGACCTGAGTTTGCATAGCGCAAAGTGGCTGATTTGCGCTCTATTTGGCAGCAACTGTGCGGCATACCGCGCATCGAATTGACGAGATATCACAAATAGCTGTGTAGGTCTGTTCAATGAAATATTGATTCCTAAATATGCTGTACTGCAAAAACATTGCAATTGTCCTCGACCCCAGTTGACATCATGTAAACAGGAGCAGGTCCGCTGTATTTGGCGGCAAATGAGGAGTATAACGCGCATAGATTTGTCGACATACCACTAATAGCAGCGGAGATACGTTTAAATAAATACTTGAGCCTAATATGATAAACTGCAATTACAATGTATTTGACGGGACACAGAGTTGACAATGCCCACACTCTCTGATGTGCGTAGCATATGGCAGCGAATGAGGAGTAAAACGCGCATCGAATTGCCGGGATATCACCAATAGCAGTGTAGATACATTCAATGAAGTATTGAATCCTGAATATGCAGTACTACAAAAACATTGCATTTGTACTCGACCCGAGTTGACATAATGTAAACAATAGCACGTGCGCTGTATTTGGCAGAAAATGTCGGGTATAACGCGCATCGAGTTGTCGAGATACCACCAATAACAGCGAAAATAGGTTTAATTGAGTACTTAGGCCCAAATAGGCCAAACTGCAAATACAATGGATTCGACAGGATATAGAGTTGACATTGCGTAAACCGGTTAATGTGCTCTGTATTTGGCAGCAAATGTGGGGTATAACGCGCATCAAATTCTGGACTTACCACCAATAGCAGCGGAGATACGTTTAATTGAATACTTAATCCTAAATATGCTAATCTGCAATTCCAATGGATTTGACAGGGACACAGAGTTGATATTGTGCAAACCGGTTGATGTGCGTTGTATTTGGCAGCGAATGAGGAGTATAAGGCGCTTCGAATTGTCGAGATATCACCAATAGCAGTGTATATACGTTCAATGAAATATTGAATTCCGAATATGCTGTACTACAAAAACATTGCATATGTCCTCGACCCGAGTTGACATAATGTAAACAGGAGCAGGTGCGCTGTATTAGGCGGCAACTGTGAAGCATAGCGCGCATCGAATTGTAGGCATACCACCTATAGCTCCGCAGATACGTTTAATTGAATACATAAGACTAAATATGCAAAAATACAATTACAATGAATTAGGCAGGGACCTGAGTTGACACAGCGCAAAGTGGCTGGTTTGCGCTCTATTTGGCAGCAACTGTGCGATATACCGCGCATCGAATTGACGAGATATCACAAATAGCAATGTGGATCCGTTCAATGAAATGTCGAATCCTGAACGTACTGAACTGCAAAAACATTGCATTTTTCCTCGACCCGAGTTGAAATAATGTAAACAGGAGCAGATGCGCTGTATTTGGTTGGGAATGTGGAGTATCACGCGCACCGATTGTCGTGATATGACCAATAGCAGTGTAGATACATTCAATGAAGTATTGAATCCTGAATATGCAGTACTACAACTACATTGCAATTGTCCTCGACCCGGCTTGACATAATGTAATCAGGAGCAGGTCCGCTGTATTTGGCGGCAAATGAGGAGCATAACGCGCATAGATTTGTCGACAGGCTACTAATAGCAGCGGAGATACGTTTAAATAAATACTTGAGCCTAATATGATAAACTGCAATTACAACGTATTTGACAGGACACAGAGTTGACAATGCGCAAACCGGCTGATCTGCGTAGTATTTGCCAGGGAATGTGGAGTATCACGCGCATCGAATTGTCAGGATATCACCAATAGCAGTGTATATACGTTCAATGAAATATTGAATCCTGAATATGCAACACTACAGAAACATTGCATGTGTCCTCGACCCCAGTTGACATAATGTAAACAGGAGCAGGTGCGCCGAATTGGGCAGGAGATGTGGAGTATCACGCGCACCGATTGTCGTGATATGACCAATAGCAGTGTAGATACATTCAATGAAGAATTGAATACTGAATATGCAGTACTACAACTACATTGCAATTGTCCTCGACCCGAGTTGACATAATGTAAACAGGAGCAGGTGCGCTGTATTTGGCAGGGAATGTGGAGTATCACGCGCGTCGAGTTGTCGGGATATAACCAATAACAGTGTATTTACGTTCAATGAAATATTGAATCCTGAATATGCTCTACTTGTAGCAACATTGCATTTGTTGTCGACCCGAGTTGACATAATGTAAACAGGAGCAGGTACGCTGTATTTGGCAGGAAATATGGAGTATCATGCGCATCGAATTGTCGGGATATCGCCATGGCAGTGTATATACGTTCAAAGAAATATGAATCCTGTATATGCTGTACTGCAACAACATAGCATTTGCCCTCGATCCGTGTTGACATAATGTAAACAGGAGCAGGTGCGCTGCATTTGGCAGGGAATGTGGAGTATCACGCGCATCGAATTGTCGGGATATCACCAATAGCAGTGTATTTACGATCAATGAAATATTGAATCCTGAATATCCTGTACTGCAAAAACATTGGATTTGTCCTCGACCCGAGTTGACATAATGTAAACAGTAGCAGGTGCGCTGTTTGGCGGCAGCTGTGGAGCATAACGCGCATCGAATTGTAGGCATACCACCTATAGCACCGGAGATACGTTTAATTTGAATACATAAGCCTAAGTATGCAAAAATACAATTACAATGAATTAGGCACGGGCCTCAGTTTACATAGCGCAAAGTGGCTGATTTGCGCTCTATTTGGCAGCAACTGTGCGGCATACCGCGCATCGAATTGACGAGATATCACAAATAGCAGTGTAGGTCTCTTCAATGAAATATTGATTCCTGAATATGCTTTACTGCAACAACATTGCAACTGTCCTCGACTCCAGTTGACTTAATGTAACCAGGAGCAGGTGCGCTGTATTTGGCGGCAAATGAGGAGTATAACGCGCATCGAATTGTCGGGATATCACCAATAGCAGTGTATTTACGTTCAATGAAATATTGAATCCTGAATATGCTGTTCTGCAAAAAGATTGCATTTGTCCCCGACCCGAGTTGACATAATGTAAACAGGAGCAGGTGTGCTGTATTCGGCAGGAAATATGGAGTACAAGGCGCTTGGAATTGACGATATATCTCCAATAGCAGTGTAGGTACGTTCAATGAAGTATTGAAACCTGGATATGCAGTACTGCAACAACTTTGCATTTGTCCTCTACCCGAGTTGACATAATGTAAACAAGAGCACGTGCGCTGTATTTGGCGGGAACTGTTTAGTATAACGCGCATCGAGTTGTAGGCATACCACCATTAGCATCGGAGATACGTTTAATTGAATACTTAAGCCTAAATATGCAAAACTACAATTACAATGAGTTAGGCAGGGACTTGGGTTGACTCAGCGCACAATGGCTGATTTGCGCTATATTTGGCAGCAACTGTGCGATATACCGCGCATCGAATTGACGAGATATCACAAATAGCAATGTGGATCCGTTCAATGAAATGTCGAATCCTGAACGTACTGAACTGCAAAAACATTGCATTTTTCCTCGACCCGAGTTGAAATAATGTAAACAGGAGCAGATGCGCTGTATTTGGTTGGGAATGTGGAGTATCACGCGCACCGATTGTCGTGATATGACCAATAGCAGTGTAGATACATTCAATGAAGTATTGAATCCTGAATATGCAGTACTACAACTACATTGCAATTGTCCTCGACCCGGCTTGACATAATGTAATCAGGAGCAGGTCCGCTGTATTTGGCGGCAAATGAGGAGCATAACGCGCATAGATTTGTCGACAGACTACTAATAGCAGCGGAGATACGTTTAAATAAATACTTGAGCCTAATATGATAAACTGCAATTACAACGTATTTGACAGGACACAGAGTTGACAATGCGCAAACCGGCTGATCTGCGTAGTATTTGCCAGGGAATGTGGAGTATCACGCGCATCGAATTGTCAGGATATCACCAATAGCAGTGTATATACGTTCAATGAAATATTGAATCCTGAATATGCAACACTACAGAAACATTGCATGTGTCCTCGACCCCAGTTGACATAATGTAAACAGGAGCAGGTGCGCCGAATTGGGCAGGAGATGTGGAGTATCACGCGCACCGATTGTCGTGATATGACCAATAGCAGTGTAGATACATTCAATGAAGAATTGAATCCTGAATATGCAGTACTACAACTACATTGCAATTGTCCTCGACCCGAGTTGACATAATGTAAACAGGAGCAGGTGCGCTGTATTTGGCAGGGAATGTGGAGTATCACGCGCATCGAGTTGTCGGGATATAACCAATAACAGTGTATTTACGTTCAATGAAATATTGAATCCTGAATATGCTCTACTTGTAGCAACATTGCATTTGTTGTCGACCCGAGTTGACATAATGTAAACAGGAGCAGGTACGCTGTATTTGGCAGGAAATATGGAGTATCATGCGCATCGAATTGTCGGGATATCGCCATGGCAGTGTATATACGTTCAAAGAAATATGAATCCTGTATATGCTGTACTGCAACAACATAGCATTTGCCCTCGATCCGTGTTGACATAATGTAAACAGGAGCAGGTGCGCTGTATTTGCCAGGGAATGTGGAGTATCACGCGCGTCGAGTTGTCGGGATATCACCAATAACAGTGTATTTACGTTCAATGAAATATCGGTTCGTAAATATGCTGTACTGCAACAACATTGCTATTATCCTCGACCCCAGTTGACATAATGTAAACAGGAGCAGGTGCGCTGCATTTGGCAGGGAATGTGGAGTATCACGCGCATCGAATTGTCGGGATATCACCAATAGCAGTGTATTTACGATCAATGAAATATTGAATCCTGAATATCCTGTACTGCAAAAACATTGGATTTGTCCTCGACCCGAGTTGACATAATGTAAACAGTAGCAGGTGCGCTGTTTGGCGGCAGCTGTGGAGCATAACGCGCATCGAATTGTAGGCATACCACCTATAGCACCGGAGATACGTTTAATTTGAATACATAAGCCTAAGTATGCAAAAATACAATTACAATGAATTAGGCACGGACCTCAGTTTACATAGCGCAAAGTGGCTGATTTGCGCTCTATTTGGCAGCAACTGTGCGGCATACCGCGCATCGAATTGACGAGATATCACAAATAGCAGTGTAGGTCTCTTCAATGAAATATTGATTCCTGAATATGCTTTACTGCAACAACATTGCAACTGTCCTCGACTCCAGTTGACTTAATGTAATGAGGAGCAGGTGCGCTGTATTTGGCGGCAAATGAGGAGTATAACGCGCATCGAATTGTCGGGATATCACCAATAGCAGTGTATTTACGTTCAATGAAATATTGAATCCTGAATATGCTGTTCTGCAAAAAGATTGCATTTGTCCCCGACCCGAGTTGACATAATGTAAACAGGAGCAGGTGTGCTGTATTCGGCAGGAAATATGGAGTACAAGGCGCTTGGAATTGACGATATATCTCCAATAGCAGTGTAGGTACGTTCAATGAAGTATTGAAACCTGGATATGCAGTACTGCAACAACTTTGCATTTGTCCTCTACCCGAGTTGACATAATGTAAACAAGAGCACGTGCGCTGTATTTGGCGGGAACTGTTTAGTATAACGCGCATCGAGTTGTAGGCATACCACCATTAGCATCGGAGATACGTTTAATTGAATACTTAAGCCTAAATATGCAAAACTACAATTACAATGAGTTAGGCAGGGACTTGGGTTGACTCAGCGCACAATGGCTGATTTGCGCTATATTTGGCAGGAAGTGTGCGGTATACCGCGCATCGAATAAACGAGATATCTCCAGTCGCAGTGTAGATCCGTTCAATGAAATATTGAATCCTGAATGTGCTGTACTGCAAAAACATTGCATTTGTCCTTCACCCGAGTTGACATAATGTAAACAGGAGCAGGTGCGCTGTATTTGCCAGGGAATGTGGAGTATCACGCGCATCGAATTGTCAGGATATCACCAATAGCAGTGTATATACGTTCAATGAAATATTGAATCCTGAATATGCAACACTACGGAAACATTGCATGTGTCCTCGACCCCAGTTGACATAATGTAAACAGGAGCAGGTGCGCCGAATTGGGCAGGAAATGTGGAGTATCACGCGCACCGATTGTCGTGATATGACCAATAGCAGTGTAGATACATTCAATGAAGAATTGAATCCTGAATATGCAGCACTACAACTACATTGCAATTGTCCTCGACCCGAGTTGACATAATGTAAACAGGAGCAGGGCCGCTGTATTTGGCGGCAAATGAGGAGTATAACGCGCATAGATTTGTCGACATACTACTAATAGCAGTGGAGATACGTTTAAATAAATACTTGAGCCTAATATGATAAACTGCAATGGCAATGTATTTGACAGGACACAGAGTTGACAATGCGCAAACCGGCTGATCTGCGTAGTATTTGCCAGAGAATGTGGAGTATCACGCGCATCGAATTGTCAGGATATCACCAATAGCAGTGTATATACATTCAATGAAGTATTGAATCCTGAATATGCAACACTACAGAAACGTTGCATGTGTCCTCGACCCGAGTTGACATAATGTAAACAGGAGCAGGTGCGCCGAATTGGGCAGGAAATGTGGAGTATCACGCGCATCGAGTTGTCGAGATACCACCAATAACAGCGAAAATAGGTTTAATTGAGTACTTAGGCCCAAATAGGCCAAACTGCAAATACAATGGATTCGACAGGATATAGAGTTGACATTGCGTAAACCGGTTAATGTGCTCTGTATTTGGCAGCAAATGTGGGGTATAACGCGCATCAAATTCTGGACTTACCACCAATAGCAGCGGAGATACGTTTAATTGAATACTTAATCCTAAATATGCCAAACTGCAATTCCAATGGATTTGACAGGGACACAGAGTTGATATTGTGCAAATCGGTTGATGTGCGTTGTATTTGGCAGCGAATGAGGAGTATAAGGCGCTTCGAATTGTCGAGATATCACCAATAGCAGTGTATATACGTTCAATGAAATATTGAATCCCGAATATGCTGTACTACAAAAACATTGCATATGTCCTCGACCCGAGTTGACATAATGTAAACAGGAGCAGGTGCGCTGTATTAGGCGGCAACTGTGAAGCATAACGCGCATCGAATTGTAGGCATACCACCTATAGCTCCGCAGATACCTTTAATTGAATACATAAGACTAAATATGCAAAAATACAATTACAATGAATTAGGCAGGGACCTGAGTTGACACAGCGCAAAGTGGCTGATATGCGCTCTATTTGGCAGCACTTGTGCGGTAAACCGCGCATCGAATTGACGAGATATCACAAACAGCAGTGTAGATCCGTTCAATGAAATATTGAATCCTGAACATGGTGTACTGCCACAACAATGCAATTGTCCTCGACCCCAGTTGACATAATGTAAACGGGAGCACGTGCGCTGTATTTGGCGGCAAATGAGGAGTATAACGCGCATAGATTTGTCGACACACCACGAATAGCAACGGAGATACGTTTAAATAAATACTTGAGCCTAATATGATAAACTGCAATTACAATGTATTTGACAGGACACAGAGTTGACAATGCGCCAACCGGCTGATGTGCGTAGTATTCTGCAGCGAATGAGGAGTATAACTCTCATCGAATTGTCGGGCTATCACCAATAGCAGTGTATGTACGTTCAATGAAATATTGAATCCTGAATATGGTGTACTGCAACAACATTGCAATTGTCTTCGACCCCAGTTGACATAATGTAAACAGGGGCATGTGCGCTGTATTTGGCGGCAACTGTGGAGCATAACGCGCATCGAATTGTAGGCATACCACCAATAGCACCGGAGATCCGTTTAATTGAATACTTAGGCCTAAGTATGCAAAACTGCAATTACAATGAATTGGGCAGGGACCTGAGTTGACATAGCGCAAAGTGGCTGGTTTGCGCTCTATTTGGCAGCAACTGTGCGATATACCGCGCATCGAATTGACGAGATATCACAAATAGCAATGTGGATCCGTTCAATGAAATATCGAATCCTGAATGTGCTGAACTGCAAAAACATTGCATTTTTCCTCGACCCGAGTTGAAATAATGTAAACAGGAGCAGATGCGCTGTATTTGGCAGGAAATGTGGAGTATCATGCGCATCGAATTGTCGCGATATCACCATGGTAGTGTATATACGTTCAATGAAATACTGAATCCTGTATATGATGTACTGCAACAACATTGCATTTGTCCTCGATCCGAGTTGACATAGTGTAAACAGGAGCAGGTACGCTGTATTTGGCGGCAAATGAGGAGTATAACGCGCATAGATTTGTCGACGTACCACGAATAGCAGCGGAGATACTTTTAAATAAATACTTGAGCCTAATATGATAAACTGCAATTACAATGTATTTGACAGGACACAGAGTTGACAATGCGCCAATTCTCTGATGTGAGTTGTCTTTGGCAGCGGATGAGGAGTATAACCCGCTTCGAATTGTCGGCATATCACGAACAGCAGTGTATATACGTTCAATGAAATATTGGATTCTGTATATGCTGTACTGCAACAACATTGCATTTGTCCTCGATCCGAGTTGACATAATGTAAACAGGAGCAGGTGCGCACTATTTGGCAGGAAATGTGGAGTACAAGACGCATGGAATTGACGAAATATCTCCAGTCGCAGTGTAGATACGTTCAATGAAGTATTGAGTTCTGAGTATGCAGTACTACAAGAACATTGCATTTGTCTTCGACCCCAGTTGACATAATGTAAACAGGAGCCGGTGCGCTGTATTTGGCAGGGAATGTGGAGTATAACGCGCATCGAATTGTAGGCATACCATCAATAGTACCGGAGATCCGTTTAATTGAATACTATGGCCTAAATATGCAAAACTACAATTACAATGAATTTGGCAAGGACCTGATTTGACACAGCGCACAATGGCTAATTTGCGCTCTATTTGGCAGGAAGTGTGCGGTATACCGCGCATCGAATAGACGAGATATCTCCAGTCGCAGTGTAGATCCGTTCAATGAAATATTGAATCCTGAATGTGCTGTACTGCAAAAACATTGCATTTGTCCTTCACCCGAGTTGACATAATGTAAACAGGAGCAGGTGCGCTGTATTTGGCAGGGAATGTGGAGTATACCGCGCATCGAATTGACGAGATATCACCAATAGCAGTGTATATCCGTTCAATGAAATATTGAATCCTGAATGTGCTGTACTGCTGAACATGGCATTTGTCCGGGAATCGAGTTGACATAATGTAAACAGGAGCAGGTGCGCTGTATTTGGCGGCAAATGAGGAGTATAACGCGCATAGATTTGTCAACATACCACGAATGGCAGCGGAGATACGTTTAAATAAATACTTAAGCCTAATATGATAAACTGCAATTACAATGTATGTGACAGGACACAGAGTTGACAATGCGCAAACACTCTGATGTGCGTAGTATTTGGCAGCGAATGAGGAGTATAACGCGCTTCACATTGACGGGATATCACGAATAGCAGTGTATATACGTTCATTGAAATATTGAATCCTGAATGTGCTGTACTGCAAAAACATTGCATTTGTCCTTGACCCGATTTGACATAATGTAAACAGGAGCAGGTGCGCTGTATTTGGCAGGAAATGTGGACTACAAGGCGCATGGAGTAGACGAAATATCTCCAGTAGCAGTGTAGATACGTTCAATGAAGTATTGTATCCTGGATATGCAGTACTGCAAAAACATTGCATTTGTCCTTGTCCCGAGTTGACATAATGTAAACAGGAGCAGGTGCACTGTATTTGGCAGGGAATGCGGAGTATCACGCGCATCGGATTGTAGGCGTACCACCAATTGCACCGGAGATACGTTTAATTGAAAACTAAAGCCTGAATTTGCAAAACTACAATTACAATGAATTAGGCAGGGATCTGAGTTGACACAGCGCACAGTGGCTGATTTGCGCTCTATTTGGCAGCAGCTGTGCCGTATACCGCGCATCGAATTGACGAGATATCACAAATAGCAGTGTAGATCCGTTCTATGAAATATTGAATCCTGAATATGCACTACTACAACAACGTAGCATTTGTCCTCGAGCCGAGTTGACACAATGTAAACAGGAGCAGGTGCGCTGTATTTGGCAGGGAATGTGGAATAACACGCGCATCGAATTGTCGTGATATCACCAATAGCAGTGTAGATACATTCAATGTAGAATTGAATCCTGAATATGCAGTACTACAACAACGTAGCATTTGTCCTCGACCCGAGTTGACATAATGTAAACAGGAGCAGGTGCGCTGTATTTGGCAGGGAATGCGGAGTATCACGAGCATCGGATTGTCGTGATATCACCAACGGCAGTGTAGATACATTCAATGAAGTATTGAATCCTGAATAAGCATTACTACAACAACGTTGCATTTGTCTTCGACCCCAGTTGACATAATGTAAACAGGAGCAGGTGCGCTGTTTGGCGGCAACTGTGGAGCATAACGCACATCGAATTTTAGGCATCCCACCTATAGCACCACAGATACGTTTAATTCAATACATAAGCCTAAATATGCAAAACTACAATTACAGTGAATTAGGCAGGGACCTGAGTTGTCATAGCGCACAGTGGCTGACTTGCGCTCTATTTGGCAGCAAGTGTGCGGTATACCGCGCATCGAATTGACGAGATATCACCAATAGCAGTGTAGATCCGTTCAATGAAATATTGAATCCTGAATGTGCTGTACTGCTGAACGTGGCATTTGTCCGGGAATCGAGTTGACATAATGTAAACAGGAGCAGGTGCGCTGTATTTGGCAGGGAGCGTGGGGTATCACGCGCATCGAATTGTCGTGATATCACCAATAGCAGTGTAGATACATTCAATGAAGAATTGAATCCTGAATATGCAGTAGTACAACAACGTAGCATTTGTCCTCGACCCGAATTGACATAATGTAAACAGGAGCAGGTGCGCTGTATTTGGCAGGAAATGTGGAGTACCACGCGTATCGAATTGTAGTGATATCACCAGTAGCAGTGTAGATACATGCAATGAAGTATTGAATCCTGAGTATGCAGTACTACAAGAACATTACATTTGTCTTCGACCCCAGTTGACATAATGTAAACAGGAGCAGGTGCGCTGTTTGGCGGCAACTGTGGAGCATAACGCACATCGAATTTTAGGCATCCCACCTATAGCACCACAGATACGTTTAATTGAATACATAAGCCTAAATATGCAAAACTACAATTACAATGAATTAGCCAGGGACCTGAGGTGTCATAGCGCACAGTGGCTGACTTGCGCTCTATTTGGCAGCAAGTGTGCGGTATACCGCGCATCGAATTGACGAGATATCACCAATAGCAGTGTAGATCCGTTCAATGAAATATTGAATCCTGAATGTGCTGTACTGCAAAAACATTGCATTTGTCCTGGGATCGAGTTGACATCATGTAAACAGGAGCAGGTGCGCTGTATTTGGCAGGGAATGTGGAGTATCACACGCATCGAATTGTCGTAATATCACCAATAACAGTGTAGATACATTCAATGAAGAAATGAATCCTGAATATGCAGTAGTACAACAACGTAGCATTTGTCCTCGACCCGAGTTGACATAATGTAAACAGGAGCAGGTGCGCTGTATTTGGCAGTGTATGCGGAGTATCACGCGCATCGGATTGTCGTGATATCACCAATAACAGTGTAGATACATTCAATGAAGTATTGAATCCTGAATAAGCAGTACTACAACAACGTTGCATTTGTCCTCGACCCGAGTTGACATAATGTAAACAGGCGCAGGTGCGCTATTTGGCGGCAACTGTGGAGCATAACGCGCATCGAATTGTAGGCATACCACCTCTAGCACCGGAGGTACGTTTAATTGAATACATCAGCCAAAATATGAAAAATTAAATTACAATGAATTAGGCAGTGACCTGAGTTGACACAGCGCACAGTGGCTGATTTGCGCTCTATTTGGCAGCAGCTGTGCGGTATACCGCGCATCGAATTGACGAGATACCACAAATAGCAGTGTAGATCCGTTCTATGAAATATTGAATCCTGAATATGCAGTACTACAACAACGTAGCATTTGTCCTCGACCCGAGTTGACATAATGTAAACAGGAGCAGGTGCGCTGTATTTGGCAGGGAATGTGGAGTATCACGCGCATCGAATTGTCGTGATGTCACCCATAGCAGTGTAGATACATTCAATGAAGAATTGAATCCTGAATATGCAGTACTACAACAACGTAGCATTTGTCCTCGACCCGAGTTGACATAATGTAAACAGGAGCAGGTGCGCTGTATATGGCAGGAAATGTGGAGTATCACGCGCATCGAATTGTCGTGATATCACCAATAGCAGTGTAGATACATTCAATGAAGACTTGAATCCTGAATATGCAGTAGTACAACAACGTAGCATTTGTCCTCGACCCGAGTTGTCATAATGTAAACAGGAGCAGGTGCGCCGTATTTGGCAGGAAATGTGGAGTATCACGCGCATCGAATTGACGAGATATCACCATTAGCAGTGTAGATCCGTTCAATGAAATAGTGAATCCTGAATATGCAGTACTACAACAACATGGCATTTGTCTTCGACCCCAGTTGACATAATGTGAACAGGAGCAGGACCCCTGTATTTGGCGGCAAATGAGGAGTATAACGCGCATAGATTTGTCGACATACCACGAATAGCAGCGGACATACGTTTAAATACATATTTGAGCCTAATATAATGAACTGCAATTACAATGTATTTGACAGGACACAGAGTTGACAATGCGCCAACCGGCTGATGTACGTAGTATTCTGCAGCGAATGAGGAGTATAACGCGCATCGAATTGTCGGGATATCACCAATAGCAGGATATGTACGTTCAATGAAATATTGAATCCTGAATATGGTGTACTGCAACAACATTGCAATTGTCCGCGGACCCCAGTTGACATAATGTAGACAGGAGCAGGTGCGCAGTATTTGGCAGAAAATGTGGAGTACAAGGCGCTTGGAATAGACGAAATATCTCCAGTAGCAGTGTAGATACTTTCAATGAAGTATTGTATCCTGGATATGCAGTACTGCAAAAACATTGCATTTGTCCTCGACCCGAGTTGACATAATGTAAACAGGAGCAGGTGTGCCGTATTTGGCAGGAAACGTGGAGTATCAAGCGCATCGTATTGTCGGGATATCACCAATAGCTGTGTAGATCCGTTCAATGAAATATTGAATCCTGAATGTGCTGTACTGCAAAAACATTGCATTTGTCCTTGACCCGAGTTGACATAATGTAAACAGGAGCAGGTGCGCTGTATTTGCCAGGGAATGCGGAGTATCAAGTGCATCGAATTGTAGGCATACCACCAATAGCACCGGAGATACGTTTAATTGATTACATCAGTCTAAATATGTAAAAATACAATTACAATGAATTAGGCAGTGACCTGAATTGACATAGCGCAAGGTCGCTGCTTTGCGCTCTATTTGGCAGCAACTGTGCGGTATACCGCGCATCGAATTGACGAGAATATAACTAATAGCAGTATAGATTCGTTCAATGAAATATTGAATCCTGAATAAGCGGTACTACAACAACGTTGCATTTGTCCTCGACCCGAGTTGACATAATGTAAACAGGCGCAGGTGCGCTATTTGGCGGCAACTGTGGAGCATAACGCGCATCGAATTGTAGGCATACCACCTCTAGCACCGGAGGTACGTTTAATTGAATACATCAGCCAAAATATGAAAAATTAAATTACAATGAATTAGACAGTGACCTGAGTTGACACAGCGCACAGTGGCTGATTTGCGCTCTATTTGGCAGCAGCTGTGCGGTATACCGCGCATCGAATTGACGAGATACCACAAATAGCAGTGTAGATCCGTTCTATGAAATATTGAATCCTGAATATGCAGTACTACAACAACGTAGCATTTGTCCTCGACCCGAGTTGACATAATGTAAACAGGAGCAGGTGCGCTGTATTTGGCAGGGAATGTGGAGTATCACGCGCATCGAATTGTCGTGATGTCACCCATAGCAGTGTAGATACATTCAATGAAGAATTGAATCCTGAATATGCAGTACTACAACAACGTAGCATTTGTCCTCGACCCGAGTTGACATAATGTAAACAGGAGCAGGTGCGCTGTATATGGCAGGAAATGTGGAGTATCACGCGCATCGAATTGTCGTGATATCACCAATAGCAGTGTAGATACATTCAATGAAGACTTGAATCCTGAATATGCAGTAGTACAACAACGTAGCATTTGTCCTCGACCCGAGTTGTCATAATGTAAACAGGAGCAGGTGCGCCGTATTTGGCAGGAATTGTGGAGTATCACGCGCATCGAATTGACGAGATATCACCATTAGCAGTGTAGATCCGTTCAATGAAATAGTGAATCCTGAATATGCAGTACTACAACAACATGGCATTTGTCTTCGACCCCAGTTGACATAATGTGAACAGGAGCAGGACCCCTGTATTTGGCGGCAAATGAGGAGTATAACGCGCATAGATTTGTCGACATACCACGAATAGCAGCGGAGATACGTTTAAATACATATTTGAGCCTAATATAATGAACTGCAATTACAATGTATTTGACAGGACACAGAGTTGACAATGCGCCAACCGGCTGATGTACGTAGTATTCTGCAGCGAATGAGGAGTATAACGCGCATCGAATTGTCGGGATATCACCAATAGCAGGATATGTACGTTCAATGAAATATTGAATCCTGAATATGGTGTACTGCAACAACATTGCAATTGTCCGCGGACCCCAGTTGACATAATGTAGACAGGAGCAGGTGCGCAGTATTTGGCAGAAAATGTGGAGTACAAGGCGCTTGGAATAGACGAAATATCTCCAGTAGCAGTGTAGATACTTTCAATGAAGTATTGTATCCTGGATATGCAGTACTGCAAAAACATTGCATTTGTCCTCGACCCGAGTTGACATAATGTAAACAGGAGCAGGTGTGCCGTATTTGGCAGGAAACGTGGAGTATCAAGCGCATCGTATTGTCGGGATATCACCAATAGCTGTGTAGATCCGTTCAATGAAGAAATGAATCCTGAATATGCAGTACTACAACAACGTAGCATTTGTCCTCGACCTGCGTTGACATAATGTAAACAGGAGCAGGTGCGCTGTATTTGGCAGGAACTGTGGAGTACAAGGCGCATGGAGTAGACGAAATATCTCCAGTAGCAGTGTAGATACGTTCAATGAAGTATTGTATCCTGGATATGCAGTACTGCAAAAACATTGCATTTGTCCTCGACCCGAGTTGACATAATGTAAACTGGAGCAGGTGTGCCGTATTTGGCAGGAAATGTGGAGTATCAAGCGCATCGTATTGTCGGGATATCACCAATAGCTGTGTAGATCCGTTCAATGAAATATTGAACCCTGAATATGCTGTACTGCAAAAAACATTGCATTTGTCCTTGTCCCGAGTTGATATAATATAAACAGGAGCAGGTGCGCTATTTGGCGGCAACTGTGGAGCATAACGCGCATCGAATTGTAGGCATACCACCTCTAGCACCGGAGGTACGTTTAATTGAATACATCAGCCAAAATATGCAAAAATACAAATACAATGAATTAGGCAGTGACCTGAGTTGACACAGCGCACAGTGGCTGATTTGCGCTCTATTTGGCAGCAGCTGTGCGGTATACCGCGCATCGAATTGACGAGATACCACAAATAGCAGTGTAGATCCGTTCAATGCAATATTGAATCCTGAATGTGCTGTACTGCAGCAACATTGCAATCGTCTTCAACCCCAGTTGACATAATGTAAACAGCAGCAGGTGCGCTGTATTTAGCGGCAAATGAGGAGTATAACGCGCGTAGATTTGTCGACATACCAGGAATAGCAGCGGAGATACGTTTAAATAAATACATGTGCATAATATGATAAAATGCACATACAATGTATTTGACAGGACACAGAGTTGACAATGCGCCAACCGGGTGATGTACGTAGTATTCTGCAGCGAATGAGGAGTATAACGCGCATCGAATTGTCGGGATATCACCAATAGCAGGATATGTACGTTCAATGAAATCTTGAATCCTGAATATGCAGTACTGCAACAACATTCCATTAGTCCTCGACCCGAGTTGACATAATGTAAACAGGAGCAGGTGCGCAGTATTTGGCAGGGAATGTGGAGTATCACGAGCATTGAATTGTCGTGATATCTCCAATAGCAGTGTAAATACATTCAATGAAGTGTTGAATCCTGAATATGCAGTACGACAACAACATTGCATTTGTCCTCGACCCTAGTTGACATAATGTAAACAGGAGCAGGGTCGCTGTATTTGGCGGCAAATGAGGAGTATCAAGCGCAACGTATTGTCGGGATATCACCAATAGCTGTGTAGATCCGTTCAATGGAATATTGAATCCTGAATATACTGTACTGCAGCAACATTGCATCTGTCAGCGACCCGAGTTGACATAATGTAAACAGGGGCAGGTGCGCTGTATTTGGCAGGGAATGTGGAGTGTTACGCGCATCGAAATGAGGAGATATCACCAATGGCAGTGTATATCCGTTCAATGAAATATTGAATCCTAAATATGTTGTACTGCAACAACATTGCATTTGTCCTCGATCGGTGTTGACATAATGTAAACAGGAGCAGGTGCGCTCTATTTGGCGGCAAATGAGGAGTATAACGCGCATGGATTTGTCTATAAACCTCGAGTAGCAGCGGTGATACGTTTAAATAAATACTTGAGCTTTATATGATAAACTGCAACTATAATGTATTTGACAGGACACAGAGTTGACAATGCGCAAACCGGCTGATGTGCGTAGCATTTGGCAGCGAATGAGGAGTATAAGGCGCATCGAATTGTCAGGATATCACCAATAGCAGTGTATATACGTCCAATGACATATTCAATCCTGAATATCCTGTACTGCAAAAACATTGGATTTGTCCTCGACCCGAGTTCACATAATGTAAACAGGAGCAGGTGTGCCGTATTTGGCAGGAAATGTGTAGTATCACGCGCATCGAATTGTCGTGATATGACCAATAACAGTGTAGATACATTCAATGAAGTATTGAATCCTGAAAATGCAGTACTACAACAACGTTGCTTTTGTCCTCGACCCAAGTTGACATAATGTAAACAGAGACAGGAGCGCTGTATTCGGCGGCAACTGTGGAGTATAACGCGCAGCAAATTGTAGGCACACCACCAATAGCACCGGAGATACGTTTAATTGAATACTTAAGCCTAAACATGCAAAACTACAATTACAATGAATTAGGCAGGGGCCTGAGTTGACATAGCGCACAGTGGCTGATTTGCGCTCTATTTGGCAGCAACTGTTCGGTATACCGCGCATCGAATTGGCGAGATATCACAAATAGCAGTGTAGATCCGTTCAATGAAATATTGAATCCTGAATGTGCTGTACTGCAAAAACAATGCATTTGTCCTCGACCACACTTGATACAATGTTAACAGGAGCAGGTGCGCTGTATTTGGCGGCAAATGAGGAATATAACGCGCACAGATTTGTCGACATACCACGAATAGCAGCGTAGATACGTTTAAATAAATAATTGAGCCTAATATGACAATCTGCAATTACAATGTACTTGACAGGACACAGAGTTGACAATGCGCAAACACTCTGATGAACGTAGTACTTGGCAGGGAATGCGGAGTACAACTCGCATCGAACTGTCGGGATATGACGAATAGCAGTGTATATACGTTCAATGAAATATTGAATCCTGAATATGCTGTACTGCAGCAACATTGCATTTGTCCTCGACCCGAGTTGACATATTGTAAACAGGAGCAGGTGCGCTGTATTTGGCAGGGAATGTGGTGTATCACGCGCATCGAATTGTCGTGATATGACCAATTGCAGTGTAGATACATTCAGTGAAATATTGAATCCTGAATGTGCTGTACTGCAAAAACATTGCATTTTTCCTTGACCCGAGTTGACATAATGTAAACAGGAGCAGATGCGCTGTATTTGGTTGGGAATGTGGAGTATCACGCGTACCGAATTGTCGTGATATGACCAATAGCAGTGTAGATACATTCAATGAAGTATTGAATCCTGAAAATGCAGTACTACAACAACATTGCAATTGTCCTCGACCCGAGTTGACATAATGTAAACAGGAGCAGGTGCGCTGTATTTGGCGGCAAGTGAGGAGTACAACGCCCATCGAATTGCCAGGATATCACTAATGGCAGTGTATATACGATCAATGAAATATTGAATCCTGAATATACTGAACGGCAAAAACATTGGATATGTCCCCGACCCGAGTTGACATAATGTAAACAGGAGCAGGTGCGCTGTTTGGCGGCAGCTGTGGAGCATAACGCGCATCGAATTGTAGGCATACCACCTATTGCACCGGAGATACGTTTAATTGAATACATAAGCCTAAATATGCAAAAATACAATTGCAATGAATTCGGCACGGACCTGAGTTTACATAGCGCAAAGTGGCTGATTTGCGCTCTATTTGGTAGCAACTGTGCGGCATACCGCGCATCGAATTGACGAGATATCACAAATAGCAGTGTAGGTCTGTTCAATGAAATATTGATTCCTGAATATGCTTTACTGCAACAACATTGCAATTGTCCTCGACCCCAGTTGACTTAATGTAAACAGGAGCAGGTCCGCTTTATTTGGCGGCAAATGAGGAGTATAGCGCGCATAGATTTGTCAAGATATCACTAATAGCAGTGTATATACGTTCAATGAAATATTGAATCCTGAATATCCTGTACTGCAAAATCATTGTATTTGTCCTCGACCCGAGTTGACATAATGTAAACAGGAGCAGGTGCGCCGTATTTGGCAGGAACAGTGGAGTATCACGCGCATCGAATTGACGAGATATCACCATTAGCATTGTAGATCCGTTCAATGAAATATTGAATCCTGAATATGCAGTACTACAACAATATTGCATTTGTCTTCGACCCCAGTTGACATAATGTGAACAGGAGCAGGTCCCCCGTATTTGGCGGCAAATGATTAGTATAACGCGCATAGATTTGTCGACATACCACGAATAGCAGCGGAGATACGTTTAAATAAATATTTGAGCCTAATATAATGAACTGCAATTACAATGTATTTGACAGGACACAGAGTTGACAATGCGCAAACCGGCTGATCTGCGTAGTATTTGGCAGCCAATGAGGAGCACAACGCCCATCGAATTGTCAGGATATCACTAATGGCAGTGTATATACGATCAATGAAATATTGAATCCTGAATATCCTGAACGGCAAAAACATTGGATATGTCCCCGACCCGAGTTGACATAATGTAAACAGGAGCAGGTGCGCTGTTTGGCGGCAGCTGTGGAGCATAACGCGCATCGAATTGTAGGCATACCACCTATTGCACCGGAGATACGTTTAATTGAATACAGAAGCGTAAATATGCAAAAATACAATTGCAATGAATTCGGCACGGACCTGAGTTTACATAGCGCAAAGTGGCTGATTTGCGCTCTATTTGGTAGCAACTGTGCGGCATACCGCGCATCGAATTGACGAGATATCACAAATAGCAGTGTAGGTCTGTTCAATGAAATATTGATTCCTGAATCTGCTGTACTGCAACAACATGGCATTTGTCCTCGATCCGAGTTGACATAATGTAAACAGAAGCAGGTTCGCTGTATTTGGCAGGGAATGTGGAGTATCACGCGCAACGAATTGTAGGTATACCACCAATAGCACCGGAGATACGTTTAATTGAATACTTAAACCTGAATATGCAAAACTACAATTACAATGAATTAGGCAGGGACCTGAGTTGACATAGCGCACAGTGGCTGATTTGCGCTCTATTTGGCAGCAAGTGTGCGGTATACCGCGCATCGAATTGACGAAATATCACCAATAGCAGTGTAGAAAATTTCAATCGAGTATTGATTCCTGAATATGCAGTACAGCAATAGCATTGGATTTGACCTCGATCCGAGATTACTTAATGTAAACAGTTGCAAGTGCGCTCTATTTGGCAGCAAATGTGGGAGTTTAACGCGTATCGAACTATCGAGATGTCTGGAATAGAAACTGGAATACGCCCAAATGAATATTTAAAACTGAATATGCAAAACAGGAATAACGCTGTATTTGATAGGGCACAGAGTTGACATTGCGCAAACTGGTTGCTGTGCGATATTTCTTGCAGCAAATGTGCGGGGTAGCGCGCATCGAATTGTCGACATATCACCAATAGCAGTGTAGAAAATTTCAATGGAGTATTGATTCCTGAATATGCAGTACAGCAATAGCATTGGATTTGACCTCGATCCGAGATTACTTAATGTAAACAGTTGCAAGTGCGCTCTATTTGGCAGCAAATGTGGGAGTTTAACGCGTATCGAACTATCGAGATGTCTGGAATAGAAACTGGAATACGCCCAAATGAATATTTAAAACTGAATATGCAAAACAGGAATAACGCTGTATTTGATAGGGCACAGAGTTGACATTGCGCAAACTGGTTGCTGTGCGCTATTTCTTGCAGCAAATGTGCGGGGTAGCGCGCACATCGAATTGTCGACATATCACCAATAGTAGTACAGATTCGTTCAATTGATAATTGAAGCCTGGATAAGCAGCATAGCAATAACATTGGATTTGACGTCGACCCGAGTTGGCAAAATGTAAACGGGAGCATGTGCGCTGTATTTGGCAGCAAATGTGGAGTGTAAAGCGCTTCGACTTGTCGACATACCACCAATAGCGACGGAGACACGTTTAATTGAATATTTCCGATAGAATATTTTAAAACGGCAATTACGCTGGATTTGACAGGACACAGAGTTGACATTGAGTAAACCGGTTGATGTGAGCTGTATTTGGCAGCATCTGTGAAGTAGAACGCGCATAGAATTTTCTTCGTATCTCCAATCGAAACGAAGCAACGTTCAATTGAATATTGAAGGCTGAATATAAAGTACTGCAATAACATTGGATTTGACCTCGACCCGATTTGACATAATGTAAACTGGAGGCAGCTCCGCTAAATTTCGCAGCGAATGAGGAGTTTAACGCTCAACTACTTGTCTAGATATCACCAATAACAGTGCGGATACGTTTAATTGAGTATTTAACACAGACTCTGCAAAATTGCAATTACGCTGCACTTGACAGGGCCCAGAGTTGACATAGGGCAAACCGAATGACGTGCGCTGAATTTGGCCGCATATGTGGAGTAACGCACGTCGAATTGTCGAGATTTCTCCAATAGCAGTGTATAAACAATTAAGGGAATATTGAATCCTGAATATGCAGTACAGCAATAACATTGGATTTGACCATGACCCGAATTGATATAATATAAACAGGAGCAGGTGCGCTATATGCGAGAGCAGGTGTGGAGTAGAACGCGCATGGAATTGAATGACGCGCGCTGTATTTGGCAGCATATGTGGAGTGGAACGCGCATAGAATTGCTGAGACATCTGGAATAAAATCTGAGATCAGCGCAATTGAATATTTCTAGCAGAATTGTCGCATACCACCAATAGCACAGGACCTAGGTTTAATTGAATACATAAGCCTAAATAAGCAAAACCACAATTACAATGAATTATGCAGGGACCTGAGTTGATATAGCGCAAAGTGGCTGATTTACGCTCTATTCGGCAGACACTGTGCGGTATAACGCGCATCGAATTGTCGGGATATCACCATGGCAGTGTATATACGTTCAATGAAAGGTTGAATCCTGTATATGCTGTACTGCAACAAACATAGCATTTGCCCTCGATACGTGTTGACATAATGTAAACAGGAGCAGGTGCGCTGTATTTGGCTGGGGATGTGGAGTATAACGCGCTACGAATTGTCGGGATATCACGAATAGCAGTGTATATACGTTCAATAAATGTTGAATCCTGAATATCCTGAACGGCAAAAACATTGGATTTGTCCCCGACCCGAGTTGACATAATGTAAACAGGAGCAGGTGCGCTGTTTGGCGGCAGCTGTGGAGCATAACGCGCATCGAATTGTAGGCATACCACCTATAGCACCGGAGATACGTTTAATTGAATACATAAGCCTAAATACGCAAAAATACAATTGCAATGAATTAGGCAGGGACCTTAGTTTACATAGCGCAAAGTGGCTGATTTGCGCTCTATTTGGTGGCAACTGTGCGGCATACCGCGCATCGAATTGACGAGATATCACAAATAGCAGTGTAGGTCCGTTCAATGAAATATTGAATCCTGAATGTGCTGTGCTGCAAAACCATTGCATTTGTCCTGGAACCGAGTTGACATAATGTAAACAGGAGCAGGTGCGCTGTATTTGGCTGGGGATGTGGAGTATAACGCGCTTCGAATTGTCGGGATATCACGAATAGCAGTGTATATACGTTCAATAAATGTTGAATCCTGAATATGCTGTACTGCAGCAACATTGCATTTGTCTTCGACCCGAGTTGACATAATGTAAACAGGAGCAGGTGCGCTGTATTTGGCAGGAAATGTGGAGTATCATGCGCATCGAATTGTCGGGATATCACCATGGCAGTTTATATTCGTTCAATGAAGTATTGAATCCTGGATGTGCAGTACTGCAACAACATTGCATTTGTCCTCGACCCGAGCAGACATAATGTAAACAGGAGAAGGTGCGCTGTATTTGGCAGGAAACGTGGTGTACAACGCGCATAGAATTGTCGGTATATCAACAACAGCAGTGTATTTACATTGAATGAAATATTGAATCCTGGATATGCTGTTCTGCAAAAACATTGCATTTGTCCTCGATCCGCGCTCACATAATGTAAACAGGAGAAGGTGCGCTGTATTTGGCAGGAAACGTGGTGTACAAGGCGCATGGAATTGTCGGTATATCAACAACAGCAGTGTAGATACGTTCAATGAAGAATTGAATCCTGAATATGCTGTTCTGCAAACACATTGCATTTGTCTTCGACCTCAGTTGACATAATGGAAACAGGAGCAGGTGCGCTGTATTTGGCGGGGAATGTGGAGTATCACGGGCAACGAGTTGTCGGGATATCACCATTAGCAGTGTAGATCCGTTCAATGAAATATTGAATCCTGAATATGCAGTACTACAACAACATTGCATTTGTCTGCGACCCCAGTTGACATAATGTGAGCAGGAGCAGGTCCCCTGTATTTGGCGGCAAATGAGGAGTATAACGCGCATAGATTTGTCGACATACCAGGAATAGCAGCGGAGATACGTTTAAATAAATATTTGAGCCTAATATAATGAACTGCAATTACAATGTATTTGACAGGACACAGAGTTGACAATGCGCCAACCGGCTGTTGTACGTAGTATTCTGCAGCGAATGAGGAGTATAACGCGCATCGAATTGTCGGGATATCACCAATAGCATTGTAGAAAATTTCAATGGAATATTGATTCCTGAATATGCAGTACAGCAATAGCATTGGATTTGACCTCGATCCGAGATTACTTAATGTAAACAGTTGCAAGTGCGCTCTATTTGGCAGCAAATGTGGAGTTTAACGCGTATCGAACTATCGAGATGTCTGGAATAGAAACTGGAATACGCTCAAATGAATATTTAAAACTGAATATGCAAAACAGGAATAACGCTGTATTTGATAGGGCACAGAGTTGACATTGCGCAAACTGGTTGCTGTGCGCTATTTCTTGCAGCAAATGTGCGGGATAGTGCGCATCGAATTGTCGACATATCACCAATAGTAGTACAGATTCGTTCAATTGGTAATTGAAGCCTGGATAAGCAGCATAGCAATAACATTGGATTTGACCTCGACCCGAGTTGGCAAAATGTAAACGGGAGCATGTGCGCTGTATTTGGCAGCAAATGTGGAGTGTAAAGCGCTTCGAATTGTCGACATACCGCCAATAGCGGCGGAGACACGTTTAATTGAATATTAACGGTAGAATATTTTAAAACGGCAATTACACTGGATTTGACAGGACACAGAGTTGACATTGAGTAAACCGGTTGATGTGCGCTGTATTTGACAGCATCTGTGGAGTAGAACGCGCATCGAATTTTCTTCGTATCTCCCATCGAAACGAAGCAATGTTCAATTGAATATTGATGGCTGAATATACAGTACTGCAATAACATTGGATTTGACCTCGACCCGATTTGACATATTGTAAACTGTAGCAGCTCCGCTAAATTTCGCAGCGAATGAGGAGTTTAACGATCAACCACTTGTCTAGATATCACCAATAACATTGCGGATACGTTTAGTTGAGTATTTAACACAGACTCTGCAAAATTGCAATTACGCTGCACTTGACAGGGCCCAGAGTTGACATAGTGCAAACCGAATGACGTGCGCTGAATTTTGCCGCATATGTGGAGTAACGCACGTCCAATTGTCGAGATTTCACCAATAGCAGTGTATAAACAATTAAGGGAATATTGAATCCTGAATATGCAGTACAGCAATAACATTGGATATGACCATGACCCGAGTTGACATAATGTAAACAGGAGCAGGTGCGCTGTATTTGGCAGGAAATGTGGAGTACAAGGCGCATGGAGTAGACGAAATATCTCCAGTAGCAGTGTAGATACGTTCAATGAAGTATTGTATCCTGGATATGCAGTACTGCAACAACATTGCATTTGTCCACGACCCGAGTTGACATAATGTAGACAGGAGCAGGTGCACTGTATTTGGCAGGGAATGTGGAGTATCATGCGCATCGAATTGTCGGGATATCACCAATAGCAGTGTATTTACGTCAATGAAATATTGAATCCTGAATATGCTGTTCTGCAAAAACATTGCATTTTTCCTCGACCCGAGTTGACATAATGTAAACAGGAGCAATTGTGCTGTATTGGGCAGGACATGTGGACTACAACACGCATGGAATTGACGAAATATCTGCAGTAGCAGTGTAGATACGTTCAATGATGTATTGAATCCTGGATTTGCAGTACTGCAACAACATTGCATTTGTCCTCGACCCGAGTTGACATAATGCAAACAAGAGCACGTGCGCTGTATTTGGCAGGGAATGTGGAGTATCACGCGTATCGAATTGTCGTGATATCACCAGTAGCAGTGTAGATACATTCAATGAAGTATTGAATCCTGAGTATGCAGTACTACAAGTACATTACATTTGTCTTCGACCCCAGTTGACATAATGTAAACAGGAGCAGGTCCGCTGTTTGGCGGCAACTGTGGAGCATAGCGCGCAGCGAATTGTAGGCATACCACCAATAGCACCGGAGATACGTTTTATTGAATACATAGGCCGAAATATGCAAAAGTACAAATACAATGAATTACGCAGGGACCTGAGTTGACATAGCGCAAAGTGGCTGATTTGCGCTCTATTTGGCAGCAACTGTGCGGTATGCCGCTCTTCGAATAGACACGTTATCACCAATAGCAGTGTATATCCGTTCAATGAAATATTGAATCCTGAATCTGGAGTACTGCAACAACATTCCATTAGTCCTCGACCCGAGTTGACATAATGTAAACAGGAGCAGGTGCGCTGTATTTGGCAGGGAATGTGGAGTATCACGAGCATTGAATTGTCGTGATATCTCCAATAGCAGTGTAAATACATTCAATGAAGTGTTGAATCCTGCATATGCAGTACTACAACAACATTGCATTTGTCGTCGACCCTAGTTGACATAATGTAAACAGGAGCAGGGTCGCTGTATTTGGCGGCAAATGAGGAGTATCAAGCGCAACGTATTGTCGGGATATCACCAATAGCTGTGTAGATCCGTTCAATGGAATATTGAATCCTGAATATACTGTACTGCAGCAACATTGCATCTGTCAGCGACCCGAGTTGACATAATGTAAACAGGAGCAGGTGCGCTGTATTTGGCAGGGAATGTGGAGTATTACGCGCATCGAAATGAGGAGATATCACCAATGGCAGTGTATATCCGTTCAATGAAATATTGAATCCTAAATATGTTGTACTGCAACAACATTGCATTTGTCCTCGATCGGTGTTGACATAATGTAAACAGGAGCAGGTGCGCTCTATTTGGCGGCAAATGAGGAGTATAACGCGCATGGATTTGTCTATAAACCTCGAGTAGCAGCGGTGATACGTTTAAATAAATACTTGAGCTTTATATGATAAACTGCAACTATAATGTATTTGACAGGACACAGAGTTGACAATGCGCAAACCGGCTGATGTGCGTAGCATTTGGCAGCGAATGAGGAGTGTAACGAGCATCGTATTGTCGGGATATCACCAATAGCAGAGTAGATCCGTTCATTAAAATATTGAATTCTGAATATGCTGTACTGCAACAACATTGCATTTGTCCTCGATCCGCGCTCACATAATGTAAACAGGAGAAGGTGCGCTGTATTTGGCAGGAAACGTGGTGTACAACGCGCATGGAATTGTCGGTATATCAACAACAGCAGTGTATTTACATTGAGTGAAATATTGAATCCTGGATATGCTGTTCTGCAAAAACATTGCATTTGTCCTCGACCCGAGCTGACATAATGTAAACAGGAGAAGGTGCGCTGTATTTGGCAGGAAACGTGGTGTACAACGCGCATAGAATTGTCGCTATATCAACAACAGCAGTGTAGATACGATCAATGATGAATTGAATCCTGAATATGCAGTACTACAACAACATTGCATTTGTCCTCGACCCGAGCTGACATAATGTAAACAGGAGAAGGTGCGCTGTATTTGGCAGGAAACGTGGTGTACAAGGCGCATGGAATTGTCGGTATATCAACAACAGCAGTGTAGATACGTTCAATGAAGAATTGAATCCTGAATATGCTGTTCTGCAAACACATTGCATTTGTCTTCGACCTCAGTTGACATAATGTATAGAGGAGCAGGTGCGCTGTATTTGGCGGGGAATGTGGAGTATCACGGGCAACGAGTTGTCGGGATATCACCATTAGCAGTGTAGATCCGTTCAATGAAATATTGAATCCTGAATATGCAGTACTACAACAACATTGCATTTGTCTGCGACCCCAGTTGACATAATGTGAGCAGGAGCAGGTCCCCTGTATTTGGCGGCAAATGAGGAGTATAACGCGCATAGATTTGTCGACATACCAGGAATAGCAGCGGAGATACGTTTAAATAAATATTTGAGCCTAATATAATGAACTGCAATTACAATGTATTTGACAGGACACAGAGTTGACAATGCGCCAACCGGCTGTTGTACGTAGTATTCTGCAGCGAATGAGGAGTATAACGCGCATCGAATTGTCGGGATATCACCAATAGCATTGTAGAAAATTTCAATGGAATATTGATTCCTGAATATGCAGTACAGCAATAGCATTGGATTTGACCTCGATCCGAGATTACTTAATGTAAACAGTTGCAAGTGCGCTCTATTTGGCAGCAAATGTGGAGTTTAACGCGTATCGAACTATCGAGATGTCTGGAATAGAAACTGGAATACGCTCAAATGAATATCTAAAACTGAATATGCAAAACAGGAATAACGCTGTATTTGATAGGGCACAGAGTTGACATTGCGCAAACTGGTTGCTGTGCGCTATTTCTTGCAGCAAATGTGCGGGATAGTGCGCATCGAATTGTCGACATATCACCAATAGTAGTACAGATTCGTTCAATTGGTAATTGAAGCCTGGATAAGCAGCATAGCAATAACATTGGATTTGACCTCGACCCGAGTTGGCAAAATGTAAACGGGAGCATGTGCGCTGTATTTGGCAGCAAATGTGGAGTGTAAAGCGCTTCGAATTGTCGACATACCGCCAATAGCGGCGGAGACACGTTTAATTGAATATTAACGGTAGAATATTTTAAAACGGCAATTACACTGGATTTGACAGGACACAGAGTTGACATTGAGTAAACCGGTTGATGTGCGCTGTATTTGACAGCATCTGTGGAGTAGAACGCGCATCGAATTTTCTTCGTATCTCCCATCGAAACGAAGCAATGTTCAATTGAATATTGATGGCTGAATATACAGTACTGCAATAACATTGGATTTGACCTCGACCCGATTTGACATATTGTAAACTGTAGCAGCTCCGCTAAATTTCGCAGCGAATGAGGAGTTTAACGATCAACCACTTGTCTAGATATCACCAATAACAGTGCGGATACGTTTAGTTGAGTATTTAACACAGACTCTGCAAAATTGCAATTACGCTGCACTTGACAGGGCCCAGAGTTGACATAGTGCAAACCGAATGACGTGCGCTGAATTTTGCCGCATATGTGGAGTAACGCACGTCCAATTGTCGAGATTTCACCAATAGCAGTGTATAAACAATTAAGGGAATATTGAATCCTGAATATGCAGTACAGCAATAACATTGGATATGACCATGACCCGAGTTGACATAATGTAAACAGGAGCAGGTGCGCTGTATTTGGCAGGAAATGTGGAGTACAAGGCGCATGGAGTAGACGAAATATCTCCAGTAGCAGTGTAGATACGTTCAATGAAGTATTGTATCCTGGATATGCAGTACTGCAACAACATTGCATTTGTCCACGACCCGAGTTGACATAATGTAGACAGGAGCAGGTGCACTGTATTTGGCAGGGAATGTGGAGTATCATGCGCATCGAATTGTCGGGATATCACCAATAGCAGTGTATTTACGTCAATGAAATATTGAATCCTGAATATGCTGTTCTGCAAAAACATTGCATTTTTCCTCGACCCGAGTTGACATAATGTAAACAGGAGCAATTGTGCTGTATTGGGCAGGACATGTGGACTACAACACGCATGGAATTGACGAAATATCTGCAGTAGCAGTGTAGATACGTTCAATGAAGTATTGAATCCTGGATTTGCAGTACTGCAACAACATTGCATTTGTCCTCGACCCGAGTTGACATAATGCAAACAAGAGCACGTGCGCTGTATTTGGCAGGGAATGTGGAGTATCACGCGTATCGAATTGTCGTGATATCACCAGTAGCAGTGTAGATACATTCAATGAAGTATTGAATCCTGAGTATGCAGTACTACAAGTACATTACATTTGTCTTCGACCCCAGTTGACATAATGTAAACAGGAGCAGGTCCGCTGTTTGGCGGCAACTGTGGAGCATAGCGCGCAGCGAATTGTAGGCATACCACCAATAGCACCGGAGATACGTTTTATTGAATACATAGGCCGAAATATGCAAAAGTACAAATACAATGAATTACGCAGGGACCTGAGTTGACATAGCGCAAAGTGGCTGATTTGCGCTCTATTTGGCAGCAACTGTGCGGTATGCCGCTCTTCGAATAGACACGTTATCACCAATAGCAGTGTATATCCGTTCAATGAAATATTGAATCCTGAATCTGGAGTACTGCAACAACATTCCATTAGTCCTCGACCCGAGTTGACATAATGTAAACAGGAGCAGGTGCGCTGTATTTGGCAGGGAATGTGGAGTATCACGAGCATTGAATTGTCGTGATATCTCCAATAGCAGTGTAAATACATTCAATGAAGTGTTGAATCCTGAATATGCAGTACTACAACAACATTGCATTTGTCCTCGACCCTAGTTGACATAATGTAAACAGGAGCAGGGGCGCTGTATTTGGCGGCAAATGAGGAGTATCAAGCGCAACGTATTGTCGGGATATCACCAATAGCTGTGTAGATCCGTTCAATGGAATATTGAATCCTGAATATACTGTACTGCAGCAACATTGCATCTGTCAGCGACCCGAGTTGACATAATGTAAACAGGAGCAGGTGCGCTGTATTTGGCAGGGAATGTGGAGTATTACGCGCATCGAAATGAGGAGATATCACCAATGGCAGTGTATATCCGTTCAATGAAATATTGAATCCTAAATATGTTGTACTGCAACAACATTGCATTTGTCCTCGATCGGTGTTGACATAATGTAAACAGGAGCAGGTGCGCTCTATTTGGCGGCAAATGAGGAGTATAACGCGCATGGATTTGTCTATAAACCTCGAGTAGCAGCGGTGATACGTTTAAATAAATACTTGAGCTTTATATGATAAACTGCAACTATAATGTATTTGACAGGACACAGAGTTGACAATGCGCAAACCGGCTGATGTGCGTAGCATTTGGCAGCGAATGAGGAGTGTAACGAGCATCGTATTGTCGGGATATCACCAATAGCAGAGTAGATCCGTTCATTAAAATATTGAATTCTGAATATGCTGTACTGCAACAACATTGCATTTGTCCTCGATCCGCGCTCACATAATGTAAACAGGAGAAGGTGCGCTGTATTTGGCAGGAAACGTGGTGTACAACGCGCATGGAATTGTCGGTATATCAACAACAGCAGTGTATTTACATTGAATGAAATATTGAATCCTGGATATGCTGTTCTGCAAAAACATTGCATTTGTCCTCGACCCGAGCTGACATAATGTAAACAGGAGAAGGTGCGCTGTATTTGGCAGGAAACGTGGTGTACAACGCGCATAGAATTGTCGCTATATCAACAACAGCAGTGTAGATACGATCAATGATGAATTGAATCCTGAATATGCAGTACTACAACAACATTGCATTTGTCCTCGACCCGAGCTGACATAATGTAAACAGGAGAAGGTGCGCTGTATTTGGCAGGAAACGTGGTGTACAAGGCGCATGGAATTGTCGGTATATCAACAACAGCAGTGTAGATACGTTCAATGAAGAATTGAATCCTGAATATGCTGTTCTGCAAACACATTGCATTTGTCTTCGACCTCAGTTGACATAATGTATAGAGGAGCAGGTGCGCTGTATTTGGCGGGGAATGTGGAGTATCACGGGCAACGAGTTGTCGGGATATCACCATTAGCAGTGTAGATCCGTTCAATGAAATATTGAATCCTGAATATGCAGTACTACAACAACATTGCATTTGTCTGCGACCCCAGTTGACATAATGTGAGCAGGAGCAGGTCCCCTGTATTTGGCGGCAAATGAGGAGTATAACGCGCATAGATTTGTCGACATACCAGGAATAGCAGCGGAGATACGTTTAAATAAATATTTGAGCCTAATATAATGAACTGCAATTACAATGTATTTGACAGGACACAGAGTTGACAATGCGCCAACCGGCTGTTGTACGTAGTATTCTGCAGCGAATGAGGAGTATAACGCGCATCGAATTGTCGGGATATCACCAATAGCATTGTAGAAAATTTCAATGGAATATTGATTCCTGAATATGCAGTACAGCAATAGCATTGGATTTGACCTCGATCCGAGATTACTTAATGTAAACAGTTGCAAGTGCGCTCTATTTGGCAGCAAATGTGGAGTTTAACGCGTATCGAACTATCGAGATGTCTGGAATAGAAACTGGAATACGCTCAAATGAATATCTAAAACTGAATATGCAAAACAGGAATAACGCTGTATTTGATAGGGCACAGAGTTGACATTGCGCAAACTGGTTGCTGTGCGCTATTTCTTGCAGCAAATGTGCGGGATAGTGCGTATCGAATTGTCGACATATCACCAATAGTAGTACAGATTCGTTCAATTGGTAATTGAAGCCTGGATAAGCAGCATAGCAATAACATTGGATTTGACCTCGACCCGAGTTGGCAAAATGTAAACGGGAGCATGTGCGCTGTATTTGGCAGCAAATGTGGAGTGTAAAGCGCTTCGAATTGTCGACATACCGCCAATAGCGGCGGAGACGCGTTTAATTGAATATTAACGGTAGAATATTTTAAAACGGCAATTACACTGGATTTGGCAGGACACAGAGTTGACATTGAGTAAACCGGTTGATGTGCGCTGTATTTGGCAGCATCTGTGGAGTAGAACGCGCATCGAATTTTCTTCGTATCTCCCATCGAAACGAAGCAATGTTCAATTGAATATTGATGGCTGAATATACAGTACTGCAATAACATTGGATTTGACCTCGACCCGATTTGACATATTGTAAACTGTAGCAGCTCCGCTAAATTTCGCAGCGAATGAGGAGTTTAACGATCAACCACTTGTCTAGATATCACCAATAACAGTGCGGATACGTTTAGTTGAGTATTTAACACAGACTCTGCAAAATTGCAATTACGCTGCACTTGACAGGGCCCAGAGTTGACATAGGGCAAACCGAATGACGTGCGCTGAATTTGGCCGCATATGTGGAGTAACGCACGTCGAATTGTCGAGATTTCACCAATAGCAGTGTATAAGCAATTAAGGGAATATTGAATCCTGAATATGCAGTACAGCAATAACATTGGATTTGACCATGACCCGAGTTGATATAATTTAAACAGGAGCAGGTGCGCTATATGCGAGAGCAAGTGTTGAGTAGAACGCGCATCGAATTGAATGACGCGCGCTGTATTTGATAGCATATGTGGAGTGGAACGCGCATAGAATTGTTGAGACATCTGGAATAAAATCTGAGATCAGCGCAATTGAATATTTCTGGCAGAATTTCCTAAACTACAGTAACGCTATATTTGACAGAGCACAGAGTTAGCATAGCGCAAACCGGCCGAAGGGCGCTGTTTTTCTCAGCTAATGGGATGTATAACGCGCATCGAATTTTCGACATGCCATCAATAGCTGCGGAGATACGTTTAATTGGAAAATGCAGCCTAAATATGCAAAACTGCAACTTCAAGTGATTTGGCAGGGACCAGGGTTGACATAGTGAAATCCGGCTGACGCGCGCTGTAGTTGGCAACAGATGTGGAGTAGAAGGCGCATAGAATTATCGACATACCCCCAATAGCAGTAGAGATACGTTTGATTGAATACTTAAGCCTAAATATGCTTTACTGCAACTACAATGGATTTGGCAGGATACACAGTTGACATTGTGCAAATCGGTTGATGTGCGCTGTATTTCGCAGCAAATGTGGAGTAGAAAGCGCATCAAATTGTCGACATATCTCCAAGGGAAACGGCGATACGTTCAAATGAATATTGAAGCCTGAATATGCAGTACTGCAAAAACATTGCATTTGACCTCGACAGGAGTTGACATAATGTAAACAGGAGCAGGTCCGCTGTATTTGGCGGCAAATGAGGAGTATAACGCGCGTCGAATTGTTGACATTCTATCAATAACAGCGGGGATTAGTTTAATTGAATACTGAAGCCTAAGTATGCAAAACAGCAATTACAAAGAATTAGGTCCGCTATGTAGCTGTATTGTTCGGGTAACGTATTCAGCATGTAATTTAGCTTTTCCCCCTCACTCACTTGTGCGCCGGCACCTTTTAATTCGTTTATTAATTTTTAAAGCTCACAAAAAAATGACTCTGATTCACTGTAGTTCTCCAGTCTTATGTTTTCCAATCTCCTTCTGCATACGATCTGCAGTGCCGTCGACTCTTTCAAGTGTTCGAGATTTGGAGTGGCCGTCTGGTAATTGCCGCAGCGGTTTAAGGGACCATACGACCCGCGGGAAGGACGACCGTTAAGGGTAGCCTAATGCGTACCCCTCATAAACAGTGGACCTAACGTACAGTCAAGGTACTTTAGGACCTCACGGAAAAGACCCATAAAACACGAAATCTCTTTATTGTTTATGCTACATCTTAGGAAGACCGAACACGCGGGTTTTCCCCAAGGGTAAGGTCACCTGCGCAGGCAGCCAGCCCATTCCAAAACATACGTCTTTACCCAATGAGCAATTAGGAACAGACTTGAGACACCCCCACCACGAATCTTCCGCTACGACAGCAACATCCCCAAGAATCACTCTTGCACCAGTCTTCGAAGAGTCAACACCTACCAGTCGTCAGTCAGTGAACAGGAGAATCAGTAACTTAATTTCAGTGTATTCATAGTAGTAAGAGGAATTCAGTACATATCAAGACAGTTGTAACCAGAGTATTGAGTGGAATAAGTAAGGTGAACTAAATCTCGCTCTTTACACTTATTATAATCCTCACCCTTGAGCGCAAATAACGTTCAAGGTTCGCTATACCAACCGATCAGTTGTGCCTGACTGGTCGTTAGTTAGTTTGTGTGTCGCAACATCAAGTACATTTCATCAAACCTTTTTATTATATTATATGCCGTTTTTTCTTCCCTAACATACCCCAATTGTCTATTTGTGATGGCACTGTAAATTATATTTATCGCCCTCAAATCCTTTTTGTCCCAATCTTCATTGTCTCTTTCGGTCTTAATTCTAGTTGTAACAACCTTGCATTCCTATACTTGAGAAACATCGTGTTCTTTGCTTCCACATTCCATAATCCTGACCATCGAATACAGGTATCATGATTTCCGATCTCTCCATTTTAATTGATTTTTTTTCCTGTACTTAAGCATTCCTACGTGCTTGAAGTATTTTTTTCTTTTTATCCTATGACGGTTTCTTCCCTTACTATACTCACTCGCAAGATCGTAACCACGAACTCAATAGCTTGCAAAACTAGTAACCACGCTCTGCTACCATGTTAAAGTAATGAAAGGATTCGGAAATACAAATAGTTTATTTTATTTTATACACAATAGCTACACATATATGTTGCACTCTGTAGACCTCGATAACCTTCTTACACGCACGCTTGTTGTTGACCGACTCTTCCTGAAGCTTCCAACATCCGGCAACTGTCTCTTGTCTCAACTAAGACCTGGGCGCCCTCTCACGCTTACACACACATTCACATGTACAGTGTAAATGTATCATCTACTCAACACGCTCATCGAATTGTCGAGATAACAGGAATAAACAATGAGATACGCTCAATATAATATTTAAGACAGAATCTGCAAAACTGCAGCAACGCTGTATTTGACAGGGCCCAGAGTTGCCATACCGCAAACCGAATGACGTGCGCTGTATTTGACTGCTTATGTGGAGTAGTACGCGCATCGAATTGTCGACATATCTCCATGAGAAACCGAGATACGTTCAATTGAATATTCCCGGCAGAATCTCCAAAACGCCAATTACGCTGGATATGACAGGGCCTGAGTTGACATAGCGCAAACCGGCTGATGTGCGCAGTATTTGGCAGCAAATGTGGCGTATAACACGGGTCGAAATTTCGAGATATCACCAATAGCAGTGTAGATACGTTCAATGGAGTATTGAATCCTGGATATGCAGTACTGCAGTAACAGTGCATTTAACCTCGACCCGAGTTGACATAATGTAAAGAGGAGCCGGTCAGCCGCATTTGGCGGCACATGTGGAGTACCGCGCGCACCGATTTGTCGACATAACACCAATAGCAGCGGATACGTTTAATTGAATACTTCAGCCTAAATATGCTAAACTGTAACTACAATGGATTTGACAGGACACAGAGTTGACATTGCGCAAACCGGCTGATGCGCGGTGTATTTGGCAGCAAGTGTGGAGTATAACGCGAATCGATTTGTCGAGATATTTGGAATGGAAACTGAGAGACTCTCAATTGAATATTTAAGATAGAATCTGCAAAGCACCAATACCTTCGTATTTGACAGCACCTAGAGTTAACATAACGCAAACCGAATGACGTGCGCTGCATTTGGCAGCATATGTGGAGCAGTGCGCGTATCGAAATGTCGACGTACCACCAACAGCAGCGCTGATACGTTTAATTAAATACTTGAGCCAAAAAATGATAAACTGCAATTACGCTGGATTTGACAGGAGACAAATTTAACATTGCGCAAGCCGGTTAATGTGCACTATATTTGGCAGCAATTGTGGGGTATAACGCGCATCGAATTGTCGACAAATCTTCAATGGAAACGGAGATACTTTCAATTGAATATTGAAGCCTAAATGTGCAGTACTGCAAAAACATTGGATTGGTCTGCGACCCCCGACTTGACATAATGTAAACAGCAGCAGGTCCACTGTATTTGGCAGCAAATGTGGAGTATGAGGCACGTCGAATTGTCGAGATATCACCTATAGCAGTGCCGCTCCGTTCAATGTAATATTGAATCCTGATTATGCAGTACTGCAACAACATTGCATATGACCTCGACCAGATGAGACATAACGTAAACAGGAGCAGGTACGCTGTATTTGGCAGGGAATGTGGAGTATCACGCGCATCGAATTGTCGGGATTTCACCAAAAGCAGTGAATTTACGATCAATGAAATATTGAATCCTGAATATGCAGTACTGCAACAACATTGCAATTGTCCTCGACCCGAGTTGACATAATGTAAACACGAACAGATCCGCTGTATTTGGCGGCAAATGAGAAGTATAACGCGCATAAATTTGTCGACATACCACGAATAGCAGCGGAGATACGTTTAAATAAATACTTGAGCCTAATATGATAAACTGCAATTACAATATATTTGACAGGAAACAGAGTTGACAATGCGCAAACCGGCTGATGTGCGTAGTATTTGGCAGCAAATGAGGAGTACAACGCGCATCGAGTTGTCGGGATATCACCAATAGCATTGTAGATCCGTTCAATGAAGTATTGAATCCTGAATATGATGTACTGCAGCAACATTGCATTTGTCCTCGAGCCTATTTGACATAATGTAAACAGGAGCAGGTGCGATGTATTTGGCGGCAACTGTGGAGTATAACGCACATCGAATTGTCGGGATATCACGAATAGCAGTGTATATACGTTCATTGAAATATTGAATCCTGTATATGCTGTACTGCAACACCATTGCATTTGTCCTCGACCCGAGATGACATAATGTAAACAGGAGCAGAACCGCTATATTTGGCGGCAAATGAGAAGTATAACGCGCATAAATTTGTCGACATACCACGAATAGCAGCGGAGATACATTTAAATAAATATTTGAGCCTAATATAATGAACTGCAATTACAATGTATTTGACAGGACACAGAGTTGACAATGCGCAAACCGGCTGATGTGCGTAGTATTTGGCAGCGTATGAGGAGTATAACGCGGATCGAATTGTCGGGATATCACCAATAGCAGTGTATATCCCTTCAATGAAATATTGAATCCTGAATATGCAGTACTGCAAAAGCATTGCATTTGTCCTTGAGCCGAGTTGACATAATGTAAACAGGAGCAGGTGCGTTGTATTTGCCAGGGAATGTGGAGTACAACGCGCTTCGAATTGGCGGGATATCACGAATAGCAGCGGAGATAAGTTTAAATAAATACTTGTGCCTAATATGATAAACTGCAATTACAATGTATTTGACAGGACACAGAGTTTACAATGCGCAAACACTCTGATGTGCGTAGTATTTGGCAGAGAATGAGGAGTATAAGGCGCTTCACATTGTCGGGATATCACCAATAGCAGTGTAGATCCGTTCAATGAAATATTGAATCCTGAATGTGCTGTACTGCAAAAACATTGCATTTGTCCTGGAAACGAGTTGACATAATGTAAACAGGAGCAGGTGCACTGTATTTGGCAGAAAATGTGGAGTTTCATGCGCATCGAATTGTCGGGATATTACCATGGCAGTGTATATACGTTCAATGAAATATTGAATCCTGAATATGCAGTACTACAACAACATTGCAATGGTCCTCGACCCGAGTTGACATAATGCAAACAGGAGCAGGTGCGCTGTATTTGGCAGCAAATGAGGAGTATAACGCGCATAGATTTGTCGACATACCACGAATAGCAGCGGAGATACGTTTAAATAAATACTTGTGCCTAATATGATAAACTGCAAATACAATGTATTTGACAGGACACAGAGTTGACAATGCGCAAACACTCTGATGTGCGTAGTATTTGGCAGAGAATGAGGAGTATAACGCGCTTCACATTGTCGGGATATCACCAATAGCATTGTAGATCCGTTCAATGAAATATTGAATCCTGAATGTGCTGTACTGCAAAAACATTGCATTTGTCCTCGACCCGAATGACATAATGTAAACAGGAGCAGGTGCGCTGTATTTGGCAGGGAATGTGGAGTATCACGCGCATGGAATTGTCGTGATATCGCCAATAGCAATGTATATACGTTGAATGAAGTACTGAATCCCGTATGTGCTGTACTGCAAAAACAATGCATTTGTCCTAGACCACAGTTGACACAATGTAAACAAGAGCAGGTGCGCTGTATTTGGCGGCATATGAGGAGTATAACGCGCATGGATTTGTGGACATACCACAAATAGCAGCAGAGACACGATTAAATAAATACTTGAGCCTAATATGATAAACTGCAATTACAATGTATTTGACAGGACACAGAGTTGACAATGCGCAATCCGGCCGATCTGCGTAGTATTTGGCAGCGAATGAGGAGTATAACGCGCATCGAATTGTCGGGATATCACGAATAGCAGTGTATATACGTTCAATGAAATATTGAATCCTGATTATGCTGTACTGCAACAACATTGCAGTAGTCCTCGAAAACAGTTGACACAATGTAAACAAGAGCTGGCCCGCTGTTTGGCGGCAGCTGTGGAGCATCACGCTCATGGAATTGACGAAATATCTCCAATAGTAGTGTAGATACGTTCAATGAAGTATTGAATCCTGAGTATGCAGTACTACAAGAACATTGCCTTTGTCTTCGACAGCAGTTGATATATAGTAAACAGGAGCAGATGCGCCGTATTTGGCTGGAAATGTGGAGTATGACGCGCATCGATTTGTCGGGATATCACCATTAGCAGTGTATATACGTTCAATGAAATGTTGAATCCTGAATATGCTGTACTGCAGCAGCATTGCATTTGTCCTCGACCCGAGTTGACATAATGTGAAGAGGAGCAGGTACGCTGTATTTGGCAGGAAATGTGGAGTATCATGCGCATCGAATTGTCGGGATATCACCAATAGCAGTGTAGATACATTCAATGAAATATTGAATCCTGAGTATGCAGTACTACAAGAACATTGCATTTGTCTTCGACCCCAGCTGACAAAATATAAACAGGAGCAGGTCCGCTGTTTGGCTGCAACTGTGGAGCATAACGCGCATCGAATGGCAGGCATACCACCAATAGCACCGGGGATACGTTTAATGGAATAAAAAAGCCTAAATATGCAAAACTACAATTACAATGAATTCGGCAGAGTCCTGAGTTGACATAGCGCAAAGTGGCTGATTTGCGCTCAATTTGGCAGCATCTGTGCGGTATACCGCGCATCGAATTGACGAGATATCACCAATGGCAGTGTAGAGCCGTTCAATGAAATATTGAATCCTGGATATGCAGTACTGCAAAAACATTGCATTTGTCCTCGACCCGAGTTGACATAATGCAAACAAGAGCACGTGCGCTGTATGTGGCAGGGAAAGTGGAGTATCACGCGTATCGAATTGTCGTGATATCACCAGTAGCAGTGTAGATACATTCAATGAAGTATTGAATCCTGAGTATGCAGTACTACAAGTACATTACATTTGTCTTCGACCCCAGTTGACATAATGTAAACGGGAGCAGGTGCGCTGTATTTGGCAGCAAATGAGGAGTTTCATGCGCATCGAATTGTCCGGATATTACCATGGCAGTGTATATACGTTTAATGAAATATTGAATCCTGAATATGCAGTACTACAACAACATTGCAATTGTCCTCGACCCGAGTTGACATAATGCAAACAGGAGCAGGTGCGCTGTATTTGGCGGCAAATGAGGAGTATAACGCGCATAGATTTGTCAACCTACCACGAATGGCAGCGGAGATACGTTTGAATAAATACTTGAGCCTAATATGAGAAACTGCAATTACAATGTATTTGACAGGACACAGGGTTGACAATGAGCAAACTCTCTGATGTGCGTAGTACTTGGCAGCGAATGAGGAGTATAGCGCGTTTCGAATTGTCGGGATATAACGAGTAGCAGTGTATATACGTTCAATGATGTATTGAATCCTGAGTATGCAGTACTACAAGAACATTACATTTGTCTTCGACCCCAGTTGACATAATGTAAACAGGAGCAGGTGCGCTGTATTTGGCGGCAACTGTGGAGCATAACGCACATCGAGTTTTAGGCATACCACCTATAGCACCGCAGATACGTTTAATTGAATACATAAGCCTAAATATGCAAAACTACAATTACAATGAATTAGGCAGGGACCTGAGTTGTCATAGCGCACAGTGACTGATTTGCGCTCTATTTGGCAGCAAGTGTGCGGTATACCGCGCATCGAATTGACGAGATATCACCAATAGCAGTGTAGATCCGTTCAATGAAATATTGAACCATGAATGTGCTGTACTGCAAAAACTTTGCATTTGTCCCGGAACCGAGTTGACATAATGTAAACAGGAGCAGGTGCGCTGTATTTGGCAGGGAACGTGGAGTATCACGCGCATCGAATTGTTGTGATATCACAAATTACAGTGTAGTTCCGTTCTATGAAATATTGAATCCTGAATATGCAGTACTACAGCAACATTGCAATTGTCCGCGAACCCCAGTAGACATAATGTAGACAGGAGCAGGTGCGCCGAATTGGGCAGGAAATGTGGAGTATCACGCGCACCGATTGTCGTGATATAACCAATAGCAGTGTAGATACATTCAATGAAGGATTGAATCCTGAATATGCAGTACTACAACTACATTGCAATTGTCCTCGACCCGAGTTGACATAGTGTAAACAGGAGCAGGTACGCTGTATTTGGCAGGGAATGTGGAGTATCACGCGCATCGAGTTGTCGGGATATAACCAATAACAGTGTATTTACGTTCAATGAAATATTGAATCCTGAATATGCTCTACTTGTAGCAACATTGCATTTGTTGTCGACCCGAGTTGACATAATGTAAACAGGAGCAGGTACGCTGTATTTGGCAGGAATTATGGAGTATCATGCGCATCGAATTGTCGGGATATCGCCATGGCAGTGTATACGTTCAAAGAAATGTGAATCCTGTATATGCTGTACTGCAATAACATAGCATTTGCCCTCGATCCGTGTTCACATAATGTAACCAGGAGCAGGTGCGCTGTATTTGCCAGGGAATGTGGAGTATCACGCGCGTCGAGTTGTCGGGATATCACCAATAACAGTGTATTTACGTTCAATGAAGTATCGGTTCCTAAATATGCTGTACTGCAACAACATTGCAATTGTCCTCGACCCCAGTTGACATAATGTAAACAGGAGCAGGAGCGCTGCATTTGGCAGGGAATGTGGAGTATCACGCGCATCGAATTGTCGGGATATCACCAATAGCAGTGTATTTACGATCAATGAAATATTGAATCCTGAATATCCTGTACTGCAAAAACATTGGATTTGTCCTCGACCCGAGTTGACATAATGTAAACAGTAGCAGGTGCGCTGTTTGGTGGCAGCTGTGGAGCATAACGCGCATCGAATTGTAGGCATACCACCTATGGCACCGGAGATACGTTTAATTTGAATACATAAGCCTAAGTATGCAAAAATACAATTACAATGAATTAGGCACGGACCTCAGTTTACATAGCGCAAAGTGGCTGATTTGCGCTCTATTTGGCAGCAACTGTGCGGCATACCGCGCATCGAATTGACGAGATATCACAAATAGCAGTGTAGGTCTGTTCAATGAAATATTGATTCCTGAATATGCTTTACTGCAACAACATTGCAACTGTCCTCGACTCCAGTTGACTTAATGTAACCAGGAGCAGGTGCGCTGTATTTGTCGGCAAATGAGGAGTATAACGCGCATAGATTTTTCGACATACCACGAATAGCAGCGGAGACACGTTTAAATAAATACTTGAGCCTAATATGATAAACTGCAATTACAATGTATTTGTCGGGACACAGAGTTGACAATGCCCACACTCTCTGATGTGCGTAGCATTTGGCAGCGAATGAGGAGTATAACGCGCTTCAAATTGCCGGGATATCACCAATAGCAGTGTAGATACATTCAACGAAGTATTGACTCCTGAATATGCAGTACTACAACAACATTGCATTTGTACTCGACTCGAGTTGACATAATGTAAACGGGAGCAGGTCCGCTGTATTTGGCGGCAAATGAGGAGTATAACACACATAGATTTTTCGACATACCACGAATAGCAGCGGAGATACGTTTAAATAAATATTTGAGCCTAATATGATAAACTGCAATTACAATGTATTTGACGGGACACAGAGTTGACAATGCGCATACCGGCTGCTGTGCGTAGTATTTAGCAGCGAATGAGGAGTATAACGCGCATCGAATTGTCGGGATATCACCAATAGCAGTGTATTTACGTTCAATGAAATATTGAATCCTGAATATGCTGTTCTGCAAAAAGATTGCATTTGTCCCCGACCCGAGTTGACGTAATGTAAACAGGAGCAGGTGTGCTGTATTCGGCAGGAAATATGGAGTACAATGCGCTTGGAATTGACGATATATCTCCAATAGCAGTGTAGGTACGTTCAATGAAGTATTGAAACCTGGATATGCAGTACTGCAACAACATTGCATTTGTCCTCGACCCGAGTTGACATAATGTAAACAAGAGCACGTGCGCTGTATTTGGCGGGAACTGTGGAGAATAACGCGCATGGAGTTGTAGGCATACCACCAATAGCATCGGAGATACTTTTAATTGAATACTTAAGCCTTAATATGCAAAACTGCAATTACAATGAGTTAGGCAGGGACTTGGGTTGACTCAGTGCACAATGGCTGATTTGCGCTCTATTTGGCAGGAAGTGTGCGGTATACCGCGCATCGAATAGACGAGATATCTCCAGTCGCAGTGTAGATCCGTTCAATGAAATATTGAATCCTGAATGTGCTGTACTGCAAAAACATTGCAATTTGTCCTTCACCCGAGTTGACATAATGTAAACAAGAGCAGGTGCGCTGTATTTGGCAGGGAATGTGGTGTATCACGCGCATCGAATTGTCGTGATATGACCAATTGCAGTGTAGATACATTCAATGAAGTATTAAATCCTGAATATGCAACACTACAGCAACATTCCATTTGTCCTCGACCCGAGTTGACATAATGTAAACAGGAGCAGGTGCGCCGTATTGGTCAGGAAATATGGAGTATCACGCGCATCGAATTGTCGTGATATGACCGATAGCAGTGTAGATACATTCATTGAAGTATTGAATCCTGAATATGCAGTACTACAACTACATTGCAATTGTCCTCGACTCGGGTTGACATAATGTAATCAGGAGCAGGTCCGCTGTATTTGACGGCAAATGAGGAGTATAACGCGCATAGATTTGTCGACATACCACTAATAGCAGAGGAGATACGTTTAAATAAATACTTGAGCATAATATGATAAACTGCAATTACAATGTATTTGACGGGACACAGAGTTGACAATGCCCACACTCTCTGATGTGCGTAGCATATGGCAGCGAATGAGGAGTAAAACGCGCATCAAATTGCCGGGATATCACCAATAGCAGTGTAGATACATTCAATGAAGTATTGAATCCTGAATATGCAGTACTACAACAACATTGCATTACTCGACCCGAGTTGACATAATGTAAACAAGAGCACGTGCGCTGTATTTGGCAGAAAATGTCGGGTATAACGCGCATCGAGTTGTCGAGATACCACCAATAACAGCGAAAATACGTTTAATTGAGTACTTAGGCCCAAATAGGCCAAACTGCAAATACAATGGATTCGACAGGATATAGAGTTGACATTGCGTAAACCGGTTAATGTGCTCTGTATTTGGCAGCAAATGTGGGGTATAACGTGCATCAAATTCTGGATTTACCACCAATAGCATCGGAGATACTTTTAATTGAATACTTAAGCCTTAATATGCAAAACTGCAATTACAATGAGTTAGGCAGGGACTTGGGTTGACTCAGTGCACAATGGCTGATTTGCGCTCTATTTGGCAGGAAGTGTGCGGTATACCGCGCATCGAATAGACGAGATATCTCCAGTCGCAGTGTAGATCCGTTCAATGAAATATTGAATCCTGAATATGGTGTACTGCAACAACATTGCAATTGTCCTCGACCCGAGTTGAAATAATGTAAACAGGAGCAGATGCGCTGTATTTGGTTGGGAATGTGGAGTATCACGCGCACCGATTGTCGTGATATGACCAATAGCAGTGTAGATACATTCAATGAAGAATTGAATCCTGAATATGCAGTACTACAACTACATTGCAATTGCCCTCGACCCGGCTTCACATAATGTAATCAGGGGCAGGTCCGCTGTATTTGGCGGCAAATGGGGAGCATAACGCGCATAGATTTGTCGACAGACTACTAATAGCAGCGGAGATACGTTTAAATAAATACTTGAGCCTAATATGATAAACTGCAATTACAACGTATTTGACAGGATACAGAGTTGACAATGCGCAAACCGGCTGATCTGCGTAGTATTTGCCAGGGAATGTGGAGTATCACGCGCATCGAATTGTCAGGATATCACCAATAGCAGTGTATATACGTTCAATGAAATATTGAATCCTGAATATGCAACACTACAGAAACATTGCATGTGTCCTCGACCCCAGTTGACATAATGTAAACAGGAGCAGGTGCGCCGAATTGGGCAGGAAATGTGGAGTATCACGCGCACCGATTGTCGTGATATGACCAATAGCAGTGTAGATACATTCAATGAAGAATTGAATCCTGAATATGCAGTACTACAACTACATTCCAATTGTCCTCGACCCGAGTTGACATAATGTAAACAGGAGCAGGTGCGCTGTATTTGGCAGGGAATGTGGAGTATCACGCGCATCGAGTTGTCGGGATATAACCAATAACAGTGTATTTACGTTCAATGAAATATTGAATCCTGAATATGCTCTACTTGTAGCAACATTGCATTTGTTGTCGACCCGAGTTGACATAATGTAAACAGGAGCAGGTACGCTGTATTTGGCAGGAAATATGGAGTATCATGCGCATCGAATTGTCGGGATATCGCCATGGCAGTGTATATACGTTCAAAGAAATATGAATCCTGTATATGCTGTACTGCAACAACATAGCATTTGCCCTCGATCCGTGTTGACATAATGTAAACAGGAGCAGGTGCGCTGTATTTGCCAGGGAATGTGGAGTATCACGCGCGTCGAGTTGTCGGGATATCACCAATAACAGTGTATTTACGTACTAAGAAATATCGGTTCGTAAATATGCTGTACTGCAACAACATTGCAATTATCCTCGACCCCAGTTGACATAATGTAAACAGGAGCAGGTGCGCTGCATTTGGCAGGGAATGTGAAGTATCACGCGCATCGAATTGTCGGGATATCACCAATAGCAGTGTATTTACGATCAATGAAATTTTGAATCCTGAATATCCTGTACTGCAAAAACATTGGATTTGTCATCGACCCGAGTTGACATAATGTAATCAGGAGCAGGTCCGCTGTATTTGGCGGCAAATGAGGAGCATAACGCGCATAGATTTGTCGACAGACTACTAATAGCAGCGGAGATACGTTTAAATAAATACTTGAGCCTAATATGATACACTGCAATTACAACGTATTTGACAGGACACAGAGTTGACAATGCGCAAACCGGCTGATCTGCGTAGTATTTGCCAGGGAATGTGGAGTATCACGCGCATCGAATTGTCAGAATATCACCAATAGCAGTGTATATACATTCAATGAAGTATTGAATCCTGAATATGCAACACTACAGAAACGTTGCATGTGTCCTCGACACGAGTTGTCATAATGTAAACAGGAGCAGGTGCGCCGAATTGGGCAGGAAATGTGGAGTATCACGCGCACCGATTGTCGTGATATGACCAATAGCAGTGTAGATACATTCAATGAAGAATTGAATCCAGAATATGCAGTACTACAACTACATTGCAATTGTCCTCGACCCGAGTTGACATAATGTAAACAGGAGCAGGTGAGCTGTATTTGGCAGGGAATGTGGAGTATCACGCGCATCGAGTTGTCGGGATATAACCAATAACAGTGTATTTACGTTCAATGAAATATTGAATCCTGAATATGCTCTACTTGTAGCAACATTGCATTTGTTGTCGACCCGAGTTGACATAATGTAAACAGGAGCAGGTACGCTGTATTTGGCAGGAAATATGGAGTATCATGCGCATCGAATTGTCGGGATATCGCCATGGCAGTGTATATACGTTCAAAGAAATATGAATCCTGTATATGCTGTACTGCAACAACATAGCATTTGCCCTCGATCCGTGTTGACATAATGTAAACAGGAGCAGGTGCGCTGTATTTGCCAGGGAATGTGGAGTATCACGCGCGCCGAGTTGTCGGGATATCACCAATAACAGTGTATTTACGTTCAATGAAATATCGGTTCGTAAATATGCTGTACTGCAACAACATTGCAATTATCCTCGACCCCAGTTGACATAATGTAAACAGGAGCAGGTGCGCTGCATTTGGCAGGGAATGTGGAGTATCACGCGCATCGAATTGTCGGGATATCACCAAAAGCAGTGTATTTACGTTCAATGAAATATTGAATCCTGAATATGCTGTTCTGCAAAAAGATTGCATTTGTCCCCGACCCGAGTTGACATAATGTAAACAGGAGCAGGTGTGCTGTATTCGGCAGGAAATATGGAGTACAAGGCGCTTGGAATGGACGATATATCTCCAATAGCAGTGTAGGTACGTTCAATGAAGTATTGAAACCTGGATATGCAGTACTGCAACAACTTTGCATTTGTCCTCGACCCGAGTTGACATAATGTAAACAAGAGCACGTGCGCTGTATTTGGCGGGAACTGTGGAGTATAACGCGCATCGAGTTGTGGGCATACCACCAATAGCATCGGAGATACGTTTAATAGAATACTTAAGCCTAAATATGCAAAACTACAATTACAATGAGTTAGGCAGGGACATGGGTTGACTCAGCGCACAATGGCTGATTTGCGCTATATTTGGCAGGAAGTGTGCGGTATACCGCGCATCGAATAAACGAGATATCTCCAGTCGCAGTGTAGATCCGTTCAATGAAATATTGAATCCTGAATGTGCTGTACTGCAAAAACATTGCATTTGTCCTTCACCCGAGTTGACATAATGTAAACAGGAGCAGGTGCGCTGTATTTGGCAGGGAATGTGGAGTATAACGCGCATCGAATTGTCAGGATATCACCAATAGCAGTGTATATACGTTCAATGAAATATTGAATCCTGAATATCCTGTACTGCAAAAACATTGGATTTGTCCTCGACCCGAGTTGACATAATGTAAACAGGAGCAGGTGCGCTGTATTAGGCGGCAACTGTGAAGCATAACGCGCATCGAATTGTAGGCATACCACCCATAGCTCCGCAGATACGTTTAATTGAATACATAAGACTAAATATGCAAAGATACAATTACAATGAATTAGGCAGGGACCTGAGTTGACACAGCGCAAAGTGGCTGATATGCGCTCTATTTGGCAGCACTTGTGCGGTAAACCGCGCATCGAATTGACGAGATATCACAAACAGCAGTGTAGATCCGTTCAATGAAATATTGAATCCTGAATATGGTGTACTGCCACAACATTGCAATTGTCCTCGACCCCAGTTGACATAATGTAAACAGGAGCAGGTCCGCTGTATTTGGCGGCAAATGAGAAGTATAACGCGCATAGATTTGTCGACATACCACTAATAGCAGCGGAGATACGTTTAAATAAATACTTGAGCCTAATGTGATAAACTGCAATTACAATGTATTTGACGGGACACAGAGTTGACAATGCGCCAACCGGCTGATGTGCGTAGTATTCTGCAGCGAATGAGGAGTATAACGCTCATCGAATTGTCGGGACATCACCAATAGCAGTGTATGTACGTTCAATGAAATATTGAATCCTGAATATGGTGTACTGCAACAACATTGCAATTGTCTTCGACCCCAGTTGACATAATGTAAACAGGGGCATGTGCGCTGTATTTGGCGGCAACTGTGGAGTATAACGCGCATCGAATTGTAGGCATACCACCAATAGCACCGGAGATCCGTTTAATTGAATACTTAGGCCTAAGTATGCAAAACTACAATTACAATGAATTGGGCAGGGACCTGAGTTGACATAGCGCAAAGTGGCTGGTTTGCGCTCTATTTGGCAGCAACTGTGCGATATACCGCGCATCGAATTGACGAGATATCACAAATAGCAATGTGGATCCGTTCAATGAAATATCGAATCCTGAATGTGCTGAACTGCAAAAACATTGCATTTTTCCTCGACCCGAGTTGAAATAATGTAAACAGGAGCAGGTGGGCTGTTTGGCGGCAGCTGTGGAGCATAACGCGCATCGAATTGTAGGCATACCACCTATAGCACCGGAGATACGTTTAATTTGAATACATAAGCCTAAGTATGCAAAAATACAATTACAATGAATTAGGCACGGACCTCAGTTTACATAGCGCAAAGTGGCTGATTTGCGCTCTATTTGGCAGCAACTGTGCGGCATACCGCGCATCGAATTGACGAGATATCACAAATAGCAGTGTAGGTCTGTTCAATGAAATATTGATTCCTGAATATGCTTTACTGCAACAACATTGCAACTGTCCTCGACTCCAGTTGACTTAATGTAACCAGGAGCAGGTGCGCTGTATTTGGCGGCAAATGAGGAGTATAACGCGCATCGAATTGTCCGGATATCACCAATAGCAGTGTATTTACGTTCAATGAAATATTGAATCCTGAATATGCTGTTCTGCAAAAAGATTGCATTAGTCCCCGACCCGAGTTGACATAATGTAAACAGGAGCAGGTGTGCTGTATTCGGAAGGAAATATGGAGTACAAGGCGCTTGGAATTGACGATATATCTCCAATAGCAGTGTAGGTACGTTCAATGAAGTATTGAAACCTGGATATGCAGTACTGCAACAACTTTGCATTTGTCCTCGACCCGAGTTGACATAATGTAAACAAGAGCACGTGCGCTGTATTTGGCGGGAACTGTGGAGTATAACGCGCATCGAGTTGTAGGCATACCACCAATAGCATCGGAGATACGTTTAATTGAATACTTAAGCCTAAATATGCAAAACTACAATTACAATGAGTTAGGCAGGGACTTGGGTTGACTCAGCGCACAATGGCTGATTTGCGCTATATTTGGCAGGAAGTGTGCGGTATACCGCGCATCGAATAAACGAGATATCTCCAGTCGCAGTGTAGATCCGTTCAATGAAATATTGAATCCTGAATGTGATGTACTGCAAAAACATTGGATTTGTCCTCGACCCGAGTTGACATAATGTAAACAGGAGCAGGTGTGCCGTATTTGGCAGGAAACGTGTAGTACCACGTTCATCGAATGGCCGGGATATAACCAAAAACAGTGTATATACGTTCAATGAAGTATTGAATCCGGTATATGCTGTACTACAAAAACAATGCATTTGTCCACGACCACGGTTGACACAATGTAAACAAGAGCAGGTGCGCTGTATTTGGCAGGGAATGTGGTGTATCACGCGCATCGAATTGTCGTGATAAGACCAATTGCAGTGTAGATACATTCAATGAAGTATTAAATCCTGAATATGCAACACTACAGCAACATTCCATTTGTCCTCGACCCGAGTTGACATAATGTAAACAGGAGCAGGTGCGCCGTATTGGTCAGGAAATATGGAGTATCACGCGCATCGAATTGTCGTGATATGACCGATAGCAGTGTAGATACATTCATTGAAGTATTGAATCCTGAATATGCAGTACTACAAAATCGTTGCATCTGTCCTCGACCCAAATTGATATAATGTAAACAGGGGCAGTTGCGCTGTATTTGGCGGCAACTGTGCGGTATACCGCGCATCGAATTGACGAGATATCACAAATAGCAGTGTAGATCCGTTCAATGAAATATCGAATCCTGAATGTGCTGTACTGCAAAAACATTGCATTTTTCCTTGACCCGAGTTGAAATAATGTAAACAGGAGCAGGTGCGCTGTATTTGGTTGGGAATGTGGAGTATCACGCGCACCGATTGTCGTGAAATGACCAATAGCAGTATAGATACATTCAATGAAGAATTGAATCCTGAATATGCAGTACTACAACTACATTGCAATTGTCCTCGACCCGGGTTGACATAATGTAATCAGGAACAGGTCCGCTGTATTTGGCGGCAAATGAGGAGCATAACGCGCATAGATTTGTCGACATACTACTAATAGCAGCGGAGATACGTTTAAATAAATACTTGAGCCTAATATGATAAACTGCAATTACAACGTATTTGACAGGACACAGAGTTGACAATGCGCAAACCGGCTGATCTGCGTAGTATTTGCCAGGGAATGTGGAGTATCACGCGCATCGAATTGTCAGGATATCACTGATAGCAGTGTATATACGATCATTGAAATATTGAATCCTGAATTTGCAGTACTGCAAAACGATTGGATTTGACCTCGACCCCAGTTGACATAATGTAAACAGGAGCAGGTGCGCTGTATTTGGCGGCAACTGTGGAGTGTAACGCGCATCGAATTGTAGGCATACCACCAATAGCATCGGAGATACGTTTTATTGAATACTTGAACCTGAATATGCAAAACTACAATTACAATGAATTAGGCAGGGACCTGAGTTGACATAGCGCAAAGTGGCTGATTTGCGCTCCATTTGGCAGCAACTGTGCGGTATACCGCGCATCGAATTGACGAGATATCACAAATAGCAGTGTAGATCCGTTCAATGAAATATAGAATCCGGAATGTGCTGTACTGCAAAAACAATGCATTTGTCCTCGATCACAGTTGACACAATGTAAACAAGAGCAGGTGCGCTGCATTGGGCAGGGAATGTGGAGTAACACGCGCATCGAATTGTCGTGATATGACCAATAGCAGTGTAGATACATTCAATGAAGTACTGAATCCTGAATATGCAACACTACAGCAACATTGCATTTGTCCTCGACCCGAGTTGACATAATGTAAACAGGAGCGGGATCGCTGTATTTGACAGGGAATGTGGAGTATCACGCCCATCGAATTTGTCGGGATATCACCAATAGCAGTGTATTTACTTTCAATGAAATATTGAATCCTGAATATGCTGTACTGCAAAAACATTGCATTTGTTCTCGACCCGATTTGACATAATGTAAACAGGAGCAGGTGCGCTGTATTTGGCAGGGGATGTGGAGTATCAGACGCATCGAATTGTCGTGATATCAGCAATAGAATTGTAGATACATTCAATGAAGTACTGAATCCTGAATATGCAACACTACAGCAACATTGCATTTGTCCTCGACCCGAGTTGACTTAATGTAACCAGGAGCAGGTGCGCTGTATTTGGCGGCAAATGAGGAGTATAACGCGCATCGAATTGTCCGGATATCACCAATAGCAGTGTATTTACGTTCAATGAAATATTGAATCCTGTATATGCTGTACTGCAACAACATTGCATTTGTCCTCGATCCGCGCTCACATAATGTAAACAGGAGAAGGTGCGCTGTATTTGGCAGGAAACGTGGTGTACAACGCGAATTGTCGGTATATCAACAACAGCAGTGTATTTACATTGAATGAAATATTGAATCCTGGATATGCTGTTCTGCAAAAACATTGCATTTGTCCTCGACCCGAGCAGACATAATGTAAACAGGAGAAGGTGCGCTGTATTTGGCAGGAAACGTGGTGTACAACGCGCATAGAATTGTCGGTATATCAACAACAGCAGTGTATTTACATTGAATGAAATATTGAATCCTGGATATGCTGTTCTGCAAAAACATTGCATTTGTCCTCGATCCGCGCTCACATAATGTAAACAGGAGAAGGTGCGCTGTATTTGGCAGGAAACGTGGTGTACAAGGCGCATGGAATTGTCGGTATATCAACAACAGCAGTGTAGATACGTTCAATGAAGAATTGAATCCTGAATATGCTGTTCTGCAAACACATTGCATTTGTCTTCGACCTCAGTTGACATAATGTATAGAGGAGCAGGTGCGCTGTATTTGGCGGGGAATGTGGAGTATCACGGGCAACGAGTTGTCGGGATATCACCATTAGCAGTGTAGATCCGTTCAATGAAATATTGAATCCTGAATATGCAGTACTACAACAACATTGCATTTGTCTGCGACCCCAGTTGACATAATGTGGGCAGGAGCAGGTCCCCTGTATTTGGCGGCAAATGAGGAGTATAACGCGCATAGATTTGTGGACATACCAGGAATAGCTGCGGAGATACGTTTAAATAAATATTTGAGCCTAATATAATGAACTGCAATTACAATGTATTTGACAGGACACAGAGTTGACAATGCCCACACTCTCTGATGTGCGTAGCATATGACAGCGAATGAGGAGTAAAACGCGCTTCAAATTGCCGGGATATCACCAATAGCAGTGTAGATACATTCAATGAAGTATTGAATCCTGAATATGCAGTACTACAAAAACATTGCATTTGTACTCGACCCGAGTTGACATAATGTAAACAATAGCACGTGCGCTGTATTTGTCAGAAAATGTCGGGTATAACGCGCATCGAGTTGTCGAGATACCACCAATAACAGCGAAAATAGGTTTAATTGAGTACTTAGGCCCAAATAGGCCAAACTGCAAATACAATGGATTCGACAGGATATAGAGTTGACATTGCGTAAACCGGTTAATGTGCTCTGTATTTGGCAGCAAATGTGGGGTATTACGCGCATCAAATTCTGGACTTACCACCAATAGCAGCGGAGATACGTTTAATTGAATACTTAATCCTAAATATGCTAAACTGCAATTCCAATGGATTTGACAGGGACACAGAGTTGATATTGTGCAAACCGGTTGATGTGCGTTGTATTTGGCAGCGAATGAGGAGTATAAGGCGCTTCGAATTGTCGAGATATCACCAATAGCAGTGTATATACGTTCAATGAAATATTGAATCCCGAATATGCTGTACTACAAAAACATTGCATATGTCCTCGACCCGAGTTGACATAATGTAAACAGGAGCAGGTGCGCTGTATTAGGCGGCAACTGTGAAGCATAACGCGCATCGAATTGTAGGCATACCACCCATAGCTCCGCAGATACGTTTAATTGAATACATAAGACTAAATATGCAAAGATACAATTACAATGAATTAGGCAGGGACCTGAGTTGACACAGCGCAAAGTGGCTGATATGCGCTCTATTTGGCAGCACTTGTGCGGTAAACCGCGCATCGAATTGATGAGATATCACAAACAGCAGTGTAGATCCGTTCAATGAAATATTGAATACTGACTGTGCTGTACTGCCACAACATTGCAATTGTTCTCGACCGCAGTTGACATAATGTAAACGGGAGCACGTGCGCTGTATTTGGCGGCAAATGAGGAGTATAACGCGCATAGATTTGTCGACATACCACTAATAGCAGCGGAGATACGTTTAAATAAATACTTGAGCCTAATATGATAAACTGCAATTACAATGTATTTGACAGGACACAGAGTTGACAATGCGCCAACCGGCTGATGTGCGTAGTATTCTGCAGCGAATGAGGAGTATAACGCTCATCGAATTGTCTTGACATCACCAATAGCAGTGTATGTACGTTCAATGAAATATTGAATCCTGAATATGGTGTACTGCAACAACATTGCAATTGTCTTCGACCCCAGTTGACATAATGTAAACAGGGGCATGTGCGCTGTATTTGGCGGCAACTGTGGAGTATAACGCGCATCGAATTGTAGGCATACCACCAATAGCACCGGAGATCCGTTTAATTGAATACTTAGGCCTAAGTATGCAAAACTACAATTACAATGAATTGGGCAGGGACCTGAGTTGACATAGCGCAAAGTGGCTGGTTTGCGCTCTATTTGGCAGCAACTGTGCGATATACCGCGCATCGAATTGACGAGATATCACAAATAGCAATGTGGATCCGTTCAATGAAATATCGAATCCTGAATGTGCTGAACTGCAAAAACATTGCATTTTTCCTCGACCCGAGTTGAAATAATGTAAACAGGAGCAGATGCGCTGTATTTGGTTGGGAATCTGGAGTATCACGCGCACCGATTGTCGTGATATGACCAATAGCAGTGTAGATACATTCAATGAAGAATTGAATCCTGAATATGCAGTACTACAACTACATTGCAATTGTACTCGACCCGAGTTGACATAATGTAAACAGGAGCAGGTCCGCTGTATTTGGCGGCAAATGAGGAGTATAACGCGCATAGATTTGTCGACATACTACTAATAGCAGCAGAGATACGTTTCAATAAATACTTCAGCCTAATATGATAAACTGCAATGACAATGTATTTGACAGGACACAGAGTTGACAATGCGCAAAACGGCTGATCTGCGTAGTATTTGCCAGGGAATGTGGAGTATCACGCGCATCGAATTGTCAGGATATCACCAATAGCAGTGTATATACATTCAATAAAGTATTGAATCCTGAATATGCAACACTACAGAAACATTGCATGTGTCCTCGACCCGAGTTGACATAATGTAAACAGGAGCAGGTGCGCCGAATTGGGCAGGAAATGTGGAGTATCAAGCGCAACGTATTGTCGGGATATCACCAATAGCTGTGTAGATCCGTTCAATGGAATATTGAATCCTGAATATACTGTACTGCAGCAACATTGCATCTGTCAGCGACCCGAGTTGACATAATGTAAACAGGAGCAGGTGCGCTGTATTTGGCAGGGAATGTGGAGTATCACGCGCATCGAGTTGTCGGGATATAACCAATAACAGTGTATTTACGTACAACGAAATATTGAATCCTGAATATGCTCTACTTGTAGCAACATTGCATTTGTTGTCGACCCGAGTTGACATAATGTAAACAGGAGCAGGTACGCTGTATTTGGCAGGAAATATGGAGTATCATGCGCATCGAATTGTCGGGATATCGCCATGGCAGTGTATATACGTTCAAAGAAATATGAATCCTGTATATGATGTACTGCAACAACATAGCATTTGCCCTCGATCCGTGTTGACATAATGTAAACAGGAGCAGGTGCGCTGTATTTGCCAGGGAATGTGGAGTATCACGCGCGTCGAGTTGTCGGGATATCACCAATAACAGTGTATTTACGTTCAATGAAATATCGGTTCCTAAATATGCTGTACTGCAACAACATTGCAATTGTCCTCGACCCCAGTTGACATAATGTAAACAGGAGCAGGTGCGCTGCATTTGGCAGGGAATGTGGAGTATAACGCGCATCGAGTTGTCGGGATATAACCAATAACAGTGTATATACATTCAATGAAGTATTGAATCCTGAATATGCAACACTACAGCAATATTGCATTTGTCCTCGACCCGAGTTGACTTAATGTAAACAGGAGCAGGTGCGCTGTATTTGGCAGGGAATGTGGAGTATCACGCGCATCGAATTGTCGGGATATCACCAATAGCAGTGTATATACGTTCAATGAAATATTGAATCCCGAATATGCTGTACTGCAAAAACATTGGATTTGTCCTCGACCCGAGTTGACATAATGTAAACAGTGGCAGGTGCGCTGTTTGGCGGCAGCTGTGGAGCATAACGCGCATCGAGTTGTAGGCATACCACCTATAGCACCGGAGATACGTTTAATTTGAATACATATGCCTAAATATGCAAAAATACAATTACAATGAATTAGGCACGGACCTCAGTTTACATAGCGCAATGTGGCTGATTTGCGCTCTATTTGGCAGCAACTGTGCGGCATACCGCACATCGAATTGACGAGATATCACAAATAGCAGTGTAGGTCTGTTCAATGAAATATTGATTCCTGAATATGCTTTACTGCAACAACATTGCAATTGTCCTCGACTCCAGTTGACTTAATGTAACCAGGAGCAGGTGCGCTGTATTTGGCAGGGAATGTGGAGTATCATGCGCACCGAATTGTCGGGATATCACCATGGCAGTGTATATACGTTCAATGAAATGTTGAATTCTGTATATGCTGTACTGCAACAACATAGCATTTGCCCTCGATCCGAGTTGACATAATGTTAACGGGAGCAGGTGCGCTGTATTTGGCAGGGAATGTGGAGTATCACGCGCACCGATTGTCGTGATATGACCAATAGCAGTGTAGATACATTCAATGAAGAATTGAATCCTGAATATGCAGTACTACAACTACATTGCAATTGTCCTCGACCCGAGTTGCCATAATGTAAACAAGAGCAAGTGCGCTGTATTTGGCGGGAGCGTTGGAGTATAACGCGCATCGAGTTGTAGGCATAACAGCAATAGCACCGGTGATACGTTTAATTGAATACTTAAGCCTAAATATGCAAAACTACAATTACAATGAGTTAGGCAGGGACCTGGGTTGACACAGCGCACAGTGTCCCCATTTGGCAGCAAGTGTGCCGTATACCGCGCATCGAATTGACGAGATATCACCAATAGCAGTGTAGAAACGTTAAATGGGATATTGAATCCTGAATTTGCAGTACTGCAAAACGATTGGATTTGACCTCGACCCCAGTTGACATAATGTAAACAGGAGCAGGTGCGCTGTATTTGGCGGCAACTGTGGAGTGTAACGCGCATCGAATTGTAGGCATACCACCAATAGCATCGGAGATACGTTTTATTGAATACTTGAGCCTGAATATGCAAAACTACAATTACAATGAATTAGGCAGGGACCTGAGTTGACATTGCGCAAAGTGGCTGATTTGCGCTCCATTTGGCAGCAACTGTGCGGTATACCGCGCATCGAATTGACGAGATATCACAAATAGCAGTGTAGATCCGTTCAATGAAATATTGAATCCTGAATGTGCTGTACTGCAAAAACAATGCATTTGTCCTCGAACACAGTTGACACAATGTAAACAAGAGCAGGTGCGCTGCATTGGGCAGGGAATGTGGAGCAACACGCGCATCGAATTGTCGTGATATGACCAATAGCAGTGTAGATACATTCAATGAAGTACTGAATCCTGAATATGCAACACTACAGCAACATTGCATTTGTCCTCGACCCGAGTTGACATAATGTAAACAGGAGCGGGATCGCTGTATTTGACAGGGAATGTGGAGTATCACGCCCATCGAATTTGTCGGGATATCACCAATAGCAGTGTATTTACTTTCAATGAAATATTGAATCCTGAATATGCTGTACTGCAAAAACATTGCATTTGTTCTCGACCCGATTTGACATAATGTAAACAGGAGCAGGTGCGCTGTATTTGGCACGGATGTGGAGTATCAGACGCATCGAATTGTCGTTATATCAGCAATAGAATTGTGGATACATTCAATGAAGTACTGAATCCTGAATATGCAACACTACAGCAACATTGCATTTGTTCTCGACTCGAGTTGACATAATGTAAACAGGAGCAGTGAGCAGTAGCGCTGTATTTGGCAGGAAATGTGGAGTATCATGCGTATCGAATAGTCGGGATATCACCATGGCAGTGCATATACGTTCAATGAAGTATTGAATCCTGTATATGGTGTACTGCAACAACATGGCACTTGTCCTCGATCCGAGTTGACATAATGTAAACAGGAGCAGGTGCGCTGTATTTGGCAAGGAATGTGGAGTATAGCGCGCATAGATTTGTCGACATACCACGAATAGCAGCGGAGATACGTTTAAATAAATACTTGAGCCTAATATGATAAACTGCAATTACAATGTATTTGACAGGACACAGAGTTAACAATGCGCAAACCGGCTGATGTGCATAGTATTTGGCTGCGAATGTGGAGTATAACGCGCATCGAATTGTCGGGATATCACCAATAGCAGTGTATATACGTTCAATGAAATATTGATTCCTGAATATGCTGTACTGCAGCAACATTGCATTTGTTCTCGACTCGAGTTGACATAATGTAAACAGGAGCAGTAGCGCTGTATTTGGCAGGAAATGTGGAGTATCATGCGCATCGAATAGTCGGGATATCACCATGGCAGTGCATATACGTTCAATGAAGTATTGAATCCTGTATATGGTGTACTGCAACAACATGGCACTTGTCCTCGATCCGAGTTGACATAATGTAAACAGGAGCAGGTGCGCTGTATTTGGCAAGGAATGTGGAGTATCACGCGCATCGAATTGTCGTGATAACATCAATGGCAGTGTAGATACATTCAATGAAATATTGAATCCTGAATATCCTGAACGGCAAAAACATTGAATCTGTTCTCGACCCGATTTGACATAATGTAAACAGGAGCAGGTGCGCTGTATTTGGCTGGGGATGTGGAGTATCAGACGCATCGAATTGTCGTGATATCAGCAATAGAATTGTAGATACATTCAATGGAATATTGAATCCTGAATGTGCTGTAATGCAAAAACATTGCATTTGTCCTTGACCCGAGTTGACATGATGTAGACAGGAGCAGGTGCGCTGTATTTGCCAGGGAATGTGGAGCATAACGCGCTTCGAATTGTCGGGATATCACGAATAGCAGTGTATATACGTTCAATGAAATATTGAATCCTGAATATGCTGAACTGCAGCAGGATTGCATTTGTCTTCGACCCGAGTTGACATAATGTAAACAGGAGCAGGTGCGCTGTATTTGGCAAGGAATGTGGAGAATCACGCGCATCGAATTGTCGTGATAACATGAATGGCAGTGTAGATACATTCAATGAAATATTGAATCCTGAATATCCTGAACGGCAAAAACATTGGATTTGTCCCCGACCCGAGTTGACATAATGCAAACAGGAGCAGGTGCGCTGTTTGGCGGCAGCTGTGGAGCATAACGCGCATCGAATTGTAGGCATACCACCTATAGCACCGGAGCTACGTTTAATTGAATACATAAGCCTAAATATGCAAAAATACAATCGCAATGAATTAGGCAGGGACCTGAGTTTACATAGCGCAAAGTGGCGGATTTGCGCTCTATTTGGTAGCAACTGTGCGGCATACCGCGCATCGAATTGACGAGATATCACAAATAGCAGTGTATATCTGTTCAATGAAATATTGATTCCTGAATATGCTTTACTGCAACAACATTGCAATTGTCCTCGACCCCAGTTGACTTAATGTAAACAGGAGCAGTTGCGCTTTATTTGGCGACAAATGAGGAGTATAACGCGCATAGATTTGTCAGGATATCACTAATAGCAGTGTATATACGATCAATGAAATATTGAATCCTGAATATCCTGTAATGCAAAATCATTGAATTTGTCCTCGACCCGAGTTGACATAATGTAAACAGGAGCAGGTGCGCCGTATTTGGCAGGAAATGTGGAGTATCACGCGCATCGAATTGACGAGATATCACCATTAGCAGTGTAGATCCGTTCAATGAAATATTGATTCCTGAATATGCTTTACTACAATATCATAGCATTTGTCTTCGACCCCAGTTGACATAATGTGAGCAGGAGCAGGTCTCCTGTATTTGGCGGCAAATGAGGAGTATAACGCGCATAGATTTGTCGACATACCACGAATAGCAGCGGAGATACGTTTAAATAATTATTTGAGCCTAATATAATGAACTGCAATTACAATGTATTTGACAGGACACAGAGTTGACAATGCGCCAACCGGCTGATGTACGTAGTATTCTGCAGCGAATGAGGAGTATAACGCGCATCGAATTGTCGGGATATCACCAATAGCAGGATATGTACGTTCAATGAAATATTGAATCCTGAATATGGTGTACTGCAACAACATTGCAATTGTCTTCGACCCCAGTTGACATAATGTAAACAGGAGCAGGTGCGCTGTATTTGGCAGGGAATGTGGAGTATTACGCGCATCGAAATGACGAGATATCACCAATGGCAGTGTATATCCGTTCAATGAAATATTGAATCCTGAATATGCTGTACTGCAACAACATTGCATTTGTCCACGACCCGTGTTGACATAATGTAGACAGGAGCAGGTGCATTGTATTTGGCAGGGAATGTGGAGTATCATGCGCATCGAATTGTCGGGATATCACCAATAGCAGTGTATTTACGTCAATGAAATATTGAATCCTGAATATGCTGTTCTGCAAAAACATTGCATTTTTCCTCGACCCGAGTTGACATAATGTAAACAGGAGCAATTGTGCTGTATTCGGCAGGACATGTGGACTACAACACGCATGGAATTGACGAAATATCTGCAGTAGCAGTGTAGATACGTTCAATGAAGTATTGAATCCTGGATATGCAGTACTGCAACAACATTGCATTTGTCCTCGACCCGAGTTGACATAATGCAAACAATAGCACGTGCGCTGTATTTGGCAGGGAATGTGGAGTATCACGCGTATCGAATTGTCGTGATATCACCAGTAGCAGTGTAGATACATTGAATGAAGTATTGAATCCTGAGTATGCAGTACTACAAGTACATTACATTTGTCTTCGACCCCAGTTGACATAATGTAAACAGGAGCAGGTGCGCTGTATTTGGCAGGAAATGTGGAGTATCATGCTCATCGAATTGTCGGGATATCACCATGGCAGTGTATATACGGTCAATGAAATATTGAATCCTGTATATGCTGTACTGCAACAACATGGCATTTGTCCTCGATCCGAGTTGACATAATGTAAACAGGAGGAGCTGCGCTGTATTTGGCGGCAAATGGGGAGTATAGCGCGCATAGACTTGTCGACATACCACGAATAGCAGCGGAGATACGTTTAAATAAATACTTGAGCCTAATATGATAAACTGCAATTACAATGTATTTGACAGGACACAGAGTTAACAATGCGCAAACCGGCTGATGTGCATAGTATTTGGCAGCGAATGTGGAGTATAACGCGCATCGAATTGTCGGGATATCACCAATAGCAGTGTATATACGTTCAATGAAATATTGATTCCTGAATATGCTGTACTGCAGCAACATTGCATTTGTTCTCGACTCGAGTTGACATAATGTAAACAGGAGCAGTAGCGCTGTATTTGGCAGGAAATGTGGAGTATCATGCGCATCGAATAGTCGGGATATCACCATGGCAGTGCATATACGTTCAATGAAGTATTGAATCCTGTATATGGTGTACTGCAACAACATGGCACTTGTCCTCGATCCGAGTTGACATAATGTAAACAGGAGCAGGTGCGCTGTATTTGGCAAGGAATGTGGAGTATCACGCGCATCGAATTGTCGTGATAACATCAATGGCAGTGTAGATACATTCAATGAAATATTGATTCCTGAATATGCTGTACTGCAGCAACATTGCATTTGTTCTCGACTCGAGTTGACATAATGTAAACAGGAGCAGTGAGCAGTAGCGCTGTATTTGGCAGGAAATGTGGAGTATCATGCGTATCGAATAGTCGGGATATCACCATGGCAGTGCATATACGTTCAATGAAGTATTGAATCCTGTATATGGTGTACTGCAACAACATGGCACTTGTCCTCGATTCGAGTTGACATAATGTAAACAGGAGCAGGTGCGCTGTATTTGGCAAGGAATGTGGAGAATCACGCGCATCGAATTGTCGTGATAACATGAATGGCAGTGTAGATACATTCAATGAAATATTGAATCCTGAATATCCTGAACGGCAAAAACATTGGATTTGTCCCCGACCCGAGTTGACATAATGCAAACAGGAGCAGGTGCGCTGTTTGGCGGCAGCTGTGGAGCATAACGCGCATCGAATTGTAGGCATACCACCTATAGCACCGGAGCTACGTTTAATTGAATACATAAGACTAAATATGCAAAAATACAATCGCAATGAATTAGGCAGGGACCTGAGTTTACATAGCGCAAAGTGGCGGATTTGCGCTCTATTTGGTAGCAACTGTGCGGCATACCGCGCATCGAATTGACGAGATATCACAAATAGCAGTGTATATCTGTTCAATGAAATATTGATTCCTGAATATGCTTTACTGCAACAACATTGCAATTGTCCTCGACCCCAGTTGACTTAATGTAAACAGGAGCAGTTGCGCTTTATTTGGCGACAAATGAGGAGTATAACGCGCATCGAATTGACGAGATATCACCATTAGCAGTGTAGATCCGTTCAATGAAATATTGATTCCTGAATATGCTTTACTACAATATCATAGCATTTGTCTTCGACACCAGTTGACATAATGTGAGCAGGAGCAGGTCCCCTGTATTTGGCGGCAAATGAGGAGTATAACGCGCATAGATTTGTCGACATACCACGAATAGCAGCGGAGATACGTTTAAATAATTATTTGAGCCTAATATAATGAACTGCAATTACAATGTATTTGACAGGACACAGAGTTGACAATGCGCCAACCGGCTGATGTACGTAGTATTCTGCAGCGAATGAGGAGTATAACGCGCATCGAATTGTCGGGGTATCACCAATGGCAGTGTATGTACGTTCAATGAAATATTGAATCCTGAATATGGTGTACTGCAATAACATTGCAATCGTCTTCAACCCCAGTTGACATAATGTAAACAGCAGCAGGTGCGCTGTATTTAGCGGCAAATGAGGAGTATAACGCGCGCAGATTTGTCGACATACCAGTAATAGCAGCGGAGATACGTTTAAATAAATACATGTGCATAATATGATAAAATGCACATACAATGTATTTGACAGGACACAGAGTTGACAATGCGCCAACCGGGTGATGTACGTAGTATTCTGCAGCGAATGAGGAGTATAACGCGCATCGAATTGTCGGGATATCACCAATAGCAGGATATGTACGTTCAATGAAATATTGAATCCTGAATATGGTGTACTGCAACAACATTGCAATTGTCTTCGACCCCAGTTGACATAATGTAAACAGGAGCAGGTGCGCTGTATTTGGCAGGGAATGTGGAGTATTACGCGCATCGAAATGACGAGATATCACCAATGGCAGTGTATATCCGTTCAATGAAATATTGAATCCTGAATATGCTGTACTGCAACAACATTGCATTTGTCCACGACCCGTGTTGACATAATGTAGACAGGAGCAGGTGCATTGTATTTGGCAGGGAATGTGGAGTATCATGCGCATCGAATTGTCGGGATATCACCAATAGCAGTGTATTTACGTCAATGAAATATTGAATCCTGAATATGCTGTTCTGCAAAAACATTGCATTTTTCCTCGACCCAAGTTGACATAATGTAAACAGGAGCAATTGTGCTGTATTGGGCAGGACATGTGGACTACAACACGCATGGAATTGACGAAATATCTGCAGTAGCAGTGTAGATACGTTCAATGAAGTATTGAATCCTGGATATGCAGTACTGCAACAACATTGCATTAGTCCTCGACCCGAGTTGACATAATGCAAACAATAGCACGTGCGCTGTATTTGGCAGGGAATGTGGAGTATCACGCGTATCGAATTGTCGTGATATCACCAGCACCGGAGATACGTTTTATTGAATACATAGGCCTAAAGATGCAAAAGTACAAATAGAATGAATTTCGCAGGGACCTGAGTTGACATAGCGCAAAGTGGCTGATTTGCGCTCTATTTGGCAGCAACATTGCGGTATGCCGCTCTTCGAATAGACACGTTATCACCAATAGCAGTGTATATCCGTTCAATGAAATATTGAATCCTGAATATGCAGTACTGCAACAACATTCCATTAGTCCTCGACCCGAGTTGACATAATGTAAACAGGAGCAGGTGCGCAGTATTTGGCAGGGAATGTGGAGTATCACGAGCATTGAATTGTCGTGATATCTCCAATAGCAGTGTAAATACATTCAATGAAGTGTTGAATCCTGAATATGCAGTACGACAACAACATTGCATTTGTCCTCGACCCTAGTTGACATAATGTAAACAGGGGCAGGGTCGCTGTATTTGGCGGCAAATGAGGAGTATCACGCGTATCGAATTGTCGTGATATCACCAGTAGCAGTGTAGATACATTCAATGAAGTATTGAATCCTGAGTATGCAGTACTACAAGTACATTACATTTGTCTTCGACCCCAGTTGACATAATGTAAACAGGAGCAGGTCCGCTGTTTGGCGGCAACTGTGGAGCATAGCGCGCAGCGAATTGTAGGCATACCACCAATAGCACCGGAGATACGTTTTATTGAATACATAGGCCGAAATATGCAAAAGTACAAATACAATGAATTACGCAGGGACCTGAGTTGACATAGCGCAAAGTGGCTGATTTGCGCTCTATTTGGCAGCAACATTGCGGTATGCCGCTCTTCGAATAGACACGTTATCACCAATAGCAGTGTATATCCGTTCAATGAAATATTGAATCCTGAATATGCAGTACTGCAACAACATTCCATTAGTCCTCGACCCGAGTTGACATAATGTAAACAGGAGCAGGTGCGCAGTATTTGGCAGGGAATGTGGAGTATCACGAGCATTGAATTGTCGTGATATCTCCAATAGCAGTGTAAATACATTCAATGAAGTGTTGAATCCTGAATATGCAGTACGACAACAACATTGCATTTGTCCTCGACCCTAGTTGACATAATGTAAACAGGAGCAGGGTCGCTGTATTTGGCGGCAAATGAGGAGTAACAAGCGCAACGTATTGTCGGGATATCACCAATAGCTGTGTAGATCCGTTCAATGGAATATTGAATCCTGAATATACTGTACTGCAGCAACATTGCATCTGTCAGCGACCCGAGTTGACATAATGTAAACAGGAGCAGGTGCGCTGTATTTGGCAGGGAATGTGGAGTATTACGCGCATCGAAATGAGGAGATATCACCAATGGCAGTGTATATCCGTTCAATGAAATATTGAATCCTAAATATGTTGTACTGCAACAACATTGCATTTGTCCTCGATCGGTGTTGACATAATGTAAACAGGAGCAGGTGCGCTCTATTTGGCGGCAAATGAGGAGTATAACGCGCATGGATTTGTCTATAAACCTCGAGTAGCAGCGGTGATACGTTTAAATAAATACTTGAGCTTTATATGATAAACTGCAACTATAATGTATTTGACAGGACACAGAGTTGACAATGCGCAAACCGGCTGATGTGCGTAGCATTTGGCAGCGAATGAGGAGTGTAACGAGCATCGTATTGTCGGGATATCACCAATAGCAGAGTAGATCCGTTCATTAAAATATTGAATTCTGAATATGCTGTACTGCAACAACATTGCATTTGTCCTCGATCCGCGCTCACATAATGTAAACAGGAGAAGGTGCGCTGTATTTGGCAGGAAACGTGGTGTACAACGCGCATGGAATTGTCGGTATATCAACAACAGCAGTGTAGATACGTTCAATGAAGAATTGAATCCTGAATATGCAGTACTACAACAACATTGCATTTGTCCTCGACCCCAGTTGACATAATGTAAACAGGAGAAGGTGCGCTGTATTTGGCAGGAAACGTGGTGTACAAGGCGCATGGAATTGTCGGTATATCAACAACAGCAGTGTAGATACGTTCAATGAAGAATTGAATCCTGAATATGCTGTTCTGCAAACACATTGCATTTGTCTTCGACCTCAGTTGACATAATGTATAGAGGAGCAGGTGCGCTGTATTTGGCGGGGAATGTGGAGTATCACGGGCAACGAGTTGTCGGGATATCACCATTAGCAGTGTAGATCCGTTCAATGAAATATTGAATCCTGAATATGCAGTACTACAACAACATTGCATTTGTCTGCGACCCCAGTTGACATAATGTGAGCAGGAGCAGGTCCCCTGTATTTGGCGGCAAATGAGGAGTATAACGCGCATAGATTTGTCGACATACCAGGAATAGCAGCGGAGATACGTTTAAATAAATATTTGAGCCTAATATAATGAACTGCAATTACAATGTATTTGACAGGACACAGAGTTGACAATGCGCCAACCGGCTGTTGTACGTAGTATTCTGCAGCGAATGAGGAGTATAACGCGCATCGAATTGTCGGGATATCACCAATAGCATTGTAGAAAATTTCAATGGAATATTGATTCCTGAATATGCAGTACAGCAATAGCATTGGATTTGACCTCGATCCGAGATTACTTAATGTAAACAGTTGCAAGTGCGCTCTATTTGGCAGCAAATGTGGAGTTTAACGCGTATCGAACTATCGAGATGTCTGGAATAGAAACTGGAATACGCTCAAATGAATATCTAAAACTGAATATGCAAAACAGGAATAACGCTGTATTTGATAGGGCACAGAGTTGACATTGCGCAAACTGGTTGCTGTGCGCTATTTCTTGCAGCAAATGTGCGGGATAGTGCGTATCGAATTGTCGACATATCACCAATAGTAGTACAGATTCGTTCAATTGGTAATTGGAGCCTGGATAAGCAGCATAGCAATAACATTGGATTTGACCTCGACCCGAGTTGGCAAAATGTAAACGGGAGCATGTGCGCTGTATTTGGCAGCAAATGTGGAGTGTAAAGCGCTTCGAATTGTCGACATACCGCCAATAGCGGCGGAGACGCGTTTAATTGAATATTAACGGTAGAATATTTTAAAACGGCAATTACACTGGATTTGGCAGGACACAGAGTTGACATTGAGTAAACCGGTTGATGTGCGCTGTATTTGGCAGCATCTGTGGAGTAGAACGCGCATCGAATTTTCTTCGTATCTCCCATCGAAACGAAGCAATGTTCAATTGAATATTGATGGCTGAATATACAGTACTGCAATAACATTGGATTTGACCTCGACCCGATTTGACATATTGTAAACTGTAGCAGCTCCGCTAAATTTCGCAGCGAATGAGGAGTTTAACGATCAACCACTTGTCTAGATATCACCAATAACAGTGCGGATACGTTTAGTTGAGTATTTAACACAGACTCTGCAAAATTGCAATTACGCTGCACTTGACAGGGCCCAGAGTTGACATAGTGCAAACCGAATGACGTGCGCTGAATTTTGCCGCATATGTGGAGTAACGCACGTCCAATTGTCGAGATTTCACCAATAGCAGTGTATAAACAATTAAGGGAATATTGAATCCTGAATATGCAGTACAGCAATAACATTGGATATGACCATGACCCGAGTTGACATAATGTAAACAGGAGCAGGTGCGCTATGTGAGAGAGCAAATGTGGAGTAGAACGCGCATCGAATTGAATGACGCGGGCTGTATTTGGCAGCATATGTGGAGTGGAACGCGCATAGAATTGTTGAGACATCTGGAATAAAATCTGAGATCAGCGCAATTGAATATTTCTAGCAGAATTTCCAAAACTACAGTAACGCTATATTTGACAGAGCACAGAGTTAGCATAGCGCAAACAGGCCGAAGGGCGCTGTTTTTCTCAGCTAATGGGATGTATAACGCGCATCGAATTTTCCACATGCCATCAATAGCTGCGGAGATACGTTTAATTGAAAAATGCAGCCTAAATATGCAAAACTGCAACTTCAAGTGATTTGGCAGGGACCAGGGTTGACATAGTGAAATCCGGCTGACGCGCGCTGTAGTTGGCAGCAGATGTGGAGTAGAAGGCGCATGGAATTATCGGCATACCCCCAATAGCAGTAGAGATACGTTTGATTGAATACTTAAGCCTAAATATGCTTTACTGCAACTACAATGGATTTGACAGGATACACAGTTGACATTGTGCAAATCGGTTGATGTGCGTAGTATTTGGCAGCGAATGAGGAGTTTAACGCGCATCGAATTTTCAGAATATCACCAATAGCAGTGTATATACGTTCAATGAAATATTGAATCCTGAATATCCTGTACTTGCAGCAACATAGCATTTGCCCTCGATACGTGTTGACATAATGTAAACAGGAGTAGGTGCGCTGTATTTGGCAGGAAATATGGAGTATCATGCGCATCGAAGTGTCGGGATATCACCATGGCAGTGTATATACGTTCAATGAAAGGTTGAATCCTGTATATGCTGTACTGCAACAACATAGCATTTGCCTCGATCCCTTTTGACATAATGTAAACAGGAGCAGGTGCGCTATATTTGGCAGGGAATGTGGAGTATCACGCGCATCGAGTTGTCGGGATGTCACCAATAACAGTGTATTCACGTTCAATGAAATATAGAATCCTGAATATGCAGTACTTGCAGCAACATTGCATTTGTCCTCGACCCGAGTTGACATAATGTAAACAGGAGCAGGTGCGCTGTTTGGCGGCAAATGAGGAGTATAACGCGCATAGATTTGTCGACATACCACTAATAGCAGCGGAGATACGTTTAAATAAATACTTGAGCCTCACATGATAATCTGCAATTACAATGTATTTGACAGGACACAGAGTTGACAATGCGCAAACCGGCTGGTCTGCGCAGTATTTGGCAGCCAATGAAGAGTACAACGCGCATCGAATTGTCAGGATATCACTAATGGCAGTGTATATACGATCAATGAAATATTGAATCCTGAATATCCTGAACGGCAATAACATTGGATTTGTCCCCGACCCGAGTTGACATAATGTAAACAGGAGCAGGTGCGCTGTTTGGCGGCAAATGAGGAGTATAACGAGCATAGATTTGTCGACATACCACTAATAGCGGCGGAGATACGTTTAAATAAATACTTGAGCCTAACATGATAATCTGCAATTACAATGTATTTGACAGGACACAGAGTTGACAATGCGCAAACACTCTGATGTGCGTAGTATTTGGCAGCGAATGAGGAGTATAACGCGCTTCACATTGACGGGATATCACGAATAGCAGTGTATATACGTTCATTGAAATATTGAATCCTGAATGTGCTGTACTGCATAAACATTGCATTTGTCCTTGACCCGATTTGACATAATGTAAACAGGAGCAGGTGCGCTGTATTTGGCAGGAAATGTGGAGTACAAGGCGCATGGAGTAGACGAAATATCTCCAGTAGCAGTGTAGATACGTTCAATGAAGTATTGTATCCTGGATATGCAGTACTGCAAAAACATTGCATTTGTCCTTGTCCCGAGTTGACATAATGTAAACAGGAGCAGGTGCGCTGTATTTGGCAGGGAATGCGGAGTATCACGCGCATCGGATTGTAGGCGTACCACCAATTGCACCGGAGATACGTTTAATTGAATAGTAAAGCCTGAATTTGCAAAACTACAATTACAATGAATTAGGCAGGGATCTGAGTTGACACAGCGCACAGTGGCTGACTTGCGCTCTATTTGGCAGCAGCTGTGCGGTATACCGCGCATCGAATTGACGAGATATCACAAATAGCAGTGTAGATCCGTTATATGAAATATTGAATCCTGAATGTGCTGTACTGCAAAAACATTGCATTTGTCCTGGAATCGAGTTGACATCATGTAAACAGGAGCAGGTGCGCTGTATTTGGCAGGGAATGTGGAATAACACGCGCATCGAATTGTCGTGATATCACCAATAGCAGTGTAGATACATTCAATGAAGAATTGAATCCTGAATATGCAGTACTACAACAACGTAGCATTTGTCCTCGACCCGAGTTGACATAATGTAAACAGGAGCAGGTGCGCTGTATTTGGCAGGGAATGCGGAGTATCACGAGCATCGGATTGTCGTGATATCACCAACGGCAGTGTAGATACATTCAATGAAGTATTGAATCCTGAATAAGCATTACTACAACAACGTTGCATTTGTCTTCGACCCCAGTTGACATAATGTAAACAGGAGCAGGTGCGCTGTTTGGCGGCAACTGTGGAGCATAACGCACATCGAATTTTAGGCATCCCACCTATAGCACCACAGATACGTTTAATTCAATACATAAGCCTAAATATGCAAAACTACAATTACAGTGAATTAGGCAGGGACCTGAGTTGTCATAGCGCACAGTGGCTGACTTGCGCTCTATTTGGCAGCAAGTGTGCGGTATACCGCGCATCGAATTGACGAGATATCACCAATAGCAGTGTGGATCCGTTCAATGAAATATTGAATCCTGAATGTGCTGTACTGCTGAACATGGCATTTGTCCGGGAATCGAGTTGACATAATGTAAACAGGAGCAGGTGCGCTGTATTTGGCAGGGAGCGTGGGGTATCACGCGCATCGAATTGTCGTGATATCACCAATAGCAGTGTAGATACATTCAATGAAGTATTGAATCCTGAATATGCAGTAGTACAACAACGTAGCATTTGTCCTCGACCCGAATTGACATAATGTAAACAGGAGCAGGTGCGCTGTATTTGGCAGGAAATGTGGAGTACCACGCGTATCGAATTGTAGTGATATCACCAGTAGCAGTGTAGATACATGCAATGAAGTATTGAATCCTGAGTATGCAGTACTACAAGAACATTACATTTGTCTTCGACCCCAGTTGACATAATGTAAACAGGAGCAGGTGCGCTGTTTGGCGGCAACTGTGGAGCATAACGCACATCGAATTTTAGGCATCCCACCTATAGTACCACAGATACGTTTAATTGAATACATAAGCCTAAATATGCAAAACTACAATTACAATGAATTAGGCAGGGACCTGAGGTGTCATAGCGCACAGTGGCTAACTTGCGCTCTATTTGGCAGCAAGTGTGCGGTATACCGCGCATCGAATTGTCGAGATATCACCAATAGCAGTGTAGATCCGTTCAATGAAATATTGAATCCTGAATGTGCTGTACTGCTGAACATGGCATTTGTCCGGGAATCGAGTTGACATAATGTAAACAGGAGCAGGTGCGCTGTATTTGGCAGGGAGCGTGGGGTATCACGCGCATCGAATTGTCGTGATATCACCAATAGCAGTGTAGATCCGTTCAATGAAATATTGAATGCTGAATGTGCTGTACTGCAAAAACATTGCATTTGTCCTGGAATCGAGTTGACATCATGTAAACAGGAGCAGGTGCGCTGTATTTGGCAGGGAATGTGGAGTATCACACGCATCGAATTGTCGTGATATCACCAATAGCAGTGTAGATACATTCAATGAAGAAATGAATCCTGAATATGCAGTAGTACAGCAACGTAGCATTTGTCCTCGACCCGAGTTGACATAATGTAAACAGGAGCAGGTGCGCTGTATTTGGCAGGGAATGCGGAGTATCACGCGCATCGGATTGTCGTGATATCACCAATAGCAGTGTAGATACATTCAATGAAGTATTGAATCCTGAATAAGCAGTACTACAACAACGTTGCATTTGTCCTCGACCCGAGTTGACATAATGTAAACAGGCGCAGGTGCGCTATTTGGCGGCAACTGTGGAGCATAACGCGCATCGAATTGTAGGCATACCACCTCTAGCACCGGAGGTACGTTTAATTGAATACATCAGCCAAAATATGCAAAAATAAAATTACAATGAATTAGGCACTGACCTGAGTTGACACAGCGCACAGTGGCTGATTTGCGCTCTATTTGGCAGCAGCTGTGCGGTATACCGCGCATCGAATTGACGAGATACCACAAATAGCAGTGTAGATCCGTTCTATGAAACATTGAATCCTGAATATGCAGTACTACAACAACGCAGCATTTGTCCTCGACCCGAGTTGACATAATGTAAACAGGATCAGGTGCGCTGTATTTGGCAGGGAATGTGGAGTATCACGCGCATCGAATTGCCGTGATGTCACCCATAGCAGTGTAGATACATTCAATGAAGAATTGAATCCTGAATATGCAGTACTACAACAACGTAGCATTTGTCCTCGACCCGAGTTGACATAATTAAAACAGGAGCAGGTGCGCTGTATTTGGCAGGAACTGTGGAGTACAAGGCGCATGGAGTAGACGAAATATCTCCAGTAGCAGTGTAGATACGTTCAATGAAGTATTGTATCCTGGATATGCAGTACTGCAAAAACATTGCATTTGTCCTCGACCCGAGTTGACATAATGTAAACAGGAGCAGGTGTGCCGTATTTGGCAGGAAATGTGGAGTATCAAGCGCATCGTATTGTCGGGATATCACCAATAGCTGTGTAGATCCGTTCAATGAAATATTGAATCCTGAATGTGCTGTACTGCAAAAACATTGCATTTGTCCTTGTCCCGAGTTGATATAATATAAACAGGAGCAGGTGCGCTATTTGGCGGCAACTGTGGAGCATAACGCGCATCGAATTGTAGGCATACCACCTCTAGCACCGGAGGTACGTTTAATTGAATACATCAGCCAAAATATGCAAAAATACAAATACAATGAATTAGGCAGTGACCTGAGTTGACACAGCGCACAGTGGCTGATTTGCGCTCTATTTGGCAGCAGCTGTGCGGTATACCGCGCATCGAATTGACGAGATACCACAAATAGCAGTGTAGATCCGTTCTATGAAATATTGAATCCTGAATGTGCTGTACTGCAAAAACATTGCATTTGTCCTCGACCCGAATTGTCATAATGTAAACAGGAGCAGGTGCGCTGTATTTGGCAGGGAATGTGGAGTATCACGCGCGTCGAATTGACAGGATATCACCAATAGCAGTGTATATACGTTCAATGAAATATTGAATCCTGAATATCCTGTACTGCAATAACATTGGATTTGTCCTCGACCCGAGTTGACATAATATAAACAGGAGCAGGTCCGCTGTATTTGGCGGCAAATGAGGAGTATAACGCGCATAGATTTGTCGACATACCACAAATAGCAGCGGACATACGTTTAAATAAATACTTGAGCCTAATATGGTAAACTGCATTTACAATGTATTCGACAGGACACAGAGTTGACAATGCGCAAACCGGCTCATCTGCGTAGTATTTGCCAGGGAATGTGGAGTATCACGCGCATCGAATTGACGAGATATCACCAATAGCAGTGTAGAAACGTTCAATGCAATATTGAATCCTGAATATGCTGTACTGCAGCAACATTGCATTTGTCCTCGTCCCGAGTTGACATAATGTAAACAGGAGCAGGTGCGCTGTATTGGGCAGGAAATGTGGCGTATCACGCGCATCCAATTGTCGTGATATGACCAATAGCAGTGTAGATACATTCAATGAGGTATTGAATCCTGGATATGCAGTACTGCAGCAACAATGCATTTGTCCTCGACCCGAGTTGGCATAATGTAAACAGGAGCAGGTGCGCTGTATTTGGCAACAACTGTGGCGTATAACGCGCATCGAATAGTAGGCATACCACCAATAGCACCGGAGATATGTTTAATTGAATACATTAAGCGGAAATGTGCAAAACTACAATTACAATGATTTGGGCAGGGACCTGGGTTGACACAGCGCACAGTGTCTGATTTGCGCCCTATTTGGCACCAAGTGTGCGGTATACCGCGCATCGAATTGACGAGATATCACCAATAGCAGTGTAGAAACGTTCAATGCAATATTGAATCCTGAATACGCTGTACTGCAGCAACATTGCATTTGTCCTCGTCCCGAGTTGACATAATGTAAACAGGAGCAGGTGCGCTGTATTGGGCAGGAAATGTGGAGTATCAGGCGCATCGAATTGTCGGGATATCACCAATAGTAGCGTATTTACGTTTAATGAAATATTGGATCCTGAATATGCTGTTCTGCAAAAACAATGCATTTGTCCTCGACCACAGTTGATACAATGTAAACAGGAGCAGGTGCGCTGTATTTGGCGGCAAATGAGGAATATAACGCGCACAGAATTGTCGACATACCAGGAATAGCAGCGTAGATACGTTTAAATAAATAATTGAGCCTAATATGACAATCTGCAAATACAATGTACTTGACAGCACACAGCGTTGACAATGCGGAAACTCTCTGATGAACGTAGTACTTGGCAGGGAATGCGGAGTACAACTCGCATCGAACTGTCGGGATATGACGAATAGCAGTGTATATACGTTCAATGAAATATTGAATCCTGAATATGCTGTACTGCAGCAACATTGCATTTGTCCTCGACCCGAGTTGACATAATGTAAACAGGAGCAGGTGCGCTGTATTTGGTTGGGAATGTGGAGCATCACGCGTACCGAATTGTCGTGATCTGACCAATAGCAGTGTATATACGTTCAATGAAATATTGAATCCTGAATATGCTGTACTGCAGCAACTTTGCAATTGCCCTCGACCCGAGTTGACATAATGTAAACAGGAGCAGGTATGCTGTATTTGGCGGCAACTGTAGAGCATAACGCGCATCGAATTGTAGGCATACCACCAATAGCACCGGAGATCCGTTTAATTGAATACTTAGGCCTAAATATGCTAAACCACAATTACAATGAATTGGGCAGGGAGCAGAGTTGACATAGCGAAAAGTGGTTGATTTGCGCTCTATTTGGCAGCAACTGTGCGGTATACCGCGCATCGAATTGACGAGATATCACAAATAGCAGTGTAGATCCGTTCAATGAAATATTGAATCCTGAATGTGCTGTACTGCAGCAACATTGCATTTGTCCTCGATCCGTATTGAGATAATGTAAACAGGAGCAGGTGCGCTGTATTTGGCGGCAACTGTGGAGCATAACGCGCATCGAATTGTAGGCATACCACCAATAGCAGTGTATATACGTTCAATGAAGTATTTAATCCTGTATATGCAGTACTGCAAAAACAATGCATTTGCCCTCGATCCGTATTGAGATAATGTAAACAGGAGCAGGTGCGCTGTATTTGGCGGCAACTGTGGAGCATAACGCGCATCGAATTGTAGGCATACCACCAATAGCACTGGAGATCCGTTCAATTGAATACTTAGGCCTAAATATGCAAAACTACAATTACAATGAATTAGGCAGGGATCGGAGTTGGCATAGCGCAAAGTGACAGATTTGCGCTCTATTTGGCAGCAACTGTGAGGTATACCGCGCATGGAATTGACGAGATATCACAAATAGCAGTGTAGATCTGTTCAATGAAATATTGTATCCCGAATGTGCTGTACTCCAAAAACATTGCATTTTTCCTTGATCCGAGTTGACATAATGTAAACAGGAGCAGGTGTGCCGTATTTGGCAGGAAATGCGTAGTTTCACGCGCATCGAATTGTCGGAATATCACCAATAGCAGTGTATATACGTTCAATGAAGTATTTAATCCAGTATATGCAGTACTACAAAAACGTTGCATTTGTCCTCGACCCAAGCTGATATAATGTAAACAGGAGCAGGTGCGCTGTATTTGGCGGCAAAATGAGGAGTATAACGCGCATAGATTTGTCGAGATACCACGAATAGCAGCGGAGATACGTTTTAATAAATACTTGAGCGTAACATGATAATCTGCAATTACAATGTATTTGACAGGACACAGAGTTGACAATGCGCAAAGCGGCTGATCTGCGTAGTATTTGGCAGCCAATGAGGAGCACAACGCGCATCGAATTGTCACGATATCACTAATGGCAGTGTATATACGATCAATGAAATATTGAATCCTGAATATGCAGTACTTGTAGCAACATTGCAATTGTCCTCGACCCGAGTTGACATAATGTAAACAGGAACAGGTGCGCTGTTTGGCGGCAAATGAGGAGTATGACGCGCATAGATTTGTCGACATACCACTAATAGCAGCGGAGATACGTTTAAATAAATACTTGAGCGTAACATGATAATCTGCAATTACAATGTATTTGACAGGACACAGAGTTGACAATGCGCAAACCGGCTGATCTGCGTAGTATTTGGCAGCCAATAAGGAGCACAACGCCCATCGAATTGTCAGGATATCACTAATGGCAGTGTATATACGATCAATGCAATATTAAATCCTGAATATCCTGAACGGCAAAAACATTGGATATGTCCCCGACCCGAGTTGACATAATGTAAACAGGAGCAGGTGCGCTGTTTGGCGGCAGCTGTGGAGCATAACGCGCATCGAATTGTAGGCATACCACCCATTGCACCGGAGATACGTTTAACTGAATACATAAGCCTAAATATGCAAAAATACAATTGCAATGAATTCGGCACGGACCTGAGTTTACATAGCGCAAAGTGGCTGATTTGCGCTCTATTTGGTAGCAACTGTGTGGCATACCGCGCATCGAATTGACGAGATATCACAAATAGCAGTGTAGGTCTGTTCAATGAAATATTGATTCCTGAATATGCTTTACTGCAACAACATTGCAATTGTCCTCGACCCCAGTTGACTTAATGTAAACAGGAGCAGGTCCGCTTTATTTGGCGGCAAATGAGGAGTATAGCGCGCATAGATTTGTCAAGATATTGCTAATAGCAGTGTATATACGATCAATGAAATATTGAATCCTGAATATCCTGTACTGCAAAATCATTGGATTTGTCTTCGACCCGAGTTGACATAATGTAAACAGGAGCAGATGCGCCGTATTTGGCAGGAACAGTGGAGTATCACGCGCATCGAATTGACGAGATATCACCATTAGCAGTGTAGATCCGTTCAATGAAATATTGAATCCTGAATATGCAGTACTACAACAACATTGCATTTGCCTTCGACCCCAGTTGACATAATGTAAACAGGACCAGGTGCGCTGTATTGGGCAGGAAATGTGGAGTATCACGCGCATCCAATTGTCGTGATATCACCAATAGCAGTGTAGATACATTCAATGAGGTATTGAATCCTGGATATGCAGTACTGCAGCAACAATACATTTGTCCTCGACCCGAGTTGGCATAATGTAAACAGGAGCAGGTGCGCTGTATTTGGCGACAACTGTGGCGTATAACGCGCATCGAATAGTAGGCATACCGCCAATAGCAACGGAGATATGTTTAATTGAATACATTAAGCGGAAATGTGCAAAACTACAATTACAATGATTTAGGCAGGGACCTGGGTTTGCACAGCGCACAGTGTCTGATTTGCGCCCTATTTGGCAGCAAGTGTGCGGTATACCGCGCATCGAATTGACGAGATACCACCAATAGCAGTGTAGAAACGTTCAATGCAATATTGAATCCTGAATATGCTGTACTGCAGCAACATTGCATTTGTCCTCGTCCCGAGTTGACATAATGTAAACAGGAGCAGGTGCGCTGTATTGGGCAGGAAATGTGGAGTATCACGCGCATCCAATTGTCGTGATATGACCAATAGCAGTGTATATACGTACAATGCAATATTGAATCCTGAATATGCTGTACTGCAGCAACATTGCATTTGTCCTCGTCCCGAGTTGACATAATGTAAACAGGAGCAGGTGCGCTGTATTTGGTTGGGAATGTGGAGTATCACGCGTACCGAATTGTCGGGATATCACCAATAGCAGTGTATATACGTTCAATGAAGTATTTAATCCTGTATATGCAGTACTGCAAAAACAATGCATTTGCCCTCGATCCGTATTGAGATAATGTAAACAGGAGCAGGTGCGCTGTATTTGGCGGCAACTGTGGAGCATAACGCGCATCGAATTGTAGGCATACCACCAATAGCACTGGAGATCCGTTCAATTGAATACTTAGGCCTAAATATGCAAAACTACAATTACAATGAATTAGGCAGGGACCGGAGTTGGCATAGCGCAAACTGACAGATTTGCGCTCTATTTGGCAGCAACTGTGAGGTATACCGCGCATGGAATTGACGAGATATCACAAATAGCAGTGTAGATCTGTTCAATGAAATATTGTATCCCGAATGTGCTGTACTCCAAAAACATTGCATTTTTCCTTGACCCGAGTTGACATAATGTAAACAGGAGCAGGTGTGCCGTATTTGGCAGGAAATGCGTAGTTTCACGCGCATCGAATTGTCGGAATATCACCAATAGCAGTGTATATACGTTCAATGAAGTATTTAATCCAGTATATGCAGTACTACAAAAACGTTGCATTTGTCCTCGACCCAAGTTGATATAATGTTAACAGGAGCAGGTGCGCTGTATTTGGCGGCAAATGAGGAGTATAACGCGCATAGATTTGTCGAGATACCACGAATAGCAGCGGAGATAGGTCTTAATAAATACTTGAACCTAATATGATAAACTGCAAATACAATGTATTTGACAGGACACAGAGTTGACAATGCGCAAACCGGCTGATCTGCGTAGTATTTGGCAGCCAATGAGGAGCACAACGCGCATCGAGTTGTCACGATATCACTAATGGCAGTGTATATACGATCAATGAAATATTGAATCCTGAATATGCAGTACTTGCAGCAACATTGCAATTGTCCTCGACCCGAGTTGACATAATGTAAACAGGAGCAGGTGCGCTGTTTGGCGGCAAATGAGGAGTATGACGCGCATAGATTTGTCGACATACCACTAATAGCAGCGGAGATACGTTTAAATAAATACTTGAGCGTAACATGATAATCTGCAATTACAATGTATTTGACAGGACACAGAGTTGACAATGCGCAAACCGGCTGATCTGCGTAGTATTTGGCAGCCAATGAGGAGCACAACGCCCATCGAATTGTCAGGATATCACTAATGGCAGTGTATATACGATCAATGCAATATTGAATCCTGAATATCCTGAACGGCAAAAACATTGGATATGTCCCCGACCCGAGTTGACATAATGTAAACAGGAGCAGGTGCGCTGTTTGGCGGCAGCTGTGGAGCATAACGCGCATCGAATTGTAGGCATACCACCTATTGCACCGGAGATACGTTTAATTGAATACATAAGCCTAAATATGCAAAAATACAATTGCAATGAATTCGGCACGGACCTGAGTTTACATAGCGCAAAGTGGCTGATTTGCGCTCTATTTGGTAGCAACTGTGTGGCATACCGCGCATCGAATTGACGAGATATCACAAATAGCAGTGTAGGTCTGTTCAATGAAATATTGATTCCTGAATATGCTTTACTGCAACAACATTGCAATTGTCCTCGACCCCAGTTGACTTAATGTAAACAGGAGCAGGTCCTCTTTATTTGGCGGCAAATGAGGAGTATAGCGCGCATAGATTTGTCAAGATATTACTAATAGCAGTGTATATACGATCAATGAAATATTGAATCCTGAATATCCTGTACTGCCAAATCATTGGATTTGTCCTCGACCCGAGTTGACATAATGTAAACAGGAGCAGGTGCGCCGTATTTGGCAGGAACAGTGGAGTATCACGCGCATCGAACTGACGAGATATCACCATTAGCAGTGTAGATCCGTTCAATGAAATATTGAATCCTGAATATGCAGTACTACAACAACATTGCATTTGTCTTCGACCCCAGTTGACATAATGTGAACAGGAGCAGGTCCCCCGTATTTGGCGGCAAATGAGGAGTATAACGCGCATAGATTTGTCGACATACCACGAATAGCAGCGGAGATACGTTTAAATAAATATTTGAGCCTAATATAATGAACTGCAATTACAATGTATTTGACAGGACACAGAGTTGACAATGCGCCAACCGGCTGATGTACGTAGTATTCTGCAGCGAATGAGGAGTATAACGCGCATCGAATTGTCGGGATATCACCAATGGCAGTGTATGTACGTTCAATGAAATATTGGATACTGAATATGGTGTACTGCAACAACATTGCAACGTCTTCGGCCCCAGTTGACATAATGCAAACAGGAGCAGGTGCGCTGTATTGGGCAGGGAATGTGGAGTATCACGCGTATCGAGTTGTCGGGATGTCACCAATAACAGTGTATTCACGTTCAATGAAATATTGAATCCTGAATATGCAGTACTTGCAGCAACATTGCATTTGTCCTCGACCCGAGTTGACATAATATATACACGAGCAGGTGCGCTGTATTTGCCAGGAAATGTGGAGTACAACGCGCTTCGAATTGTCGGGATATCACGAATAGCAGTGCAATACATTCAATGAAATATTGAATTCTGTATATGCTGTACTGCAACAACATTGCATTTGTCCTCGACCCGAGTTGACATAATGTAAACAGGAGCAGGTCCGCTGTTTGGTTGCAACTGTGGAGCATAAGGCACATAGATTTGTCGACGTACCACGAATAGCAGCGGAGATACTTTTAAATAAATACTTGAGCCCAATATAATAAACTGCAATTACAATGTATTTGACAGGACACAGAGTTGACAATGCTCCAGTTCTCTGATGTGCGTAGTATTTGGCACCGAATGAGGAGTGTAACGCGCTTCGAATTGTCGGCATATCACGAATTGCAGTGTATATACGTTCAATGAAGTATTGAATCCTGGATATGCAGTACTGCAACAACATTGTATTTATCCTCGACCCGAGTGGGGCATAATGTAAACAGGAGCAGGTGTGCTGTATTTGGCAGGTAATGTGGAGTATCACGCGCATGGAGTTGTCGGGATATCACCAATAGCAGTGTATATATGTTCAGCGAAGTATTGAATCCTGTATGTGCTATACTGCAAAAACAATGCATTTGTCCCCGACCCGAGTTGACATAATGTAAACAAGAGCAGGTGCGTTGTCTTTGGCAGGGAATGTGGAGTATCACGCGCATCGAATTGTCGTGATATCGCCAATAGCAGTGTAGATACATTCAATGAAATATTGAATCCTGAGTATGCAGTACTACAAGAACATTGCATTTGTCTTCGACACCAGTTGACATAATATAAACAGGAGCAGGCCCGCTGTATTTGGCGGAAAATGAGGAGTATAACGCGCATCGAATTATCGGGATATCACCAATTGCAGGATATGTACGTTCAATGAAATATTGAATCCTGAATGTGGTGTACTGCAACAACATTGCAATTGTCTTCGACCCCAGTTGACATAATGTAAACAGGAGCAGGTGCGCTGTATTTGGCGGCAAATGAGGAGTATACCGCGCATAGATTTGTCGACATACCACGAATAGCAGCGGGGATACGTTTAAATAAATATTTGAGCCTAATATGATAAACTGCAATTACAATGTATTTGACACGGCACAGAGTTGACAATGCGCAAACCCGCTGATGTGCGTAGTATTCTGCAGCGAATGAGGAGTATAACGCGCATCGAATTGTCGGGATATCACCAATTGCAGGATATGTACGTTCAATGAAATATTGAATCCTGAATGTGGTGTACTGCAACAACATTGCAATTGTCTTAGTCCCCAGTTGACATAATGTAAACAGGAGCAGGTGCGCTGTATTTGGCAGGTAATGTGGAGTATCACGCGCATGGAATTGTCGGGATATCACCAATAGCAGTGTATATATGTTCAGTGAAGTATTGAATTCTGTATGTGCTATACTGCAAAAACAATGCATTTGACCCCGACCCGAGTTGACATAATGTAAACAAGAGCAGGTGCGTTGTCTTTGGCAGGAAATGTGGAGTATCACGCGTATCGAATTGTCGGGATATCACCAATGGCAGTGTATGTACGTTCAATGAAATATTGAATTCTGTATATGCTGTACTGCAACAACATTGCATTTGTCCTCGACCCGAGTTGACATAATGTAAACAGGAGCAGGTCCGCTGTTTGGTTGCAACTGTGGAGCATAAGGCGCATAGATTTGTCGACGTACCACGAATAGCAGCGGAGATACTTTTAAATAAATACTTGAGCCTAATATGATAAACTGCAATTACAATGTATTTGACAGGACACAGAGTTGACAATGCTCCAGTTCTCTGATGTGCGTAGTATTTGGCAGCGAATGAGGAGTGTAACGCGCTTCGAATTGTCGGCATATCACGAATTGCAGTGTATATACGTTCAATGAAATATTGAATCCTGAATATGCAGTACTGCTACAACATTGCATTTGTCCACGACCCGAGTGGGACATAATGTAAACAGGAGCAGGTGTGCTGTATTTGGCAGGGAATGTGGAGTATCGTGCGCATCGAATTGTCGGGATATCTCCTATAGCAGTGTATTTACGTTCAATGAAGTATTGAATCCGTTATATGATGTACTGCAAAAACAATACATTTGTCCTCGACCCGAATGACATAATGTAAACAGGAGCAGGTGCGCTGCATTTGGCAGGAAATGTGGAGTATCATGGGCATCGAATTGTCGGGATATCACCATGGCAGTGTATATACGTTCAATGAAATATTGAATACTGTATATGCTGTACTGCAAAAACAATGCATTTGTCTTCGACCCGAATGACATAATGTAAACAGGAGCACTTGCGCTGATATGGAAGGAAATGTGGAGTATCATGCGCATCGAATTGTCGGGATATCTCCAATAGCAGTGTATTTACGTTCAATGAAGTATTGAATCCGTTATATGATGTACTGCAAAAACAATACATTTGTCCTCGACCCGAATGACATAATGTAAACAGGAGCAGGTGCGCTGTATTTGGCAGGAAATGTGGAGTATCATGGGCATCGAATTGTCGGGATATCACCATGGCAGTGTATATACGTTCAATGAAATATTGAATACTGTATATGCTGTACTGCAACAACATTGCATTTGTCCTCGATCCGAGTTGACATAATGTAAACAGGAGCAGGTGCGCTGTATTTGGCGGCAGATAAGGAGTATAACGCGCATAGATTTGTCGACGTACCACGAATAGCAGCGGAGATACTTTTAAATAAATACTTGAGTCTAATATGATAAACTGCAATTACAATGTATTTGACAGGACACAGAGTTGACAATGCGTCAATTCTCTGATGTGCGTAGTATTTGGCAGCGAATGAGGAGTATAACGCGCTTCGAATTGTTGGCATATCACGAATAGCAGTGTATATACGTTCAATGAAGTATTGAATCCTGGATATGCAGTACTGCAACAACATTGTATTTATCCTCGACCCGAGTGGGGCATAATGTAAAGAGGAGCAGGTGTGCTGTATTTCGCAGGTAATGTGGAGTATCACGCGGATGGAGTTGTCGGGATATCACCAATAGCAGTGTATATATGTTCAGTGAAGTATTGAATCCTGTATGCGCTGTACTGCAAAAACAATGCATTTGTCCTTGACCCGAGTTGACATAATGTAAACAGGAGCAGGTGCGCTGTATTTGCCAGGGAATGTGGAGTACAACGCGCTTCGAATTGTCGGGATATCACGAATAGCAGGATATGTACTTTCAATGAAATATTGAATCCTGAACATGGTGTACTGCAACAACATTGCATTTGTCTTCGACCGCAGTTGACATAATGTGAACAGGAGCAGGTCCCTGTATTTGGCGGCAAATGAGGAGTATAACGCGCATAGATTTGTCGACATACCACGAATTGCAGCGGAGATACGTTTAAATAAATATTTGAGCCTAATATAATGAACTGCAATTACAATGTATTTGACAGGACACAGAGTTGACAATGCGCAAACCGGCTGATGTGCGTAGTATTTGGCAGCGTATGAGGAGTATAACGCGGATCGAATTGTCGGGATATCACCAATAGCAGTGTATATCCGTTCAATGATATATTGAATCCTGAATGTGCTGTACTGCAAAAACATTGCATTTGTCCTTGAGCCGAGTTCACATAATGTAAACAGGAGCAGGTGCGTTGTAATTGCCAGGGAATGTGGAGTACAACGCGCTTCGAATTGTCGGGATATCACGAATAGCAGTGTATATTCATTCAATGAAATATTGAATCCTGAATGTGCTGTACTGCAAAAACATTGCATTTGTCCTTGACCCGAGTTGACATAATGTAAACAGGAGCAGGTGCACTGTATTTGGCAGGAAATGTGGAGTATCATGCGCGTCGAATTGCCGAGATATTACCATGGCAGCGTATATACGTTCAATGAAATATTGAATCCCGTATATGCAGTACTGCAACAACATGACACTTGTCCTCCATCCGAGTTGACATAATGTAAACAGGAGCGGGATCGCTGTATTTGACAGGGAATGTGGAGTATAGCGCGCATCAGATTATCGGGATATCACCAATAGCAGTGTATTTACTTTCAATGAAATATTGAATCCTGAATATGCTGTACTGCAAAAACATTGCATTTGTTCTCGACCCGAGTTGAAATAATGTAAACAGGAGCAGGTGCGCTGTATTTGGCTGGGGATGTGGAGTATAACGCGCTTCGAATTGTCGGGATATCACGAATAGCAGTGTATATACGTTCAATAAATGTTGAACCCTGAATATGCTGTACTGCAGCAACATTGCATTTGTCTTTGACCCGAGTTGACATAATGTAAACAGGAGCAGGTGCGCTGTATTTGGCAGGAAATGTGGAGTATCACTCGCATCGAATTGTTGGAATATCACCAATAGCCGCGGAGATACGTGTAATTGAATACTTAAGCCTAAATATGCAAAACTACAATTACAATGAGTTAGGCAGGGACCTGAGTTGACATAGCGCAAAGTGGCTGATTTGCACTCTATTTGGCAGCATCTGTGCGGTATGCCGCTCATCGAATTGACACGATATCACCAATAGCAGTGTATATCCGTTCAATGAAATATTGAATCCTGGATATGCAGTACTGCAACAACATTGCATTTGTCCTCGACACGAGTGGGACATAATGTAAACAGGAGCAGGTGCGCTGTATTTGGCAGGGAATGTGGAGTATCACGCGCATCGAATTGTCGTGATATTACCAATAGCAGTGTAGATACATTCAATGGAATTTTGAATCCTGAATATCCTGCACTGCATAAAGATTGCATTTGTCCTCGACCCGTGTTGACATAACGCAAACAGGAGCAGTTGCGCCGTATTTGGCAGGGAATGTGGAGTATCAGGCGCATCGAAGTGTCGGGATATCACCAATAACAGTGTACATATGTTCAGTGAAGTATTGATTCCTGAATATGCACTACTACAAAAACATTGCATTTGTCCTCTACCCGAGTAGTCATAATGTAAACAGGAGCAGGTGCGTTGTAATTGCCAGGGAATGTGGAGTACAACGCGCTTCGAATTGTCGGGATATCACCAATAGCAGTGTATATACGTTCAATGAAGTATTGAATCCTGGATATGCAGTACGGCAAAAACATTGCATTTGTCCTCGACCCGAGTTGGCATAATTTAAACAAGAGCACGTGCGCTGTATTTGGCAGGGAATGTGGAGTATCATGCGCATCGAATTGTCGGGATATCACCATGGCAGTGTATATACGTTGAATGAAGTACTGAATCCCGTATGTGCTGTACTGCAAAAACAATGCATTTGTCCTCGACCACAGTTGACACAATGTAAACAAGGGCAGGTGCGCTGTATTTGGCAGGAAATGTGGAGTATCATGCGAATCGAATTGTCGGGATATCACCATGGCAGTGTATATACGTTCAATGAAATATTGAATCCTGTATATGCTGTACTGCAACAACATTGCATTTGTCCTCGATCCGTGTTGACATAATGTAAACAGGAGTAGGTGCGCCGTATTTGGCAGGTAATGTGGAGTATCACGCGCATCGAATTGTCGGGATATCACCAATGGCAGTGTATGTACGTTCACTGAAGTATTGAATCCGGCATATGATGTACTGCCAAAACAATGCATTTGTCCTCGAGCCGAATGACATAATGTAAACAGGAGCAGGTGCGCTGTTTGGCGGCAACTGTGGAGTATAACGCGCATAGATTTGTCGACATACCACGAATAGCAGCGGAGATACGTTTAACTAAATACTTGAGCCTAACATGATAAACAGCAAATACAATTTATTTGACAGAAAACACAGTTGACAATGCGCAAACTCTCTGATGTGCTTAGTATTTGGCAGCGAATGAGGAGTATAACGCGCTTCGAATTGTGGGCCTATGACGAATAGCAGTGTATATACGTTCAATGGATTAGTCAATCCTGTATATGCTGTACTGCAACAGCATTGCATTTGTCCTCTATCCGAGTTGACATAATGTATACACGAGCAGGTGCGCTGTATTTGGCAGGGAATGTGGAGTATCACGCGCATGGAATTGTCGGGATATCACCAATAGCAGTGTATTTACGTTCAATGAAGTATTGAATCCTGGATATGCAGTACGGCAAAAACATTGCATTTGTCCTCGACCCGAGTTGGCATAATTTAAACAAGAGCACGTGCGCTGTATTTGGCAGGGAATGTGGAGTATCACGCGCATCGATTTGTCGTGATATTGCCAATAGCAGTGTATATACGTTGAATGAAGTACTGAATCACGTATGTGCTGTACAGCAAAAACAATGCATTTGTCCTCGATCCGAGTTGACATAATGTAAACACGAGCAGGTGCGCTGTATTTGGCAGGGAATGTGGTGTATCACGCGCATGGAATTGTCGGGATATCACCAATAGCAGTGTATATACGTTCAATGAAATTTTGAATTCTGTATATACTGTACTGCAACAACATTGCATTTGTCCTCGATCCGTGTTGACATAATGTAAACAGGAGAAGGTGCGCCGTATTTGGCAGGTAATGTGGAGTATCACGCGCATCGAATTGTCGGGATATCACCAATGGCAGTGTATGTACGTTCAATCAAGTATTGAATCCGGTATATGATGTACTGCCAAAACAATGCATTTGTCCTCGACCCGAATGACATAATGTAAACAGGAGCAGGTGCGTTGTTTGGCGGCAACTGTGGAGTATAACGCGCATAGATTTGTCGACATACCACGAATAGCAGCGGAGATACGTTTAACTAAATATTTGAGCCTAATATAATGAACTGCAATTACAATGTATTTGACAGGACACAGAGTTGACAATGCGCAAACCGGCTGATGTGCGTAGTATTTGGCAGCGTATGAGGAGTATAACGCGGATCGAATTGTCGGGATATCACCAATAGCAGTGTATATCCGTTCAATGATATATTGAATCCTGAATGTGCTGTACTGCAAAAACATTGCATTTGTCCTTGAGCCGAGTTCACATAATGTAAACAGGAGCAGGTGCGTTGTAATTGCCAGGGAATGTGGAGTACAACGCGCTTCGAATTGTCGGGATATCACGAATAGCAGTGTATATTCATTCAATGAAATATTGAATCCTGAATGTGCTGTACTGCAAAAACATTGCATTTGTCCTTGACCCGAGTTGACATAATGTAAACAGGAGCAGGTGCACTGTATTTGGCAGGAAATGTGGAGTATCATGCGCGTCGAATTGCCGAGATATTACCATGGCAGCGTATATACGTTCAATGAAATATTGAATCCCGTATATGCAGTACTGCAACAACATGACACTTGTCCTCCATCCGAGTTGACATAATGTAAACAGGAGCGGGATCGCTGTATTTGACAGGGAATGTGGAGTATAGCGCGCATCAGATTATCGGGATATCACCAATAGCAGTGTATTTACTTTCAATGAAATAATATTGAATCCTGAATATGCTGTACTGCAAAAACATTGCATTTGTTCTCGACCCGAGTTGAAATAATGTAAACAGGAGCAGGTGCGCTGTATTTGGCTGGGGATGTGGAGTATAACGCGCTTCGAATTGTCGGGATATCACGAATAGCAGTGTATATACGTTCAATAAATGTTGAATCCTGAATATGCTGTACTGCAGCAACATTGCATTTGTCTTTGACCCGAGTTGACATAATGTAAACAGGAGCAGGTGCGCTGTATTTGGCAGGAAATGTGGAGTATCACTCGCATCGAATTGTTGGAATATCACCAATAGCCGCGGAGATACGTGTAATTGAATACTTAAGCCTAAATATGCAAAACTACAATTACAATGAGTTAGGCAGGGACCTGAGTTGACATAGCGCAAAGTGGCTGATTTGCGCTCTATTTGGCAGCATCTGTGCGGTATGCCGCTCATCGAATTGACACGATATCACCAATAGCAGTGTATATCCGTTCAATGAAATATTGAATCCTGGATATGCAGTACTGCAACAACATTGCATTTGTCCTCGACACGAGTGGGACATAATGTAAACAGGAGCAGGTGCGCTGTATTTGGCAGGGAATGTGGAGTATCACGCGCATCGAATTGTCGTGATATTACCAATAGCAGTGTAGATACATTCAATGGAATTTTGAATCCTGAATATCCTGCACTGCATAAAGATTGCATTTGTCCTCGACCCGTGTTGACATAACGCAAACAGGAGCAGTTGCGCCGTATTTGGCAGGGAATGTGGAGTATCAGGCGCATCGAAGTGTCGGGATATCACCAATAACAGTGTACATATGTTCAGTGAAGTATTGATTCCTGAATATGCACTACTACAAAAACATTGCATTTGTCCTCTACCCGAGTAGTCATAATGTAAACAGGAGCAGGTGCGTTGTAATTGCCAGGGAATGTGGAGTACAACGCGCTTCGAATTGTCGGGATATCACCAATAGCAGTGTATATACGTTCAATGAAGTATTGAATCCTGGATATGCAGTACGGCAAAAACATTGCATTTGTCCTCGACCCGAGTTGGCATAATTTAAACAAGAGCACGTGCGCTGTATTTGGCAGGGAATGTGGAGTATCATATGCATCGAATTGTCGGGATATCACCATGGCAGTGTATATACGTTGAATGAAGTACTGAATCCCGTATGTGCTGTACTGCAAAAACAATGCATTTGTCCTCGACCACAGTTGACACAATGTAAACAAGGGCAGGTGCGCTGTATTTGGCAGGAAATGTGGAGTATCATGCGAATCGAATTGTCGGGATATCACCATGGCAGTGTATATACGTTCAATGAAATATTGAATCCTGTATATGCTGTACTGCAACAACATTGCATTTGTCCTCGATCCGTGTTGACATAATGTAAACAGGAGTAGGTGCGCCGTATTTGGCAGGTAATGTGGAGTATCACGCGCATCGAATTGTCGGGATATCACCAATGGCAGTGTATGTACGTTCACTGAAGTATTGAATCCGGCATATGATGTACTGCCAAAACAATGCATTTGTCCTCGAGCCGAATGACATAATGTAAACAGGAGCAGGTGCGCTGTTTGGCGGCAACTGTGGAGTATAACGCGCATAGATTCGTCGACATACCACGAATAGCAGCGGAGATACGTTTAACTAAATACTTGAGCCTAACATGATAAACAGCAAATACAATTTATTTGACAGAAAACACAGTTGACAATGCGCAAACTCTCTGATGTGCTTAGTATTTGGCAGCGAATGAGGAGTATAACGCGCTTCGAATTGTGGGCCTATGACGAATAGCAGTGTATATACGTTCAATGGATTAGTCAATCCTGTATATGCTGTACTGCAACAGCATTGCATTTGTCCTCTATCCGAGTTGACATAATGTAAACACGAGCAGGTGCGCTGTATTTGGCAGGGAATGTGGAGTATCACGCGCATGGAATTGTCGGGATATCACCAATAGCAGTGTATTTACGTTCAATGAAGTATTGAATCCTGGATATGCAGTACGGCAAAAACATTGCATTTGTCCTCGACCCGAGTTGGCATAATTTAAACAAGAGCACGTGCGCTGTATTTGGCAGGGAATGTGGAGTATCACGCGCATCGATTTGTCGTGATATTGCCAATAGCAGTGTATATACGTTGAATGAAGTACTGAATCACGTATGTGCTGTACAGCAAAAACAATGCATTTGTCCTCGATCCGAGTTGACATAATGTAAACACGAGCAGGTGCGCTGTATTTGGCAGGGAATGTGGTGTATCACGCGCATGGAATTGTCGGGATATCACCAATAGCAGTGTATATACGTTCAATGAAATTTTGAATTCTGTATATACTGTACTGCAACAACATTGCATTTGTCCTCGATCCGTGTTGACATAATGTAAACAGGAGAAGGTGCGCCGTATTTGGCAGGTAATGTGGAGTATCACGCGCATCGAATTGTCGGGATATCACCAATGGCAGTGTATGTACGTTCAATCAAGTATTGAATCCGGTATATGATGTACTGCCAAAACAATGCATTTGTCCTCGACCCGAATGACATAATGTAAACAGGAGCAGGTGCGCTGTTTGGCGGCAACTGTGGAGTATAACGCGCATAGATTTGTCGACATACCACGAATAGCAGCGGAGATACGTTTAACTAAATACTTGAGCCTAACATGATAAACAGTAAATACAATTTATTTGACAGGAAACAGAGTTGACAATGCGCAAACTCTCTGATGTGCTTAGTATTTGGCAGCGAATGAGGAGTATGACGCGCTTCGGATTGTCGGGATATCACGAATAGCAGTGTATATACGTTCAATGAAATGTTGAATCCTGAATATGCTGTACTGCAGCAACATTGCATTTGTCCTCGACCCGAGTTGACATAATGTGAAGAGGAGCAGGTACGCTGTATTTGGCAGGTAATGTGGAGTATCACGCGCATCGAATTGTCGGGATATCACCAATAGCAGTGTATATACGTTGAATGAAGTACTGAATCCCGTATGTGCTGTACTGCAAAAACAATGCATTTGTCCTCGACCACAGTTGACACAATGTAAACAAGGGCAGGTGCGCTGTATTTGGCAGGAAATGTGGAATATCATGCGAATCGAATTGTCGGGATATCACCATGGCAGTGTATATACGTTCAATGAAATATTGAATCCTGTATATGCTGTACTGCAACAACATAGCATTTGCCCTCGATCCGTGTTGACATAATGTAAACAGGAGCAGGTGCGCTGTATTTGCCAGGGAATGTGGAGTATCACGCGCGTCGAGTTGTCGGGATATCACCAATAACAGTGTATTTACGTTCAATGAAATATCGGTTCCTAAATATGCTGTACTGCAACAACATTGCAATTGTCCTCGACCCCAGTTGACATAATGTAAACAGGAGCAGGTGCGCTGCATTTGGCAGGGAATGTGGAGTATAACGCGCATCGAATTGTCGGGATATCACCAATAGCAGTGTATTTACGTTCAATGAAATATTGAATCCTGAATATACTGTTCTGCAAAAAGATTGCATTTGTCCCCGACCCGAGTTGACATAATGTAAACAGGAGCAGGTGTGCTGTATTCGGCAGGAAATATGGAGTGCAAGGCGCTTGGAATTGACGATATATCTCCAATAGCAGTGTAGGTACGTTCAATGAAGTATTGAAACCTGGATATGCAGTACTGCAACAACATTGCATTTGTCCTCGACCCGAGTTGACATAATGTAAACAAGAGCACGTGCGCTGTATTTGGCGGGAACTGTGGAGTATAACGCGCATCGAGTTGTAGGCATACCACCAATAGTATCGGAGATACGTTTAATTGAATACTTAAGCCTAAATATGCAAAACTACAATTACAATGAGTTAGGCAGGGACTTGGGTTGACTTAGCGCACAGTGTCTGATTTGCGCCCTATTTGGCAGCAAGTGTGCGGTATACCGCGCATCGAATTGACGAGATATCACCAATAGCAGTGTAGAAACGTTCAATGGGTTATTGAATCCTGAATTTGCAGTACTGCAAAACGATTGGATTTGACCTCGACAGGAGATGTCATAATGTAAACAGGAGCAGGTCCACTGTATTTGGCAGAAAATGTCGGGTACAAAGCGCATCCAGTTGTCGAGATACCACCAATAACAGCGAAAATAGGTTTAATTGAGTACTTAGGCCCAAATATGCCAAACTGCTAATGCAATGGATTCGACAGGATATAGAGTTGACATTGCGTGAACCGGTTAATGTGCTCTGTATTTGGCAGCAAATGTGAGGTATAACGCGCAGCAAATTCTGGACTTACCACCAATAGCAGCGGAGAAACGTTTAATTGAATACTTAATCCTAAATATGCTACACTGCAATTCCAATGGATTTGACAGGGACACAGAGTTGATATTGCGCAAACCGGTTGATGTGCGTTGTATTTGGCAGCGAATGAGGAGTATAACGCGCTTTGATTTGTCGAGATATCACCAATAGCAGTGTATATACGTTCAATGATATATTGAATCCCGAATATGCTGTACTGCAAAAACATTGCATATGTCCTCGACCCGAGTTGACATAATGTAAACAGGAGCAGGTGCGCTGTGTTTGGCAGGAAATGTGGAATATCATGCGAATCGAATTGTCGGGATATCACCATGGCAGTGTATATACGTTCAATGAAATATTGAATCCTGTATATGCTGTACGGCAACAACATTGCATTTGTCCTCGATCCGTGTTGACATAATGTAAAAGAAGTAGGTGCGCCGTATTAGGCAGGTAATGTGGAGTATCACGCGCATCGAATTGTCGGGATATCACCAATGGCAGTGTATGTACGTTCAATGAAGTATTGAATCCGGTATATGATGTACTGCCAAAACAATGCATTTGTCCTCGACCCGAATGACATAATGTAAACATGAGCAGGTGCGCTGTTTGGCGGCAACTGTGGAGTATAACGCGCATAGATTTGTCGACATACCACGAATAGCAGCGGAGATACGTTTAACTAAATACTTGAGCCTAACATGATAAACAGCAAATACAATTTATTTGACAGGAAACACAGTTGACAATGCGCAAACTCTCTGATGTGCTTAGTATTTGGCAGCGAATGAGGAGTATAACGCGCTTCGAATTGTGGGCCTATGACGAATAGCAGTGTATATACGTTCAATGGAATAGTGAATCCTGTATATGCTGTACTGCAACAGCATTGCATTTGTCCTCTATTCGAGTTGACATAATCTAAACACGAGCAAGTGCGCTGTATTTGGCAGGGAATGTGGAGTATCACGCGCATGGAATTGTCGGGATATCACCAATAGCAGTGTATTTACGTTCAATGAAGTATTGAATCCTGGATATGCAGTACGGCAAAAACATTGCATTTGTCCTCGACCCGAGTTGGCATAATTTAAACAAGAGCACGTGCGCTGTATTTGGCAGGGAATGTGGAGTATCACGCGCATCGATTTGTCGTGATATTAGAAATAGCAGTGTATATACGTTGAATGAAGTACTGAATCCCGTATGTGCTGTACTGCAAAAACAATGCATTTGTCCTCGACCAGAGTTGACACAATGTAAACAAGAGCAGGTGCGCTGTATTTGGCGGCATATGAGGAGTATAACGCGCATGGATTTGTGGACATACCACAAATAGCAGCAGAGGCACGATTAAATACATACTTGAGCCTAATATGATAAACTGCAATTACAATGTATTTGACAGGACACAGAGTTGACAATGCGCAATCCGGCCGATCTGCGTAGTATTTCGCAGCGAATGAGGAGTATAACGCGCATCGAATTGTCGGGATATCACGAATAGCAGTGTATATACGTTCAATGAAGTATTGAATCCGGTATATGATGTACTGCCAAAACAATGCATTTGTCCTCGACCCGAATGACATAATGTAAACATGAGCAGGTGCGCTGTTTGGCGGCAACTGTGGAGTATAACGCGCATAGATTTGTCGACATACCACGAATAGCAGCGGAGATACGTTTAACTAAATACTTGAGCCTAACATGATAAACAGCAAATAGAATTTATTTGACAGGAAACACAGTTGACAATGCGCAAACACTCTGATGTGCTTAGTATTTGGCAGCGAATGAGGAGTATAACGCGCTTCGAATTGTGGGCCTATGACGAATAGCAGTGTATATACGTTCAATGGAATAGTGAATCCTGTATATGCTGTACTGCAACAGCATTGCATTTGTCCTCTATCCGAGTTGACATAATCTAAACACGAGCAAGTGCGCTGTATTTGGCAGGGAATGTGGAGTATCACGCGCATGGAATTGTCGGGATATCACCAATAGCAGTGTATTTACGTTCAATGAAGTATTGAATCCTGGATATGCAGTACGGCAAAAACATTGCATTTGTCCTCGACCCGAGTTGGCATAATTTAAACAAGAGCACGTGCGCGGTATTTGGCAGGGAATGTGGAGTATCACGCGCATCGATTTGTCGTGATATTAGAAATAGCATTGTATATACGTTGAATGAAGTACTGAATCCCGTATGTGCTGTACTGCAAAAACAATGCATTTGTCCTCGACCAGAGTTGACACAATGTAAACAAGAGCAGGTGCGCTGTATTTGGCGGCATATGAGGAGTATAACGCGCATGGATTTGTGGACATACCACAAATAGCAGCAGAGGCACGATTAAATACATACTTGAGCCTAATATGATAAACTGCAATTACAATGTATTTGACAGGACACAGAGTTGACAATGCGCAATCCGGCCGATCTGCGTAGTATTTCGCAGCGAATGAGGAGTATAACGCGCATCGAATTGTCGGGATATCACGAATAGCAGTGTATATACGTTCAATGAAATATTGAATCCTGATTATGCTGTACTGCAACAATAATGCAGTTGTCCTCGAAAACAGTTGACACAATGTAAACAAGAGCTGGCCCGCTGTTTGGCGGCAGCTGTGGAGTATAACGCTCATGGAATTGACGAAATATCTCCAATAGTAGTGTAGATACGTTCAATGAAGTATTATATTGAATCCTGAGTATGCAGTACTACAAGAACATTGCCTTTGTCTTCGACAGCCGTTGATATAATGTAAACAGGAGCAGATGCGCCGTATTTGGCTGGAAATGTGGAGTATGACGCGCATCGATTTGTCGGGATATCACCATTAGCAGTGTATATACGTTCAATGAAATGTTGAATCCTGAATATGCTGTACTGCAGCAGTATTGCATTTGTCCTCGACCCGAGTTGACATAATGTGAAGAGGAGCAGGTACGCTGTATTGGGCAGGAAATGTGGAGTATCATGCGCATCGAATTGTCGGTATATCACCATGGCAGTGTATATACGTTCAATGAAATATTGAATCCTGTATATGCTGTACAGCAACAACATTGCATTTGACCTCGAAAACAGTTGGCACAATGTAAACAAGAGCTGGCCCGCTGTTTGGCGGCAGCTGTGGAGTATCACGCTCATGGAATTGACGAAATATCACCAATAGTAGTGTAGATACGTTCAATGAAGTATTGAGTCCTGAGTATGCAGTACTACAAGAACATTGCATTTGTCTTCGACCCCAGTTGATATATTGTAAACAGGAGCAGATGCACCGTATTTGGCTGGAATTGTGGAGAATAACGCGCATAGATTTGTCGGGATATCACGAATAGCAGCGGAGATACGTTTAACTAAATACTTGAGCCTAACATGATAAACAGCAAATGCAATGTATTTGACAGGAAACAGAGTTGACAATGCGCAAACTCTCTGATGTGCTTAGTATTTGGCAGCGAATGAGGAGTATAACGCGCTTCGAATTGTCGGGATATCACGAATAGCAGTGTATATACGTTCAATGAAATGTTGAATCCTGAATATGCTGTACTGCAGCAACATTGCATTTGTCCTCGAAACGAGTTGACATAATGTGAAGAGGAGCAGGTACGCTGTATCTGGCAGGTAATGTGGAGTATCACGCGCATCGGATTGTCGGGATATCACCAAGAGCAGTGTATATATGCTCAGTGAAGTATTGAATCCTGTTTGTGATGTACTGCAACAACATTGCATTTGTCCTCGACCCGAGTTGACATAATGTAAACAGGAGCAGGTGCGCTGTATTTGGCAGGAAATGTCCAGTACAAGACGCATGGAATTGACGAAATATCTCCAGTAGCAGTGTAGATACGTCCAATGAAATATTGAATGCTGGATATGCAGTACTGCAACAACATTCCATTTGCCCTCTACCCGAGTTGACATAATGGAAACAGGAGCAGGTCCGCTGTTTGGCGGCAGCTGTGGAGCATAACGCGCATCGAATTGTAGGCATACCACCTATAGCACCGGAGATACGTTTAATTTGAATACATATGACTAAATATGCAAAAATACAATTACAATGAATTAGGCACGGACCTCAGTTTACATAGCGCAAAGTGGCTGATTTGCGCTCTATTTGGCAGCAACTGTGCGGCATACCGCGCATCGAATTGACGAGATATCACAAATAGCAGTGTAGATCCGTTCAATGAAATATTGATTCCTGAATATATTGTACTGCAAAAACAATGCATTTGTCCTCGACCACAGTTGATACAATGTAAACAGGAGCAGGTGCGCTGTATTTGGCGGCAAAAGAGGAGTATAGCGCGCACAGATTTGTCGACATACCACGAATAGCAGCGTAGATACGTTTAAATAAATACTTGAGCCTAATATGATAATCTGCAATTACAATGTTCTTGACAGGACACAGAGTTGACAATGCGCAAACTCTCTGATGAACGTAGTACTTGGCAGGGAATGTGGAGTACAACTCGCATCGAACTGTCGGGATATGACGAATAGCAGTGTATATACGTTCAATGAAATATTGAATCCTGAATATGCTGTACTGCAGCAACATTGCATTTGTCCTCGACCCGAGTTGACACAATGTAAACAAGAGCACGTGCGCTGTATTTGGCAGAAAATGTCGGGTATAACGCGCATCGAGTTGTCGAGATACCACCAATAACAGCGAAAGTAGGTTTAATTGAGTACTTAGGCCCAAATAGGCCAAACTGCAAATACAATGGATTCGACAGGATATAGAGTTGATATTGTGCAAACCGGTTGATGTGCGTTGTATTTGGCAGCGAATGAGGAGTATAAGGCGCTTCGAATTGTCGAGATATCACCAATAGCAGTGTATATACGTTCAATGAAATATTGAATCCCGAATATGCTGTACTACAAAAACATTGCAAATGTCCTCGACCCGAGTTGACATAATGTAAACAGGAGCAGGTGCGCTGTATTAGGCGGCAACTGTGAAGCATAACGCGCATCGAATTGTAGGCATACCACCCATAGCTCCGCAGATACGTTTAATTGAATACATAAGACTAAATATGCAAAGATACAATTACAATGAATTAGGCAGGTACCTGAGTTGACACAGCGCAAAGTGGCTGATATGCGCTCTACTTGGCAGCACTTGTGCGGTAAACCGCGCATCGAATTGACGAGATATCACAAACAGCAGTGTAGATCCGTTCAATGAAATATTGAATCCTGACTGTGCTGTACTGCCACAACATTGCAATTGTTCTCGACCGCAGTTGACATAATGTAAACGGGAGCACGTGCGCTGTATTTGGCGGCAAATGAGGAGTATAACGCGCATAGATTTGTCGCCATACCACTAATAGCAGCGGAGATACGTTTAAATAAATACTTGAGCCTAATATGATAAACTGCAATTACAATGTATTTGACAGGACACAGAGTTGGCAATGCGCAAAACGGCTGATCTGCGTAGTATTTGCCAGGGAATGTGGAGTATCACGCGCATCGAATTGTCAGGATATCACCAATAGCAGTGTAGATACATTCAATGAAGAATTGAATCCTGAATATGCAGTACTACAACTACATTGCAATTGTCCTCGACCCGAGTTGACATAATGTAAACAGGAGCAGGTGCGCTGTATTTGGCAGGGAATGTGGAGTATCACGCGCATCGAGTTGTCGGGATATAACCAATAACAGTGTATTTACGTACAATGAAATATTGAATCCTGAATATGCTCTACTTGTAGCAACATTGCATTCGTTGTCGACCCGAGTTGACATAATGTAAACAGGAGCAGGTACGCTGTATTTGGCAGGAAATATGGAGTATCATGCGCATCGAATTGTCGGGATATCGCCATGGCAGTGTATATACGTTCAAAGAAATATGAATCCTGTATATGCTGTACTGCAACAACATAGCATTTGCCCTCGATCCGTGTTGACATAATGTAAACAGGAGCAGGTGCGCTGTATTTGCCAGGGAATGTGGAGTATCACGCGCGTCGAGTTGTCGGGATATCACCAATAACAGTGTATTTACGTTCAATGAAATATCGGTTCCTAAATATGCTGTACTGCAACAACATTGCAATTGTCCTCGACCCCAGTTGACATAATGTAAACAGGAGCAGGTGCGCTGCATTTGGCAGGGAATGTGGAGTATAACGCGCATCGAATTGTCGGGATATCACCAATAGCAGTGTATTTACGTTCAATGAAATATTGAATCCTGAATATACTGTTCTGCAAAAAGATTGCATTTGTCCCCGACCCGAGTTGACATAATGTAAACAGGAGCAGGTGTGCTGTATTCGGCAGGAAATATGGAGTGCAAGGCGCTTGGAATTGACGATATATCTCCTATAGCAGTGTAGGTACGTTCAATGAAGTATTGAAACCTGGATATGCAGTACTGCAACAACATTGCATTTGTCCTCGACCCGAGTTGACATAATGTAAACAAGAGCACGTGCGCTGTATTTGGTGGGAACTGTGGAGTATAACGCGCATGGAATTGTAGGCATACCACCAATAGCATCGGAGATACGTTTAATTGAATACTTAAGCCTAAATATGCAAAACTACAATTACAATGAGTTAGGCAGGGACTTGGGTTGACTTAGCGCACAGTGTCTGATTTGCGCCCTATTTGGCAGCAAGTGTGCGGTATACCGCGCATCGAATTGACGAGATATCACCAATAGCAGTGTAGAAACGTTCAATGGGATATTGAATCCTGAATTTGCAGTACTGCAAAACGATTGGATTTGACCTCGACAGGAGATGTCATAATGTAAACAGGAGCAGGTCCACTGTATTTGGCAGAAAATGTCGGGTACAAAGCGCATCCAGTTGTCGAGATACCACCAATAACAGCGAAAATAGGTTTAATTGAGTACTTAGGCCCAAATATGCCAAACTGCTAATGCAATGGATTCGACAGGATATAGAGTTGACATTGCGTGAACCGGTTAATGTGCTCTGTATTTGGCAGCAAATGTGAGGTATAACGCGCAGCAAATTCTGGACTTACCACCAATAGCAGCGGAGAAACGTTTAATTGAATACTTAATCCTAAATATGCTACACTGCAATTCCAATGGATTTGACAGGGACACAGAGTTGATATTGCGCAAACCGGTTGATGTGCGTTGTATTTGGCAGCGAATGAGGAGTATAACGCGCTTTGATTTGTCGAGATATCACCAATAGCAGTGTATATACGTTCAATGAAATATTGAATCCCGAATATGCAGTACTACAACTACATTGCAATTGTCCTCGACCCGAGTTGACATAATGTAAACAAGAGCAAGTGCGCTGTATTAGGCGGGAGCTGTGGAGTATAACGCGCATCGAGTTGTAGGCATAACAGCAATAGCACCGGAGATACGTTTAATTGAATACTTAAGCCTAATATGCAAAACTACAATTACAATGAGTTAGGCAGGGACCTGGGTTGACACAGCGCACAGTGTCCCCATTTGGCAGCAAGTGTGCCGTATACCGCGCATCGAATTGACGAGATATCACCAATAGCAGTGTAGAAACGTTAAATGGGATATTGAATCCTGAATTTGCAGTACTGCAAAACGATTGGATTTGACCTCGACCCCAGTTGACATAATGTAAACGGCAGCAGGTGCGCTGTATTTGGCGGCAAATGAGGAGTATAACGCGCATAGATTTGTCGACATACCACGAATAGCAGCGGAGATACGTTTAAATAAATACTTGTGCATAATATGATAAACTGCAATTACAATGTATTTGACAGGACACAGAGTTGACAATGCGCAAACTCTCTGATCAGCGTAGTACTTGGCAGCGAATGAGGAGCATAACGCGCTTCGATTTGTCGGGATATCACGAATAGCAGTGTATATACGTTCAATGACATATTGAATGCTGAATGTGCTGTACTGCAAAAACATTAGATTTGTCCTTGACCCGAGTTGACATAATGTAAACAGGAGCAGGTGCGCTGTGTTTGGCAGGGAATGTGGAGTATAACTCTTTTCGAATTATCGGGATATCAGGAATAGCAGTATATACGTTCAAGGCAATATTGAATCCTGAATATGCTGTACTGCAGCAACATTGCATTTGTCCTCGACGCGAGTTGACATAATGTAAACAGGAGCAGGTGCGCTGTGTTTGGCAGGGAATGTGGAGTATAACTCTCTTCGAATTATCGGGATATCAGGAATAGCAGTGTATTTACGATCAATGAAATATTGAATCCTGAATATCCCGTACTGCCAAAACATTGGATTTGTCCTCGTCCCGAGTTGATGTAATGTAAACAGTAGCAGGTGCGCTGTTTGGCGGCAGCTGTGGAGCATAACGCGCATCGAGTTGTAGGCATACCACCAATAGCACCGGAGATACGTTTAATTTGAATACATATGCCAAAATATGCAAAAATACAATTACAATGAATTAGGCACGGACCTGAGTTGACATAGCGCAAAGTGGCTGATTTGCGCTCTATTTGGCAGCAACTGTGCGGTATACCGCGCATCGAATTGACGAGATATCACAAATAGCAGTGTAGATCCGTTCAATGAAATATTGAATCCTGAATGTGCTATACTGCAAAAACAATGCATTTGTCCTCGAACACAGTTGACACAATGTAAACAAGAGCAGGTGCGCTGTATTCGGCAGGGAATGTGGAGTAATACGCGCATCGAATTGTCGTGATATGACCAATAGCAGTGTAGATACATTCAATGAAGTACTGAATCCTGAATATGCAACACTACAGCAACATTGCATTTGTCCTCGACCGGAGTTGACATAATGTAAACAGGAGCGGGATCGCTGTATTTGACAGGGAATGTGGAGTATAACTCTCTTCGAATTATCGGGATATCAGGAATAGCAGTATATACGTTCAAGGCAATATTGAATCCTGAATGTGCTGTACTGCAAAAACATTGCATTTGTCCTTGACCCGAGTTGACAAATGTAAACAGGAGCAGGTGCGCTGTGTTTGGCAGGGAATGTGGAGTATAACTCTCTTCGAATTATCGGGATATCAGGAATAGCAGTATATACGTTCAAGGCAATATTGAATCCTGAATATGCTGTACTGCAGCAACATTGCATTTGTCCTCGACGTGAGTTGACATAATGTAAACAGGAGCAGGTGCGCTGTGTTTGGCAGGGAATGTGGAGTATAACTCTCTTCGAATTATCGGGATATCAGGAATAGCAGTGTATTTACGATCAATGAAATATTGAATCCTGTATATGCTGTAGTGCAACAACATGGCATTTGTCCTCGATCCGAGTTGACATAATGTAAACAGGAGGAGCTGCGCTGTATTTGGCGGCAAATGGGGAGTATAGCGCGCATAGATTTGTCGACATACCACGAATAGCAGCGGAGATACGTTTAAATAAATACTTGTGCCTAATATGATAAACTGCAATTACAATGTATTTGACAGGACACAGAGTTAACAATGCGCAAACCGGCTGATGTGCATAGTATTTGGCAGCGAATGTGGATTATAACGCGCATCGAATTGTCGGGATATCACCAATAGCAGTGTATATACGTTCAATGAAATATTGAATCCTGAATATGCTGTACTGCAGCAACATTGCATTTGTTCTCGACTCGAGTTGACATAATGTAAACAGGAGCAGTAGCGCTGTATTTGGCAAGGAATGTGGAGTATCACGCGCATCGAATTGTCGGGATATCACGAATATCAGTGTATATACGTTCAATGAAATATTGATTCCTGAATATGCTGTACTGCAGCAACATTGCATTTGTTCTCGACTCGAGTTGACATAATGTAAACAGGAGCAGTAGCGCTGTATTTGGCAGGAAATGTGGAGTATCATGCGCATCGAATAGTCGGGATATCACCATGGCAGTGCATATACGTTCAATGAAGTATTGAATCCTGTATATGGTGTACTGCAACAACGTGGCACTTGTTCCCGATCCGAGTTGACATAATGTAAACAGGAGCAGGTGCGCTGTATTTGGCAAGGAATGTGGAGTATCACGCGCATCGAATTGTCGTGATAACATCAATGGCAGTGTAGATACATTCAATGAAATATTGAATCCTAAATATCCTGAACGGCAAAAACATTGAATTTGTTCTCGACCCGATTTGACATAATGTAAACAGGAGCAGGTGCGCTGTATTTGGCTGGGGATGTGGAGTATCAGACGCATCGAATTGTCGTGATATCAGCAATAGAATTGTAGATACATTCAATGGAATATTGAATCCTGAATGTGCTGTACTGCAAAAACATTGCATTTGTCCTTGACCCGAGTTGACATAATGTAGACAGGAGCAGGTGCGCTGTATTTGCCAGGGAATGTGGAGTATAACGCGCTTCGAATTGTCGGGATATCACGAATAGCAGTGTATATACGTTCAATGAAATATTGAATCCTGAATATCCTGTACTTGCAGCAACATAGCATTTGCCCTCGATACGTGTTGACATAATGTAAACAGGAGCAGGTGTGCCGTATTTGGCAGGAAACGTGTAGTACCACGCTCATCGAATGGTCGGGATATAACCAAAAACAGTGTATATACGTTCAATGAAGTATTGAATCCGGTATATGCTGTACTGCAAAAACAATGCATTTGTCCACGACCACGGTTGACACAATGTAAACAAGAGCAGGTGCCCTGAATTTGGCAGGGAATGTGGTGTATCACGCGCATCGAATTGTCGTGATATGACCAATTGCAGTGTAGATACATTCAATGAAGTATTAAATCCTGAATATGCAACACTACAGCAACATTCCATTTGTCCTCGACCCGAGTTGACATAATGCAAACAGGAGCAGGTGCGCCGTATTGGTCAGCAAATATGGAGTATCACGCGCATCGAATTGTCGTGATATGACCGATAGCAGAGTAGATACATTCATTGAAGTATTGAATCCTGAATATGCAGTACTACAAAATCGTTGCATTTGTCCTCGACCCAAGTTGATATAATGTAAACAGGGGTAGGTGCGCTGTATTTGGCGGCAACTGTGCGGTATACCGCGCATCGAATTGACGAAATATCACAAATAGCAGTGTAGATCCGTTCAATGAAATATCGAATCCTGAATGTGCTGTACTGCAATAAGATTGCATTTTTCCTTGACCCGAGTTGAAATAATGTAAACAGGAGCAGGTGCGCTGTATTTGGTTGGGAATGTGGAGTATCACGCGCACCGATTGTCGTGATATGACCAATAGCAGTGTAGATACATTCAATGAAGAATTGAATCCTGAATATGCAGTACTACAACTACATTGCAATTGTCCTCGACCCGGGTTGACATAATGTAATCAGGAGCAGGTCCGCTGTATTTGGCGGCAAATGAGGAGTATAACGCGCATAGATTTGTCGACATACCACTAATAGCAGCGGAGATACTTTTAAATAAATACTTGAACCTAATATGATAATCTGCAATTACAATGTATTTGACAGGACACAGAGTTGACAATGCGCAAACCGGCTGATCTGCGTAGTATTTGGCAGCGAAAGAGGAGTACAACGCGCATCCAGTTGTCGGGATATCACCAATAGCAGTGAATTTACGTTCAATGAAATATTGAATCCTGAATATGCTGTACTGCAACAACATTGCATTTGTCCACGACCCGAGTTGACATAATGTAAACAGGAGCAGGTGCGCCGTAATTGGCAGGAAATGTGGAGTATCACGGGCATCGAATTGTCGGGATACCACCAATAGCAGGGTATATACGTTCAATGAAGTATTGAATCCGGTATATGCTGTACTGCAAAAGCAATGCATTTGTCCTCGACCACAATTGACACAATGTAAACAAGAGCAGGTGCGCTGTATTTGGCAGGGAATGTGTAGTATCATGCGCATCGAAGTGTCGGGATATCACCATGGCAGTGTATATACGTTCAATGAAATATGAATCCTGTATAGGCTGTACTGCAACAACATAGCATTTGCCTCGATCCCTTTTGACATAATGTAAACAGGAGCAGGTGCGCTGTTTGGCGGCAAATGAGGAGTGTAACGAGCATAGATTTGTCGACATACCACTAATAGCGGCGGAGGTACGTTTAAATAAATACTTGAGCCTAACATGATAATCTACAATTACAATGTATTTGACAGGACACAGAGTTGACAATGCGCAAACCGGCTGATCTGCATAGTATTTGGCAGCCAATGAGGAGTATAACGCGGATCGAATTGTCGGGATATCACCAATAGCAGTGTATATCCGTTCAACGAAATATTGAATCCTGAATGTGCTGTACTGCAACAACATTGCAATTGTCCGCGGACCCCAGTTGACATAATGTAGACAGGAGCAGGTGCGCAGTATTTGGCAGGAAATGTGGAGTACAAGGCGCATGGAGTAGACGACATATCTCCAGCAGCAGTGTAGATACGTTCAATGAAGTATTGTATCCTGGATATGCAGTACTGCAAAAACATTGCATTTGTCCTCGACCCGAGTTGACATAATGTAAACAGGATCAGGTGTGCCGTATTTGGCAGGAAATGTGGAGTATCAAGCGCATCGTATTGTCGGGATATCACCAATAGCTGTGTAGATCCGTTCAATGAAATATTGATTCCTGAATGTGCTGTACTGCAGAAACATTGCATTTGTCCCTGACCCGAGTTGACATAATGTAAACAGGAGCAGGTGCGCTGTGTTTGCCAGGGAATGTGGAGTATAACGCGCTTCGAATTGTCGGAATCACGAATAGCAGTGTAGATACATTCAATGAAGAATTGAATCCTGAATATGCAGTACTACAACAACGTAGCATTTGTCCTCGACCCGAGTTGACATAATGTAAACAGGAGCAGGTGCGCTGTATTTGGCAGGAAATGTGGAGTACCTCGCGTATCGAATTGTAGTGATATCACCAGTAGCAGTGTAGATACATGCAATGAAGTATTGAATCCTGAGTATGCAGTACTACAAGAACATTACATTTGTCTTCGACCCCAGTTGACATAATGTAAACAGGAGCAGGTGCGCTGTTTGGCGGCAACTGTGGAGCATAACGCACATCGAATTTTAGGCATCCCACCTATAGCACCACAGATACGTTTAATTGAATACATAAGCCTAAATATGCAAAACTACAATTACAATGAATTAGGCAGGGAGCTGTGTTGTCATAGCGCACAGTGGCTGACTTGCGCTCTATTTGGCAGCAAGTGTGCGGTATACCGCGCATCGAATTGACGAGATATCACCAATAGCAGTGTAGATCCGTTGAATGAAATATTGAATCCTGAATGTGCTGTACTGCAAAAACATTGCATTTGTCCTGGAATCGAGTTGACATAATGTAAACAGGAGCAGGTGCGCTCTCTTTGGCAGGGAACGTGAGGTATCACGCGCATCGAATTATCGTGATATCACCAATAGCAGTGTAGATACATTCAATGAAGTATTGAATCCTGAATATGCAGTACTACAACAACGTAGCATTTGTCCTCGACCCGAGTTGACATAATGTAAACGGGAGCAGGTGCGCTGTATATGGCAGCAAATGAGGAGTATAACGCGCAAAGATTTGTCGACATACCACGAATAGCAGCGGAGATAGGTTTAAATAAATACTTGTGCCTAATATGATAAACTGCAATTACAATGTATTTGACAGGACACAGAGTTGACAATGCGCAAACACTCTGATGTGCGTAGTATTTGGCAGCGAATGGGGAGTATAACGCGCTTCAAATTGTCGGGATATCACGAGTAGCACTGTATATACGTTCAATGAAATATTGAGTCCTGAATATGGTGTACTGCAGACACATTGCATTTGTCCTCGAAACGAGTTTACATAATGTATACAGGAGCAGGTGCGCTGTTTGGCGGCAACTGTGGAGCACAACGCGCATCGAATTGTCGGGATATCACGAATAGCAGTGTATATACGTTCAATGAAATACTGAATCCTGAATTTGCTGCACTGCAGCAACATTGCATTTATCCTCGAAACGAGTTGACATAATATAAACAGGAGCAAGTGCACTGTATTTGGCAGAAAATGTTGAGTTTCATGCGCATCGAATTGTCGGGATATTACGATGGCAGTGTATATACGTTCAATGAAATATTGAATCCTGAATATGCAGTACTACAACAACATTGCGATTGTCCTCGACCTCAGTTGACATAATGTAAACAGGAGTTGGTCCGGAGTATTTGGCGGCAAATGAGGAGTCTCACGCGCACGGATTTGTCGGCATACCACGAATAGCAGCGGAGATAAGATTAATTGAATACATAAGCCTAAATATGCAAAACGACCATTACAATGAATTAGGCAGGGACCTGAGTTGACATAGCGCAAAGTGGCTGATTTGCGCTCTATTTGGCAGCAACTGTGCGGTATACCGCACATCGAATTGACGAGATATCACAAATAGCAGTGTAGATCCGTTCTATGAAATATTGAATCCTGAATATGCAGTACTACAACAACGTAGCATTTGTCCTCGACCCGAGTTTACATAATGCAAACAGGAGCAGGTGCGCTGTATTTGGCAGGAAATGTGGAGTATCACGCGCATCCAATTGTCGTGATATCACCAATAGCAGTGTAGATAAATTCAATGAAGTATTGAATCCTGAATAAGCAGTACTACAACAACGTTGCATTTGTCCTCGACCCAAGTTGACATAGTGTAAACAGGCGCAGGTGCGCTATTTGGCGGCAACTGTGGAGCATAACGCGCATCGAATTGTAGGCACACCACCTCTAGCACTGGAGATACGTTTAATTGAATACTTAAACCTAAATATGCAAAACTACAATTACAATGATTTAGGCAGGGACCTGAGTTGACATAGCGCAAAGTAGCTGATTTGCGCTCTATTTGGCAGCAACTGTGCGGTATACCGCGCATCGAATTGACGAGATATCACAAATAGCAGTGTAGATTCATTCAATGAAGTATTGAATCCTGAATATGCAGTACTACAAAGCGTTGCATTTGTCCTCGACCCAAGTTGATACAATGTAAACAGGGGCAGGTGCGCTGTATTTGGCGGCAACTGTGGAGCATAACGCGCATCGAATTGTAGGCATACCACCAATAGCATCGGAGATACGTTTAATTGAATACTTGAGCCTGAATATGCAAAACTACAATTACAATGAATTAGGCAGGGACCTGAGTTAACATAGCACACAGTGGCTGATTTGCGCTCTACTTGGCAGCAAGTGTGCGGTATACCGCGCATCGAATTGACAAGATATCATCAATAGCAGTGTAGATCCCTTCAATGAAATATTGAATCCTGAATGTGCTGTACTGCAAAAACATTGCATTTGTCCTTCACCCGAGTTGACATAATGTAAACAGGAGCAGGTGCGCTGTATTTGGCAGGGAATGTGGAGTACATCTCGCTTCGAATTGTCGGGATATCACGAATAGCCTTGTACATACGTTCAAAGAAATATTGAATCCTGAATATGGTGTACTGCAGCAACGTTGCATTTGTCCCCGGCCCGAGTTGACATAATGTAAACAGGAGCAGGTGCGTTGTATTTGGCAGGAAATGTGGAGTATCATGCGCATCGAATTGTCGGGATATCACCATGGATGTGTATATACGTTCAATTAAATATTGAATCCTGTATATGCTGTAATGCAACATCATGGCATTTGTACTCGATCCGAGTTGACATAATGTTAACAGGAGCAGGTGCGCTGTATTTGGCAGGGAATGTGGAGTATAACGCGCATCGAATTGTAGGCATACCATCAATAGCACCGGAGATCCGTTTAATTGAATACTTAAGCCTAAATATGCAAAACTACAATTACAATGTGTTACGCCGCGCGACCCTCTACCTAGACCAGGTCATACATCGCGGGCCAGACGGACGCCAGATGTCCATTCATCCTTACGGCGGACCCCCATTAAGCATAAGGGCCCATCATAAATCCCAGTAATTTGCAAGCGAAGGTCCTTCAGACCCAACAAATAGCCTTTTTTAAATCGCCTTTTTTACGATTATTGTCTACTACGGCTTGACCCGGGAAAGTTAGTTTTTCTAACATACGATACAACCTTTCTTTTAATAGCCACTTTCTATCGAGGGCAGCTAAGACCCTTCCTAGGCCATCAACCTTCGTTTAACCAAATAACAACGAAGCCTACCTCCCTCACCCTCAGAGGCGAAACCGTCGCCAACAAATCCGATGGTCCTGTACGCTAGAAACACTCATCGCTAGCTTTCCTATGACACAACATCGTCGCTGTACCTCAGTTTATTATTAGTCTGGTCTGAGTCTCGACTCAGTCTCGTCTTGGTACTCTTCTCAAGTCAACTCTACTCACTCTACACGTCAAGCAATTGGAGTCTACATCAAGGATCCACGCAAGTCAGTCGGCATACTACATTCTCGTCCGCTACGACATCGACACCGAACTGGACTGTTTTGCTATCCGTCGTCCAGGCAACATCCTTCGCCCGGCTTACTCAGCCATCTTGTACTTACGCACCGACGTAGCTATCGTCCTTACAAGTGGTTAGAATAAACGGCGATTTGCAACTACTTACAACGTGTATATTCAATCAACCACCTCTGTTGTCCTAAACGAAACAGGGGAGCGACTACTTCGCGGCGTCGATTAACTGAATCGTAGCGAGAATTTACGCCTCTCGCTGAGGCGTATTCCTAGCGACCGCGTCTCTCCGCGGACGGTCGTAACACAATGAATTAGGCAGGGACCTGAGTTTACATAGCGCAAAGTGGCTGATTTGCGCTCTATTTGGCAGCAACTGTGCGGTATACCGCGCATCGAATTGACGAGATATCACAAATAGCAGTGTAGATTCATTCAATGAAGTACTGAATCCTGAATAAGCAGTACTACAACAACATTGGAATTGTCCTCGACCCGAGTTGACATAATGTAAACAGGAGCAGGTGCGCTGTATTTGGCGGCAAATGAGGAGTATAACGCGCATAGATTTGTCGACATACCACGTATAGCAGCGGAGATACGTTTAAATAAATACTTGAGCCTAATATGATAAACTGCAATTACAATGTATATGACAGGACACAGAGTTGACAGCGCAAACCGGCTGATGTGCGTAGTATTTGGCAGCGAATGAGGAGTATAAGGCGCATCGAATTGTCAGGATATCACCAATAGCAGTGTATATACGTCCAATGACATATTCAATCCTGAATATCCTGTACTGCCAAAACATTGGATTTGTCCTCGACCCGAGTTCACATAATGTAAACAGGAGCAGGTGTGCCGTATTTGGCAGGAAATGTGTAGTATCACGCGCATCGAATTGTCGTGATATGACCAATAACAGTGTAGATACATTCAATGAAGTATTGAATCCTGAAAATGCAGTACTACAACAACGTTGCTTTTGTCCTCGACCCAAGTTGACATAATGTAAACAGAGACAGGAGCGCTGTATTCGGCGGCAACTGTGGAGTATAACGCGCAGCAAATTGTAGGCATACCACCAATAGCACCGGAGATACGTTTAATTGAATACTTAAGCCTAAACATGCAAAACTACAATTACAATGAATTAGGCAGGGGCCTGAGTTGACATAGCGCACAGTGGCTGATTTGCGCTCTATTTGGCAGCAACTGTTCGGTATACCGCGCATCGAATTGGCGAGATATCACAAATAGCAGTGTAGATCCGTTCAATGAAATATTGAATCCTGAATGTGCTGTACTGCAAAAACAATGCATTTGTCCTCGACCACACTTGATACAATGCAAACAGGAGCAGGTGCGCTGTATTTGGCGGCAAATGAGGAATATAACGCGCACAGATTTGTCGACATACCACGAATAGCAGCGTAGATACGTTTAAATAAATAATTAAGCCTAATATGACAATCTGCAATTACAATGTACTTGACAGGACACAGAGTTGACAATGCGCAAACACTCTGATGAACGTAGTACTTGGCAGGGAATGCGGAGTACAACTCGCATCGAACTGTCGGGATATGACGAATAGCAGTGTATATACGTTCAATGAAATATTGAATCCTGAATATGCTGTACTGCAGCAACATTGCATTTGTCCTCGACCCGAGTTGACATTATGTAAACAGGAGCAGGTGCGCTGTATTTGGCAGGAAATGTGGAGTATCATGCGCATCGAATTGTCGGGATATCACCACGGCAGTGTATATACGTTCAATGAAATATTGAATCCTGAATATGCTGTACTGCAGCAACATTGCATTTGTCCTCGACCCGAGTTGACATATTGTAAACAGGAGCAGGTGCGCTGTATTTGGCAGCGAATGTGGTGTATCACGCGCATCGAATTGTCGTGATATGACCAATTGCAGTGTAGATACATTCAATTAAATATTGAATCCTGAATGTGCTGTACTGCAAAAACATTGCATTTTTCCTTGACCCGAGTTGACATAATGTAAACAGGAGCAGATGCGCTGTATTTGGTTGGGAATGCGGAGTACAACTCGCATCGAATTGGCGAGATATCACAAATAGCAGTGTAGATCCGTTCAATGAAATAGTGAATCCTGAATGTGCAGTACTACAACAACATTGCAATTGTCCTCGACCCGAGTTGACATAATGTAAACAGGAGCAGGTGCGCTGTATTTGGCGGCAAGTGAGGAGTATATCGCGCATAGATTTGTCGAGATACCACGAATAGCAGCGGAGATACGTTTTAATAAATACTTGAACCTAATATGGTAAACTGCAATTACAATGTATTTAACAGGCCACAGAGTTGACAATGCGCAAACCGGCTGATGTGCGTAGTATTTGCCAGCGAATGAGGAGTTTAACGCGCATCGAACTGTCAGGATATCACCAATAGCAGTGTATATACGTTCAATGAAATATTGAATCCCGAATATCCTGTACTGCAAAAACATTGGATTTGTCCTCGACCGGAGTTGACATAATGTAAACAAGAACAGGTGCGCTGTATTGGGTAGGAAATGTGGAGTATCACGCGCATCGAATTGTCGTGATATGACCAATAGCAGCGTATATACGTTCAATGAAATTTTGCATCCTGAATATGCTGTACTGCAGCAACATTGCATTTGTCCTCGACCCGAGTTGAGATAATGTAAACAGGAGCAGGTGCGCTGTGTTTGGCAGGGAATTTGGAGTACAACTCGCTTCGAATTGTCGTGATATGACCAATAGCAATATAGATACATTCAATGAAGTATTGAATCCTGAATATGCAGTACTACAAAAACGTTGCATTTGTCCTCAACCCAAGTTGATATAAAGTAAACAGGAGCAAGTATGCTGTATTTGGCGGCAACTGTAGAGCATAACGCGCATCGAATTGTAGGCATACCACCAATATCACCGGAGATCCGTTTAATTGAATACTTAAGCCTGCATATGCAAAACTACAATTACAATGAATTACTCAGGGACCTGAGTTGACATAGCGCACAGTGGCTGATTTGCGCTCTATCTGGCAGCAAGCGTGCTGTATACCGCGCATCGAATTGACGAGATATCAACAATAGCAGTGTAGATCCGTCAAATGAAATATTGAATCCTGAATGTGCTGTACTGCAAAAACATTGCATTTGTCCTTGACCCGAGTTGACATAATGTAAACAGGAGCAGGTGCGCTGTATTTTCCAGGGAATGTGGAGTATAAGGCGCTTCGAATTGTCGGGATATCACGAATAGCAGTGTATATGCGTTCAATAAAATAATGAATCCTGAATATCCTCTACTGCAAAAACATTGGATTTGTCCTCGACCCGAGTTGACATAATGTACACATGAGCAGGTGCGCTGTATTTGGCGGCAACTGTGGAGCATAACGCGCATCGAATTGTAGGCATACCACCAATAGCACTGGAGATCCGCTCAATTGAATACTTAGGCCTAAATATGCAAAACTACAATTACAATGAATTAGGCAGGGACCGGAGTTGGCATAGCGCAAAGTGGCAGATTTGCGCTCTATTTGGCAGCCACTGTGAGGTATACCGCGCATGGAATTGACGAGATATCACAAATAGCAGTGTAGATCTGTTCAATGAAATATTGTATCCCGAATGTGCTGTACTCCAAAAACATTGCATTTTTCCTAGACCCGAGTTGACATAATGTAAACAGGAGCAGGTGTGCCGTATTTGGCAGGAAATGCATAGTTTCACGCGCATCGAATTGTCGGGATATCACCAATAGCAGTGTATATACGATCAATGAAATATTGAATCCTGAATATCCTGTACTGCAAAATCATTGGATTTGTCCTCGACCCGAGTTGACATAATGTAAACAGGAGCAGGTGCGCCGTATTTGGCAGGAACAGTGGAGTATCACGCGCATCGAATTGACGAGATATCACCATTAGCAGTGTAGATCCGTTCAATGAAATATTGATTCCTGAATATGCTTTACTGCAACAACATTGCAATTGTCCTCGACCCCAGTTGACATAATGTAAACAGGAGCAGGTCCCCCGTATTTGGCGGCAAATGATGAGTATAACGCGCATAGATTTGTCGACATACCACGAATAGCAGCGGAGATACGTTTATATAAATATTTGAGCCTAATATAATGAACTGCAATTACAATGTATTTGACAGGACACAGAGTTGACAATGCGCCAACCGGCTGATGTACGTAGTATTCTGCAGCGAATGAGGAGTATAACGCGCATCGATTTGTCGGGATATCACCAATGGCAGTGTATGTACGTTCAATGAAATATTGGATCCTGAATATGGTGTACTGCAACAACATTACAATCGTCTTCGGCCCCAGTTGACATAATGCAAACAGGAGCAGGTGCGCTGTATTTGGCAGGAACAGTGGAGTATCACGCGTATCGAGTTGTCGACATACCACTAATAGCAGCGGAGATACGTTTAAATAAATACTTGAGCGTAACATGATAATCTGCAATTACAATGTATTTGACAGGACACAGAGTTGACAATGCGCAAACCGGCTGATCTGCGTAGTATTTGGCAGCCAATGAGGAGCACAACGCCCATCGAATTGTCAGGATATCACTAATGGCAGTGTATATACGATCAATGAAATATTGAATCCTGAATATCCTGAACGGCAAAAACATTGGACATGTCCCCGACCCGAGTTGACATAATGTAAACAGGAGCAGGTGCACCGTATTGGGGAGGAAATGAGGAGTATAACGCGCATAGATTTGTCGACATACCACGTATAGCAGCGGAGATACGTTTAAATAAATACTTGAGCCTAATATGATAAACTGCAATTACAATGTATTTGACAGGACACAGAGTTGACAGCGCAAACCGGCTGATGTGCGTAGTATTTGGCAGCGAATGAGGAGTATAAGGCGCATCGAATTGTCAGGATATCACCAATAGCAGTGTATATACGTCCAATGACATATTCAATCCTGAATATCCTGTACTGCAAAAACATTGGATTTGTCCTCGACCCGAGTTCACATAATGTAAACAGGAGCAGGTGTGCCGTATTTGGCAGGAAATGTGTAGTATCACGCGCATCGAATTGTCGTGATATGACCAATAACAGTGTAGATACATTCAATGAAGTATTGAATCCCGAAAATGCAGTACTACAACAACGTTGCTTTTGTCCTCGACCCAAGTTGACATAATGTAAACAGAGACAGGAGCGCTGTATTCGGCGGCAACTGTGGAGTATAACGCGCAGCAAATTGTAGGCATACCACCAATAGCACCGGAGATACGTTTAATTGAATACTTAAGCCTAAACATGCAAAACTACAATTACAATGAATTAGGCAGGGGCCTGAGTTGACATAGCGCACAGTGGCTGATTTGCGCTCTATTTGGCAGCAACTGTTCGGTATACCGCGCATCGAATTGGCGAGATATCACAAATAGCAGTGTAGATCCGTTCAATGAAATATTGAATCCTGAATGTGCTGTACTGCAAAAACAATGCATTTGTCCTCGACCACACTTGATACAATGTAAACAGGAGCAGGTGCGCTGTATTTGGCGGCAAATGAGGAATATAACGCGCACAGATTTGTCGACATACCACGAATAGCAGCGTAGATACGTTTAAATAAATAATTAAGCCTAATATGACAATCTGCAATTACAATGTACTTGACAGGACACAGAGTTGACAATGCGCAAACACTCTGATGAACGTAGTACTTGCCAGGGAATGCGGAGTACAACTCGCATCGAACTGTCGGGATATGACGAATAGCAGTGTATATACGTTCAATGAAATATTGAATCCTGAATATGCTGTACTGCAGCAACATTGCGTTTGTCCTCGACCCGAGTTGACATATTGTAAACAGGAGCAGGTGCGCTGTATTTGGCAGGAAATGTGGAGTATCATGCGCATCGAATTGTCGGGATATCACCACGGCAGTGTATATACGTTCAATGAAATATTGAATCCTGAATATGCTGTACTGCAGCAACATTGCATTTTTCCTCGACCCGAGTTGACATATTGTAAACAGGAGCAGGTGCGCTGTATTTGGCAGGGAATGTGGTGTATCACGCGCATCGAATTGTCGTGATATGACCAATTGCAGTGTAGATACATTCAATGAAATATTGAATCCTGAATGTGCTGTACTGCAAAAACATTGCATTTTTCCTTGACCCGAGTTGACATAATGTAAACAGGAGCAGATGCGCTGTATTTGGTTGGGAATGTGGAGTATCACGCGTACCGAATTGTCGTGATATGACCAATAGCAGTGTAGATACATTCAATGAAGTATTGAATCCTGAAAATGCAGTACTACAACAACCTTGCAATTGTCCTCGACCCGAGTTGACATAATGTAAACAGGAGCAGGTGCGCTGTATTTGGCGGCAAGTGAGGAGTATATCGCGCATAGATTTGTCGAGATACCACGAATAGCAGCGGAGATACGTTTTAATAAATACTTGAACCTAATATGGTAAACTGCAATTACAATGTATTTAACAGGCCACAGAGTTGACAATGCGCAAACCGGCTGATGTGCGTAGTATTTGCCAGCGAATGAGGAGTTTAACGCGCATCGAACTGTCAGGATATCACCAATAGCAGTGTATATACGTTCAATGAAATATTGAATCCCGAATATCCTGTACTGCAAAAACATTGGATTTGTCCTCGACCGGAGTTGACATAATGTAAACAAGAACAGGTGCGCTGTATTGGGTAGGAAATGTGGAGTATCACGCGCATCGAATTGTCGTGATATGACCAATAGCAGCGTATATACGTTCAATGAAATTTTGAATCCTGAATATGCTGTACTGCAGCAACATTGCATTTGTCCTCGACCCGAGTTGAGATAATGTAAACAGGAGCAGGTGCGCTGTGTTTGGCAGGGAATTTGGAGTACAACTCGCTTCGAATTGTCGTGATATGACCAATAGCAATATAGATACATTCAATGAAGTATTGAATCCTGAATATGCAGTACTACAAAAACGTTGCATTTGTCCTCAACCCAAGTTGATATAAAGTAAACAGGAGCAGGTATGCTGTATTTGGCGGCAACTGTAGAGCATAACGCGCATCGAATTGTAGGCATACCACCAATATCACCGGAGATCCGTTTAATTGAATACTTAAGCCTGCATATGCAAAACTACAATTACAATGAATTACTCAGGGACCTGAGTTGACATAGCGCACAGTGGCTGATTTGCGCTCTATCTGGCAGCAAGCGTGCTGTATACCGCGCATCGAATTGACGAGATATCACCAATAGCAGTGTAGATCCGTCAAATGAAATATTGAATCCTGAATGTGCTGTACTGCAAAAACATTGCATTTGTCCTTGACCCGAGTTGACATAATGTAAACAGGAGCAGGTGCGCTGTATTTGCCAGGGAATGTGGAGTATAAGGCGCTTCGAATTGTCGGGATATCACGAATAGCAGTGTATATGCGTTCAATAAAATAATGAATCCTGAATATCCTCTACTGCAAAAACATTGGATTTGTCCTCGACCCGAGTTGACATAATGTACACATGAGCAGGTGCGCTGTATTTGGCGGCAACTGTGGAGCATAACGCGCATCGAATTGTAGGCATACCACCAATAGCACTGGAGATCCGCTCAATTGAATACTTAGGCCTAAATATGCAAAACTACAATTACAATGAATAAGGCAGGGACCGGAGTTGGCATAGCGCAAAGTGGCAGATTTGCGCTCTATTTGGCAGCCACTGTGAGGTATACCGCGCATGGAATTGACGAGATATCACAAATAGCAGTGTAGATCTGTTCAATGAAATATTGTATCCCGAATGTGCTGTACTCCAAAAACATTGCATTTTTCCTAGACCCGAGTTGACATAATGTAAACAGGAGCAGGTGTGCCGTATTTGGCAGGAAATGCATAGTTTCACGCGCATCGAATTGTCGGGATATCACCAATATCAGTGTATATACGTTCAATGAAGTATTAATTTAATCCTGTATATGCAGTACTACAAAAACGTTGCATTTGTCCTCGACCCAAGTTGATATAATGTAAACAGGAGCAGGTGCGCTGTATTTGGCGGCAAATGAGGAGTATAACGCGCATAGATTTGTCGAGATACCACGAATAGCAGCGGAGATACGTTTTAATAAATACTTGAGCGTAACATGATAATCTGCAATTACAATGTATTTGACAGGACACAGAGTTGACAATGCGCAAACCGGCTGATCTGCGTAGTATTTGGCAGCCAATGAGGAGTACAACGCCCATCGAATTGTCAGGATATCACTAATGGCAGTGTATATACGATCAATGAAATATTGAATCCTGAATATACTGAACGGCAAAAACATTGGATATGTCCCCGACCCGAGTTGACATAATGTAAACAGGAGCAGGTGCGCTGTTTGGCGGCAGCTGTGGAGCATAACGCGCATCGAATTGTAGGCATACCACCTATTGCACCGGAGATACGTTTAATTGAATACATAAGCCTAAATATGCAAGAATACAATTGCAATGAATTCGGCACGGACCTGAGTTTACATAGCGCAAAGTGGCTGATTTGCGCTCTATTTGGTAGCAACTGTGCGGCATACCGCGCATCGAATTGACGAGATATCGCAAATAGCAGTGTAGGTCTGTTCAATGAAATATTCATTCCTGAATATGCTTTACTGCAACAACATTGCAATTGTCCTCGACCCCAGTTGACTTAATGTAAACAGGAGCAGGTCCGCTTTATTTGGCGGCAAATGAGGAGTATAGCGCGCATAGATTTGTCAAAATATCACTAATAGCAGTGTATATACGATCAATGAAATATTGAATCCTGAATATCCTGTACTGCAACAACATTGCAATTGTCCTCGATCCCAGTTGACATAATGTAAACAGGAGCAGGTGCGCTGTATTTGGCAGGATCTGTGGAGTATCATGCGCATCGAATTGTCGTGATATCACCAATAGCAGTGTAGATGCGTTCAATGAAATATTGAATCCTGAATGTGCTGTACTGCAAAAACATTGCATTTGTCCTTGACCACAGTTGACACAATGTAAACAAGAGCAGGTGCGCTGTATTTGGCGGCAAATGAGGAGTATAACGCGCATGGATTTGTGGACATACCACAAATAGCAGCGGAGATACGTTTAAATAAATATTTGAGCCTAATATGATAAACTGCAATTACAATGTATTTGACAGGACACAGAGTTGACAATGCGCAATCCGGCCGATCTGCGTAGTATTTGGCAGCGAATGAGGAGTATAACGCGCATCGAATTGTCGGGATATCACGAATAGCAGTGTATATACGTTCAATGAAATATTGAATCCTGATTATGCTGTACTGCAACACCATTGCAGTAGTCCTCGAAAACAGTTGACACAATGTAAACAAGAGCTGGCCCGCTGTTTGGCGGCAGCTGTGGAGTATCACGCTCATGGAATTGACGAAATATCTCCAATAGTAGTGTAGATACGTTCAATGAAGTATTGAATCCTGAGTATGCAGTACTACAAGAACATTGCCTTTGTCTTCGACAGCAGTTGATATATAGTAAACAGGAGCAGATGCGCCGTATTTGGCTGGAAATGTGGAGCATGACGCGCATCGATTTGTCGGGATACCACGAATAGCAGCGGAGATACGTTTTAATAAATACTTGAGCGTAACATGATAATCTGCAATTACAATGTATTTGACAGGACACAGAGTTGACAATGCGCAAACCGGCTGATCTGCGTAGTATTTGGCAGCCAATGAGGAGTACAACGCCCATCGAATTGTCAGGATATCACTAATGGCAGTGTATATACGATCAATGAAATATTGAATCCTGAATATACTGAACGGCAAAAACATTGGATATGTCCCCGACCCGAGTTGACATAATGTAAACAGGAGCAGGTGCGCTGTTTGGCGGCAGCTGTGGAGCATAACGCGCATCGAATTGTAGGCATACCACCTATTGCACCGGAGATACGTTTAATTGAATACATAAGCCGAAATATGCAAGAATACAATTGCAATGAATTCGGCACGGACCTGAGTTTACATAGCGCAAAGTGGCTGATTTGCGCTCTATTTGGTAGCAACTGTGCGGCATACCGCGCATCGAATTGACGAGATATCGCAAATAGCAGTGTAGGTCTGTTCAATGAAATATTCATTCCTGAATATGCTTTACTGCAACAACATTGCAATTGTCCTCGACCCCAGTTGACTTAATGTAAACAGGAGCAGGTCCGCTTTATTTGGCGGCAAATGAGGAGTATAGCGCGCATAGATTTGTCAAAATATCACTAATAGCAGTGTATATACGATCAATGAAATATTGAATCCTGAATATCCTGTACTGCAACAACATTGCAATTGTCCTCGATCCCAGTTGACATAATGTAAACAGAAGCAGGTGCGCTGTATTTGGCAGGATCTGTGGAGTATCATGCGCATCGAATTGTCGTGATATCACCAATAGCAGTGTAGATGCGTTCAATGAAATATTGAATCCTGAATGTGCTGTACTGCAAAAACATTGCATTTGTCCTTGACCACAGTTGACACAATGTAAACAAGAGCAGGTGCGCTGTATTTGGCGGCAAATGAGGAGTATAACGCGCATGGATTTGTGGACATACCACAAATAGCAGCGGAGATACGTTTAAATAAATATTTGAGCCTAATATGATAAACTGCAATTACAATGTATTTGACAGGACACAGAGTTGACAATGCGCAATCCGGCCGATCTGCGTAGTATTTGGCAGCGAATGAGGAGTATAACGCGCATCGAATTGTCGGGATATCACGAATAGCAGTGTATATACGTTCAATGAAATATTGAATCCTGATTATGCTGTACTGCAACACCATTGCAGTAGTCCTCGAAAACAGTTGACACAATGTAAACAAGAGCTGGCCCGCTGTTTGGCGGCAGCTGTGGAGTATCACGCTCATGGAATTGACGAAATATCTCCAATAGTAGTGTAGATACGTTCAATGAAGTATTGAATCCTGAGTATGCAGTACTACAAGAACATTGCCTTTGTCTTCGACAGCAGTTGATATATAGTAAACAGGAGCAGATGCGCCGTATTTGGCTGGAAATGTGGAGCATGACGCGCATCGATTTGTCGGGATGTCACCATTAGCAGTGTATATACGTTCAATGAAATGTTGAATCCTGAATATGCTGTACTGCAGCAGCATTGCATTTGTCCTCGACCCGAGTTGACATAATGTGAAGAGGAGCAGGTACGCTGTATTTGGCAGGAAATGTGGAGTATCAAGCGCATCGAATTGTCGGGATATCACCATGGCAGTGTATATACGTTCAATGAAATATTGAATGCTGGATATGCAGTACTGCAACAACATTCCATTTGCCCTCGACCCCAGTTGACATAATGTAAACAGGAGCAGGTCCGCTGTTTGGTTGCAACTGTGGAGCATAGCGCGCATTGAATGGTAGGCATACCACCAATAGCACCGGGGATACGTTTAATTGAATAAAAAAGCCTAAATATGCAAAACTACAGTTACAATGAATTAGTCAGGGTCCTGAGTTGACATAGCGCAAAGTGGCTGATTTCCGCTCAATTTGGCAGCATCTGTGCGGTATACCGCGCATCGAATTGACGAGATATCACCAATGGCAGTGAAGAGCCTTTCAATGAAATATTGAATCCTGAATATGCTGTACTGCAACAACATTGCAGTTGTCCTCGACCCGAGTTGACATAATGTAAACAGGAGCAGGTGCGCAGTATTTGGCAGGAAATGTGGAGTGCAGGACGCATGGAATTGACGAAATATCTCCAGTAGCAGTGTAGATACGTTCAATGAAATATAGAATGCTGGATATGCAGTACTGCAAAAACATTGCATTTGTCCTCGACCCGAGTTGACATAATGTAAACAGGAGCAGGTGCGCTGTATTTGGCAGGGAATGTGGAGTATCATGCGCATCGAATTATCGGGGTATCACCAATAGCAGTGTATTTACGTTCAATGAAGTATTGAATCCGATATATTCTGTACTGCAAAAACAATGCATTTGTCCTCGACCCGAAGGACATAATGTAAACAGGAGCAGGTGCGCTGTATTTGGAAGGAAATGTGGAGTATCATGCGCATCGAATTGTCGGGATATCACCATGGCAGTGTATATACGTTCAATGAAATATTGAATCCTGTATATGCTGTACTGCAACAACATTGCATTTGACCTCGAAAACAGTTGGCACAATGTAACAAGAGCTGGCCCGCTGTTTGGCGGCAGCTGTGGAGTATCACGCTCATGGAATTGACGAAATATCACCAATAGTAGTGTATATACGTTCAATGAAATGTTGAATCCTGAATATGCTGTACTGCAGCAACATTGCATTTGTCCTCGATCCGAGTTGACATAATGTAAACAAGAGCAGGTGCGCTGTCTTTGGCAGGGAATGTGGAGTATCACGCGCATCGAATTGTCGTGATATCACCAATAGCAGTGTAGATAAATTCAATGAAATATTGAATCCTGAGTATGCAGTACTACAAGAACATTGCATTTGTCTTCGACCCCAGCTGACAAAATATAAACAGGAGCAGGTCCGCTGTTTGGCTGCAACTGTGGAGCATAACGCGCATCGAATGGCAGGCATACTACCAATAGCACCGGGGATACGTTTAATTGAATAAAAAAGCCTAAATATGCAAAACTACAATTACAATGAATTCGGCAGAGTCCTGAGTTGACATAGCGCAAAGTGGCTGGTTTGCGCTCTATTTGGCAGCAACTGTGCGATATACCGCGCATCGAATTGACGAGATATCACAAATAGCAATGTGGATCCGTTCAATGAAATATCGAATCCTGAATGTGCTGAACGGCAAAAACATAGCATTTTTCCTCGACCCGAGTTTAGATAATGTAAACAGGAGCAGATGCGCTGTATTTGGTTGGGAATTTGGAGTATCACGCGCACCGATTGTCGTGATATGACCAATAGCAGTGTAGATACATTCAATGAAGAATTGAATCCTGAATATGCAGTACTACAACTACATTGCAATTGTCGTCGACCCGAGTTGACATAATGTAAACAGGAGCAGGTCCGCTGTATTTGGCGGCAAATGAGGAGTATAACGCGCATAGATTTGTCGACATACTACTAATAGCAGCGGAGATACGTTTAAATAAATACTTGAGCCTAATATGATAAACTGCAATGACAATGTATTTGACAGGACACAGAGTTGACAATGCGCAAACCGGCTTATCTGCGTAGTATTTGCCAGGGAATGTGGAGTATCACGCGCATCGAATTGTCAGGATATCACCAATAGCAGTGTATATACATTCAATGAAGTATTGAATCCTGAATATGCAACACTACAGAAACATTGCATGTGTCCTCGACCCGAGTTGACATAATGTAAACAGGAGCAGGTGCGCCGAATTGGGCAGGAAATGTGGAGTATCACGCGCACCAATTGTCGTGATATAACCAATAGCAGTGTAGATACATTCAATGAAGGATTGAATCCTGAATATGCAGTACTACAACTACATTGCAATTGACCTCGACCCGAGTTGACATGGTGTAAACAGGAGCAGGTACGCTGTATTTGGCAGGAATTATGGAGTATCATGCGCATCGAATTGTCGGGATATCGCCATGGCAGTGTATATACGTTCAAAGAAATGTGAATCCTGTATATGCTGTACTGCAATAACATAGCATTTGCCCTCGATCCGTGTTGACATAATGTAACCAGGAGCAGGTGCGCTGTATTTGCCAGGGAATGTGGAATATCACGCGCGTCGAGTTGTCGGGATATCACCAATAACAGTGTATTTACGTTCAATGAAGTATCGGTTCCTAAATATCCTGTACTGCAACAACATTGCAATTGTCCTCGACCCCAGTTGACATAATGTAAACAGGAGCAGGTGCGCTGCATTTGGCAGGGAATGTGGAGTATCACGCGCATCGAATTGTCGGGATATCACCAATAGCAGTGCATTTACGATTAATGAAATATTGAATCCTGAATATCCTGTACTGCAAAAACATTGGATTTGTCCTCGACCCGAGTTGACATAATGTAAACAGTAGCAGGTGCGCTGTTTGGTGGCAGCTGTGGAGCATAACGCGCATCGAATTGTAGGCATACCACCTATGGCACCGGAGATACGTTTAATTTGAATACATAAGCCTAAGTATGCAAAAGTACAATTACAATGAATTAGGCACGGACCTCAGTTTACATAGCGCAAAGTGGCTGATTTGCGCTCTATTTGGCAGCAACTGAGCGGCATACCGCGCATCGAATTGACGAGATATCACAAATAGCAGTGTAGGTCTGTTCAATGAAATATTGATTCCTGAATATGCTTTACTGCAACAACATTGCAACTGTCCTCGTCTCCAGTTGACATAATGTAACCAGGAGCAAGTGCGCTGTATTTGTCGGCAAATGAGGAGTATAACGAGCATAGATTTTTCGACATACCACGAATAGCAGCGGAGACACGTTTAAATAAATACTTGAGCCTAATATGATAAACTGCAATTACAATGTATTTGTCGGGACACAGAGTTGACAATGCCCACACTCTCTGATGTGCGTAGCATTTGGCAGCGAATGAGGAGTATAACGCGCTTCAAATTGCCGGGATATCACCAATAGCAGTGTAGATACATTCAACGAAGTATTGACTCCTGAATATGCAGTACTACAACAACATTGCATTTGTACTCGACTCGAGTTGACATAATGTAAACGGGAGCAGGTCCGCTGTATTTGGCGGCAAATGAGGAGTATAACACACATAGATTTTTCGACATACCACGAATAGCAGCGGAGATACGTTTAAATAAATATTTGAGCCTAATATGATAAACTGCAATTACAATGTATTTGACGGGACACAGAGTTGACAATGCGCATACCGGCTGCTGTGCGTAGTATTTAGCGGCGAATGAGGAGTATAACGCGCATCGAATTGTCGGGATATCACCAATAGCAGTGTATTTACGTTCAATGAAATATTGAATCCTGAATATGCTGTTCTGCAAAAAGATTGCATTTGTCCCCGACCCGAGTTGACATAATGTAAACAGGAGCAGGTGTGCTGTATTCGGCAGGAAATATGGAGTACAAGGCGCTTGGAATTGACGATATATCTCCAATAGCAGTGTAGGTACGTTCAATGAAGTATTGAAACCTGGATATGCAGTACTGCAACAACATTGCATTTGTCCTCGACCCGAGTTGACATAATGTAAACAAGAGCACGTGCGCTGTATTTGGCGGGAACTGTGGAGTATAACGCGCATCGAGTTGTAGGCATACCACCAATAGCATCGGAGATACTTTTAATTGAATACTTAAGCCTTAATATGCAAAACTGCAATTACAATGAGTTAGGCAGGGACTTGGGTTGACTCAGCGCACAATGGCTGATTTGCGCTCTATTTGGCAGGAAGTGTGCGGTATACCGCGCATCGAATAGACGAGATATCTCCAGTCGCAGTGTAGATCCGTTCAATGAAATATTGAATCCTGAATGTGCTGTACTGCAAAAACATTGCATTTGTCCTTCACCCGAGTTGACATAATGTAAACAGGAGCAGGTGCGCTGTATTTGGCAGGGAATGTGGAGTATAAAGCGCATCGAATTGTCAGGATATCACCAATAGCAGTGTATACACGTTCAATGAAATATTGAATCCTGAATATCCTGTACTGCAAAAACATTGGATTTGTCCTCGACCCGAGTTGACACAATGTAAACAAGAGCAGGTGCGCTGTATTTGGCAGGGAATGTGGTGTATCACGCGCATCGAATTGTCGTGATATGACCAATTGCAGTGTAGATACATTCAATGAAGTATTAAATCCTGAATATGCAACACTACAGCAACATTCCATTTGTCCTCGACCCGAGTTGACATAATGTAAACAGGATCAGGTGCGCCGTATTGGTCAGGAAATATGGAGTATCACGCGCATCGAATTGTCGTGATATGTCCGATAGCAGTGTAGATACATTCATTGAAGTATTGAATCCTGAATATGCAGTACTACAACTACATTGCAATTGTCCTCGACTCGGGTTGACATAATGTAATCAGGAGCAGGTCCGCTGTATTTGACGGCAAATGAGGAGTATAACGCGCATAGATTTGTCGACATACTACTAATAGCAGCGGAGATACGTTTAAATAAATACTTGAGCCTAATATGATAAACTGCAATTACATCGTATTTGACAGGACACAGAGTTGACAATGCGCAAACCGGCTGTTCTGCGTAGTATTTGCCAGGGAACGTGGAGTATCACGCGCATCGAATTATCAGGATATCACCAATAGCAGTGTATATACGTTCAATGAAATATTGAATCCTGAATATCCTGTACTGCGAAAACATTGGATTTGTCCTCGACCCCAGTTGACATAATGTAAACAGGAGCAGGTCCGCTGTATTTGGCGGCAAATGAGGAGTATAACGCGCACAGATTTGTCGACATACTACTAATAGCAGCGGAGATACGTTTAAATAAATACTTGAGCCTAATATGATAAACTGCAATGGCAATGTATTTGACAGGACACAGAGTTGACAATGCGCAAACCGGCTAATCTGCGTAGTATTTGCCAGGGAATGTGGAGTATCACGCGCATCGAATTGTCAGGATATCACCAATAGCAGTGTATTTACGATCAATGAAATATTGAATCCTGAATATCCTGTACTGCAAAAACATTGGATTTGTCCTCGACCCGAGTTGACATAATGTAAACAGGAGCAGGTGCGCCGAATTGGGCAGGAAATGTGGAGTATCACGCGCACCGATTGTCGTGATATGACCAATGGCAGTGTAGATACATTCAATGAAGAATTGAATCCTGAATATGCAGTACTACAACTACATTGCAATTGTCCTCGACCCGAGTTGACATAATGTAAACAGGAGCAGGTGCGCCGAATTGGGCAGGAAATGTGGAGTATCACGCGCACCGATTGTCGTGATATGACCAATAGCAGTGTAGATACATTCAATGAAGAATTGAATCCTGAATATGCAGTACTACAACTACATTGCAATTGTCCTCGACCCGAGTTGACATAATGTAAACAGGAGCAGGTGCGCTGTATTTGGCAGGGAATGTGGAGTATCACGCGCATCGAGTTGTCGGGATATAACCAATAACAGTGTATTTACGTTCAATGAAATATCGGTTCGTAAACATGCTGTACTGCAACAACATTGCAATTATCCTCGACCCCAGTTGACATAATGTAAACAGGAGCAGGTGCGCTGCATTTGGCAGGGAATGTGGAGTATCACGCGCATCGAATTGTCGGGATATCACCAATAGCAGTGTATTTACGATCAATGAAATATTGAATCCTGAATATCCTGTACTGCAAAAACATTGGATTTGTCCTCGACCCGAGTTGACATAATGTAAACAGTAGCAGGTTCGCTGTTAGGCGGCAGCTGTGGAGCATAACGCGCATCGAATTGTAGGCATACCACCTATAGCACCGGAGATACGTTTAATTTGAATACATAAACCTAAGTATGCAAAAATACAATTACAATGAATTAGGCACGGACCTCAGTTTACATAGCGCAAAGTGGCTGATTTGCGCTCTATTTGGCAGCAACTGTGCGGCATACCGCGCATCGAATTGACGAGATATCACAAATAGCAGTGTAGGTCTGTTCATGAAATATTGATTCCTGAATATGCTTTACTGCAACAACATTGCAACTGTCCTCGACTCCAGTTGACTTAATGTAACCAGGAGCAGGTGCGCTGTATTTGGCGGCAAATGAGGAGTATAACGCGCATCGAATTGTCGGGATATCGCCAATAGCAGTGTATTTACGTTCAATGAAATATTGAATCCTGAATATGCTGTTCTGCAAAAAGATTGCATTTGTCCCCGACCCGAGTTGACATAATGTAAACAGGAGCAGGTGTGCTGTATTCGGCAGGAAATATGGAGTACAAGGCGCTTGGAATTGACGATATATCTCCAATAGCAGTGTAGGTACGTTCAATGAAGTATTGAAACCTGGATATGCAGTACTGCAACAACTTTGCATTTGTCCTCGACCCGAGTTGACATAATGTAAACAAGAGCACGTGCGCTGTATTTGGCGGGAACTGTGGAGTATAACGCGCATCGAGTTGTAGGCATACCACCAATAGCATCGGAGATACGTTTAATTGAATACTTAAGCCTAAATATGCAAAACTACAATTACATTGAGTTAGGCAGGGACTTGGGTTGACTCAGCGCACAATGGCTGATTTGCGCTATATTTGGCAGGAAGAGTGCGGTATACCGCGCATCGAATAAACGAGATATCTCCAGTCGCAGTGTAGATCCTTTCAATGAAATATTGAATCCTGAATGTGCTGTACTGAAAAACATTGCATTTGTCCTTCACCCGAGTTGACATAATGTAAACAGGAGCAGGTGCGCTGTATTTGGCAGGGAATGTGGAGTATAACGCGCATCGAATTGTCAGGATATCACCAATAGCAGTGTATATACGTTCAATGAAATATTGAATCCCGAATATCCTGTACTGCAAAAACATTGGATTTGTCCTCGACCCGAGTTGACATAATGTAAACAGGAGCAGGTGTGCCGTATTTGGCAGGAAACGTGTAGTACCACGCTCATCGAATGGCCGGGATATAACCAAAAACAGTGTATATACGTTCAATGAAGTATTGAATCCGGTATATGCTGTACTGCAAAAACAATGCATTTGTCCACGACCACGGTTAACACAATGTAAACAAGAGCAGGTGCGCTGTATTTGGCAGGGAATGTGGTGTATCACGCGCATCGAATTGTCGTGATAAGACCAATTGCAGTGTAGATACATTCAATGTAGTATTAAATCCTGAATATGCAACACTACAGCAACATTCCATTTGTCCTCGACCCGAGTTGACATAATGTAAACAGGAGCGGGTGCGCCGTATTGGTCAGGAAATATGGAGTATCACGCGCATCGAATTGTCGTGATATGACCGATAGCAGTGTAGATACATTCATTGAAGCATTGAATCCTGAATATGCAGTACTACAAAATCGTTGCATTTGTCCTCGACCCAAGTTGATATAATGTAAACAGGGGCAGGTGCGCTGTATTTGGCGGCAACTGTGCGGTATACCGCGCATCGAATTGACGAGATATCACAAATAGCAGTGTAGATCCGTTCAATGAAATATCGAATCCTGAATGTGCTGTACTGCAAAAACATTGCATTTTTCCTTGACCCGAGTTGAAATAATGTAAACAGGAGCAGGTGCGCTGTATTTGGTTGGGAATGTGGAGTATCACGCGCACCGATTGTCGTGATATGACCAAAAGCAGTGTAGATACATTCAATGAAGAATTGAATATTGAATATGCAGTACTACAACTACATTGCAATTCTCCTCCACCCGGGTTGACATAATGTAATCAGGAGCAGGTCCGCTGTATTTGGCGGCAAATGAGGAGTATAACGCGCATAGATTTGTCGACATACTACTAATAGCAGCGGAGATACGTTTAAATAAATACTTGAGCCTAATATGATAAACTGCAATTACAACGTATTTGACAGGACACAGTGTTGACAATGCGCAAACCGGCTGTTCCGCGTAGTATTTGCCAGGGAATGTGGAGTATCACGCGCATCGAATTGTCAGGATATCACCAATAGCAGTATATATACGTTCAATGAAATATTGAATCCTGAATATCCTGTACTGCAAAAACATTGGATTTGTCCTCGACCCCAGTTGACATAATGTAAACAGGAGCAGGTGCGCTGTTTGGCGGCAGCTGTGGAGCATAACGCGCATAGAATTGTAGGCATACCACGTATAGCACCGGAGATACGTTTAATTTGAATACATAAGCCTAAATATGCAAAAATACAATTACAATGAATTTGGCACGGACCTGAGTTTGCATAGCGCAAAGTGGCTGATTTGCGCTCTATTTGGCAGCAACTGTGCGGCATATCGCGCATCGAATTGACGAGATATCACAAATAGCTGTGTAGGTCTGTTCAATGAAATATTGATTCCTAAATATGCTGTACTGCAAAAACATTGCAATTGTCCTCGACCCCAGTTGACATCATGTAAACAGGAGCAGGTCCGCTGTATTTGGCGGCAAATGAGGAGTATAACGCGCATAGATTTGTCGACATACCACTCATAGCAGCGGAGATACGTTTAAATAAATACTTGAGGCTAATATGATAAACTGCAATTACAATGTATTCGACGGGACACAGAGTTGACAATGCCCACACTCTCTGATGTGCGTAGCATATGGCAGCGAATGAGGAGTAAAACGCGCATCGAATTGCCGGGATATCACCAATAGCAGTGTAGATACATTCAATGAAGTATTGAATCCTGAATATGCAGTACTACAAAAACATTGCATTTGTACTCGACCCGAGTTGACATAATGTAAACAATAGCACGTGCGCTGTATTTGGCAGAAAATGTCGGGTATAACGCGCATCGAGTTGTCGAGATACCACCAATAACAGCGAAAATAGGTTTAATTGAGTACTTAGGCCCAAATAGGCCAAACTGCAAATACAATGGATTCGACAGCATATAGAGTTGACATTGCGTAAACCGGTTAATGTGCTCTGTATTTGGCAGCAAATGTGGGGTATAACGCGCATCAAATTCTGGACTTACCACCAATAGCAGCGGAGATACGTTTAATTGAATACTTAATCCTAAATATGCTAAACTGCAATTCCAATGGATTTGACAGGGACACAGAGTTGATATTGTGCAAACCGGTTGATGTGCGTTGTATTTGGCAGCGAATGAGGAGTATAAGGCGCTTCGAATTGTCGAGATATCACCAATAGCAGTGTATATACGTTCAATGAAATATTGAATCCCGAATATGCTGTACTACAAAAACATTGCATATGTCCTCGACCCGAGTTGACATAACGTAAACAGGAGCAGGTGCGCTGTATTAGGCGGCAACTGTGCAGCATAACGCGCATCGAATTGTAGGCATACCACCAATAGCACCGGAGATCCGTTTAATTGAATACTTAGGCCTAAGTATGCAAAAATACAATTACAATGAATTAGGCAGGGACCTGAGTTGACACAGCGCAAAGTGGCTGATATGCGCTCTATTTGGCAGCACTTGTGCGGTAAACCGCGCATCGAATTGACGAGATATCACAAACAGCAGTGTAGATCCGTTCAATGAAATATTGAATCCTGAATATGGTGTACTGCCACAACGTTGCAATTGTCCTCGACCCCAGTTGACATAATGTAAACAGGAGCAGGTCCGCTGTATTTGGCGGCAAATGAGAAGTATAACGCGCATAGATTTGTCGACATACCACTAATAGCAGCGGAGATCCGTTTAATTGAATACTTAGGCCTAAGTATGCAAAACTACAATTACAATGAATTGGGCAGGGACCTGAGTTGACATAGCGCAAAGTGGCTGGTTTGCGCTCTATTTGGCAGCAACTGTGCGATATACCGCGCATCGAATTGACGAGATATCACAAATAGCAATGTGGATCCGTTCAATGAAATGTCGAATCCTGAACGTGCTGAACTGCAAAAACATTGCATTTTTCCTCGACCCGAGTTGAAATAATGTAAACAGGAGCAGATGCGCTGTATTTGGTTGGGAATGTGGAGTATCACGCGCACCGATTGTCGTGATATGACCAATAGCAGTGTAGATACATTCAATGAAGAATTGAATCCTGAATATGCAGTACTACAACTACATTGCAATTGTCCTCGACCCGGCTTGACATAATGTAATCAGGAGCAGGTCCGCTGTATTTGGCGGCAAATGAGGGGCATAACGCGCATAGATTTGTCGACAGACTACTAATAGCAGCGGAGATACGTTTAAATAAATACTTGAGCCTAATATGATAAACTGCAATTACAACGTATTTGACAGGACACAGAGTTGACAATGCGCAAACCGGCTGATCTGCGTAGTATTTGCCAGGGAATGTGGAGTATGACGCGCATCGAATTGTCAGGATATCACCAATAGCAGTGTATATACGTTCAATGAAATATTGAATCCTGAATATGCAACACTACAGAAACATTGCATGTGTCCTCGACCCCAGTTGACATAATGTAAACAGGAGCAGGTGCGCCGAATTGGGCAGGAAATGTGGAGTATCACGCGCACCGATTGTCGTGATATGACCAATAGCAGTGTAGATACATTCAATGAAGAATTGAATCCTGAATATGCAGTACTACAACTACATTGCAATTGTCCTCGACCCGAGTTGACATAATGTAAACAGGAGCAGGTCCGCTGTATTTGGCGGCAAATGAGGAGTATAACGCGCATAGATTTGTCGACATACTACTAATAGCAGCGGAGATACGTTTAAATAAATACTTGAGCCTAATATGATAAACTGCAATGGCAATGTATTTGACAGGACACAGAGTTGACAATGCGCAAACCGGCTGATCTGCGTAGTATTTGCCAGGGAATGTGGAGTATCACGCGCATCGAATTGTCAGGATATCACCAATAGCAGTGTATATACGTTCAATGAAATATTGAATCCTGAATATCCTGTACTGCAAAAACATTGGATTTGATCTCGACCCCAGTTGACATAATGTAAACAGGAGCAGGTCCGCTGTATTTGGCGGCAAATGAGGAGTATAACGCGCATAGATTTGTCGACATACCACTAATAGCAGAGGAGATACGTTTAAATAAATACTTGAGCCTAATATTATAATCTGCAATTACAATGTATTTGACAGGACACAGAGTTGACAATGCGCAAACCGGCTGATCTGCGTAGTATTTGGCAGCGAATGAGGAGTACTACGCGCATCGAATTGTCAGGATATCACTGATAGCAGTGTATATACGATCAATGAAATATTGAATCCTGAATATCCTGTACTGCAAAAACATTGGATTTGTCCTCGACCCGAGTTGACATAATGTAAACAGGAGCAGGTGCGCTGTTTGGCGGCAGCTGTGGAGCATAACGCGCATAGAATTGTAGGCATACCACGTATAGCACCGGAGATACGTTTAATTTGAATACATAAGCCTAAATATGCAAAAATACAATTACAATGAATTTGGCACGGACCTGAGTTTGCATAGCGCAAAGTGGCTGATTTGCGCTCTATTTGGCAGCAACTGTGCGGCATACCGCGCATCGAATTGACGAGATATCACAAATAGCTGTGTAGGTCTGTTCAATGAAATATTGATTCCTAAATATGCTGTACTGCAAAAACATTGCAATTGTCCTCGACCCCAGTTGACATCATGTAAACAGGAGCAGGTCCGCTGTATTTGGCGGCAAATGAGGAGTATAACGCGCATAGATTTGTCGACATACCACTAATAGCAGCGGAGATACGTTTAAATAAATACTTGAGCCTAATATTATAATCTGCAATTACAATGTATTTGACGGGACACAGAGTTGACAATGCCCACACTCTCTGATGTGCGTAGCATATGGCAGCGAATGAGGAGTAAAACGCGCATCGAATTGCCGGGATATCACCAATAGCAGTGTAGATACATTCAATGAAGTATTGAATCCTGAATATGCAGTACTACAAAAACATTGCATTTGTACTCGACCCGAGTTGACATAATGTAAACAATAGCACGTGCGCTGTATTTGGCAAAAAATGTCGGGTATAACGCGCATCGAGTTTTCGAGATACCACCAATAACAGCGAAAATAGGTTTAATTGAGTACTTAGGCCCAAATAGGCCAAACTGCAAATACAATGGATTCGACAGGATATAGAGTTGACATTGCGTAAACCGGTTAATGTGCTCTGTATTTGGCAGCAAATGTGGGGTATAACGCGCATCAAATTCTGGACTTACCACCAATAGCAGCGGAGATACGTTTAATTGAATACTTAATCCTAAATATGCTAAACTCACTATTCCAATGGATTTGACAGGGACACAGAGTTGATATTGTGCAAACCGGTTGATGTGCGTTGTATTTGGCAGCGAATGAGGAGTATAAGGCGCTTCGAATTGTCGAGATATCACCAATAGCAGTGTATATACGTTCAATGAAATATTGAATCCCGAATATGCTGTACTACAAAAACATTGCATATGTCCTCGACCCGAGTTGACATAATGTAAACAGGAGCAGGTGCGCTGTATTACGCGGCAACTGTGAAGCATAACGCGCATCGAATTGTAGGCATACCATCTATAGCTCCGCAGATACGTTTAATTGAATACATAAGACTAAATATGCAAAAATACAATTACAATGAATTAGGCAGGGACCTGAGTTGACACAGCGCAAAGTGGCTGATATGCGCTCTATTTGGCAGCAACTGTGCGATATACCGCGCATCGAATTGACGAGATATCACAAACAGCAGTGTAGATCCGTTCAATGAAATATTGAATCCTGAATATGCAACACTACAGAAACATTGCATGTGTCCTCGACCCCAGTTGACATAATGTAAACAGGAGCAGGTCCGCTGTATTTGGCGGCATATGAGGAGCATAACGCGCATAGATTTGTCGACATACTACTAATAGCAGCGGAGATACGTTTAAATAAATACTTGAGCCTAATATGATAAACTGCAATTACAACGTATTTGACAGGACACAGAGTTGACAATGCGCAAACCGGCTGATCTGCGTAGTATTTGCCAGGGAATGTGGAGTATCACGCGCATCGAATTGTCAGGATATCACCAATAGCAGTGTATATACGTTCAATGAAATATTGAATCCTGAATATGCAACACTACAGAAACATTGCATGTGTCCTCGACCCCAGTTGACATAATGTAAACAGGAGCAGGTGCGCCGAATTGGGCAGGAAATGTGGAGTATCACGCGCACCGATTGTCGTGATATGACCAATAGCAGTGTAGATACATTCAATGATGAATTGAATCCTGAATATGCAGCACTACAACTACATTGCAATTGTCCTCGACCCGAGTTGACATAATGTAAACAGGAGCAGGTCCGCTGTATTTGGCGGCAAATGAGGAGCATAACGCGCATAGATTTGTCGACATACTACTAATAGCAGCGGAGATACGTTTAAATAAATACTTGAGCCTAATATGATAAACTGCAATGGCAATGTATTTGACAGGACACAGAGTTGACAATGCGCAAACCGGCTGATCTGCGTAGTATTTGCCAGGGAATGTGGAATATCACGCGCATCGAATTAACAGGATATCACCAATAGCAGTGTATATACATTCAATGAAGTATTGAATCCTGAATATGCAACACTACAGAAACGTTGCATGTGTCCTCGACCCGAGTTGACATAATGTAAACAGGAGCAGGTGCGCCGAATTGGGCAGGAAATGTGGAGTATCACGCGCACCGATTGTCGTGATATGACCAATAGCAGTGTAGATACATTCAATGAAGAATTGAATCCTGAATATGCAGTACTACAACTACATTGCAATTGTCCTCGACCCGAGTTGACATAATGTAAACAGGAGCAGGTGCGCTGTATTTGGCAGGGAATGTGGAGTATCACGCGCATCGAGTTGTCGGGATATAACCAATAACAGTGTATTTACGTTCAATGAAATATTGAATCCTGAATATGCTCTACTTGTAGCAACATTGCATTTGTTGTCGACTCGAGTTGACATAATGTAAACAGGAGCAGGTACGCTGTATTTGGCAGGAAATATGGAGTATCATGCGCGTCGAGTTGTCGGGATATCACCAATAACAGTGTATTTACGTTCAATGAAATATCGGTTCGTAAATATGCTGTACTGCAACAACATTGCAATTATCCTCGACCCCAGTTGACATAATGTAAACAGGAGCAGGTGCGCTGCATTTGGCAGGGAATGTGGAGTATCACGCTCATCGAATTGTCGGGATATCACCAATAGCAGTGTATTTACGATCAATGAAATATTGAATCCTGAATATCCTGTACTGCAAAAACATTGGATTTGTCCTCGACCCGAGTTGACATAATGTAAACAGTAGCAGGTGCGCTGTTTGGCGGCAGCTGTGGAGCATAACGCGCATCGAATTGTAGGCATACCACCTATAGCACCGGAGATACGTTTAATTTGAATACATAAGCCTAAGTATGCAAAAATACAATTACAATGAATTAGGCAGGGCCCTGAGTTGACACAGCGCAAAGTGGCTGATATGCGCTCTATTTGGCAGCACTTGTGCGGTAAACCGCGCATCGAATTGACGAGATATCACAAACAGCAGTGTAAATCCGTTCAATGAAATATTGAATCCTGAACATGGTGTACTGCCACAACATTGCAATTGTCCTCGACCCCAGTTGACATAATGTAAACGGGAGCACGTGCGCTGTATTTGGCGGCAAATGAGGAGTATAACGCGCATAGATTTGTCGACATACCACGAATAGCAACGGAGATACGTTTAAATAAATACTTGAGCCTAATATGATAAACTGCAATTACAATGGATTTGACAGGACACAGAGTTGACAATGCGCCAACCGGCTGATGTGCGTAGTATTCTGCAGCGAATGGGGAGTATAACTCTCATCGAATTGTCGGGCTATCACCAATAGCAGTGTATGTACGTTCAATGAAATATTGAATCCTGAATATGGTGTACTGCAACAACATTGCAATTGTCTTCGACCCCAGTTGATATAATGTAAACAGGGGCATGTGCGCTGTATTTGGCGGCAACTGTGGAGCATAACGCGCATCGAATTGTAGGCATACCACCAATAGCACCGGAGATCCGTTTAATTGAATACTTAGGCCTAAGTATGCAAAACTACAATTACAATGAATTGGGCAGGGACCTGAGTTGACATAGCGCAAAGTGGCTGATTTGCGCTCTATTTGGCAGCAACTGTGCGATATACCGCGCATCGAATTGACGAGATATCACAAATAGCAATGTGGATCCGTTCAATGAAATATCGAATCCTGAATGTGCTGAACTGCAAAAACATTGCATTTTTCCTCGACCCGAGTTGAAATAATGTAAACAGGAGCAGATGCGCTGTATTTGGCAGGAAATGTGGAGTATCATGCGCATCGAATTGTCGCGATATCACCATGGTAGTGTATATACGTTCAATGAAATATTGAATCCAGTATATGATGTACTGCAACAACATTGCATTTGTCCTCGTACCGAGTTGACATAGTGTAAACAGGAGCAGGTACGCTCTATTTGGCGGCAAATGAGGAGTATAACGCGCATAGATTTGTCGACGTACCACGAATAGCAGCGGAGATACTTTTAAATAAATACTTGAGCCTAATATGATAAACTGCAATTACAATGTATTTGACAGGACACAGAGTTGACAATGCGCCAATTCTCTGATGTGAGTTGTCTTTGGCAGCGGATGAGGAGTATAACCCGCTTCGAATTGTCGGCATATCACGAACAGCAGTGTATATACGTTCAATGAAATATTGGATTCTGTATATGCTGTACTGCAACAACATTGCATTTGTCCTCGATCCGAGTTGACATAATGTAAACAGGAACAGGTGCGCACTATTTGGCAGGAAATGTGGAGTACAAGACGCATGGAATTGACGAAATATCTCCAGTCGCAGTGTAGATCCGTTCAATGAAATATTGAATCCTGAATGTGCTGTACTGCAAAAACATTGCATTTGTCCTTCACCCGAGTTGACATAATGTAAACAGGAGCAGGTGCGCTGTATTTGGCAGGGAATGTGGAGTATAACGCGCATCGAATTGTCAGGATATCACCAATAGCAGTGTATACACGTTCAATGAAATATTGAATCCTGAATATCCTGTACTGCAAAAACATTGGATTTGTCCTCGACCCGAGTTGACATAATGTAAACAGGAGCAGGTGCGCTGTATTTGGCAGGGAATGCGGAGTATCACGAGCATCGGATTGTCGTGATATCACCAATAGCAGTGTAGATACATTCAATGAAGAATTGAATCCTGAATATGCAGTAGTACAACAACGTCGCATTTGTCCTCGACCCGAATTGACATAATGTAAACAGGAGTAGGTGCGCTGTATTTGGCAGGAAATGTGGAGTACCACGCGTATCGAATTGTAGTGATATCACCAGTAGCAGTGTAGATACATGCAATGAAGTATTGAATCCTGAATAAGCAGTACTACAACAACGTTGCATTTGTCCTCGACCAGAGTTGACATAATGTAAACAGGCGCAGGTGCGCTATTTGGCGGCAACTGTGGAGCATAACGCGCATCGAATTGTAGGCATACCACCTCTAGCACCGGAGGTACGTTTAATTGAATACATCAGCCAAAATATGCAAAAATAAAATTACAATGAATTAGGCAGTGACCTGAGTTGACACAGCGCACATTGGCTGATTTGCGCTCTATTTGGCAGCAGCTGTGCGGTATACCGCGCATCGAATTGACGAGATACCACAAATAGCAGTGTAGATCCGTTCTATGAAATATTGAATCCTGAATATGCAGTACTACAACAACGTAGCATTTGTCCTCGACCCGAGTTGACATAATGTAAACAGGAGCAGGTGCGCTGTATTTGGCAGGGAATGTGGAGTATCACGCGCATCGAATTGTCGTGATGTCACCCATAGCAGTGTAGATACATTCAATGAAGAATTGAATCCTGAATATGCAGTACTACAACAACGTAGCATTTGTCCTCGACCCGAGTTGACATAATGTAAACAGGAGCAGGTGCGCTGTATATGGCAGGAAATGTGGAGTATCACGCGCATCGAATTGTCGTGATATCACCAATAGCAGTGTAGATACATTCAATGAAGACTTGAATCCTGAATATGCAGTAGTACAACAACGTAGCATTTGTCCTCGACCCGAGTTGTCATAATGTAAACAGGAGCAGGTGCGCCGTATTTGGCAGGAAATGTGGAGTATCACGCGCATCGAATTGACGAGATATCACCATTAGCAGTGTAGATCCGTTCAATGAAATAGTGAATCCTGAATATGCAGTACTACAACAACATGGCATTTGTCTTCGACCCCAGTTGACATAATGTGAACAGGAGCAGGACCCCTGTATTTGGCGGCAAATGAGGAGTACAACGCGCATAGATTTGTCGACATACCACGAATAGCAGCGGAGATACGTTTAAATACATATTTGAGCCTAATATAATGAACTGCAATTACAATGTATTTGACAGGACACAGAGTTGACAATGCGCCAACCGGCTGATGTACGTAGTATTCTGCAGCGAATGAGGAGTATAACGCGCATCGAATTGTCGGGATATCACCAATAGCGGGATATGTACGTTCAGTGAAATATTGAATCCTGAATATGGTGTACTGCAACAACATTGCAATTGTCCGCGGACCCCAGTTGACATAATGTAGACAGGAGCAGGTGCGCAGTATTTGGCAGAAAATGTGGAGTACAAGGCGCTTGGAATAGACGAAATATCTCCAGTAGCAGTGTAGATACTTTCAATGAAGTATTGTATCCTGGATATGCAGTACTGCAAAAACATTGCATTTGTCCTCGACCCGAGTTGACATAATGTAAACAGGAGCAGGTGTGCCGTATTTGGCAGGAAACGTGGAGTATCAAGCGCATCGTATTGTCGGGATATCACCAATAGCTGTGTAGATCCGTTCAATGAAATATTGAATCCTGAATGTGCTGTACTGCAAAAACATTGCATTTGTCCTTGACCCGAGTTGACATAATGTAAACAGGAGCAGGTGCGCTGTATTTGCCAGGGAATGCAGCGTATCAAGTGCATCGAATTGTAGGCATACCACCAATAGCACCGGAAATACGTTTAATTGATTACATCAGTCTAAATATGTAAAAATACAATTACAATGAATTAGGCAGTGACCTGAATTGACATAGCGCAAGGTCGCTGCTTTGCGCTCTATTTGGCAGCAACTGTGCGGTATACCGCGCATCGAATTGACGAGAATATAACAAATAGCAGTATAGATTCGTTCAATGAAATATTGAATCCTGAATATGCTGTACTGCAGAAACATTGCATTTGTCCCTGACCCGAGTTGACATAATGTAAACAGGATCAGGTGCGCTGTGTTTGCCAGGGAATGTGGAGTATAACGCGCTTCGAATTGTCGGAATCACGAATAGCAGTGTAGATACATTCAATGAAGAAATGAATCCTGAATATGCAGTAGTACAACAACGTAGCATTTGTCCTCGACCCGAGTTGTCATAATGTAAACAGGAGCAGGTGCGCCGTATTTGGCAGGAAATGTGGAGTATCACGCGCATCGAATTGACGAGATATCACCATTAGCAGTGTAGATCCGTTCAATGAAATAGTGAATCCTCAATATGCAGTACTACAACAACATGGCATTTGTCTTCGACCCCAGTTGACATAATGTGAACAGGAGCAGGACCCCTGTATTTGGCGGCAAATGAGGAGTATAACGCGCATAGATTTGTCGACATACCACGAATAGCAGCGGAGATACGTTTAAATACATATTTGAGCCTAATATAATGAACTGCAATTACAATGTATTTGACAGGACACAGAGTTGACAATGCGCCAACCGGCTGATGTACGTAGTATTCTGCAGCGAATGAGGAGTATAACGCGCATCGAATTGTCGGGATATCGCCAATAGCAGGATATGTACGTTCAATGAAATATTGAATCCTGAATGTGCTGTACTGCAAAAACATTGCATTTGTCCTTGTCCCGAGTTGATATAATATAAACAGGAGCAGGTGCGCTATTTGGCGGCAACTGTGGAGCATAACGCGCATCGAATAGTAGGCATACCACCAATAGCACCGGAGATATGTTTAATTGAATACATTAAGCGGAAATGTGCCAAACTATAATTACAATGATTTAGGCAGGGACCTGGGTTGACACAGCGCACAGTGTCTGATTTGCGCCCTACTTGGCAGCAAGTGTGCGGTATACCGCGCATCGAATTGACGAGATATCACCAATAGCAGTGTAGAAACGTTCAATGCAATATTGAATCCTGAATATGCTGTACTGCAGCAACATTGCATTTGTCCTCGTCCCGAGTTGACATAATGTAAACAGGAGCAGGTGCGCTGTATTGGGCAGGAAATGTGGAGTATCAGGCGCATCGAATTGTCGGGATATCACCAATAGTAGCGTATTTACGTTTAATGAAATATTGGTACCTGAATATGCTGTTCTGCAAATACCTTGCATTTGTCCTCGACCCGAGTTGACATAATGTAAACAGGAGCAGGTGCGCTGTATTTGGCGACAACTGTGGCGTATAACGCGCATCGAATTGTAGGCATACCATCAATAGCACCGGAGACCCGTTTAATTGAATACTTAGGCCTAAATATGCAAAACTACAATTACAATGAATTAGGCTGGGACCTGAGTTGACATAGCGCAAAGTGGCAGATTTGCGCTCTATGTGGCAGCAACTGTGCGGTATTCCGCGCATCGAATTGACGAGATATCACAAATAGCAGTGTAGATTCATTCAATGAAGTATTGAATCCTGAATATGCAGTACTACAAAGCGTTGCATTTGTCCTCGACCCAAGTTGATACAATGTAAACAGGGGCAGGTGCGCTGTATTTGGCGGCAACTGTGGAGCATAACGCGCATCGAATTGTAGGCATACCACCAATAGCATCGGAGATACGTTTAATTGAATACTTGAGCCTGAATATGCAAAACTACAATTACAATGAATTAGGCAGGGGCCTGAGTTGACATAGCGCACAGTGGTTGATTTGCGCTCTATTTGGCAGCATCTGTTCGGTATACCGCGCATCGAATTGGCGAGATATCACAAATAGCAGTGTAGATCCGTTCAATGAAATATTGAATCCTGAATGTGCTGTACTGCAAAAACAATGCATTTGTCCTCGACCACAGTTGATACAATGTAAACAGGAGCAGGTGCGCTGTATTTGGCAGGAAATGCGTAGTTTCACGCGCATCGAATTGTCGGAATATCACCAATAGCAGTGTATATACGTTCAATGAAGTATTTAATCCAGTATATGCAGTACTACAAAAACGTTGCATTTGTCCTCGACCCAAGTTGATATAATGTAAACAGGAGCAGGTGCGCTGTATTTGGCGGCAAATGAGGAGTATAACGCGCATAGATTTGTCGAGATACCACGAATAGCAGCGGAGATAGGTTTTAATAAATACTTGAACCTAATATGATAAACTGCAATTACAATGTATTTGACAGGACACAGAGTTGACAATGCGCAAACCGGCTGATCTGCGTAGTATTTGGCAGCCAATGAGGAGCACAACGCGCATCGAGTTGTCACGATATCACTAATGGCAGTGTATATACGATCAATGAAATATTGAATCCTGAATATGCAGTACTTGCAGCAACATTGCAATTGTCCTCGACCCGAGTTGACATAATGTAAACAGGAGCAGGTGCGCTGTTTGGCGGCAAATGAGGAGTATGACGCGCATAGATTTGTCGACATACCACTAATAGCAGCGGAGATACGTTTAAATAAATACTTGAGCGTAACATGATAATCTGCAATTACAATGTATTTGACAGGACACAGAGTTGACAATGCGCAAACCGGCTGATCTGCGTAGTATTTGGCAGCCAATGAGGAGCACAACGCCCATCGAATTGTCAGGATATCACTAATGGCAGTGTATATACGATCAATGCAATATTGAATCCTGAATATCCTGAACGGCAAAAACATTGGATATGTCCACGACCCGAGTTGACATAATGCAAACAGGAGCAGGTGCGCTGTTTGGCGGCAGCTGTGGAGCATAACGCGCATCGAATTGTAGGCATACCACCTATTGCACCGGAGATACGTTTAATTGAATACATAAGCCTAAATATGCAAAAATACAATTGCAATGAATTCGGCACGGACCTGAGTTTACATAGCGCAAAGTGGCAGATTTGCGCTCTATTTGGTAGCAACTGTGTGGCATACCGCGCATCGAATTGACGAGATATCACAAATAGCAGTGTAGGTCTTTTCAATGAAATATTGATTCCTGAATATGCTTTACTGCAACAACATTGCAATTGTCCTCGACCCCAGTTGACTTAATGTAAACAGGAGCAGGTCCTCTTTATTTGGCGGCAAATGAGGAGTATAGCGCGCATAGATTTGTCAAGATATTACTAACAGCAGTGTATATACGATCAATGAAATATTGAATCCTGAATATCCTGTACTGCAAAATCATTGGATTTGTCCTCGACCCGAGTTGACATAATGTAAACAGGAGCAGGTGCGCCGTATTTGGCAGAAACAGTGGAGTATCACGCGCATCGAACTGACGAGATATCACCATTAGCAGTGTAGATCCGTTCAATGAAATATTGAATCCTGAATATGCAGTACTACAACAACATTGCATTTGTCTTCGACCCCAGTTGACATAATGTGAACAGGAGCAGGTCCCCCGTATTTGGCGGCAAATGAGGAGTATAACGCGCATAGATTTGTCGACATACCACGAATAGCGGCGGAGATACGTTTAAATAAATATTTGAGCCTAATATAATGAACTGCAATTACAATGTATTTGACAGGACACAGAGTTGACAATGCGCCAACCGGCTTATGTACGTAGTACTCTGCAGCGAATGAGGAGTATAACGCGCATCGAATTCTCGGGATATCACCAATGGCAGTGTATGTACGTTCAATGAAATATTGGATCCTGAATATGGTGTACTGCAACAACATTGCAATCGTCTTCGGCCCCAGTTGACATAATGCAAACAGGAGCAGGTGCGCTGTATTTGGCAGGGAATGTGGAGTATCACGCGTATCGAGTTGTCGGGATGTCACCAATAACAGTGTATTCACGTTCAATGAAATATTGAATCCTGAAAATGCAGTACTTGCAGCAACATTGCATTTGTCCTCGACCCGAGTTGACATAATATATACACGAGCAGGTGCGCTGTATTTGCCAGGAAATGTGGAGTACAACGCGCTCCGAATTGTCGGGATATCACGAATAGCAGTGTAATACATTCAATGAAATATTGAATCCTGAATGTGCTGTACTGCAAAAACATTGCATTTGTCCTTGACCCGAGTTGACATAATGTAAACAGGAGCAGGTGCGCTGCATTTGCCAGGGAATGTGGAGTACAACGCGCTTCGAATTGTCGGGATATCACCAATAGAATTGTAGATACATTCAATGGAATATTGAATCCTGAATGTGCTGTACTGCAAAAACATTGCATTTGTCCTTGACCCGTGTTGACATAATGTAAACAGGAGCAGGTGCGCTGTATTTGCCAGGGAATGTGGAGTATAACGCGCTTCGAATTGTCGGGATATCACGAATAGCAGTGTATATACGTTCAATGAAATATTGAATCCTGAATATGGTGTACTTCAGCAACATTGCATTTGTCTTCGACCCGAGTTGACATAATGTAAACAGGAGCAGGTGCGCTGTATTTGGCAGGAAATGTGGAGTATCATGCTCATCGAATTGTCGGGATATCACCATGGCAGTGTATATACGTTCAATGAAATATTGAATCCTGTATATTCTGTACTGCAACAACATGGCATTTGTCCTCGATCCGAGTTGACATAATGTAAACAGAAGCAGGTTCGCTGTATTTGGCAGGGAATGTGGAGTATCACGCGCAACGAATTGTAGGCATACCACCAATAGCACCGGAGATACGTTTAATTGAATACATAAGCCTAAGTATGCAAAACTACAATTACAATGAATTAGGCAGGTACCTGAGTTGACATAGCGCAAAGTGGCTGATTTGCGCTCTATTTGGCAGCAACTGTGCGGTATAGCGCGCATCGAATTGAGGAAATATCACTAATAGCAGTGTAGAAAATTTCAATGGAGTATTGATTCCTGAATATGCAGTACAGCAATAGCATTGGATTTGACCTCGATCCGAGATTATTTAATGTAAACAGTTGCAAGTGCGCTCTATTTGGCAGCAAATGCGGAGTGTAAAGCGCTTCGAATTGTCGACATACCACCAATAGCGACGGAGACACGTTTAATTGAATATTTCCGGTAGAATATTTTAAAACGGCAATTACGCTGGATTTGACAGGACACAGAGTTGACATTGAGTAAACCGGTTGATGTGCGCTGTATTTGGCAGCATCTGTGGAGTAGAACGCGCATAGAATTTTCTTCGTATCTCCAATCGAAACGAAGCAACGTTCAATTGAATATTGAAGGCTGAATATACAGTACTGCAATAACATTGGATTTGACCTCGATCCGATTTGACATAATGTAAACTGGAGCAGCTCCGCTAAATTTCGCAGCGAATGAGGAGTTTAACGCTCAACTACTTGTGTAGATATCACCAATAACAGTGCGGATACGTTTAATTGAGTATTTAACACAGACTCTGCAAAATTGCAATTACCCTGCACTTGACAGGGCCCAGAGTTGACATAGGGCAAACCGAATGACGTGCGCTGAATTTGGGCGCATATGTGGAGTAACGCACGTCGAATTGTCGAGATTTCACCAATAGCAGTGTATAAACAATTAAGGGAATATTGAATCCTGAATATGCAGTACAGCAATAACATTGGATTTGACCATGACCCGAGTTGATATAATTTAAACAGGAGCAGGTGCGCTATATGCGAGAGCAAGTGTGGAGTAGAACGCGCATCGAATTGAATGACGCGCGCTGTATTTGGCAGCATATGTGGAGTGGAACGCGCATAGAATTGTTGAGACATCTGGAATAAAATCTGAGATCTGCGCAATTGAATAATTCTGGCAGAATTTCCTAAACTACAGTAACGCTATATTTGACAGAGCACAGAGTTAGCATAGCGCAAACCGGCCGAAGGGCGCTGCTTTTCTCAGCTAATGGGATGTATAACGCGCATCGAATTTTCGACATGCCATCAATAGCTGCGGAGATACGTTTAATTGGAAAATGCAGCCTAAATATGCAAAACTGCAACTTCAAGTGATTTGGCAGGGACCAGGGTTGACATAGTGAAATCCGGCTGACGCGCGCTGTAGTTGGCAGCAGATGTGGAGTAGAAGGCGCATAGAATTATCGACATACCCCCAATAGCAGTAGAGATACGTTTGATTGAATACTTAAGCCCAAATATGCTTTACTGGAACTACAATGGATTTGGCAGGATACACAATTGACATTGTGCAAATCGGTTGATGTGCGCTGTATTTCGCAGCAAATGTGGAGTAGATAGCGAACTTAGAAAATTTTAGGACCGAACGTGTTTTTTCGAGTTATCTTCGTTAAAAGTGTTACGAGGTACGATTTTTTTTACAGGAGTCGACGTAACTCGATAAACAACGTCGAGGTTAATGGTTTTCTTCCGTCTGAAAACATTTTTTACGTTCGGACCTATGCGTCCAGTCGTTCGAACTTAGAAAATTTTCGCACCGAACGTGTTTTTTTCGAGTTATCTTCGTTAAAAGTGTTACGAGGTACGAATATTTTTGCATAAATCGACGTAACTCGATAAACTACGTCGGGATTAATGGTCTTTTCCGTCTGAAAACATTTTTTACGATCGGACCTATGCGTCCGGTCGTTCGAACTTAGAAAATTTTCGCACCGAACGTGTTTTTTCGAGTTATCTTCGTTAAAAGTGTTACGAGGTACGAATATTTTTGCATAAATCGACGTAACTCGATAAACTACGTCGGGATTAATGGTTTTTTCCCGTCTGGAAACATTTTTTACGATCGGACCTATGCGTCCGGACGTTCGAACTTAGAAAATTTTGCACCGAACGTGTTTTTTGGAGTTATCTTCGTTAAAAGTGTTACGAGGTACGATTTTTTTTACAGACATTTTACAGACAGACACAACATTGCATTTGTCTTCGACCCCAGTTGACATAATGTGAACAGGAGCAGGTCCCCTGTATTTGGCGGCAAATGAGGAGTATAACGCGCATAGATTTGTCGACATACCACGAATAGCAGCGGAGATACGTTTAAATAAATATTTGAGCCTAATATAATGAACTGCAATTACAATGTATTTGACAGGACACGGAGTTGACAATGCGCCAACCGGCTGATGTACGTAGTATTCTGCAGCGAATGCCGAGTATAACGCGGATCGAATTGTCGGGATATCACCAATAGCAGTGTATATCCGTTCAATGAAATATTGAATCCTGAATGTGCTGTACTGCAAAAACATTGCATTTGTCCTTACCCGAGTTGACATAATGTAAACAGGAGCAGGTGCGCTGTATATGCCAGGGAATGTGGAGTACAACGCGCTTCGAATTGTCGGGATATCACGGATAGCAGTGTATATACATTCAATGAAGTATTGAATCCTGAATGTGCTGTACTGCAAAACATTGCATTTGTCCTTGACCCGAGTTGACATAATGTAAACAGGAGCAGGTGCGCTGTATTTGCCAGGGAATGTGGAGTACAACGCGCTTCGAATTGTCGGGATATCACGAATAGCAGTGTATATACGTTCATTGAAATATTGAACCCTGAATATGCTGTACTGCAGCAATATTGCATTTGTCCTTGACCCGAGTTGACATAATGTAAACAGGAGCAGGTGCGCTACATTTGGCAGGGAATGTGGAGTACAACGCGCTTCGAATTGTCGGGATATCACGAATAGCAGTGTAGATACGTTCAATGAAATATTGAATCCTGAACATGCTGTACTGCAGCAACATTGCATTTCTCCTCGACCCGAGTTGACATAATCTAAACAGGAGCAGGTGCGCTGTATTTGGCAGGGAACGTGGAGTATCACGCGCATCGAATTGCCGAGATATCACCAATAGCAGTGTATATACGTTCAATGAAATATTGAATCCCGTATATGCAGTACTGCAAAAACATTGGATTTGACCTCGACAGGAGTTGACATAATGTAAACAGGAGCAGGTCCCCTGTATCTGGCGGCAAATGAGGAGTATAACGCGCGTCGAATTGTTGACATTCTATCAATAACAGCGGGGATTAGTTTAATTGAATACTGAAGCCTAAGTATGCAAAACAGCAATTACAAAGAATTAGGTCCGCTATGTAGCTGTATTCTTCGGGTAACGTATTCAGCATGTAATTTAGCTTTTCCCCCTCACTCACTTATTCGCCGGCACCTTTTAATTCGTTTATTAATTTTTAATACTCACAAAAAAATGACTCTGATTCACTGTAGTTCTCCAGTCTTATGTTTTCCAATCTCCTTCTGCATACGATCTGCAGTGCCGTCGACTCTTTCAAGTGTTCGAGATTTGGAGTGGCCGCCTGGTAATTGCCGCGGCGGTTTAAGGGACCATACGACCCGCGGGCAGGACGACCGTTAAGGGTACCCTAATGCGTACCCCTCATAAACAGTGGACCTATCGTACAGTCAAGGTACTTTAGGACCTCACGGAAAAGACCCATAAAACACGAAATCTCTTTATTGTTTATGCTACATCTCAGGAAGACCGAACACGCGGGTTTTCCCCAAGGGTAAGGTCACCTGCGCAGGCAGCCAGCCCATTCCAAAGCATACGTCTTTACCCAATGATCAATTAGGAACAGACTTGAGACACCCCCACCACGAATCTTCCGCTACGACAGCAACATCCCCAAGAATCACTCTTGCACCAGTCTTCGAAGAGTCAACACCTACCAGTCTTCAGTCAGGGAAGAGGTTAATCAGGGACTCTTGCGCCAGTCTTCTAAGAGTCAACACCTACCAGTCGTCAGTCAGTGAACAGGAGAATCAGTAACTTAAGTTCAGTGTATTCATACTAGTAAGAGGAATTCAGTACATATCATGACAGTTGTAACCAGAGTATTGAGTGGAATAAATAAGGTGAACTAAATCTCGCTCTTTACACTTATTATAATCCTGACCCTTGAGCGCAAATAACGTTCAAGGTTCGCGATACCAACCGATCAGTTGTGCCTGACTGGTCGTTAGTTAGTTTGTGTGTCGCAACATCAAGTACATTTCATCAAACCTTTTTATTATATTATATGCCGTTTTTTCTTCCCTAACATACCCCAATTGTCTATTTGTGATGGCACTGTAAATTATATTTATCGCCCTCAAATCCTTTTTGTCCCAATCTTCATTGTCTCTTTCGGTCTTAATTCTAGTTGTAACAACCTTGCATTCCTTATACTTGAGAAACATCGTGTTCTTAGATTCCACATTCCATAATCCTGACCATCGAATACAGGTATCATGATTTCCGATCTCTCCATTTTAATTGATTTTTTTTCCTGTACTTAAGCATTCCTACGTGCTTGAAGTATTTTTTTTCTTTTTATCCTCTGACGGTTTCTTCCCTTACTAAACTCACTCGCAAGATCGTAACCACGCACTCAATAGCTTGCAAAACTAGTAACCACGCTCTGCTACCATGTTAAGGTAATGAAAGGATTAGGAAATGCAAATAGTTTATTTTATTTTATACACAATAGCTACACATATATGTTGCACTCTGTAGACCTCGATAACCTTCTTACACGCACGCTTGATGTTGACCGACTCTTCCTGAAGCTTCTAACATCCGGCAACTGTCTCTTGTCTCAACTAAGACCTGGGCGCCCTCTCACGCTTACACACACATTCACATGTACAGTGTAAATGTATCATCTACTCAACACGCTCATCGAATTGTCGAGATATCTGGAATAAACAATGAGATTCGCTCAATATAATATTTAAGACAGAATCTGCAAAACTGCAGCAACGCTGTATTTGACAGGACCCAGAGTTGCCATACCGCAAACCGAATGACGTGCGCTGTATTTGACTGCTTATGTGGAGTAGTACGCGCATCGAATTGTCGACATATCTCCATGAGAAACCGAGATACGTTCAATTGAATATTCCCGGCAGAATCTCCAAAACACCAATTACGCTGGATATGACAGGGCCTGAGTTGACATAGCGCAAACCGGCTGATGTGCGCAGTATTTGGCAGCAAATGTGGCGTATAACACGGGTCGAAATGTCGAGATATCACCAATAGCAGTGTAGATCCGTTCAATGTAATATTGAATCCTGATTATGCAGTACTGCAACAACATTGCATATGACCTCGACCAGATTAGACATAATGTAAACAGGAGCAGGTGCGCTGTTTGGCGGCAGCTGTGGAGCATAACGCGCATCGAATTGTAGGCATACCACCTATAGCACCGGAGATACGTTTAATTGAATACATAAGCCTAAATATGCAAAAATACAATTGCAATGAATTAGGCAGGGACCTGAGTTTACATAGCGCAAAGTGGCTGATTTGCGCTCTATTTGGTATTAACTGTGCGGCATACCGCGCATCGAATTGACGAGATATCACAAATAGCAGTGTAGGTCTGTTCAATGAAATATTGATTCCTGAATATGCTTTACTGCAACAACATTGCAATTGTCCTCGACCCCAGTTGACTTAATGTAAACAGGAGCAGGTCCGCTTTATTTGGCGGCAAATGAGGAGTATAACGCGCTTAGATTTGTCAGGATATCACTAATAGCAGTGTATATACGATCAATGAAATATTGAATCCTGAATATGCAGTACTGCAGCAACATTGCATTTGTCCTCGAAACGAGTTGACATAATGTAAACCAGAGCAGATCCGCTGTATTTGGCAGCGAATGTGGAGTACAACGCGCATCGAATTGTCAGGGTATCTCCAATAGCAGTGTATATACGTTCAATGAAATATTGAATCCTGAATATCCTGTACTGCAAAAACATTGGATTTGTCCTCGACCCGAGTTGACATAATGTAAACAGGAGCAGGTGTGCCGTATTTGGCAGGAAATGTGTAGTATCACGCGCATCAAATTGTCGGGATATAACCAAAAACAGTGTATATACGTTCAATGAAATATTGAATCCTGAATATGCTGTACTGCAACAACATTGCATTTGTCCTCGACCCCAGTTGACATAATGTAAACAGGAGCAGGTGCGCTGTATATAGCGGCAAATGAGGAGTATAACGCGCATAGATTTGTCGACATACCAGGAATAGCAGCGGAGATACGTTTAAATAAATACTTGTGCATAATATGATAAAATGCAATTACAATGTATTTGACAGGACACACAGTTGACAATGCGCAAACCGGCTGATGTGCGTAGTATTTGGCAGCGAATTAGGAGTATAACGCGGATAGAATTGTCGGGATATCACCAATAGCAGTGTATATCCGTTCAATGAAATATTGAATCCTGAATGTGCTGTACTGCAAAAACATTGCATTTGTCCTTACCCGAGTTGACATAATGTAAACAGGAGCAGGTGCGCTGTATATGCCAGGGAATGTGGAGTACAACGCGCTTCGAATTGTCGGGATATCACGAATAGCAGTGTATATACGTTCAATGAAATATTGAATCCTGAATATGCTGTACTGCAGCAATATTGCACTTGTCCTTGACCCCAGTTGACATAATCTAAACAGGAACAGGTGCGCTGTATTTGGCAGGAAATGTGGAGTATCATGCGCATCGAATTGCCGGCATATCACGAATAGCAGTGTATATACGTTCAATGAAATATTGAATTCGGTATATGCTGTACTGCAAAAACATTGCGTGTGTCCTCGACCCGAGTTGACATAATATATACAGGAGCAGGTGCGCTGTATTTGGCAGGAAATGTGGAGTATCATGCGCATTGAATTGTCGGGATATCACCAATAGCAGTGTATATCCGTTCAATGAAATATTGAATCCTGAATATGCTGTACTGCAGCAATATTGCATTTGTCCTTGACCCGAGTTGAATGAATGTAAACAGCAACAGGTGCGCTGTATTTGGCAGGGAATGTGGAGTATCGCGCGCATGTAATTGTCGGGATATCACCAATAGCAGTGTATATACGTTCAATGAAGTATTGAATCCGGTATATGATGTACTGCAAAAACAATGGATTTGTCTTCGACCCGAAAGACATAATGTAAACAGGAGCAGGTGCGCTGTATTTGGCAGGAAATGTAGAGTATCATGCGCATCGAATTGTCGGGATATCACCAATAGCAGTGTAGATACATTCAATGAAGTATTGAACCCTGAGTATGCAGTACTACAAGATCTTTGCATTTGTCTTCGTCCCCAGTTGCCATAATGTAAACAGGAGCAGGTCCGCTGTTTGGCGGCAACTGTGGAGCATAACGCGCATCGAATTGTAGGCATACCACCAATAGCACCGGAGATACGTTTAATTGAATACATAAGCCTACGTATGCAAAACTACAATTACAATGAATTAGGCAGGGACCTGAGTTGACATAGGGCAAAGTGGCTGATTTGCGCTCTATTTGGCAGCATCTGTGCGGTATGCCGCTCATCGAATTGACACGATATCACCAATAGCAGTGTATATCCGTTCAATGAAATATTGAATCCTGAATATGCAGTATTGCAACAACATTCCATTAGTCCTCGACCCGAGTTGAGATAATGCAAACAAGAACACGTGCGCTGTATTTGGCAGGGAACGTGGAGTATCACGCGCATCGAATTGTCGTGATATCACCAATAGCAGTGTAGATACATTCAATGAAATATTGAATCATGAATTTGCTGCACTGCAGCAACATTGCATTTGTCCTCGAAACGAGTTGACATAATACAAACAGGAGCAAGTGCACTGTATTGGGCAGCAAATGAGGAGTATAACGCGCATAGATTTGTCGACATACCACGAATGGCAGCGGAGATACGTTTAAATAAATACTTGAGCCTAATATGAGAAACTGCAATTACAATGTATTTGACAGGACACAGAGTTGACAATGAGCAAACTCGCTGATGTGCATAGTATTTGGCAGCGAATGAGGAGTATAACGCGTTTCGAATTGTCGGGATATAACGAATAGCAGTGTATATACGTTCAATGATGTATTGAATCCTGAGTATGCAGTACTACAAGAACATTACATTTGTCTTCGACCCCAGTTGACATAATGTAAACAGGAGCAGGTGCACTGTATTTGGCGGCAACTGTGGAGCATAACGCGCATCGAATTTTAGGCATACCACCTATAGCACCGCAGATACGTTTAATTGAATACATAAGCCTAAATATGCAAAACTACAATTACAATGAATTAGGCAGGGACCTGAGTTGTCATAGCGCACAGTGACTGATTTGCGCTCTATTTGGCAGCAAGTGTGCGGTATACCGCGCATCGAATTGACGAGATGTCACCAATAGCAGTGTAGATCCGTTCAATGAAATATTGAACCATGAATGTGCTGTACTGCAAAAACATTGCATTTGTCCTGGAACCGAGTTGACATAATGTAAACAGGAGCAGGTGCGCTGTACTTGGCAGGGAACGTGGAGTATCACGCGCATCGAATTGTTGTGATATCACCAATAGCAGTGTAGATACATTCAATGAAGTATTGAATCCTGTATATGCAGTACTACAACAACATTCCATTAGTCCTCGTCCCGAGTTGACATAATGTAAACGGGAGCAGCTGCGCTGTATTTGGCAGCAAATGAGGAGTATAACGCGCATAGATTTGTCGACATACCACGAATAGCAGCGGAGATACGTTTAAATAAATACTTGTGCCTAATATGATAAACTGCAATTACAGTGTATTTGACAGGACACAGAGTTGACAATGCGCAAACCGGCTGATGTGCGTAGTATTTTGCAGCGAATGAGGAGTATAACGCGCTTCACATTGTCGGGATATCACGAATAGCAGTGTATATACGTTCAATGAAATATTGAATCATGAATTTGCTGCACTGCAGCAACATTGCATTTGTCCTCGAAACGAGTTGACATAATATAAACAGGAGCAAGTGCACTGTATTGGGCAGAAAATGTGGAGTTTCATGCGCATCGAATTGTCGGGATATTACCATGGCAGTGTATATAAATTCAATGAAATATTGAATCCTGAATATGCAGTACTACAACAACATTGCAATTGTCCTCGACCCGAGTTGACATAATGCAAACAGGAGCAGGGGCGCTGTATTTGGCGGCAAATGAGGAGTATTACGCGCATAGATTTGTCGACATACCACGAATGGCAGCGGAGATACGTTTAAATAAATACTTGAGCCTAATATGAGAAACTGCAATTACAATGTATTTGACAGGACACAGAGTTGACAATGAGCAAACTCGCTGATGTGCGTAGTATTTGGCAGCGAATGAGGAGTATAACGCGTTTCGAATTGTCGGGATATAACGAATAGCAGTGTATATACGTTCAATGATGTATTAAATCCTGAGTATGCAGTACTACAAGAACATTACATTTGTCTTCGACCCCAGTTGACATAATGTAAACAGGAGCAGGTGCGCTGTATTTGGCGGCAACTGTGGAGCATAACGCGCATCGAATTTTAGGCATACCACCTATAGCACCGCAGATACGTTTAATTGAATACATAAGCCTAAATATGCAAAACTACAATTACAATGAATTAGGCAGGGACCTGAGGTGTCATAGCGCACAGTGACTGATTTGCGCTCTATTTGGCAGCAAGTGTGCGGTATACCGCGCATCGAATTGACGAGATATCACCAATAGCAGTGTAGACCCGTTCAATGAAATATTGAACCATGAATGTGCTGTACTGCAAAAACATTGCATTTGTCCTGGAACCGAGTTGACATAATGTAAACAGGAGCAGGTGCGCTGTATTTGGCAGGGAACGTGGAGTATCACGCGCATCGAATTGTTGTGATATCACCAATAGCAGTGTAGATACATTCAATGAAGTATTGAATCCTGTATATGCAGTACTACAACAACATTGCATTAGTCCTCGTCCCGAGTTGACGTAATGTAAACGGGAGCTGGTGCGCTGTATTTGGCAGCAAATGAGGAGTATAACGCGCATAGATTTGTCGACATACCACGAATAGCAGCGGAGATACGTTTAAATAAATACTTGTGCCTAATATGATAAACTGCAATTACAGTGTATTTGACAGGACACAGAGTTGACAATGCGCAAACCGGCTGATGTGCGTAGTATTTTGCAGCGAATGAGGAGTATAACGCGCTTCACATTGTCGGGATATCACGAATAGCAGTGTATATACGTTCAATGAAATATTGAATCCTGAATTTGCTGCACTGCAGCAACATTGCATTTGTCCTCGAAACGAGTTGACATAATATAAACAGGAGCAAGTGCGCTGTATTTGGCAGAAAATGTGGAGTTTCATGCGCATCGAATTGTCGGGATATTACAATGGCAGTGTGTATAAGTTCAATGAAATATTGAATCCTGAATATGCATTACTACAACAACATTGCAATTGTCCTCGACCCGAGTTGACATAATGCAAACAGGAGCAGGGGCGCTGTATTTGGCGGCAAATGAGGAGTATTACGCTCATAGATTTGTCGACATACCACGAATAGCAGCGGAGATACGTTTAAATAAATACTTGTGCCTAATATGATAAACTGCAATTACAATGTATTTGACAGGACACAGAGTTGACAATGCGCAAACTCTCTGATCTGCGTAGTATTTGGCAGCGAATGAGGAGCATGACGCGCTTCAAATTGTCGGGATATCAGAATAACAGTGTATATACGTTCAATGAAATATTGAGTCCTGAATATACTGTACTGCAGCAATATTGCATTTGTCCTCGACCTCAGTTGACATAATGTAGACAGGAGCAGGTGCGCTGTATATGCCAGGGAATGTGCAGTATCACGAGCATTGAATTGTCGTGATATTTCCAATAGCAGTGTAAATACATTGAATGAAGTGTTGAATCCTGAATATGCAGTACTACAACAGCATTGCATGTGTCCTCTACCCTAGTTGATATAATGTAAACAGGAGCAGGTACGCTGTATTTGGCGGCAAATGAGGAGTATAACGCGCTTCGAATTGTCGTCATATCGCCAATAGCAGTGTAGATCCGTTCAATGAAGTAGTGAATCAAGAGTATGCAGTACTACAAGAACATTGCATTTGTCTTCGAACCCAGTTGACATAATATAAACAGGAGCAGGTCCGCTGTTTGGTTGTAACTGTGGAGCATAACGCGCATCGAATGGTAGGCATACCACCAATAGCACCGGAGATACGTTTTATTGAATACATAGGCCTAAATATGCGAAAGTACAAATATAATGAATTAGACAGGAACCTGAGTTGACATAGCGCAAAGTGGCTGATTTGCGCTCTATTTGGCAGCATCTGTGCGGTATGCCGCTCATCGAATTGACACGATATCACCAATAGCAGTGTATATCCGTTCAATGAAATATTGAATCCTGAATATGCAGTACTGTAACAACATTCCATTAGTCCTCGACCCGAGTTGACATAATGTAAACAGGAGCAGGAGCGCTCTATTTGGTAGGGAATGTGGAGTATCACGCGCATCGAATTGTCGGGATATCACCAATACCAGTGTAGATACATTCAATGAAGTATTGAATCCTGGATATGCAGTACTGCAACAACATAGCATTTGTCTTCGACCCGAGTTGAGATAATGGAAACAGGAGCAGTTGCTCTGTATTTGGCAAGGAATGTGGAGTATCACGCGCATCGAATTGCCGTGATAACACCAATGGCAGTGTAGATACGTTCAATGAAGTATTGAATCCTGGATATGCAGACTGCAGCAACATTGCATTTGTCCCCGACCCGAGTTGACATAATGTAAACAGGAGCAGGTGCGCTGTATTTGGAGGCAACTGTGGAGCATAACGCGCATCGAATTGTAGGCAGACCACCTATAGCACCGCAGATACGTTTAATTGAATACATAAGCCTAAATATGCAAAACTACAATTACAATGAATTAGGCAGGGACCTGAGTTGTCATAGCGCACAGTGGCTGATTTCCGCTCTATTTGGCAGCAACTGTGCGGTATACCGCGCATCGAATTGTCGAGGTATCACCAATAGCAGTGTAGATACATTCAATGAAGTATTGAATCCTGAATGTGCTGTACTGCAAAAACATTGCATTTGTCCTTGACCCGAGTTGACATAATGTAAACAGGAGCAGGTGCGCTGTATATGGCAGGGAATGTGGAGTATCACGCGCATCGAATTGTAGGCGTACCACCAATAGCACCGGAGGTACCTTTAATTGAATACATCAGCCTAAATATGCAAAAATACAATTACAATGAATTAGGCAGTGACCTGAGTTGACACAGCGCACAGTGGCTGATTTGCGCTCTATTTGGCAGCAGCTGTGCGGTATACCGCGCATCGAATTGACGAGATATCACAAATAGCAGTGTAGATCCGTTTTATGAAATATTGAATCCTGAATATGCAGTACTACAACAACGTAGCATTTGTCCTCGACCCGAGTTGACATAACGTAAACAGGAGCAGATGCGCTCTATTTGGCAGGGAATGTGGAGTATCACGCGCATCGAATTGTCGTGATATCACCAATAGCAGTGTAGATACATTCAATGAAGAATTGAATCCTGAATATGCAGTACTACAACAACGTAACGTTTGACCTCGACCCGAGTTGACATAATGTAAACAGGCGCAGGTGCGCTATTTGGCGGCAACTGTGGAGCATAACGCGCATCGAATTGTAGGCATACCACCAATAGCACCGGAGATACGTTTAATTGAATACATAAGCCTAAGTATGCAAAACTACAATTACAATGAATTAGGCAGGTACCTGAGTTGACATAGCGCAAAGTGGCTGATTTGCGCTCTATTTGGCAGCAACTGTGCGGTATAGCGCGCATCGAATTGACGAAATATCTCCAGTAGCAGTGTAGATACATTCAATGAAATATTGAATCCAGTATATGCTGTACTCCAAAAACAATGCATTTGTCCTCGACCCGAATGACATAATGTAAACAGGAGCAGGTGCGCTGTATTTGGCAGGAAATGTGGGGTATCACGCGCATCGGATTGTCGTGATATCACCAATAGTAGTGTAGATACATTCAATGAAGTATTGAGTCCTGAGTATGCTGTACTGCAACAACATTGCATGTGTCCTCGACCCGAGTTGACATAATGTAAACAGGAGTAGGTGCGCTGTATTTGGCGGCAAATGAGGAGTATAACGCGCATAGATTTGTCGACGTACCACGAATAGCAGCGGAGATACTTTTAAAGAAATACTTGAGCCTAATATGATAAACTGCAATTACAATGTATTTGACAGGACACAGAGTTGACAATGCCCCAATTCTCTGATGTGCGTAGTATTTGGCAGCGAATGAGGAGTATAACGCGCTTCGAATTGTCGGCATATCACGAATAGCAGTGTATATACGTTCAATGAAATATTGAATTCTGTATATGCTGTACTGCAACAACATTGCATTTGTCCTGGATCCGAGTTGATATAATGTAAACAGGAGCACGCGCTTTATTTGGCAGGGAATGTGGAGTATCACGCGCATCGCATTGTCGTGATATGACCAATCGCAGTGCAGATACATTCAATGAAATATTGAATGCTGGATATGCTGTTCCGCAAAAACATTGAATTTGTACTTGACCCGAGTTGACATAATGTAAACAGGAGCAGGTGTGCTGTATTCGGCAGAAAATGTGGAGTACAAGACGCATAGAATTGACGAATTATCTTCAGTCGCAGTGTAGATACGTTCAATGAAGTATTGAATCCTGCATATGCAGTACTGCAACATCATTGCATTTGTCCTCGACTAGAGTTGACATAATGTAAACAGGAGCAGGTCCGCTGTTTTGCGGTAAATGTGGAGTACATCGCGCGTCGAATTGTAGGCATACCACCAATAGCACCGCAGATACGTTTAATTGAATACTTAAGCCTAAATATGCATAACTACAATTACAATGAGTTAGGCAGGGACCTGAGTTGACATAGCGCACAGTGGCTGATTTGCGCTCTATTTGGCAGCAAGTGTGCGGTATTCCCGCATCGAATTGAAGCGATATCACCAATAGCAGTGTAGGTCTGTTCAATGAAATATTGAATACTGAATATGCATAACTGCAAAAACATTGCATTTGTCCACGCCCACAGTTGACACAATGTAAACAAGAGCAGGTGCGCTGTATTTGGCAGGGAATGTGGTGTATCACGCGCATCGAATTGTCGTGATATGACTAATTGCACTGTAGATACATTCAATGAAGTATTGAATCCTGAATATGCAGTACTACAACAACGTAGCATTTGTCCTCGACCCGAGTTGACATAATGTAAACAGGAGCAGGTGCGCTGTATTTGGCAGGATATGTGGGGTATCACGCGCATCGGATTGTCGTGATATCACCAATAGTAGTGTAGATACATTCAATGAAGTATTGAGTCCTGAGTATGCTGTACTGCAACAACATTGCATGTGTCCTCGACCCGAGTTGACATAATGTAAACAGGAGTAGGTGCGCTGTATTTGGCGGCAAATGAGGAGTATAACGCGCATAGATTTGTCGACGTACCACGAATAGCAGCGGAGATACTTTTAAAGAAATACTTGAGCCTAATATGATAAACTGCAATTACAATGTATTTGACAGGACACAGAGTTGACAATGCCCCAATTCTCTGATGTGCGTAGTATTTGGCAGCGAATGAGGAGTATAACGCGCTTCGAATTGTCGGTATATCACGAATAGCAGTGTATATACGTTCAATGGAATATTGAGTTCTGTATATGCTGTACTCCAACAACATTGCATTTGTCCTGGATCCGAGTTGATATAATGTAAACAGGAGCACGCGCTTTATTTGGCAGGGAATGTGGAGTATCACGCGCATCGCATTGTCGTGATATGACCAATCGCAGTGCAGATACATTCAATGAAATATTGAATGCTGGATATGCTGTTCCGAAAAAACATTGAATTTGTACTTGACCCGAGTTGACATAATGTAAACAGGAGCAGGTGTGCTGTATTCGGCAGAAAATGTGGAGTACAAGACGCATAGAATTGACGAATTATCTTCAGTCGCAGTGTAGATACGTTCAATGAAGTATTGAATCCTGCATATGCAGTACTGCAACAACATTGCATTTGTCCTCGACTAGAGTTGACATAATGTAAACAGGAGCAGGTCCGCTGTTTTGCGGTAAATGTGGAGTACATCGCGCGTCGAATTGTAGGCATACCACCAATAGCACCGCAGATACGTTTAATTGAATACTTAAGCCTAAATATGCATAACTACAATTACAATGAGTTAGGCAGGGACCTGAGTTGACATAGCGCACAGTGGCTGATTTGCGCTCTATTTGGCAGCAAGTGTGCGGTATTCCCGCATCGAATTGAAGCGATATCACCAATAGCAGTGTAGATCTGTTCAATGAAATATTGAATACTGAATATGCATAACTGCAAAAACATTGCATTTGTCCACGCCCACAGTTGACACAATGTAAACAAGAGCAGGTGCGCTGTATTTGGCAGGGAATGTGGTGTATCACGCGCATCGAATTGTCGTGATATGACCAATTGCAGTGTAGATACATTCAATGAAGTATTGAATCCTGAATATGCAGTACTACAACAACGTAGCATTTGTCCTCGACCCGAGTTGACATAATGTAAACAGGAGCAGGTGCGCTGTATTTGGCAGGATATGTGGGGTATCACGCGCATCGGATTGTCGTGATATCACCAATAGTAGTGTAGATACATTCAATGAAGTATTGAGTCCTGAGTATGCTGTACTGCAACAACATTGCATGTGTCCTCGACCCGAGTTGACATAATGTAAACAGGAGTAGGTGCGCTGTATTTGGCGGCAAATGAGGAGTATAACGCGCATAGATTTGTCGACGTACCACGAATAGCAGCGGAGATACTTTTAAAGAAATACTTGAGCCTAATATGATAAACTGCAATTACAATGTATTTGACAGGGCACAGAGTTGACAATGCCCCAATTCTCTGATGTGCGTAGTATTTGGCAGCGAATGAGGAGTATAACGCGCTTCGAATTGTCGGCATATCACGAATAGCAGTGTATATACGTTCAATGGAATATTGAGTTCTGTATATGCTGTACTCCAACAACATTGCATTTGTCCTGGATCCGAGTTGATATAATGTAAACAGGAGCACGCGCTTTATTTGGCAGGGAATGTGGAGTATCACGCGCATCGCATTGTCGTGATATGACCAATCGCAGTGCAGATACATTCAATGAAATATTGAATGCTGGATATGCTGTTCCGAAAAAACATTGAATTTGTACTTGACCCGAGTTGACATAATGTAAACAGGAGCAGGTGTGCTGTATTCGGCAGAAAATGTGGAGTACAAGACGCATAGAATTGACGAATTATCTTCAGTCGCAGTGTAGATACGTTCAATGAAGTATTGAATCCTGCATATGCAGTACTGCAACATCATTGCATTTGTCCTCGACCCAAGTTGATATAATGTAAATAGGCGCAGGTGCGCTATTTGGCGGCAACTGTGGAGCATAACGCGCATCGAATTGTAGGCATACCACCTCTAGCACCGGAGGTACGTTTAGTTGAATACATCAGCCTAAATATGCAAAAATACAATTACAATGAATTAGGCAGTGACCTGAGTTGACAGAGCGCACAGTGGCTGATTTGCACTCTATTTGGCAGCAGCTGTGCGGTATACCGCGCATCGAATTGACGAGATATCACAAATAGCAGTGTAGATCCGTTCTATGAAATATTGAATCCTGAATATGCAGTACTACAACAACGTAGCATTTGTCCTCGACCCGAGTTGACATAATGTAAACAGGAGCAGGTGCGCTGTATTTGGCGGCAAATGAGGAGTATAACGCGCATAGATTTGTCAACATACCACGAATAGCAGCGGAGATACGTTTAAATAAATACTTGAGCCTAATATGATAAACTGCAATTACAATGTATTTGACAGGACTCAGAGTTGACAATGCGCCAACGGGCTGATGTACGTAGTGTTCTGCTGCGAATGAGGAGTATAACGCGCATCGAATTGTCAGGATATCACCAATAGCAGTGTATATACGTTCAATGAAATATTGAATCCTGAATATCCTGTACTGCAAAAGCATTGGATTTGTCCTGGACCCGAGTTGACATAATGTAAACAGGAGCAGGTGTGCCGTTTTTACCAGGAAATGTGTAGTATCACGCACATCGAATTGTCGGGATATCACCAATAGCAGTGTATATACATTCAATGAAGTATTGAATCCTGAATATGCAACACTACAGCAACATTGCATTTGTCCTCGACCCGAGTTGACATAATGTAAGCAGGAGCAGGTGCGCTGTATTTGGCAGGGAAAGTGCAGTATCATGCGCATGGAATTGTCGGGATATCACCATGGCAGTGTATATACGTTCAAAGAAATATGAATCCTGTATATGCTGTACTGCAACAACATAGCATTTGCCCTCGATCCGTGTTGACATAATGTAAACAGGAGCAGGAGCGCTGTATTTGCCAGGGAATGTGGAGTATCACGCGCATCGAGTTGTCGGGATATCACCAATAACAGTGTATTTACTTTCAATGAAATATCGATTCCTAAATATGCTGTACTGCAACAACATTGCAATTGTCCTCGACCCCAGTTGACATAATGTAAACAGGAGCAGGTCCGCTGTATTTGGCGGCAAATGAGGAGTATAGCGCGCATAGATTTGTCGACATACCACGAATAGCAGCGGAGATACGTTTAAATAAATACTTGTGCATAATATGATAAACTGCAAATACAATGTATTTGACAGGACACAGAGTTGACAATGCACAACCTCTCTGATGTGCGTAGAATTTGGCAGCGAATGAGGAGTATGACACGCTTCAAATTGACGGGATATCACCAATAGCGGTGTATATACGTTCAATGAAATATTGAATCCTGAATATGCAGTACTGCAACAACATTGCGTGTGTCCTCGACCCCAGTTGACATAATGTAAACAGGAGCAGGTGCGCTGTATTTGGCAGGGAATGTGGTGTATCACGCGCATCGAATTGTCATGATATCACCAATAGCAGTGTAGATCCGTTCTATGAAATATTGAATCCTGAATATGCAGTACTACATCAACGTAGGATTTGTCCTCGAACCGAGTTGACATAATGTAAACAGGAGCAGATGCGCTGTATTTGGCAGGGAATGTGGAGTATCACGCGCATCGAATTGTCGTGATATCACCAATAGCAGTGTAGATACATTCAATGAAGTATTGAATCCTGAATATGCAGTACTACAACAACGTAACGTTTGACCTCGACCCGAGTTGACATAATGTAAACAGGAGCAGGGGCGCCGTATTTGGCGGCAAATGAGGAGTATAACGCGCATAGATTTGTCGACATACCACGAATAGCAGCGGTGATACGTTTAAATAAATACTTGTGCCTAATATGATAAACTGCAACTACAATGTATTTGACAGGGCACAGAGTTGTCAATGCGCACACCGGCTGATGTGCGTAGTATTTTGCAGCGGATGAGGAGTATAACGCGCATGGAATTGTCGGGATATTACCAATAGCAGTGTAGATCCGGTCAATGGAATATTGAATCATGAATATGCTGTACTGCAACAACATTGCATTAGTCCTCGACCCGAGTTGATATAATGTAAACAGCAACAGGTGCGGCGTATGTGGCAGGAAATGTGGAGCTTCACGCTCATCGAATGGTCGGGATATAACCAAAAACAGTGTATATACGTTCAATGAAGTATTGAATCCGGTATATGCTGTACTGCAAAAACAATGCATTTGTCCACGACCACGGTTGACACAATGTAAACAAGAGCAGGTGCGCTGTATTTGGCAGGGAATGTGGTGTATCAGGCGCATCGAATTGTCGTGATATGACCGATAGCAGTGTAGATACATTCATTGAAGTATTGAATCCTGAATATGCAGTACTACAAAATCGTTGCATTTGTCCTCGACCCAAGTTGATATAATGTAAACAGGGGCAGGTGCGCTGTATTTGGCGGCAACTGTGCGGTATACCGCGCATCGAATTGACGAGATATCACAAATAGCAGTGTAGATCCGTTCAATGAAATATCGAATCCTGAATGTGCTGTACTGCAAAAACATTGCATTTTTCCTTGACCCGAGTTGAAATAATGTAAACAGGAGCAGGTGCGCTGTATTTGGTTGGGAATGTGGAGTATCACGCGCACCGATTGTCGTGATATGACCAATAGCAGTGTAGATACATTCAATGAAGAATTGAATCCTGAATATGCAGTACTACAACTACATTACAATTGTCCTCGACCCGGGTTGACATAATATAATCAGGAGCAGGTCCGCTGTATTTGGCGGCAAATGAGGAGTATAACGCGCATAGATTTGTCGACATACTACTAATAGCAGCGGAGATACATTTAAATAAATACTTGAGCCTAATATGATAAACTGCAAATACAACGTATTTGACAGGACACAGAGTTGACAATGCGCAAACCGGCTGATCTGCGTAGTATTTGCCTGGGAATGTGGAGCATCACGCGCATCGAATTGTCAGGATATCACCAATAGCAGTGTATATACGTTCAATGAAATATTGAATCCTGAATATCCTGTACTGCAAAAACATTGGATTCGTCCTCGACCCCAGTTGACATAATGTAAACAGGTGCAGGTCCGCTGTATTTGGCGGCAAATGAGGAGTATAACGCGCATAGATTTGTCGACATACTACTAATAGCAGCGGAGATACGTTTAAATAAATACTTGATCCTAATATGATAAGCTGCAATTACAATGTATTTGACGGGACACAGAGTTGACAATGCGCATACCGGCTGATGTGCGTAGTATTTAGCAGCGAATGAGGAGTATAACGCGCATCGAATTGTCGGGAAATCACCAATAGCAGTGTATTTACGTTCAATGAAATATTGAATCCTGAATATGCTGTTCTGCAAAAAGATTGCATTTGTCCCCGACCCGAGTTGACATAATGTAAACAGGAGCAGGTGTGCTGTATTCGGCAGGAAATATGGAGTACAAGGCGCTTGGAATTGACGATATATCTCCAATAGCAGTGTAGGTACGTTCAATGAAGTATTGAAACCTGGATATGCAGTACTGCAACAACATTGCATTTGTCCTCGACCCGAGTTAACATAATGTAAACAAGAGCACGTGCGCTGTATTTGGCGGGAACTGTGGAGTATAACGCGCATCGAGTTGTAGGCATACCACCAATAGCATCGGAGATACGTTTAATTGAATACTTAAGCCTAAATATGCAAAACTACAATTACAATGAGTTAGGCAGGGACTTGGGTTGACTCAGCGCACAATGGCTGATTTGCGCTCTATTTGGCAGGAAGTGTGCGGTATACCGCTCATCGAATAGACGAGATATCTCCAGTCGCAGTGTAGATCCGTTCAATGAAATATTGAATCCTGAATGTGCTGTACTGCGAAAACATTGGATTTGTCCTCGACCCGAGTTGACATAATGTAAACAGGAGCAGGTGCGCTGTTTGGCGGCAGCTGTGGAGCATAACGCGCATCGAATTGTAGGCATACAACCTATAGCACCGGAGATCTGTTTAATTTGAATACATAAGCCTAAATATGCAAAAATACAATTACAATGAATTAGGCACGGACCTGAGTTTGCATGGCGCAAAGTGGCTGATTTGCGTTCTATTTGGCAGCAACTGTGCGGCATACCGCGCATCGAATTGACGAGATATCACAAATAGCTGTGTAGGTCTGTTCAATGAAATATTGATTCCCAAATATGCTGTACTGCAACAACATTGCAATTGTCCTCGACCCCAGTTGACATCATGTAAACAGGAGCAGGTCCGCTGTATTTGGCGGCAAATGAGGAGTATAACGCGCATAGATTTGTCGACATACCACTAATAGCAGCGGAGATACGTTTAAATAAATACTTGAGCCTAATATGATAAACTGCAATTACAATGTATTTGACGGGACACAGAGTTGACAATGCCCACACTCTCTGACGTGCGTAGCATATGGCAGCGAATGAGGAGTAAAACGCGCTTCAAATTGCCGGGATATCACCAATAGCAGTGTAGATACATTCAATGAAGTATTGAATCCTGAATATGCAGTACTACAACAACATTGCATTTGTACTCGACCCGAGTTGACATAATGTAAACAAGAGCACGTGCGCTGTATTTGGCAGCAAATGTGGGGTATAACGCCCATCAAATTCTGGACTTACCACCAATAGCAGCGGAGATACGTTTAATTGAATACTTAATCCTAAATATGCTAAACTGCAATTCCAATGGATTTGACAGGGACACAGAGTTGATATTGCGCAAACCGGTTGATGTGCGTTGTATTTGGCAGCGAATGAGGAGTATAAGGCGCTTCGAATTGTCGAGTTATCACCAATAGCAGTGTATATACGTTCAATGAAATATTGAATCCCGAATATGCTGTACTACAAAAACATTGCATATGTCCTCGACCCGAGTTGACATAATGTAAACAGGGGCATGTGCGCTGTATTTGGCGGCAACTGTGGAACATAACGCGCATCGAATTGTAGGCATACCACCAATGGCACCGGAGATCCGTTTAATTGAATACTTAGGCCTAAGTATGCAAAACTACAATTACAATGAATTGGGCAGGGACCTGAGTTGACATAGCGCAAAGTGGCTGGTTTGCGCTCTATTTGGCAGCAACTGTGCGATATACCGCGCATCGAATTGACGAGATATCACAAATAGCAATGTTGATCCGTTCAATGAAATATCGAATCCTGAATGTGCTGAACTGCAAAAACATTGCATTTTTCCTCGACCCGAGTTGAAATAATGTAAACAGGAGCAGATGCGCTGTATTTGGTTGGGAATGTGGAGTATCACGCGCACCGATTGTCGTGATATGACCAATAACAGTGTATTTACGTTCAATGAAATATTGAATCCTGAATATGCTCTACTTGTAGCAACATTGCATTTGTTGTCGACCCGAGTTGACATAATGTAAACAGGAGCAGGTACGCTGTATTTGGCAGGAAATATGGAGTATCATGCGCATCGAATTGTCGGGATATCGCCATGGCAGTGTATATACGTTCAAAGAAATATGAATCCTGTATATGCTGTACTGCAACAACATAGCATTTGCCCTCGATCCGTGTTGACATAATGTAATCAGGAGCAGGTGTGCTGTATTTGCCAGGGAATGTGGAGTATCACGCGCGTCGAGTTGTCGGGATATCACCAATAACAGTGTATTTACGTTCAATGAAATATCGGTTCCTAAATATGCTGTACTGCAACAAGATTGCAATTGTCCTCGACCCCAGTTGACATAATGTAAACAGGAGCAGGTGCGCTGTATTTGGCAGGGAATGTGGAGTATCACGCGCGTCGATTTGTCGGGATATCACCAATAACAGTGTATTTACGTTCAATGAAATATCGGTTCCTAAATATGCTGTACTGCAACAACATTGCAATTGTCCTCGACCCCAGTTGACATAATGTAAACAGGAGCAGGTGCGCTGTATTTGGCAGGGAATGTGGAGTATCACGCGCATCGAATTGTCGGGATATCACCAATAGCAGTGTATTTACGATCAATGAAATATTGATTCCTGAATATGCTTTACTGCAACAACATTGCAACTGTCCTCGACTCCAGTTGACTTAATGTAACCAGGAGCAGGTGCGCTGTATTTGTCGGCAAATGAGGAGTATAACGCGCATAGATTTTTCGACATACCACGAATAGCAGCGGAGACACGTTTAAATAAATATTTGAGCCTAATATGATAAACTGCAATTACAATGTATTTGACGGGACACAGAGCTGACAATGCGCATACCGGCTGATGTGCGTAGTATTTAGCAGCGAATGAGGAGTATAACGCGCATCGAATTGTCGGGAAATCACCAATAGCAGTGTATTTACGTTCAATGAAATATTGAATCCTGAATATGCTGTTCTGCAAAAAGATTGCATTTGTCCCCGACCCGAGTTGACATAATGTAAACAGGAGCAGGTGTGCTGTATTCGGCAGGAAATATGGAGTACAAGGCGCTTGGAATTGACGATATATCTCCAATAGCAGTGTAGGTACGTTCAATGATGTATTGAAACCTGGATATGCAGTACTGCAGCAACATTGCATTTGTCCTCGACCCGAGTTAACATAATGTAAACAAGAGCACGTGCGCTGTATTTGGCGGGAACTGTGGAGTATAACGCGCATCGAGTTGTAGGCATACCACCTATAGCATCGGAGATACGTTTAATTGAATACTTAAGCCTAAATATGCAAAACTACAATTACAATGAGTTAGGCAGGGACTTGGGTTGACTCAGCGCACAATGGCTGATTTGTGCTCTATTTGGCAGCAACTGTGCGGCATACCGCGCATCGAATTGACGAGATATCACAAATAGCAGTGTAGGTCTGTTCAATGAAATATCGGTTCCTAAATATGCTGTACTGCAACAACATTGCAATTGTCCTCGACCCCAGTTGACATAATGTAAACAGGAGCAGGTGCGCTGTATTTGGCAGGGAATGTGGAGTATCACGCGCATCGAATTGTCGGGATATCACCAATAGCAGTGTATTTACGTTCAATGAAGTATTGAATCCTGAATATGCAGTACTGCAAAAACATTGCATTTGTCCTCGACCCGAGTTGACATAATGTAAACAGGAGCAGGTGCGCTGTATATGGCAGGGAATGTGGAGTATCACGCGCATCGAATTGTCGTGATATCACCAATAGCAGTGTAGATACATTCAATGAAGAATTGAATCCTGAATATGCAGTAGTACAACAACGTAGCATTTGTCCTCGACCCGGGTTGTCATAATGTAAACAGGAGCAGGTGCGCTGTATTTGGCAGGGAATGTGGAGTATCACGCGCGTCGAGTTGTCGGGATATCACCAATAACACTGTATTTACGTTCAATGAAATATCGATTCCAAAATATGCTGTACTGCAACAACATTGCAATTGTCCTCGACCCCAGTTGACATAATGTAAACAGGAGCAGGTGCGTTGTATTTGGCAGGAAATGTGGAGTATCATGCGCATCGAATTGTCGGGATATCACCATGGATGTGTATATACGTTCAATTAAATATTGAATCCTGTATATGCTATAATGCAACATCATGGCATTTGTCCTCGATCCGAGTTGACATAATGTTAACAGGAGCAGGTGCGCTGTATTTGGCAGGGAATGTGGAGTATAACGCGCATCGAATTGTAGGCATACCATCAATAGCACCGGAGATCCGTTTAATTGAATACTTAAGCCTAAATATGCAAAACTACAATTACAATGTGTTACGCCGCGCGACCCTCTACCTAGACCAGGTCATACATCGCGGGCCAGACGGACGCCAGATGTCCATTCATCCTTACGGCGGTCCCCCATTAAGCATAAGGGCCCATCATAAATCCCAGTAATTTGCAAGCGAAGGTCCTTCAGACCCAACAAATAGCCTTTTTTAAATCGCCTTTTTTACGATTATTGTCTACTACGGCTTGACCCGGGAAAGTTAGTTTTTCTAACATACGATACAACCTTTCTTTTAATAGCCACTTTCTATCGAGGGCAGCTAAGACCCTTCCTAGGCCATCAACCTTCGTTTAACCAATTAACAACGAAGCCTACCTCCCTCACCCTCAGAGGCGAAACCGTCGCCAACAAATCCGATGGTCCTGTACGCTAGAAACACTCATCGCTAGCTTTCCTATGACACAACATCGTCGCTGTACCTCAGTTTATTATTAGTCTGGTCTGAGTCTCGACTCAGTCTCGTCTTGGTACTCTTCTCAAGTCAACTCTACTCACTCTACACGTCAAGCAATTGGAGTCTACATCAAGGATCCACGCAAGTCAGTCGGCATACTACATTCTCGTCCGCTACGACATCGACACCGAACTGGACTGTTTTGCTATCCGTCGTCCAGGCAACATCCTTCGCCCGGCTTACTCAGCCATCTTGTACTTACGCACCGACGTAGCTATCGTCCTTACAAGTGGTTAGAATAAACGGCGATTTGCAACTTCTTACAACGTGTATATTCAATCAACCACCTCTGTTGTCCTAAACGAAACAGGGGAGCGACTACTTCGCGGCGTCGATTAACTGAATCTTAGCGAGAATTTACGCCTCTCGCTGACGCGTATTCCTAGAGACCGCGTCTCTCCGCGGACGGTCGTAACACAATGAATTAGGCAGGGACCTGAGTTGACATAGCGCAAAGTGGCTGATTTGCGTTCTATTTGGCAGCAACTGTGCGGTATACCGCGCATCGAATTGACGAGATATCACAAATAGCAGTGTAGATTCATTCAATGAAGTATTGAATCCTGAATAAGCAGTACTACAACAACATTGGAATTGTCCTCGACCCGAGTTGACATAATGTAAACAGGAGCAGGTGCGCTGTATTTGGCGGCAAATGAGGAGTATAACGCGCATAGATTTGTCGACATACCACGTATAGCAGCGGAGATACGTTTAGATAAATACTTGAGCCTAATATGATAAACTGCAATTACAATGTATTTGACAGGACACAGAGTTGACAGCGCAAACCGGCTGATGTGCGTAGTATTTGGCAGCGAATGAGGAGTATAAGGCGCATCGAATTGTCAGGATATCACCAATAGCAGTGTATATACGTCCAATGACATATTCAATCCTGAATATCCTGTACTGCAAAAACATTGGATTTGTCCTCGACCCGAGTTGACATAATGTAAACAGGAGCAGGTGTGCCGTATTTGGCAGGAAATGTGTAGTATCACGCGCATCGAATTGTCGTGATATGACCAATAGCAGTGTAGATACATTCAATGAAGTATTCAATCCTGAAAATGCAGTACTACAACAACGTTGCTTTTGTCCTCGACCCAAGTTGACATAATGTAAACAGAGGCAGGAGCGCTGTATTCGGCGGCAACTGTGGAGTATAACGCGCATCAAATTGTAGGCATACCACCAATAGCACCGGAGATACGTTTAATTGAATACTTAAGCCTAAACATGCAAAACTACAATTACAATGAATTAGGCAGGGGCCTGAGTTGACATAGCGCACAGTGGCTGATTTGCGCTCTATTTGGCAGCAACTGTTCGGTATACCGCGCATCGAATTGGCGAGATATCACAAATAGCAGTGTAGATCCGTTCAATGAAATATTGAATCCTGAATGTGCTGTACTGCAAAAACAATGCATTTGTCCTCGACCACACTTGATGTTTACAATGTAAACAGGAGCAGGTGCGCTGTATTTGGCGGCAAATGAGGAATATAACGCGCACAGATTTGTCGACATACCACGAATAGCAGCGTAGATACGTTTAAATAAATAATTGAGCCTAATATGACAATCTGCAATTACAATGTACTTGACAGGACACAGAGTTGACAGTGCGCAAACACTCTGATGAACGTAGTACTTGGCAGGGAATGCGGAGTACAACTCGCATCGAACTGTCGGGATATGACGAATAGCAGTGTATATACGTTCAATGAAATATTGAATCCTGAATATGCTGTACTGCAGCAACATTGCATTTGTCCTCGACCCGAGTTGACATATTGTAAACAGGAGCAGGTGCGCTGTATTTGGCAGGAAATGTGGAGTATCATGCGCATCGAATTGTCGGGATATCACCACGGCAGTGTATATACGTTCAATCAAACATTGAATCCTGTATATGCTGCACTGCAACAACATGGCATTTGTCCTCGATCAGTGTTGACATAATGTAAACAGGAGCAGATGCGCTGTATTTGGTTGGGAATGTGGAGTATCACGCGCATCGAATTGATGAGATATCACCATTAGCAGTGTAGATCCGTTCAATGAAATATTGAATCCTGAATATGCAGTACTACAACAATATTGCATTTGTCTTCGACCCCAGTTGACATAATGTGAACAGGAGCAGGTGCGCTGTATTTGGCGGCAAATGAGGAGTATAACGCGCATAGATTTGTCGAGATACCACGAATAGCAGCGGAGATACGTTTAAATAAATAATTGAGCCTAATATGATAAACTGCGATTGCAATGTATTTGACAGGACACAGAGTTGATAATGCGCAAACCGGCTGATGTGCATAGTATTTGGCATCGAATTAGGAGTATAACGCGCATCGAATTGTCGGGATATCACCAATAGCAGTGTAGAAAATTTCAATGGAATATTGATTCCTGAATATGCAGTACAGCAATAGCATTGGATTTGACCTCGATCCGAGATTACTTAATGTAAACAGTTGCAAGTGCGCTCTATTTGGCAGCAAATGTGGAGTTTAACGCGTATCGAGCTATCGAGATATCTGGAATAGAAACTGGAATACGCTCAAATGAATATTTAAAACTGACTATGCAAAACAGGAATAACGCTGTATTTGATAGGACACAGAGTTGACATTGCGCAAACTGGTTGCTGTGCGCTATTTCTTGCAGCAAATGTGCGGGATAGCGCGCATCGAATTGTCGACATATCACCAATAGTAGTACAGATTCGTTCAATTGATAATTGAAGCCTGGATAAGCAGCATAGCAATAACATTGGATTTGACCTCGACCCGAGTTGGCAAAATGTAAACGGGAGCATGTGCGCTGTATTTGGCAGCAAATGTGGTGTGTAAAGCGCTTCGAATTGTCGACATACCACCAATAGCAGCGGAGACACGTTTAATTGAATATTAACGGTAGAATATTTTAAAACGGCAATTACGCTGGATTTGACATGACACAGAGTTGACATTGAGTAAACCGGTTGATGTGCGCTGTATTTGGCAGCATCTGTGGAGTAGAACGCGCATCGAATTTTCTTCGTATCTCCAATCGAAACGAAGCAACGTTCAATTGATTATTGAAGGCTGAATATACAGTACTGCAATAACATTGGATTTGACCTCGACCCGATTTGACATATTGTAAACTGGAGCAGCTCCGCTAAATTTCGCAGCGAATGAGGAGTTTAACGCTCAACCACTTGTCTAGATATCACCAATAACATTGCGGATACGTTTAATTGAGTATTTAACACAGACTCTGCAAAATTGCAATTACGCTGCACTTGACAGGGCCCAGAGTTGACATAGGGCAAACCGAATGACGTGCGCTGAATTTGGCCGCATATGTGGAGTAACGCACGTCGAATTGTCGAGATTTCACCAATAGCAGTGTATAAACAATTAAGGGAATATCGAATCCTGAATATGCAGTACAGCAATAACATTGGATTTGACCATGACCCGAGTTGATATAATTTAAACAGGAGCAGGTGCGCTATATACGAGAGCAAGTGTGGAGTAGAACGCGCATCGAATTGAATGACGCGCGCTGTATTTGGCAGCGAATGAGGAGTATAACGCGCATCGAATTGTCGGGATATCACCAATAGCAGTGTATATACGGTCAATGAAATATTGAATCCTGAATATGCAGTACTACAAGAACATTGCATTTGTCTTCGACCCCAGTTGACATAATATAAAGAAGAGCAGGTCCGCTGTTTGGTTGTAACTGTGGAGCATACCGCGCATGGAATGGTAGGCATACCACCAATAGCACCGGAGATACGTTTATTTGAATAAAAAAGCCTAAATATGCAAAACAACAATTACAATGAATTAGGCAGGGATCTGAGTTGACATAGCGCAATGTGGCTGATTTGCGCTCTATTTGGCAGCAACTGTGTGGTACACCGCGCATCGAATTGACGAGATATCACCAATAGCAGTGTAGATCCGTTCAATGAAAAATTGAATACTGAATATGCTGTACTGCAACAACATTGCAATTGTCCTCGACCCCAGTTGACATAATGTAAACGGGAACAGGTCCGCTGTATTTGGCGGGGAATGTTGAGTATCACGCGCATCGAATTGTCGTGATATCACCAATAGCAGTGCAGATACATTCAATGAAGTATTGAATCCTGAATATGCAGTAATACAACAACATGGCATTTGTCCTCGACTCGAGTGGGACATAATGTAAACAGGAGCAGGTGCGCTGTATTTGGCAGGGAATGTGGAGTATCACGCGCATCGAATTGTCGTGATATCACCAATAGCAGTGTAGATACATTCAATGGAATATTGAATCCTGAATATCCTGGACTGCAAAAAGATTGCATTTGTCCTCGACCCGTGTTGACATAACGCAAACAGGAGCAGTTGCGCCGTATTTGGCAGGGAATGTGGAGTATCAGGCGCATCGAAGTGTCGGGATATCACCAATAACAGTGTATATATGTTCAGTGAAGTATTGAATCCTGAATATGCAGTACTACAAAAACATTGCATTTGTCCTCTACCCGAGTAGTCATAATGTAAACAGGAGCAGGTGCGCTGTATTTGGCGGCTACTCTGGAGTATAACGCGCATCGAATTGTAGGCATACCACCAATAGCACCGGAGATACGTGTAATTGAATACTTAAGCTTAAATATGCAAAACTACAATTACAATGAATTAGGCAGGGACCTGAGTTGACATAGCGCAAAGTGGCTGATTTGCGCTCTATTTGGCAGCAACTGTGCGATATAGCGCGCACCGAATTGACGAGTTATCACCAATAGCAGTGTAGATCCGTTCAATGGAATATTGAATCCTGAATGTGCTGTACTGCGAAAACATTGCATTTTCCTCGACCCGAGTTGACATAATGTAAACAGCAGCAGGTGCGCTGTATTTGGCAGGGAATGTGGAGTATCACACGCATCGAATTGTCGGGATATCACGAATAGCAGTGTATATACGTTCAATGAAACATTGAATCCTGAATATGCTGTACTGCAGGAACATTACATTTGTCCTCGACCCGAGATGACATAATGTAACAGGAGCAGGTCCGCTGTATTTGGCGGAAAATGAGGCGTATAACGCGCATAGATTTGTCGACATACCACGAATAGCAGCGGAGATACGTTTAAATAAATGTTTGAGCCTAATATGATAAACTACAATTACAATGTATTTGACAGGACACAGAGTTGACAATGCGTAAACCGGCTGATGTGCGTAGTATTTGGCAGCAAATGAGGAGTACAACGCGCATCGAGTTGTCGGGATATCACCAATAGCAGTGTAGATCCGTTCAATGAAGCATTGAATCCTGAATATGCAGTACTGCAACAACATTCCATTAGTCCTCGAACCGAGTGGACATAATGTAAACAGGAGCAGGTCCGCTTTTTGCGGCAACTGTGGAGTACATCGCGCATCGAATTGTAGGCATACCACCAATAGCACCGGAGATACGATTAATTGAATACATAAGCCTAAATATGCAAAACTACAATTAAAATGAATTAGGCAGGGACCTGAGTTGACATAGCGCCACGTTTTCTGATTTGCGCTCTATTTGGCAGCAGCTGTGCGGTGCACCGCGCATCGAATTGACGAGATATCACCAATAGCAGTGTAGATCCGTTCAATGAAATAATGATACCTGAATATGCTCTACTGCAACAACATGCAATTGTCCTCGACCACAGTTGACATAATGTAAACGGGAACAGGTACGCTGTATTTGGGGGGGATGTTGAGTATCACGCGCATCGAATTGTCGTGACACCACCAATAGCAGTGCAGATACATTCAATGAAGTATTGAATCCTGAATATGCAGTACTGCAACAACATTGCAATTGTCCTCGACCCGAGTTGACATAATGTAAACAGGAGCAGGTGCGCCGTATTTGGCAGGAAATGTGGAGTACCGCGGCCATCGAATTGTCGGGATACCACCAATAGCAGGGTATATACGTTCAATGAAGTATTGAATCCGGTATATGCTGTACTGCAAAAACAATGCAATTGTCCTCGACCCCAGTTGACATAATGTAAACACGAACAGATCCGCTGTATTTGGCGGCAAGTGAGAAGTATAACGCGCATAAATTTGTCTATATAGCACGAATAGCAGCGGAGATACGTTTAAATAAATACTTGAACCTAATATGATAAACTGCGATTACATTAGTATTTGACAGGACACAGAGTTGATAATGCGCAAACCGGCTGATGTGCGCTGTATTTGGCAGCAAATGAGGAGTACAACGCGCATCGAGTTGTCGGGATATCACTAATAGCAGTCTAGATCCGTTCAATGAAGTATTGAATCCTGAATATGATGTACTGCAGCAACATTGCATTTGTCCTCGAGCCTATTTGACATAATGTAAACAGGAGCAGGTGCGATGTATTTGGCGGCAACTGTGGAGTATAACGCACATCGAATTGTCGGGATATCACGAATAGCAGTGTATATACGTTCATTGAAATATTGAATCCTGTATATGCTGTACTGCAACACCATTGCATATGTCCTCGACCCGAGATGACATAATGTAAACAGGAGCAGGAGTGCTGTATTCGGCAGGAAATGTGGAGAACAAAACGCATGGAGTTGGCGAAATATCTCCAGTCGCAGTGTATATACCTTCAATGAAATATTGAATCCTGAATATGCCCTACTGCAGCAACATTGCAGTTGTTCTCGACCCGAGTTGACATAATGTAAACAGGAGCAGGTGCGCTGTATTTGGCAGGGAATGTGGTGTATCACGCGCATCCAGTTGTCGGTATTTCACCAATAGCAGTGTATTTACGTTCAATGAAATATTGAATCCTGTATATGCAGTACTACAACATCATTGCATTTGCCTTCGACCCCAGTTGACTTAATGTAAACAGGAGCAGGTGCGCTGTGTTTGGCAGGGAATGTGGAGTATCACGCGCATCGAATTGTTGGAATATCACCAATAGCAGCGGAGATACGTGTAATTGAATACTTAAGCCTAAATATGCAAAACTACAATTACAATGAGTTAGGCAGGGACCTGAGTTGACATAGCGCACAGTGGCTGATTTGCGCTCTATTTGGTAGCAAGTGTGCGGTATTCCGCGCATCGAATTGAGCAGATATCACCAACAGCAGTGTAGATACGTTCAATGAAATATTGAATCCTGAATATGCTGTTCTGCAAAACATTGCATTTGTCCTCGACCCCAGTTGACATAATGTATACGGGAGCAGATGCGCTGTATTCTGCAGGAATTGTGGAGTACAAGGCGCATGGAATTGTCGAAATATCTCGAGTAGCAGTGTAGATACGTTCAATGAAGTATTGAATCCTGGATATGCAGTACTTTAACAACATTGCATTTGTCCTGGATCGGAGTTGACATAATGTAAACAAGAGCAGGTGCGCTGTATTTGGCAGGGAATGTGGAGTATCACACACATCGAATTGTAGGCATACCGCCAATAGCAGCGGAGATACGTTTAATTGAATACTTAAGCCTAAATATGCAAAGCCACAATTACAATGAATTAGACAGGGACCTGAGTTGACATATCGCAAAGTGGCTGATTTGCGCTCTGTTTTGCAGCAACTGTGCGATATACCGCGCATCGATTTGACGAGGTCTCATCAATAGCAGTGTAGATGTATTCAATGAAATATGAATCCCGTATGTGCTGTACTGCAACAACATTGCATTTGTCCTCGATCCGTGTTGACATAATGTAAACAGGAGTAGGTGCGCCGTATTTGGCAGGTAATGTGGAGTATCACGCGCATCGAATTGTCGGGATATCACCAATGGCAGTGTATGTACGTTCAATGAAGTATTGAATCCGGTATATGATGTACTGCCAAAACAATGCATTTGTCCTCGACCCGAATGACATAATGTAAACAGGAGCACGTGCGCTGTTTGGCGGCAACTGTGGAGTATAACGCGCATAGATTTGTCGACATACCACGAATAGCAGCGGAGATACGTTTAACTAAATACTTGAGCCTAACATGATAAACAGCAAATACAATTTATTTGACAGGAAACACAGTTGACAATGCGCAAACTCTCTGATGTGCTTAGTATTTGGCAGCGAATGAGGAGTATAACGCGCTTCGAATTGTGGGCCTATGACGAATAGCAGTGTATATACGTTCAATGGAATAGTGGATCCTGTATATGCTGTACAGCAACAGCAGCGCATTTGTCCTCTATCCGAGTTGACATAATGTAAACACGAGCAAGTGCGCTGTATTTGGCAGGGAATGTGGAGTATCACGCGCATGGAATTGTCGGGATATCACCAATAGCAGTGTATTTACGTTCAATGAAGTATTGAATCCTGGATATGCAGTACGGCAAAAACATTGCATTTGTCCTCGACCCGAGTTGGCATAATTTAAACAAGAGCACGTGCGCTGTATTTGGCAGGGAATGTGGAGTATCACGCGCATCGATTTGTCGTGATATTGCCAATAGCAGTGTATATACGTTGAATGAAGTACTGAATCCCGTATGTGCTGTACTGCAAAAACAATGCATTTGTCCTCGATCCGAGTTGACATAATGTAAACACGAGCAGGTGCGCTGTATTTGGCAGGGAATGTGGAGTATGACGCGCTTCGAATTGTCGGGATATTACGAATAGCAGTGTATATACGTTCAATGAAATGTTCAATCCTGAATATGCTGTACTGCAGCAACATTGCATTTGTCCTCGATCCGAGTTGACATAATGTAAACACGAGCAGGTGCGCTGTATTTGGCAGGGAATGTGGAGTATCACGCGCATGGAATTGTCGGGATATCACCAATAGCAGTATATATACGTTCAATGAAATTTTGAATTCTGTATATACTGTACTGCAACAACATTGCATTTGTCCTCGATCCGAGTTGACATAATGTAAACAGGAGCAGGTGCGCTGTATTTGGCAGGGAATGTGGAGTATCACGCGCATCGATTTGTCGTGATATCGCCAATAGCAGTGTATATACGTTCAATCAAGTATTGAATCCGGTATATGATGTACTGCCAAAACAATGCATTTGTCCTCGACCACAGTTGACACAATGTAAACAAGAGCAGGTGCGCTGTATTTGGCGGCATATGAGGAGTATAACGCGCATGGATTTGTGGACATACCACAAATAGCAGCAGAGACACGATTAAATAAATACTTGAGCCTAATATGATAAACTGCAATTACAATGTATTTGACAGGACACAGAGTTGACAATGCTCAAACTCTCTGTTGTGCGTAGTATTTGGCAGCGAATGAGGAGTATAACGCGCTTCGAATTGTCGGGATATCACGAATAGCAGTGTATATACGTTCAATGAAATATTGAATCCTGATTATGCTGTACTGCAACAATAATGCAGTTGTCCTCGAAAACAGTTGACACAATGTAAACAAGAGCTGGCCCGCTGTTTGGCGGCAGCTGTGGAGTATAACGCTCATGGAGTTGACGAAATATCTCCAATAGTAGCGTAGATACGTTCAATGAAGTATTGAATCCTGAGTATGCAGTACTACAAGAACATTGCCTTTGTCTTCGATAGCAGTTGATATAATGTAAACAGGAGCAGATGCGCCGTATTTGGCTGGAAATGTGGAGTATGACGCGCATCGATTTGTCGGGATATCACCAATAGCAGTGTATATACGCTCAATGAAATGTTGAATCCTGAATATGCTGTACTGCAGCAGTATTGCATTTGTCCTCGACCCGAGTTGACATAATGTGAAGAGGAGCAGGTACGCTGTATTTGGCAGGAAATGTGGAGTATCATGCGCATCGAATTGTCGGTATATCACCATGGCAGTGTATATACGTTCAATGAAATATTGAATCCTGTATATGCTGTACAGCAGCAACATTGCATTTGACCTCGAAAACAGTTGGCACAATGTAAACAAGAGCTGGCCCGCTGTTTGGCGGCAGCTGTGGAGTATCACGCTCATGGAATTGACGAAATATCACCAATAGTAGTGTAGATACGTTCAATGAAGTATTGAGTCCTGAATATGCAGTACTACAAGAACATTGCATTTGTCTTCGACCCCAGTTGATATAATGTGAGCAGGAGCGGATGCGCCGTATTTGGCTGGAAATGTGGAGAATAACGCGCATAGATTTGTCGGGATATCACGAATAGCAGCGGAGATACGTTTAACTAAATACTTGAGCCTAACATGATAAACAGCAAATGCAATGTATTTGACAGGAAACAGAGTTGACAATGCGCAAACACTCTGATGTGCTTAGTATTTGGCAGCGAATGAGGAGTATAACGCGCTTCGAATTGTCGGGATATCACGAATAGCAGTGTATATACGTTCAATGAAATGTTGAATCCTGAATATGCTGTACTGCAGCAACATTGCATTTGTCCTCGAAACGAGTTGACATAATGTGAAGAGGAGCATGTACGCTGTACCTGGCATGTAATGTGGAGTATCACGCGCATCGGATTGTCGGGATATCACCAAGAGCAGTGTATATATGCTCAGTGAAGTATTGAATCCTGTTTGTGCTGTACTGCAACAACATTGCATTTGTCCTCGACCCGAGTTGACATAATGTAAACAGGAGCAGGTGCGCTGTATTTGGCAGGAAATGTGGAGTACAAGACGCATGGAATTGACGAAATATCTCCAGTAGCAGTGTAGATACGTCCAATGAAATATTGAATGCTGGATATGCAGTACTGCAACAACATTCCATTTGCCCTCGACCCGAGTTGACATAATGGAAACAGGAGCAGGTCCGCTGTTTGGTTGCAACTGTGGAGCATAGCGCGCATTGAATGGTAAGCATACCACCAATAGCACCGGGGATACGTTTAATTGAATAAAAAAGACTAAATATGCAAAACTACAGTTACAATGAATTAGTCAGGGGCCTGAGTTGACATAGCGCAAAGTGGCTGATTTGCGCTCAATTTGGCAGCATCTGTGCGGTATACCGCGCATCTAATTGACGAGATATCACCAATAGCAGCGTAGAGCCTTTCAATGAAATATTGAATCCTGAATATGCTGTACTGCAACAACATTGCAGTTGTCCTCGACCCGAGTTGACATAATGTAAACAGGAGCAGGTGCGCAGTATTTGGCAGGAAATGTGGAGTGCAGGACGCATGGAATTGACGAAATATCTCCAGTAGCAGTGTAGATACGTTCAATGAAATATAGAATGCTGGATATGCAGTACTGCAACAACATTGCATTTGTCCTCGACCCGAGTTGACATAATGTAAACAGGAGCAGGTGCGCTGTATTTGGCAGGGAATGTGGAGTATCACGCGCATCGATTTGTCGTGATATCGCCAATAGCAATGTATATACGTTGAATGAAGTACTGAATCCCGTATGTGCTGTACTGCAAAAACAATACATTTGTCCTAGACCACAGTTGACACAATGTAAACAAGAGCAGGTGCGCTGTATTTGGCGGCATATGAGGAGTATAACGCGCATGGATTTGTGGACATACCACAAATAGCAGCAGAGACACGATTAAATAAATACTTGAGCCTAATATGATTAACTGCAATTACAATGTATTTGACAGGACACAGAGTTGACAATGCGCAATCCGGCCGATCTGCGTAGTATTTGGCAGCGAATGAGGAGTATAACGCGCATCGAATTGTCGGGATATCACGAATAGCAGTGCATATACGTTCAATGAAATATTGAATCCTGATTATGCTGTACTGCAACAACATTGCAGTTGTCCTCGAAAACAGTTGACACAATGTAAACAAGAGCTGGCCCGCTGTTTGGCGGCAGCTGTGGAGTATCACGCTCATGGAATTGACGAAATATCTCCAATAGTAGTGTAGATACGTTCAATGAAGTATTGAATCCTGAGTATGCAGTACTACAAGAACATTGCCTCTGTCTTCGACAGCAGTTGATATAATGTAAACAGGAGCAGATGCGCCGTATTTGGCTGGAAATGTGGAGTATGACGCGAATCGATTTGTCGGGATATCACCATTAGCAGTGTATATACGTTCAATGAAATGTTGAATCCTGAATATGCTGTACTGCAGCAGCATTGCATTTGTCCTCGACCCGAGTTGACATAATGTGAAGAGGAGCAGGTACGCTGTATTTGGCAGGAAATGTGGAGTATCATGCGCATCGAATTGTCGGGATATCACCATGGCAGTGTATATACGTTCAATGAAATATTGAATGCTGGATATGCAGTACTGCAACAACATTCCATTTGCCCTCGACCCCAGTTGACATAATGTAAACAGGAGCAGGTCCGCTGTTTGGTTGCAACTGTGGAGCATAGCGCGCATTGAATGGTAGGCATACCACCAATAGCACCGGGGATACGTTTAATTGAATAAAAAAGCCTAAATATGCAAAACTACAGTTACAATGAATTAGTCAGGGTCCTGAGTTGACATAGCGCAAAGTGGCTGATTTGCGCTCAATTTGGCAGCATCTGTGCGGTATACCGCGCATCGAATTGACGAGATATCACCAATAGCAGTGTAGAGCCTTTCAATGAAATATTGAATCCTGAATATGCTGTACTGCAACAACATTGCAGTTGTCCTCGACCCGAGTTGACATAATGTAAACAGGAGCAGGTGCGCAGTATTTGGCAGTAAATGTGGAGTGCAGGACGCATGGAATTGACGAAATATCTCCAGTAGCAGTGTAGATACGTTCAATGAAATATAGAATGCTGGATATGCAGTACTGCAACAACATTGCATTTGTCCTCGACCCGAGTTGACATAATGTAAACAGGAGCAGGTGCGCTGTATTTGGCAGAGAATGTGGAGTATCATGCGCATCGAATGGTCGGGGTATCACCAATAGCAGTGTATTTACGTTCAATGAAGTATTGAATCCGGTATATTCTGTACTGCCAAAACAATGCATTTGTCCTCGACCCGAATGACATAATGTAAACAGGAGCAGGTGCGCTGTATTTGGAAGGAAATGTGGAGTATCATGCGCATCGAATTGTCGGGATATCACCATGGCAGTGTATATACGTTCAATGAAATATTGACTCCTGTATATGCTGTACTGCAACAACATTGCATTTGACCTCGAAAACAGTTGGCACAATGTAACAAGAGCTGGCCCGCTGTTTGGCGGCAGCTGTGGAGTATCACGCTCATGGAATTGACGAAATATTACCAATAGTAGTGTATATACGTTCAATGAAATGTTGAATCCTGAATATGCTGTACTGCAGCAACATTGCATTTGTCCTCGACCCGAGTTGATATAATGTGAAGAGGAGCAGGTACGCTGTATCTGGCAGGTAATGTGGGGTATCACGCGCATCGAATTGTCGGGATATCACCAAGAGCAGTGTATATATGCTCAGTGAAGTATTGAATCCTGTTTGTGCTGTACTGCAAAAACAATGCATTTGTCCCCGACCCGAGTTGACATAATGTAAACAAGAGCAGGTGCGCTGTCTTTGGCAGAGATTGTGGAGTATCACGCGCATCGAATTGTCGTGATATCACCAATAGCAGTGTTGATACATTCAATGAAATATTGAATCCTGAGTATGCAGTACTACAAGAACATTGCATTTGTCTTCGACCCCAGCTGACAAAATATAAACAGGAGCAGGTCCGCTGTTCGGCTGCAACTGTGGAGCATAACGCGCATCGAATGGCAGGCATACCACCTATAGCACCGGGGATACGTTTAATTGAATAAAAAAGCCTAAATATGCAAAAATACAATTACAATGAATTAGGCAGGGTCCTGAGTTGACATAGCGCAAAGTGGCTGATTTGCGCTCAATTTGGCAGCATCTGTGCGGTATACCGCGCATCGAATTGTCGTGATATCACCAATAGCAGTGTAGATACATTCAATGAAGTATTGAATCCTGAGTATGCAGTACTACAAGTACATTACATTTGTCTTCTACCCGAGTTGACATAATGCAAACAGGAGCAGGGGCGCTGTATTTGGCGGCAAATGAGGAGTATTACGCGCATAGATTTGTCGACATACCACGAATAGCAGCGGAGATACGTTTAAATAAATACTTGTGCCTAATATGATAAACTGCAATTACAATGTATTTGACAGGACACAGAGTTGACAATGGGCAAACCGGCTGATGTGCGTAGTATTTTGCAGCGAATGAGGAGTATAACGCGCATCGAATTGTCGGGATATCACTAATGGCAGTGTATATGCGATCACTGAAATATTGAATCTGGAATATCCTGAACGGCAAAAACATTGGATTCGTCCCCGACCCGAGTTGACATAATGTAAACAGGAGCAGGTGCGCTGTTTGGCGGCAGCTGTGGAGCATAACGCGCATCGAAATGTAGGCATACCACCTACTGCACCGGAGATACGTTTAATAGAATACATAAGCCTACATATGCAAAAACACAGTTGCAATGAATTCGGCAGGGACCTGCGTTTACATAGCGCAAAGTGGCTGATTTGCGCACTATTTGGTAGCAACTGTGCGGCATACCGCGCATCGAATTGACGAGATATCACCATTAGCAATGTAGATCCGTTCAATGAAATATTGAATCCTGAATATGCAGTACTACAACAACATTGCATTTGTCTTCGACCCCAGTTGACATAATGTGAACAGGAGCAGGTTCCCTGTTTTTGGCGGCAAATGAGGAGTATAACGCGCATAGATTTGTCGACATACCACGAATAGCAGCGGATATACGTTTAAATAAATATTTGAGCCTAATATAATGAACTGCAATTACAATGTATTTGACAGGACACAGAGTTGACAATGCGCAAACCGGCTGATGTGCGTTGCATTTGGCAGCGAATGAGGAGTATAACGCGGATCGAATTGTCGGGATATCACCAATAGCAGTGTATATCCGTTCAATGAAATATTGAATCCGGAATGTGCTGTACTGCAAAAACATTGCATTTGTCCTTGACCCGAGTTGACATAATGTAAACAGGAGCAGGTGCGCTGTATTTGCCAGGGAATGTGGAGTATAACGCGCTTCGAATTGTCGGGATATCACGAATAGCAGTGTATGTACGTTAAATGAAATATTGAATCCTGAATATGCCGTACTTCAGCAACATTGCATTTCTCTTCGACCCGAATTGACATAATGTAAACAGGAGCAGGTGCGCTGTATTTGGCAGGAAATGTGGAGTATCATGCTCATCGAATTGTCGGGATATCACCATGGCAGTGTATATACGTTCAATGAAATATTGAATCCCGTATGTGCTGTACTGCAACAACATGACACTTGTCCTCCATCCGAGTTGACATAATGTAAACAGGAGCAGGTGCGCTGTATTTGGCAGGAAATGTGGAGTATCACGCGCATCGAGATGTCGGGTTGTCACCAATAACAGTGTATTCACGTTCAATGAAATATTGAATCCTGAATATGCAGTACTTGCAGCAACATTGCATTTGTCCTCGACCCGAGTTGACATAATGCAAACAGGAGCAGGTGCGCTGTTTGGCGGCAAATGAGGAGTATAACGCGCATAGATTTGTCGACATACCAGGAATAGCAGCGGAGATACGTTTAAATAAATACTTGTGCATAATATGATAAAATGCAATTACAATGTATTTGACTGGACACACAGTTGACAATGCGCAAACCGGCTGATGTGCGTTGCATTTGGCAGCGAATGAGGAGTATAACGCGGATCGAATTGTCGGGATATCACCAATAGCAGTGTATATCCGTTCAATGAAATATTGAATCCGGAATGTGCTGTACTGCAAAAACATTGCATTTGTCCTTGACCCGAGTTGACATAATGTAAACAGGAGCAGGTGCGCTGTATTTGCCAGGGAATGTGGAGTACAACGCGCTTCGAATTGTCGGGATATCACGTATAGCAGTGTAATACATTCAATGAAATATTGAATCCTGAATGTGCTGTACTGCAAAAACATGACACTTGTCCTCCATCCGAGTTGACATAATATATACACGAGCAGGTGCACTGTATTTGGCAGGAAATGTGGAGTATCATGCGCGTCGAATTGTCGGGATATTACCATGGCAGCGTATATACGTTCAATGAAATATTGAATCCCGTATGTGCTGTACTGCAACAACATGACACTTGTCCTCCATCCGAGTTGACATAATGTAAACAGGAGCAGGTGCGCTGTATTTGGCTGGGAATGTGGAGTATCACACACATCGAATTGTCGTGATATCAGCAATAGAATTGTAGATACATTCAATGGAATATTGTATCCTGAATGTGCTGTTCTGCAAAAACATTGCATTTGTCCTTGACCCGAGTTGACATAATGTAAACAGGAGGAGGTGCGCTGTATTTGTCAGGGAATGTGGAGTATAACGCGCTTCGAATTGTCGGGATATCACGAATAGCAGTGTATGTACGTTCAATGAAATATTGAATCCTGAATATGCTGTACTTCAGCAACATTGCATTTGTCTTCGACCCGAATTGACATAATGTAAACAGGAGCAGGTGCGCTGTATTTGGCAGGAAATGTGGAGTATCATGCTCATCGAATTGTCGGGATATCACCATGGCAGTGTATATACGTTCAATGAAATATTGAATCCTGTATATGCTGTACTGCAACAACATGGCATTTGTCCTCGATCCGAGTTGACATAATGTAAACAGAAGCAGGTGCGCTGTATTTGGCAGGGAATGTGGAGTATCACGCGCAACGAATTGTAGGCATACCACCAATAGCACCGGGGATACGTTTAATTGAATAAAAAAGCCTAAATATGCAAAACCACAGTTACAATGAATTAGTCAGGGTCCTGAGTTGACATAGCGCAAAGTGGCTGATTTGCGCTCAATTTGGCAGCATCTGTGCGGTATACCGCGCATCGAATTGACGAGATATCACCAATAGCAGTGTAGAGCCTTTCAATGAAATATTGAATCCTGAATATGCTGTACTGCAACAACATTGCAGTTGTCCTCGACCCGAGTTGACATAATGTAAACAGGAGCAGGTGCGCAGTATTTGGCAGGAAATGTGGAGTGCAAGACGCATGGAATTGACGAAATATCTCCAGTAGCAGTGTAGATACGTTCAATGAAATATTGAATGCTGGATATGCAGTACTGCAACAACATTCCATTTGCCCTCGACCCGAGTTGACATAATGTAAACAGGAGCAGGTCCGCTGTTTGGTTGCAACTGTGGAGCATAGCGCGCATTGAATGGTAGGCATACCACCAATAGCACCGGGGATACGTTTAATTGAATAAAAAAGCCTAAATATGCAAAACTACAGTTACAATGAATTAGTCAGGGTCCTGAGTTGACATAGCGCAAAGTGGCTGATTTGCGCTCAATTTTGCAGCATCTGTGCGGTATAACGCGCATCGAATTGACGAGATATCACCAATAGCAGTGTAGAGCCTTTCAATGAAATATTGAATCCTGAATATGCTGTACTGCAACAACATTGCAGTTGTCCTCGACCCGAGTTGACATAATGTAAACAGGAGCAGGTGCGCAGTATTTGGCAGGAAATGTGGAGTGCAAGACGCATGGAATTGACGAAATATCTCCAGTAGCAGTGTAGATACGTTCAATGAAATATAGAATGCTGGATATGCAGTACTGCAACAACATTGCATTTGTCCTCGACCCGAGTTGACATAATGTAAACAGGAGCAGGTGCGCTGTATTTGGAAGGAAATGTGGAGTATCATGCGCATCGAATTGTCGGGATATCACCATTGCAGTGTATATACGTTCAATGAAATATTGCATCCTGTATATGCTGTACTGCAACAACATTGCATTTGACCTCGAAAACAGTTGGCACAAAGTAAACAAGAGCTGGCCCGCTGTCTGGCGGCAGCTGTGGAGTATCACGCTCATGGAATTGACGAAATATCACCAATAGTAGTGTAGATACGTTCAATGAAGTATTGAGTCCAGAGTATGCAGTACTACAAGAACATTGCATTTGTCTTCGACCCCAGTTGATATAATGTAAACAGGAGCAGATGCGCCGTATTTGGCTGGAAATGTGGAGAATAACGCGCATAGATTTTTCGGAATATCACGAATAGCAGCGGAGATACGTTTAACTAAATACTTGTGCCTAACATGATAAACAGCAAATGCAATGTATTTGACAGGAAACAGAGTTGACAATGCGCAAGCTCTCTGATGTTCTTAGTATTTGGCAGCGAATGAGGAGTATCACGCGCATCGAATTGTCGGGATATCACCAAGAGCAGTGTATATATGCTCAGTGAAGTATTGAATCCTGTTTGTGCTGTACTGCAGCAACATTGCATTTGTCCTCGACCCGAGTTGATATAATGTGAAGAGGAGCAGGTACGCTGTATCTGGCAGGTAATGTGGAGTATCACGCGCATCGAATTGTCGGGATATCACCAAGAGCAGTGTATATATGCTCAGTGAAGTATTGAATCCTGTTTGTGCTGTACTGCAAAAACAATGCATTTGTCCCCGCCCCGAGTTGACATAATGTAAACAAGAGCAGGTGCGCTGTCTTTGGCAGGGAATGTGGAGTATCACGCGCATCGAATTGTCGTGATATCACCAATAGCAGTGTAGATACATTCAATGAAATATTGAATCCTGAGTATGCAGTACTACAAGAACATTGCATTTGTCTTCGACCCCAGCTGACATAATATAAACAGGAGCAGGTGCGCTGTCTTTGGCAGGGAATGTGGAGTATCACGCGTATGTAATTGTCGGGATATCACCAATAGCAGTGTATATACGTTCAATGAAGTATTGAATCCTGGATATGCAGACTGCAGCAACATTGCATTTGTCCCCGACCCGAGTTGACATAATGTAAACAGGAGCAGGTGCGCTGTATTTGGAGGCAACTGTGGAGCATAACGCGCATCGAATTGTAGGCAGACCACCTATAGCACCGCAGATACGTTTAATTGAATACATAAGCCTAAATATGCAAAACTACAATTACAATGAATTAGGCAGGGACCTGAGTTGTCATAGCGCACAGTGGCTGATTTCCGCTCTATTTGGCAGCAACTGTGCGGTATACCGCGCATCGAATTGTCGAGGTATCACCAATAGCAGTGTAGATACATTCAATGAAGTATTGAATCCTGAATGTGCTGTACTGCAAAAACATTGCATTTGTCCTTGACCCGAGTTGACATAATGTAAACAGGAGCAGGTGCGCTGTATATGGCAGGGAATGTGGAGTATCACGCGCATCGAATTGTAGGCGTACCACCAATAGCACCGGAGGTACCTTTAATTGAATACATCAGCCTAAATATGCAAAAATACAATTACAATGAATTAGGCAGTGACCTGAGTTGACACAGCGCACAGTGGCTGATTTGCGCTCTATTTGGCAGCAGCTGTGCGGTATACCGCGCATCGAATTGACGAGATATCACAAATAGCAGTGTAGATCCGTTTTATGAAATATTGAATCCTGAATATGCTGTACTCCAAAAACAATGCATTTGTCCTCGACCCGAATGACATAATGTAAACAGGAGCAGGTGCGCTGTATTTGGCAGGAAATGTGGGGTATCACGCGCATCGGATTGTCGTGATATCACCAATAGTAGTGTAGATACATTCAATGAAGTATTGAGTCCTGAGTATGCTGTACTGCAACAACATTGCATGTGTCCTCGACCCGAGTTGACATAATGTAAACAGGAGTAGGTGCGCTGTATTTGGCGGCAAATGAGGAGTATAACGCGCATAGATTTGTCGACGTACCACGAATAGCAGCGGAGATACTTTTAAAGAAATACTTGAGCCTAATATGATAAACTGCAATTACAATGTATTTGACAGGACACAGAGTTGACAATGCCCCAATTCTCTGATGTGCGTAGTATTTGGCAGCGAATGAGGAGTATAACGCGCTTCGAATTGTCGGCATATCACGAATAGCAGTGTATATACGTTCAATGAAATATTGAATTCTGTATATGCTGTACTGCAACAACATTGCATTTGTCCTGGATCCGAGTTGATATAATGTAAACAGGAGCACGCGCTTTATTTGGCAGGGAATGTGGAGTATCACGCGCATCGCATTGTCGTGATATGACCAATCGCAGTGCAGATACATTCAATGAAATATTGAATGCTGGATATGCTGTTCCGCAAAAACATTGAATTTGTACTTGACCCGAGTTGACATAATGTAAACAGGAGCAGGTGTGCTGTATTCGGCAGAAAATGTGGAGTACAAGACGCATAGAATTGACGAATTATCTTCAGTCGCAGTGTAGATACGTTCAATGAAGTATTGAATCCTGCATATGCAGTACTGCAACAACATTGCATTTGTCCTCGACTAGAGTTGACATAATGTAAACAGGAGCAGGTCCGCTGTTTTGCGGTAAATGTGGAGTACATCGCGCGTCGAATTGTAGGCATACCACCAATAGCACCGCAGATACGTTTAATTGAATACTTAAGCCTAAATATGCATAACTACAATTACAATGAGTTAGGCAGGGACCTGAGTTGACATAGCGCACAGTGGCTGATTTGCGCTCTATTTGGCAGCAAGTGTGCGGTATTCCCGCATCGAATTGAAGCGATATCACCAATAGCAGTGTAGATCTGTTCAATGAAATATTGAATACTGAATATGCATAACTGCAAAAACATTGCATTTGTCCACGCCCACAGTTGACACAATGTAAACAAGAGCAGGTGCGCTGTATTTGGCAGGGAATGTGGTGTATCACGCGCATCGAATTGTCGTGATATGACTAATTGCACTGTAGATACATTCAATGAAGTATTGAATCCTGAATATGCAGTACTACAACAACGTAGCATTTGTCCTCGACCCGAGTTGACATAATGTAAACAGGAGCAGGTGCGCTGTATTTGGCAGGATATGTGGGGTATCACGCGCATCGGATTGTCGTGATATCACCAATAGTAGTGTAGATACATTCAATGAAGTATTGAGTCCTGAGTATGCTGTACTGCAACAACATTGCATTTGTCCTCGACCCGAGTTGACATAATGTAAACAGGAGTAGGTGCGCTGTATTTGGCGGCAAATGAGGAGTATAACGCGCATAGATTTGTCGACGTACCACGAATAGCAGCGGAGATACTTTTAAAGAAATACTTGAGCCTAATATGATAAACTGCAATTACAATGTATTTGACAGGACACAGAGTTGACAATGCCCCAATTCTCTGATGTGCGTAGTATTTGGCAGCGAATGAGGAGTATAACGCGCTTCGAATTGTCGGCATATCACGAATAGCAGTGTATATACGTTCAATGAAATATTGAATTCTGTATATGCTGTACTGCAACAACATTGCATTTGTCCTGGATCCGAGTTGATATAATGTAAACAGGAGCACGCGCTTTATTTGGCAGGGAATGTGGAGTATCACGCGCATCGCATTGTCGTGATATGACCAATCGCAGTGCAGATACATTCAATGAAATATTGAATGCTGGATATGCTGTTCCGAAAAAACATTGAATTTGTACTTGACCCGAGTTGACATAATGTAAACAGGAGCAGGTGTGCTGTATTCGGCAGAAAATGTGGAGTACAAGACGCATAGAATTGACGAATTATCTTCAGTCGCAGTGTAGATACGTTCAATGAAGTATTGAATCCTGAATATGCAGTACTGCAACAACATTGCATTTGTCCTCGACTAGAGTTGACATAATGTAAACAGGAGCAGGTCCGCTGTTTTGCGGTAAATGTGGAGTACATCGCGCGTCGAATTGTAGGCATACCACCAATAGCACCGCAGATACGTTTAATTGAATACTTAAGCCTAAATATGCATAACTACAATTACAATGAGTTAGGCAGGGACCTGAGTTGACATAGCGCACAGTGGCTGATTTGCGCTCTATTTGGCAGCAAGTGTGCGGTATTCCCGCATCGAATTGAAGCGATATCACCAATAGCAGTGTAGATCTGTTCAATGAAATATTGAATACTGAATATGCATAACTGCAAAAACATTGCATTTGTCCACGCCCACAGTTGACACAATGTAAACAAGAGCAGGTGCGCTGTATTTGGCAGGGAATGTGGTGTATCACGCGCATCGAATTGTCGTGATATGACTAATTGCACTGTAGATACATTCAATGAAGTATTGAATCCTGAATATGCAGTACTACAACAACGTAGCATTTGTCCTCGACCCGAGTTGACATAATGTAAACAGGAGCAGGTGCGCTGTATTTGGCAGGATATGTGGGGTATCACGCGCATCGGATTGTCGTGATATCACCAATAGCAGTGTAGATACATTCAATGAAGTATTGAATCCTGAATATGCTGTACTGCAACAACATTGCATTTGTCCTCGACCCGAGTTGACATAATGTAAACAGGAGTAGGTGCGCTGTATTTGGCGGCAAATGAGGAGTATAACGCGCATAGATTTGTCGACGTACCACGAATAGCAGCGGAGATACTTTTAAAGAAATACTTGAGCCTAATATGATAAACTGCAATTACAATGTATTTGACAGGACACAGAGTTGACAATGCCCCAATTCTCTGATGTGCGTAGTATTTGGCAGCGAATGAGGAGTATAACGCGCTTCGAATTGTCGGCATATCACGAATAGCAGTGTATATACGTTCAATGGAATATTGAGTTCTGTATATGCTGTACTCCAACAACATTGCATTTGTCCTGGATCCGAGTTGATATAATGTAAACAGGAGCACGCGCTTTATTTGGCAGGGAATGTGGAGTATCACGCGCATCGCATTGTCGTGATATGACCAATCGCAGTGCAGATACATTCAATGAAATATTGAATGCTGGATATGCTGTTCCGAAAAAACATTGAATTTGTACTTGACCCGAGTTGACATAATGTAAACAGGAGCCGGTGCGCTGTTTGGCGGCAGCTGTGGAGCATAACGCGCATCGAATTGTAGGCATACAACGTATAGCACCGGAGATCTGTTTAATTTGAATACATAAGCCTAAATATGCAAAAATACAATTACAATGAATTAGGCACGGACCTGAGTTTGCATGGCGCAAAGTGGCTGATTTGCGTTCTATTTGGCAGCAACTGTGCGGCATACCGCGCATCGAATTGACGAGATATCACAAATAGCTGTGTAGGTCTGTTCAATGAAATATTGATTCCCAAATATGCTGTACTGCAACAACATTGCAATTGTCCTCGACCCCAGTTGACATCATGTAAACAGGAGCAGGTCCGCTGTATTTGGCGGCAAATGAGGAGTATAACGCGCATAGATTTGTCGACATACCACTAATAGCAGCGGAGATACGTTTAAATAAATACTTGAGCCTAATATGATAAACTGCAATTACAATGTATTTGACGGGACACAGAGTTGACAATGCCCACACTCTCTGACGTGCGTAGCATATGGCAGCGAATGAGGAGTAAAACGCGCTTCAAATTGCCGGGATATCACCAATAGCAGTGTAGATACATTCAATGAAGTATTGAATCCTGAATATGCAGTACTACAACAACATTGCATTTGTACTCGACCCGAGTTGACATAATGTAAACAAGAGCACGTGCGCTGTATTTGGCAGCAAATGTGGGGTATAACGCCCATCAAATTCTGGACTTACCACCAATAGCAGCGGAGATACGTTTAATTGAATACTTAATCCTAAATATGCTAAACTGCAATTCCAATGGATTTGACAGGGACACAGAGTTGATATTGCGCAAACCGGTTGATGTGCGTTGTATTTGGCAGCGAATGAGGAGTATAAGGCGCTTCGAATTGTCGAGTTATCACCAATAGCAGTGTATATACGTTCAATGAAATATTGAATCCCGAATATGCTGTACTACAAAAACATTGCATATGTCCTCGACCCGAGTTGACATAATGTAAACAGGGGCATGTGCGCTGTATTTGGCGGCAACTGTGGAACATAACGCGCATCGAATTGTAGGCATACCACCAATAGCACCGGAGATCCGTTTAATTGAATACTTAGGCCTAAGTATGCAAAACTACAATTACAATGAACTGGGCAGGGACCTGAGTTGACATAGCGCAAATTGGCTGGTTTGCGCTCTATTTGGCAGCAACTGTGCGATATACCGCGCATCGAATTGACGAGATATCACAAATAGCAATGTGGATCCGTTCAATGAAATATCGAATCCTGAATGTGCTGAACTGCAAAAACATTGCATTTTTCCTCGACCCGAGTTGAAATAATGTAAACAGGAGCAGATGCGCTGTATTTGGTTGGGAATGTGGAGTATCACGCGCACCGATTGTCGTGATATGACCAATAACAGTGTATTTACGTTCAATGAAATATTGAATCCTGAATATGCTCTACTTGTAGCAACATTGCATTTGTTGTCGACCCGAGTTGACATAATGTAAACAGGAGCAGGTACGCTGTATTTGGCAGGAAATATGGAGTATCATGCGCATCGAATTGTCGGGATATCGCCATGGCAGTGTATATACGTTCAAAGAAATATGAATCCTGTATATGCTGTACTGCAACAACATAGCATTTGCCCTCGATCCGTGTTGACATAATGTAATCAGGAGCAGGTGTGCTGTATTTGCCAGGGAATGTGGAGTATCACGCGCGTCGAGTTGTCGGGATATCACCAATAACAGTGTATTTACGTTCAATGAAATATCGGTTCCTAAATATGCTGTACTGCAACAAGATTGCAATTGTCCTCGACCCCAGTTGACATAATGTAAACAGGAGCAGGTGCGCTGTATTTGGCAGGGAATGTGGAGTATCACGCGCATCGATTTGTCGGGATATCACCAATAACAGTGTATTTACGTTCAATGAAATATCGGTTCCTAAATATGCTGTACTGCAACAACATTGCAATTGTCCTCGACCCCAGTTGACATAATGTAAACAGGAGCAGGTGCGCTGTATTTGGCAGGGAATGTGGAGTATCACGCGCATCGAATTGTCGGGATATCACCAATAGCAGTGTATTTACGATCAATGAAATATTGATTCCTGAATATGCTTTACTGCAACAACATTGCAATTGTCCTCGACTCCAGTTGACTTAATGTAACCAGGAGCAGGTGCGCTGTATTTGTCGGCAAATGAGGAGTATAACGCGCATAGATTTTTCGACATACCACGAATAGCAGCGGAGACACGTTTAAATAAATATTTGAGCCTAATATGATAAACTGCAATTACAATGTATTTGACGGGACACAGAGCTGACAATGCGCATACCGGCTGATGTGCGTAGTATTTAGCAGCGAATGAGGAGTATAACGCGCATCGAATTGTCGGGAAATCACCAATAGCAGTGTATTTACGTTCAATGAAATATTGAATCCTGAATATGCTGTTCTGCAAAAAGATTGCATTTGTCCCCGACCCGAGTTGACATAATGTAAACAGGAGCAGGTGTGCTGTATTCGGCAGGAAATATGGAGTACAAGGCGCTTGGAATTGACGATATATCTCCAATAGCAGTGTAGGTACGTTCAATGAAGTATTGAAACCTGGATATGCAGTACTGCAACAACATTGCATTTGTCCTCGACCCGAGTTAACATAATGTAAACAAGAGCACGTGCGCTGTATTTGGCGGGAACTGTGGAGTATAACGCGCATCGAGTTGTAGGCATACCACCTATAGCATCGGAGATACGTTTAATTGAATACTTAAGCCTAAATATGCAAAACTACAATTACAATGAGTTAGGCAGGGACTTGGGTTGACTCAGCGCACAATGGCTGATTTGTGCTCTATTTGGCAGCAACTGTGCGGCATACCGCGCATCGAATTGACGAGATATCACAAATAGCAGTGTAGGTCTGTTCAATGAAATATCGGTTCCTAAATATGCTGTACTGCAACAACATTGCAATTGTCCTCGACCCCAGTTGACATAATGTAAACAGGAGCAGGTGCGCTGTATTTGGCAGGGAATGTGGAGTATCACGCGCATCGAATTGTCGGGATATCACCAATAGCAGTGTATTTACGTTCAATGAAGTATTGAATCCTGAATGTGCTGTACTGCAAAAACATTGCATTTGTCCTCGACCCGAGTTGACATAATGTAAACAGGAGCAGGTGCGCTGTATATGGCAGGGAATGTGGAGTATCACGCGCATCGAATTGTCGTGATATCACCAATAGCAGTGTAGATACATTCAATGAAGAATTGAATCCTGAATATGCAGTAGTACAACAACGTAGCATTTGTCCTCGACCCGGGTTGTCATAATGTAAACAGGAGCAGGTGCGCTGTATTTGGCAGGGAATGTGGAGTATCACGCGCGTCGAGTTGTCGGGATATCACCAATAACACTGTATTTACGTTCAATGAAATATCGATTCCAAAATATGCTGTACTGCAACAACATTGCAATTGTCCTCGACCCCAGTTGACATAATGTAAACAGGAGCAGGTGCGTTGTATTTGGCAGGAAATGTGGAGTATCATGCGCATCGAATTGTCGGGATATCACCATGGATGTGTATATACGTTCAATTAAATATTGAATCCTGTATATGCTGTAATGCAACATCATGGCATTTGTCCTCGATCCGAGTTGACATAATGTTAACAGGAGCAGGTGCGCTGTATTTGGCAGGGAATGTGGAGTATAACGCGCATCGAATTGTAGGCATACCATCAATAGCACCGGAGATCCGTTTAATTGAATACTTAAGCCTAAATATGCAAAACTACAATTACAATGTGTTACGCCGCGCGACCCTCTACCTAGACCAGGTCATACATCGCGGGCCAGACGGACGCCAGATGTCCATTCATCCTTACGGCGGACCCCCATTAAGCATAAGGGCCCATCATAAATCCCAGTAATTTGCAAGCGAAGGTCCTTCAGACCCAACAAATAGCCTTTTTTAAATCGCCTTTTTTACGATTATTGTCTACTACGGCTTGACCCGGGAAAGTTAGTTTTTCTAACATACGATACAACTTTTCTTTTAATAGCCACTTTCTATCGAGGGCAGCTAAGACCCTTCCTAGGCCATCAACCTTCGTTTAACCAATTAACAACGAAGCCTACCTCCCTCACCCTCAGAGGCGAAACCGTCGCCAACAAATCCGATGGTCCTGTACGCTAGAAACACTCATCGCTAGCTTTCCTATGACACAACATCGTCGCTGTACCTCAGTTTATTATTAGTCTGGTCTGAGTCTCGACTCAGTCTCGTCTTGGTACTCTTCTCAAGTCAACTCTACTCACTCTACACGTCAAGCAATTGGAGTCTACATCAAGGATCCACGCAAGTCAGTCGGCATACTACATTCTCGTCCGCTACGACATCGACACCGAACTGGACTGTTTTGCTATCCGTCGTCCAGGCAACATCCTTCGCCCGGCTTACTCAGCCATCTTGTACTTACGCACCGACGTAGCTATCGTCCTTACAAGTGGTTAGAATAAACGGCGATTTGCAACTTCTTACAACGTGTATATTCAATCAACCACCTCTGTTGTCCTAAACGAAACAGGGGAGCGACTACTTCGCGGCGTCGATTAACTGAATCTTAGCGAGAATTTACGCCTCTCGCTGACGCGTATTCCTAGCGACCGCGTCTCTCCGCGGACGGTCGTAACACAATGAATTAGGCAGGGACCTGAGTTGACATAGCGCAAAGTGGCTGATTTGCGTTCTATTTGGCAGCAACTGTGCGGTATACCGCGCATCGAATTGACGACATATCACAAATAGCAGTGTAGATTCATTCAATGAAGTATTGAATCCTGAATAAGCAGTACTACAACAACATTGGAATTGTCCTCGACCCGAGTTGACATAATGTAAACAGGAGCAGGTGCGCTGTATTTGGCGGCAAATGAGGAGTATAACGCGCATAGATTTGTCGACATACCACGTATAGCAGCGGAGATACGTTTAGATAAATACTTGAGCCTAATATGATAAACTGCAATTACAATGTATTTGACAGGACACAGAGTTGACAGCGCAAACCGGCTGATGTGCGTAGTATTTGGCAGCGAATGAGGAGTATAAGGCGCATCGAATTGTCAGGATATCACCAATAGCAGTGTATATACGTCCAATGACATATTCAATCCTGAATATCCTGTACTGCAAAAACATTGGATTTGTCCTCGACCCGAGTTCACATAATGTAAACAGGAGCAGGTGTGCCGTATTTGGCAGGAAATGTGTAGTATCACGCGCATCGAATTGTCGTGATATGACCAATAGCAGTGTAGATACATTCAATGAAGTATTCAATCCTGAAAATGCAGTACTACAACAACGTTGCTTTTGTCCTCGACCCAAGTTGACATAATGTAAACAGAGGCAGGAGCGCTGTATTCGGCGGCAACTGTGGAGTATAACGCGCATCAAATTGTAGGCATACCACCAATAGCACCGGAGATACGTTTAATTGAATACTTAAGCCTAAACATGCAAAACTACAATTACAATGAATTAGGCAGGGGCCTGAGTTGACATAGCGCACAGTGGCTGATTTGCGCTCTATTTGGCAGCAACTGTTCGGTATACCGCGCATCGAATTGGCGAGATATCACAAATAGCAGTGTAGATCCGTTCAATGAAATATTGAATCCTGAATGTGCTGTACTGCAAAAACAATGCATTTGTCCTCGACCACACTTGATGTTTACAATGTAAACAGGAGCAGGTGCGCTGTATTTGGCGGCAAATGAGGAATATAACGCGCACAGATTTGTCGACATACCACGAATAGCAGCGTAGATACGTTTAAATAAATAATTGAGCCTAATATGACAATCTGCAATTACAATGTACTTGACAGGACACAGAGTTGACAGTGCGCAAACACTCTGATGAACGTAGTACTTGGCAGGGAATGCGGAGTACAACTCGCATCGAACTGTCGGGATATGACGAATAGCAGTGTATATACGTTCAATGAAATATTGAATCCTGAATATGCTGTACTGCAGCAACATTGCATTTGTCCTCGACCCGAGTTGACATATTGTAAACAGGAGCAGGTGCGCTGTATTTGGCAGGAAATGTGGAGTATCATGCGCATCGAATTGTCGGGATATCACAACGGCAGTGTATATACGTTCAATCAAACATTGAATCCTGTATATGCTGCACTGCAACAACATGGCATTTGTCCTCGATCCGTGTTGACATAATGTAAACAGGAGCAGATGCGCTGTATTTGGTTGGGAATGTGGAGTATCACGCGCATCGAATTGACGAGATATCACCATTAGCAGTGTAGATCCGTTCAATGAAATATTGAATCCTGAATATGCAGTACTACAACAATATTGCATTTGTCTTCGACCCCAGTTGACATAATGTGAACAGGAGCAGGTGCGCTGTATTTGGCGGCAAATGAGGAGTATAACGCGCATAGATTTGTCGAGATACCACGAATAGCAGCGGAGATACGTTTAAATAAATAATTGAGCCTAATATGATAAACTGCGATTGCAATGTATTTGACAGGACACAGAGTTGATAATGCGCAAACCGGCTGATGTGCATAGTATTTGGCATCGAATTAGGAGTATAACGCGCATCGAATTGTCGGGATATCACCAATAGCAGTGTAGAAAATTTCAATGGAATATTGATTCCTGAATATGCAGTACAGCAATAGCATTGGATTTGACCTCGATCCGAGATTACTTAATGTAAACAGTTGCAAGTGCGCTCTATTTGGCAGCAAATGTGGAGTTTAACGCGTATCGAGCTATCGAGATATCCGGAATAGAAACTGGAATACGCTCAAATGAATATTTAAAACTGACTATGCAAAACAGGAATAACGCTGTATTTGATAGGACACAGAGTTGACATTGCGCAAACTGGTTGCTGTGCGCTATTTCTTGCAGCAAATGTGCGGGATAGCGCGCATCGAATTGTCGACATATCACCAATAGTAGTACAGATTCGTTCAATTGATAATTGAAGCCTGGATAAGCAGCATAGCAATAACATTGGATTTGACCTCGACCCGAGTTGGCAAAATGTAAACGGGAGCATGTGCGCTGTATTTGGCAGCAAATGTGGTGTGTAAAGCGCTTCGAATTGTCGACATACCACCAATAGCAGCGGAGACACGTTTAATTGAATATTAACGGTAGAATATTTTAAAACGGCAATTACGCTGGATTTGACAGGACACAGAGTTGACATTGAGTAAACCGGTTGATGTGCGCTGTATTTGGCAGCATCTGTGGAGTAGAACGCGCATCGAATTTTCTTCGTATCTCCAATCGAAACGAAGCAACGTTCAATTGATTATTGAAGGCTGAATATACAGTACTGCAATAACATTGGATTTGACCTCGACCCGATTTGACATATTGTAAACTGGGGCAGCTCCGCTAAATTTCGCAGCGAATGAGGAGTTTAACGCTCAACCACTTGTCTAGATATCACCAATAACATTGCGGATACGTTTAATTGAGTATTTAACACAGACTCTGCAAAATTGCAATTACGCTGCACTTGACAGGGCCCAGAGTTGACATAGGGCAAACCGAATGACGTGCGCTGAATTTGGCCGCATATGTGGAGTAACGCACGTCGAATTGTCGAGATTTCACCAATAGCAGTGTATAAACAATTAAGGGAATATCGAATCCTGAATATGCAGTACAGCAATAACATTGGATTTGACCATGACCCGAGTTGATATAATTTAAACAGGAGCAGGTGCGCTATATACGAGAGCAAGTGTGGAGTAGAACGCGCATCGAATTGAATGACGCGCGCTGTATTCGGCAGGAAATATGGAGTACAAGGCGCTTGGAATTGACGATATATCTCCAATAGCAGTGTAGGTACGTTCAATGAAGTATTGAAACCTGGATATGCAGTACTGCAACAACATTGCATTTGTCCTCGACCCGAGTTAACATAATGTAAACAAGAGCACGTGCTCTGTATTTGGCGGGAACTGTGGAGTATAACGCGCATCGAGTTGTAGGCATACCACCAATAGCATCGGAGATACGTTTAATTGAATACTTAAGCCTAAATATGCAAAACTACAATTACAATGAGTTAGGCAGGGACTTGGGTTGACTCAGCGCACAATGGCTGATTTGCGCTCTATTTGGCAGCAACTGTGCGGCATACCGCGCATCGAATTGACGAGATATCACAAATAGCAGTGTAGGTCTGTTCAATGAAATATCGGTTCCTAAATATGCTGTACTGCAACAACATTGCAATTGTCCTCGACCCCAGTTGACATAATGTAAACAGGAGCAGGTGCGCTGTATTTGGCAGGGAATGTGGAGTATCACGCGCATCGAATTGTCGGGATATCACCAATAGCAGTGTATTTACGTTCAATGAAGTATTGAATCCTGAATATGCAGTACTGCAAAAACATTGCATTTGTCCTCGACCCGAGTTGACATAATGTAAACAGGAGCAGGTGCGCTGTATATGGCAGGGAATGTGGAGTATCACGCGCATCGAATTGTCGTGATATCACCAATATCAGTGTAGATACATTCAATGAAGAATTGAATCCTGAATATGCAGTAGTACAACAACGTAGCATTTGTCCTCGACCCGGGTTGTCATAATGTAAACAGGAGCAGGTGCGCTGTATTTGGCAGGGAATGTGGAGTATCACGCGCGTCGAGTTGTCGGGATATCACCAATAACACTGTATTTACGTTCAATGAAATATCGATTCCAAAATATGCTGTACTGCAACAACATTGCAATTGTCCTCGACCCCAGTTGACATAATGTAAACAGGAGCAGGTGCGTTGTATTTGGCAGGAAATGTGGAGTATCATGCGCATCGAATTGTCGGGATATCACCATGGATGTGTATATACGTTCAATTAAATATTGAATCCTGTATATGCTGTAATGCAACATCATGGCATTTGTCCTCGATCCGAGTTGACATAATGTTAACAGGAGCAGGTGCGCTGTATTTGGCAGGGAATATGGAGTATAACGCGCATCGAATTGTAGGCATACCATCAATAGCACCGGAGATCCGTTTAATTGAATACTTAAGCCTAAATATGCAAAACTACAATTACAATGTGTTACGCCGCGCGACCCTCTACCTAGACCAGGTCATACATCGCGGGCCAGACGGACGCCAGATGTCCATTCATCCTTACGGCGGACCCCCATTAAGCATAAGGGCCCATCATAAATCCCAGTAATTTGCAAGCGAAGGTCCTTCAGACCCAACAAATAGCCTTTTTTAAATCGCCTTTTCTACGATTATTGTCTACTACGGCTTGACCCGGGAAAGTTAGTTTTTCTAACATACGATACAACCTTTCTTTTAATAGCCACTTTCTATCGAGGGCAGCTAAGACCCTTCCTAGGCCATCAACCTTCGTTTAACCAATTAACAACGAAGCCTACCTCCCTCACCCTCAGAGGCGAAACCGTCGCCAACAAATCCGATGGTCCTGTACGCTAGAAACACTCATCGCTAGCTTTCCTATGACACAACATCGTCGCTGTACCTCAGTTTATTATTAGTCTGGTCTGAGTCTCGACTCAGTCTCGTCTTGGTACTCTTCTCAAGTCAACTCTACTCACTCTACACGTCAAGCAATTGGAGTCTACATCAAGGATCCAAGCAAGTCAGTCGGCATACTACATTCTCGTCCGCTACGACATCGACACCGAACTGGACTGTTTTGCTATCCGTCGTCCAGGCAACATCCTTCGCCCGGCTTACTCAGCCATCTTGTACTTACGCACCGACGTAGCTATCGTCCTTACAAGTGGTTAGAATAAACGGCGATTTGCAACTTCTTACAACGTGTATATTCAATCAACCACCTCTGTTGTCCTAAACGAAACAGGGGAGCGACTACTTCGCGGCGTCGATTAACTGAATCTTAGCGAGAATTTACGCCTCTCGCTGACGCGTATTCCTAGCGACCGCGTCTCTCCGCGGACGGTAGTAACACAATGAATTAGGCAGGGACCTGAGTTGACATAGCGCAAAGTGGCTGATTTGCGTTCTATTTGGCAGCAACTGTGCGGTATACCGCGCATCGAATTGACGAGATATCACAAATAGCAGTGTAGATTCATTCAATGAAGTATTGAATCCTGAATAAGCAGTACTACAACAACATTGGAATTGTCCTCGACCCGAGTTGACATAATGTAAACAGGAGCAGGTGCGCTGTATTTGGCGGCAAATGAGGAGTATAACGCGCATAGATTTGTCGACATACCACGTATAGCAGCGGAGATACGTTTAGATAAATACTTGAGCCTAATATGATAAACTGCAATTACAATGTATTTGACAGGACACAGAGTTGACAGCGCAAACCGGCTGATGTGCGTAGTATTTGGCAGCGAATGAGGAGTATAAGGCGCATCGAATTGTCAGGATATCACCAATAGCAGTGTATATACGTCCAATGACATATTCAATCCTGAATATCCTGTACTGCAAAAACATTGGATTTGTCCTCGACCCGTGTTGACATAACGCAAACAGGAGCAGTTGCGCCGTATTTGGCAGGGAATGTGGAGTATCAGGCGCATCGAAGTGTCGGGATATCACCAATAACAGTGTATATATGTTCAGTGAAGTATTGAATCCTGAATATGCAGTACTACAAAAACATTGCATTTGTCCTCTACCCGAGTAGTCATAATGTAAACAGGAGCAGGTGCGCTGTATTTGGCGGCTACTCTGGAGTATAACGCGCATCGAATTGTAGGCATACCACCAATAGCACCGGAGATACGTGTAATTGAATACTTAAGCTTAAATATGCAAAACTACAATTACAATGAATTAGGCAGGGACCTGAGTTGACATAGCGCAAAGTGGCTGATTTGCGCTCTATTTGGCAGCAACTGTGCGATATAGCGCGCACCGAATTGACGAGTTATCACCAATAGCAGTGTAGATCCGTTCAATGGAATATTGAATCCTGAATGTGCTGTACTGCGAAAACATTGCATTTTCCTCGACCCGAGTTGACATAATGTAAACAGCAGCAGGTGCGCTGTATTTGGCAGGGAATGTGGAGTATCACACGCATCGAATTGTCGGGATATCACGAATAGCAGTGTATATACGTTCAATGAAATATTGAATCCTGTATATGCTGTACTGCAACACCATTGCATATGTCCTCGACCCGAGATGACATAATGTAACAGGAGCAGGTCCGCTGTATTTGGCGGAAAATGAGGCGTATAACGCGCATAGATTTGTCGACATACCACGAATAGCAGCGGAGATACGTTTAAATAAATGTTTGAGCCTAATATGATAAACTACAATTACAATGTATTTGACAGGACACAGAGTTGACAATGCGTAAACCGGCTGATGTGCGTAGTATTTGGCAGCAAATGAGGAGTACAACGCGCATCGAGTTGTCGGGATATCACCAATAGCAGTGTAGATCCGTTCAATGAAGCATTGAATCCTGAATATGCAGTACTGCAACAACATTCCATTAGTCCTCGAACCGAGTGGACATAATGTAAACAGGAGCAGGTCCGCTTTTTGCGGCAACTGTGGAGTACATCGCGCATCGAATTGTAGGCATACCACCAATAGCACCGGAGATACGATTAATTGAATACATAAGCCTAAATATGCAAAAATACAATTAAAATGAATTAGGCAGGGACCTGAGTTGACATAGCGCCACGTTTTCTGATTTGCGCTCTATTTGGCAGCAGCTGTGCGGTGCACCGCGCATCGAATTGACGAGATATCACCAATAGCAGTGTAGATCCGTTCAATGAAATAATGATACCTGAATATGCTCTACTGCAACAACATGCAATTGTCCTCGACCCCAGTTGACATAATGTAAACGGGAACAGGTACGCTGTATTTGGGGGGGATGTTGAGTATCACGCGCATCGAATTGTCGTGACACCACCAATAGCAGTGCAGATACATTCAATGAAGTATTGAATCCTGAATATGCAGTACTGCAACAACATTGCAATTGTCCTCGACCCGAGTTGACATAATGTAAACAGGAGCAGGTGCGCCGTATTTGGCAGGAAATGTGGAGTACCGCGGCCATCGAATTGTCGGGATACCACCAATAGCAGGGTATATACGTTCAATGAAGTATTGAATCCGGTATATGCTGTACTGCAAAAACAATGCAATTGTCCTCGACCCCAGTTGACATAATGTAAACACGAACAGATCCGCTGTATTTGGCGGCAAGTGAGAAGTATAACGCGCATAAATTTGTCTATATAGCACGAATAGCAGCGGAGATACGTTTAAATAAATACTTGAGCCTAATATGATAAACTGCGATTACATTAGTATTTGACAGGACACAGAGTTGATAATGCGCAAACCGGCTGATGTGCGCTGTATTTGGCAGCAAATGAGGAGTACAACGCGCATCGAGTTGTCGGGATATCACTAATAGCAGTCTAGATCCGTTCAATGAAGTATTGAATCCTGAATATGATGTACTGCAGCAACATTGCATTTGTCCTCGAGCCTATTTGACATAATGTAAACAGGAGCAGGTGCGATGTATTTGGCGGCAACTGTGGAGTATAACGCACATCGAATTGTCGGGATATCACGAATAGCAGTGTATATACGTTCATTGAAATATTGAATCCTGTATATGCTGTACTGCAACACCATTGCATATGTCCTCGACCCGAGATGACATAATGTAAACAGGAGCAGGAGTGCTGTATTCGGCAGGAAATGTGGAGAACAAAACGCATGGAGTTGGCGAAATATCTCCAGTCGCAGTGTATATACCTTCAATGAAATATTGAATCCTGAATATGCCCTACTGCAGCAACATTGCAGTTGTTCTCGACCCGAGTTGACATAATGTAAACAGGAGCAGGTGCGCTGTATTTGGCAGGGAATGTGGTGTATCACGCGCATCCAGTTGTCGGTATTTCACCAATAGCAGTGTATTTACGTTCAATGAAATATTGAATCCTGTATATGCAGTACTACAACATCATTGCATTTGCCTTCGACCCCAGTTGACTTAATGTAAACAGGAGCAGGTGCGCTGTGTTTGGCAGGGAATGTGGAGTATCACGCGCATCGAATTGTTGGAATATCACCAATAGCAGCGGAGATACGTGTAATTGAATACTTAAGCCTAGATATGCAAAACTACAATTACAATGAGTTAGGCAGGGACCTGAGTTGACATAGCGCACAGTGGCTGATTTGCGCTCTATTTGGTAGCAAGTGTGCGGTATTCCGCGCATCGAATTGAGCAGATATCACCAACAGCAGTGTAGATACGTTCAATGAAATATTGAATCCTGAATATGCTGTTCTGCAAAACATTGCATTTGTCCTCGACCCCAGTTGACATAATGTATACGGGAGCAGATGCGCTGTATTCTGCAGGAATTGTGGAGTACAAGGCGCATGGAATTGTCGAAATATCTCGAGTAGCAGTGTAGATACGTTCAATGAAGTATTGAATCCTGGATATGCAGTACTTTAACAACATTGCATTTGTCCTGGATCGGAGTTGACATAATGTAAACAAGAGCAGGTGCGCTGTATTTGGCAGGGAATGTGGAGTATCACACACATCGAATTGTAGGCATACCGCCAATAGCAGCGGAGATACGTTTAATTGAATACTTAAGCCTAAATATGCAAAGCCACAATTACAATGAATTAGACAGGGACCTGAGTTGACATATCGCAAAGTGGCTGATTTGCGCTCTGTTTTGCAGCAACTGTGCGATATACCGCGCATCGATTTGACGAGGTCTCATCAATAGCAGTGTAGATGTATTCAATGAAATATGAATCCCGTATGTGCTGTACTGCAACAACATTGCATTTGTCCTCGATCCGTGTTGACATAATGTAAACAGGAGCAGGTGCGCTGTATTTGGCAGGGAATGTGGAGTATCACGCGCATCGATTTGTCGTGATATCGCCAATAGCAATGTATATACGTTGAATGAAGTACTGAATCCCGTATGTGCTGTACTGCAAAAACAATACATTTGTCCTAGACCACAGTTGACACAATGTAAACAAGAGCAGGTGCGCTGTATTTGGCGGCATATGAGGAGTATAACGCGCATGGATTTGTGGACATACCACAAATAGCAGCAGAGACACGATTAAATAAATACTTGAGCCTAATATGATTAACTGCAATTACAATGTATTTGACAGGACACAGAGTTGACAATGCGCAATCCGGCCGATCTGCGTAGTATTTGGCAGCGAATGAGGAGTATAACGCGCATCGAATTGTCGGGATATCACGAATAGCAGTGCATATACGTTCAATGAAATATTGAATCCTGATTATGCTGTACTGCAACAACATTGCAGTTGTCCTCGAAAACAGTTGACACAATGTAAACAAGAGCTGGCCCGCTGTTTGGCGGCAGCTGTGGAGTATCACGCTCATGGAATTGACGAAATACCTCCAATAGTAGTGTAGATACGTTCAATGAAGTATTGAATCCTGAGTATGCAGTACTACAAGAACATTGCCTCTGTCTTCGACAGCAGTTGATATAATGTAAACAGGAGCAGATGCGCCGTATTTGGCTGGAAATGTGGAGTATGACGCGAATCGATTTGTCGGGATATCACCATTAGCAGTGTATATACGTTCAATGAAATGTTGAATCCTGAATATGCTGTACTGCAGCAGCATTGCATTTGTCCTCGACCCGAGTTGACATAATGTGAAGAGGAGCAGGTACGCTGTATTTGGCAGGAAATGTGGAGTATCATGCGCATCGAATTGTCGGGATATCACCATGGCAGTGTATATACGTTCAATGAAATATTGAATGCTGGATATGCAGTACTGCAACAACATTCCATTTGCCCTCGACCCCAGTTGACATAATGTAAACAGGAGCAGGTCCGCTGTTTGGTTGCAACTGTGGAGCATAGCGCGCATTGAATGGTAGGCATACCACCAATAGCACCGGGGATACGTTTAATTGAATAAAAAAGCCTAAATATGCAAAACTACAGTTACAATGAATTAGTCAGGGTCCTGAGTTGACATAGCGCAAAGTGGCTGATTTGCGCTCAATTTGGCAGCATCTGTGCGGTATACCGCGCATCGAATTGACGAGATATCACCAATAGCAGTGTAGAGCCTTTCAATGAAATATTGAATCCTGAATATGCTGTACTGCAACAACATTGCAGTTGTCCTCGACCCGAGTTGACATAATGTAAACAGGAGCAGGTGCGCAGTATTTGGCAGTAAATGTGGAGTGCAGGACGCATGGAATTGACGAAATATCTCCAGTAGCAGTGTAGATACGTTCAATGAAATATAGAATGCTGGATATGCAGTACTGCAACAACATTGCATTTGTCCTCGACCCGAGTTGACATAATGTAAACAGGAGCAGGTGCGCTGTATTTGGCAGAGAATGTGGAGTATCATGCGTATCGAATGGTCGGGGTATCACCAATAGCAGTGTATTTACGTTCAATGAAGTATTGAATCCGGTATATTCTGTACTGCCAAAACAATGCATTTGTCCTCGACCCGAATGACATAATGTAAACAGGAGCAGGTGCGCTGTATTTGGAAGGAAATGTGGAGTATCATGCGCATCGAATTGTCGGGATATCACCATGGCAGTGTATATACGTTCAATGAAATATTGACTCCTGTATATGCTGTACTGCAACAACATTGCATTTGACCTCGAAAACAGTTGGCACAATGTAACAAGAGCTGGCCCGCTGTTTGGCGGCAGCTGTGGAGTATCACGCTCATGGAATTGACGAAATATTACCAATAGTAGTGTATATACGTTCAATGAAATGTTGAATCCTGAATATGCTGTACTGCAGCAACATTGCATTTGTCCTCGACCCGAGTTGATATAATGTGAAGAGGAGCAGGTACGCTGTATCTGGCAGGTAATGTGGGGTATCACGCGCATCGAATTGTCGGGATATCACCAAGAGCAGTGTATATATGCTCAGTGAAGTATTGAATCCTGTTTGTGCTGTACTGCAAAAACAATGCATTTGTCCCCGACCCGAGTTGACATAATGTAAACAAGAGCAGGTGCGCTGTCTTTGGCAGAGATTGTGGAGTATCACGCGCATCGAATTGTCGTGATATCACCAATAGCAGTGTTGATACATTCAATGAAATATTGAATCCTGAGTATGCAGTACTACAAGAACATTGCATTTGTCTTCGACCCCAGCTGACAAAATATAAACAGGAGCAGGTCCGCTGTTCGGCTGCAACTGTGGAGCATAACGCGCATCGAATGGCAGGCATACCACCTATAGCACCGGGGATACGTTTAATTGAATAAAAAAGCCTAAATATGCAAAAATACAATTACAATGAATTCGGCAGAGTCCTGAGTTGACATAGCGCAAAGTGGCTGATTTGCGCTCAATTTGGCAGCATCTGTGCGGTATACCGCGCATCGAATTGTCGTGATATCACCAATAGCAGTGTAGATACATTCAATGAAGTATTGAATCCTGAGTATGCAGTACTACAAGTACATTACATTTGTCTTCTACCCGAGTTGACATAATGCAAACAGGAGCAGGGGCGCTGTATTTGGCGGCAAATGAGGAGTATTACGCGCATAGATTTGTCGACATACCACGAATAGCAGCGGAGATACGTTTAAATAAATACTTGTGCCTAATATGATAAACTGCAATTACAATGTATTTGACAGGACACAGAGTTGACAATGGGCAAACCGGCTGATGTGCGTAGTATTTTGCAGCGAATGAGGAGTATAACGCGCATCGAATTGTCGGGATATCACTAATGGCAGTGTATATGCGATCACTGAAATATTGAATCTGGAATATCCTGAACGGCAAAAACATTGGATTCGTCCCCGACCCGAGTTGACATAATGTAAACAGGAGCAGGTGCGCTGTTTGGCGGCAGCTGTGGAGCATAACGCGCATCGAAATGTAGGCATACCACCTACTGCACCGGAGATACGTTTAATAGAATACATAAGCCTACATATGCAAAAACACAGTTGCAATGAATTCGGCAGGGACCTGCGTTTACATAGCGCAAAGTGGCTGATTTGCGCACTATTTGGTAGCAACTGTGCGGCATACCGCGCATCGAATTGACGAGATATCACCATTAGCAATGTAGATCCGTTCAATGAAATATTGAATCCTGAATATGCAGTACTACAACAACATTGCATTTGTCTTCGACCCCAGTTGACATAATGTGAACAGGAGCAGGTTCCCTGTTTTTGGCGGCAAATGAGGAGTATAACGCGCATAGATTTGTCGACATACCACGAATAGCAGCGGATATACGTTTAAATAAATATTTGAGCCTAATATAATGAACTGCAATTACAATGTATTTGACAGGACACAGAGTTGACAATGCGCAAACCGGCTGATGTGCGTTGCATTTGGCAGCGAATGAGGAGTATAACGCGGATCGAATTGTCGGGATATCACCAATAGCAGTGTATATCCGTTCAATGAAATATTGAATCCGGAATGTGCTGTACTGCAAAAACATTGCATTTGTCCTTGACCCGAGTTGACATAATGTAAACTGGAGCAGGTGCGCTGTATTTGCCAGGGAATGTGGAGTATAACGCGCTTCGAATTGTCGGGATATCACGAATAGCAGTGTATGTACGTTAAATGAAATATTGAATCCTGAATATGCCGTACTTCAGCAACATTGCATTTCTCTTCGACCCGAATTGACATAATGTAAACAGGAGCAGGTGCGCTGTATTTGGCAGGAAATGTGGAGTATCATGCTCATCGAATTGTCGGGATATCACCATGGCAGTGTATATACGTTCAATGAAATATTGAATCCCGTATGTGCTGTACTGCAACAACATGACACTTGTCCTCCATCCGAGTTGACATAATGTAAACAGGAGCAGGTGCGCTGTATTTGGCAGGCAATGTGGAGTATCACGCGCATCGAGATGTCGGGTTGTCACCAATAACAGTGTATTCACGTTCAATGAAATATTGAATCCTGAATATGCAGTACTTGCAGCAACATTGCATTTGTCCTCGACCCGAGTTGACATAATGCAAACAGGAGCAGGTGCGCTGTTTGGCGGCAAATGAGGAGTATAACGCGCATAGATTTGTCGACATACCAGGAATAGCAGCGGAGATACGTTTAAATAAATACTTGTGCATAATATGATAAAATGCAATTACAATGTATTTGACTGGACACACAGTTGACAATGCGCAAACCGGCTGATGTGCGTTGCATTTGGCAGCGAATGAGGAGTATAACGCGGATCGAATTGTCGGGATATCACCAATAGCAGTGTATATCCGTTCAATGAAATATTGAATCCGGAATGTGCTGTACTGCAAAAACATTGCATTTGTCCTTGACCCGAGTTGACATAATGTAAACAGCAGCAGGTGCGCTGTATTTGCCAGGGAATGTGGAGTACAACGCGCTTCGAATTGTCGGGATATCACGTATAGCAGTGTAATACATTCAATGAAATATTGAATCCTGAATGTGCTGTACTGCAAAAACATGACACTTGTCCTCCATCCGAGTTGACATAATATATACACGAGCAGGTGCACTGTATTTGGCAGGAAATGTGGAGTATCATGCGCGTCGAATTGTCGGGATATTACCATGGCAGCGTATATACGTTCAATGAAATATTGAATCCCGTATGTGCTGTACTGCAACAACATGACACTTGTCCTCCATCCGAGTTGACATAATGTAAACAGGAGCAGGTGCGCTGTATTTGGCTGGGAATGTGGAGTATCACACACATCGAATTGTCGTGATATCAGCAATAGAATTGTAGATACATTCAATGGAATATTGTATCCTGAATGTGCTGTTCTGCAAAAACATTGCATTTGTCCTTGACCCGAGTTGACATAATGTAAACAGGAGGAGGTGCGCTGTATTTGTCAGGGAATGTGGAGTATAACGCGCTTCGAATTGTCGGGATATCACGAATAGCAGTGTATGTACGTTCAATGAAATATTGAATCCTGAATATGCTGTACTTCAGCAACATTGCATTTGTCTTCGACCCGAATTGACATAATGTAAACAGGAGCAGGTGCGCTGTATTTGGCAGGAAATGTGGAGTATCATGCTCATCGAATTGTCGGGATATCACCATGGCTGTGTATATACGTTCAATGAAATATTGAATCCTGTATATGCTGTACTGCAACAACATGGCATTTGTCCTCGATCCGAGTTGACATAATGTAAACAGAAGCAGGTGCGCTGTATTTGGCAGGGAATGTGGAGTATCACGCGCAACGAATTGTAGGCATACCACCAATAGCACCGGGGATACGTTTAATTGAATAAAAAAGCCTAAATATGCAAAACTACAGTTGCAATGAATTAGTCAGGGTCCTGAGTTGACATAGCTCAAAGTGGCTGATTTGCGCTCAATTTGGCAGCATCTGTGCGGTATACCGCGCATCGAATTGACGAGATATCACCAATAGCAGTGTAGAGCCTTTCAATGAAATATTGAATCCTGAATATGCTGTACTGCAACAACATTGCAGTTGTCCTCGACCCGAGTTGACATAATGTAAACAGGAGCAGGTGCGCAGTATTTGGCAGGAAATGTGGAGTGCAAGACGCATGGAATTGACGAAATATCTCCAGTAGCAGTGTAGATACGTTCAATGAAATATTGAATGCTGGATATGCAGTACTGCAACAACATTCCATTTGCCCTCGACCCGAGTTGACATAATGTAAACAGGAGCAGGTCCGCTGTTTGGTTGCAACTGTGGAGCATAGCGCGCATTGAATGGTAGGCATACCACCAATAGCACCGGGGATACGTTTAATTGAATAAAAAAGCCTAAATATGCAAAACTACAGTTACAATGAATTAGTCAGGGTCCTGAGTTGACATAGCGCAAAGTGGCTGATTTGCGCTCAATTTTGCAGCATCTGTGCGGTATAACGCGCATCGAATTGACGAGATATCACCAATAGCAGTGTAGAGCCTTTCAATGAAATATTGAATCCTGAATATGCTGTACTGCAACAACATTGCAGTTGTCCTCGACCCGAGTTGACATAATGTAAACAGGAGCAGGTGCGCAGTATTTGGCAGGAAATGTGGAGTGCAAGACGCATGGAATTGACGAAATATCTCCAGTAGCAGTGTAGATACGTTCAATGAAATATAGAATGCTGGATATGCAGTACTGCAACAACATTGCATTTGTCCTCGACCCGAGTTGACATAATGTAAACAGGAGCAGGTGCGCTGTATTTGGAAGGAAATGTGGAGTATCATGCGCATCGAATTGTCGGGATATCACCATGGCAGTGTATATACGTTCAATGAAATATTGCATCCTGTATATGCTGTACTGCAACAACATTGCATTTGACCTCGAAAACAGTTGGCACAAAGTAAACAAGAGCTGGCCCGCTGTCTGGCGGCAGCTGTGGAGTATCACGCTCATGGAATTGACGAAATATCACCAATAGTAGTGTAGATACGTTCAATGAAGTATTGAGTCCAGAGTATGCAGTACTACAAGAACATTGCATTTGTCTTCGACCCCAGTTGATATAATGTAAACAGGAGCAGATGCGCCGTATTTGGGTGGAAATGTGGAGAATAACGCGCATAGATTTTTCGGAATATCACGAATAGCAGCGGAGATACGTTTAACTAAATACTTGTGCCTAACATGATAAACAGCAAATGCAATGTATTTGACAGGAAACAGAGTTGACAATGCGCAAGCTCTCTGATGTTCTTAGTATTTGGCAGCGAATGAGGAGTATCACGCGCATCGAATTGTCGGGATATCACCAAGAGCAGTGTATATATGCTCAGTGAAGTATTGAATCCTGTTTGTGCTGTACTGCAGCAACATTGCATTTGTCCTCGACCCGAGTTGATATAATGTGAAGAGGAGCAGGTACGCTGTATCTGGCAGGTAATGTGGAGTATCACGCGCATCGAATTGTCGGGATATCACCAAGAGCAGTGTATATATGCTCAGTGAAGTATTGAATCCTGTTTGTGCTGTACTGCAAAAACAATGCATTTGTCCCCGCCCCGAGTTGACATAATGTAAACAAGAGCAGGTGCGCTGTCTTTGGCAGGGAATGTGGAGTATCACGCGCATCGAATTGTCGTGATATCACCAATAGCAGTGTAGATACATTCAATGAAATATTGAATCCTGAGTATGCAGTACTACAAGAACATTGCATTTGTCTTCGACCCCAGCTGACATAATATAAACAGGAGCAGGTGCGCTGTCTTTGGCAGGGAATGTGGAGTATCACGCGTATGTAATTGTCGGGATATCACCAATAGCAGTGTATATACGTTCAATGAAGTATTGAATCCGGTATATGATGTACTGCAAAAACAATGCATTTGTCCTCGACCCGAATGACATAATGTAAACAGGAGCAGGTGCGCTGTATTTGGCAGGAAATGTAGAGTATCATGCGCATCGAATTGTCGGGATATCACCAATAGCAGTGTAGATACATTCAATGAAGTATTGAATCCTGAGTATGCAGTACTACAAGATCTTTGCATTTGTCTTCGTCCCCAGTTGCCATAATGTAAACAGGAGCAGGTCCGCTGTTTGGCGGCAACTGTGGAGCATAACGCGCATCGAATTGTAGGCATACCACCAATAGCACCGGAGATACGTTTAATTGAATACATAAGCCTAAGCATGCAAAATTACAATTACAATGAATTAGGCAGGGACCTGAGTTGACATAGCGCAAAGTGGCTGATTTGCGCTCTATTTGGCAGCATCTGTGCGGTATGCCGCTCATCGAATTGACACGATATCACCAATAGCAGTGTATATCCGTTCAATGAAATATTGAATCCTGAATATGCAGTACTGCAACAACATTCCATTAGTCCTCGACCCGAGTTGAGATAAGGCAAACAAGAGCACGTGCGCTGTATTTGGAAGGGAACGTGGAGTATCACGCGCATCGAATTGTCGTGATATCACCAATAGCAGTGTAGATACATTCAATGAAGTATTGAATCCTGAATATGCATTACTACAACAACATTGCATTAGTCCTCGTCCCGAGTTGACATAATGTAAACGGGAGCAGGTGCGCTGTATTTGGCAGCAAATGAGGAGTTTCATGCGCATCGAATTGTCGGGATATTACCATGGCAGTGTATATACGTTCAATGAAATATTGAATCCTGAATATGCAGTAATACAACAACATTGCAATTGTCCTCGACCCGAGTTGACATAATGCAAACAGGAGCAGGGGCGCTTTATTTGACGGTAAATGAGGAGTATTACGCGCATAGATTTGTCGACATACCACGAATAGCAGCGGAGATACGTTTAAATAAATACTTGTGCCTAATATGATAAACTGCAATTACAATGTATTTGACAGGACACAGAGTTGACAATGCGCAAACCGGCTGATGTGCGTAGTATTTTGCAGCGAATGAGGAGTATAACGCGCATCGAATTGTCGGGATATCACGAATAGCAGTGTATATACGTTCAATGAAATATTGAATCCTGAATGTGCAGTACTGCAGCAACATTGCATTTGTCCTTGAAACGAGTTGACATAATGTATACAGGAGCAGGTGCGCTGTTTGGCGGCAACTGTGGAGCATAACGCGCATCGAATTGTAGGCATACCACCAATAGCACCGGAGATACGTTTATCTGAATACTTAAGCCTGAATATGCAACACTACAATTACAATGAATTAGGCGGGGACCTGAGATGACACAGCGCACAGTGGCTGATTTGCGCTCTATTTGGCAGCAGCCGTGCGGTATACCGCGCATCGAATTGACGAGATATCACCAATAGCAGTGTATATACGTTCAATGAAATATTGAATCATGAATTTGCTGCACTGCAGCAACATTGCATTTGTCCTCGAAACGAGTTGACATAATATAAACAGGAGCAAGTGCACTGTATTGGGCAGAAAATGTGGAGTTTCATGCGCATCGAATTGTCGGGATATTACCATGGCAGTGTATATAAGTTCAATGAAATATTGAATCCTGTATATGCAGTACTACAACAACATTCCATTAGTCCTCGTCCCGAGTTGACATAATGTAAACGGGAGCAGGTGCGCTGTATTTGGCAGCAAATGAGGAGTATTACGCGCATAGATTTGTCGACATACCACGAAATGCAGCGGAGATACGTTTAAATAAATACTTGTGCCTAATATGATAAACTGCAATTACAGTGTATTTGACAGGACACAGAGTTGACAATGCGCAAACCGGCTGATGTGCGTAGTATTTTGCAGCGAATGAGGAGTATAACGCGCTTCGCACTGTCGGGATATCACGAATAGCAGTGTATATACGTTCAATGAAATATTGAATCATGAATTTGCTGCACTGCAGCAACATTGCATTTGTCCTCGAAACGAGTTGACATAATATAAACAGGAGCAAGTGCACTGTATTGGGCAGAAAATGTGGAGTTTCATGCGCATCGAATTGTCGGGATATTACCATGGCAGTGTATATAAGTTCAATGAAATATTGAATCCTGAATATGCAGTACTACAACAACATTGCAGTTGTCCTCGACCCGAGTTGACATAATGCAAACAGGAGCAGGGGCGCTGTATTTGGCGGCAAATGAGGAGTATTACGCGCATAGATTTGTCGACATACCAAGAATGGCAGCGGAGATACGTTTAAATAAATACTTGAGCCTAATATGAGAAACTGCAATTACAAAGTATTTGACAGGACACAGAGTTGACAATGAGCAAACTCGCTGATGTGCGTAGTATTTGGCAGCGAATGAGGAGTATTACGCGTTTCGAATTGTCGGGATATAACGAATAGCAGTGTATATACGTTCAATGATGTATTGAATCCTGAGTATGCAGTACTACAAGAACATTACATTTGTCTTCGACCCCAGTTGACATAATGTAAACAGGAGCAGGTGCGCTGTATTTGGCGGCAACTGTGGAGCATAACGCGCATCGAATTTTAGGCATACCACCTATAGCACCGCAGATACGTTTAATTGAATACATAAGCCTAAATATGCAAAACTACAATTACAATGAATTAGGCAGGGACCTGAGTTGTCATAGCGCACAGTGACTGATTTGCGCTCTATTTGGCAGCAAGTGTGCGGTATACCGCGCATCGAATTGACGAGATATCACCAATAGCAGTGTAGATCCGTTCAATGAAATATTGAACCATGAATGTGCTGTACTGCAAAAACATTGCATTTGTCCTGGAACCGAGTTGGCATAATGTAAACAGGAGCAGGTGCGCTGTATTTGGCAGGGAACGTGGAGTATCTCGCGCATCGAATTGTTGTGATATCACCAATAGCAGTGTAGATACATTCAATGAAGTATTGAATCCTGTATATGCAGTACTACAACAACAATGTATTAGTCCTCGTCCCGAGTTGACATAATGTAAACGGGAGCAGGTGCGCTGTATTTGGCAGCAAATGAGGAGTATAACGCGCATAGATTTGTCGACATACCACGAATAGCAGCGGAGATACGTTTAAATAAATACTTGTGCCTAATATGATAAACTGCAATTACAGTGTATTTGACGGGACACAGAGTTGACAATGCGCAAACCGGCTGATGTGCGTAGTATTTTGCAGCGAATGAGGAGCATGACGCGCTTCAAATTGTCGGGATATCAGAATAACAGTGTAATGCGTTCAATGAAATATTGAGTCCTGAATATACTGTACTGCAGCAACATTGCATTTGTCCTCGACCTCAGTTGACATAATGTAGACAGGGGCAGGTGCGCTGTATATGCCAGGGAATGTGGAGTATCACGAGCATTGAATTGTCGTGATATTTCCAATAGCAGTGTAAATACATTGAATGAAGTGTTGAATCCTGAATATGCAGTACTACAACAGCATTGCATGTGTCCTCGACCCTAGTTGATATAATGTAAACAGGAGCAGGTACGCTGTATTTGGCGGCAAATGAGGAGTATAACGCGCTTCGAATTGTCGTGACATCGCCAATAGCAGTGTAGATCCGTTCAATGAAGTAGTGAATCAAGAGTATGCAGTACTACAAGAACATTGCATTTGTCTTCGAACCCAGTTGACATAATATAAACAGGAGCAGGTCCGCTGTTTGGTTGTAACTGTGGAGCATAACGCGCATCGAATGGTAGGCATACCACCAATAGCACCGGAGATACGTTTTATTGAATACGTAGGCCTAAATATGCGAAAGTACAAATATAATGAATTAGACAGGGACCTGAGTTGACATAGCGCAAAGTGGCTGATTTGCGCTCTATTTGGCAGCATCTGCGCGGTATGCCGCCCATCGAATTGACACGATATCACCAATAGCAGTGTATATCCGTTCAATGAAATATTGAATCCTGAATATGCAGTACTGCAACAACATTCCATTAGTCCTCGACCCGAGTTGACATAATGTAAACAGGAGCAGGTGCGCTGTATTTGGCAGGGAATGTGGAGTATCACGCGCATCGAATTGTCGTGATATCACCAATAGCAGTGTAGATACATTCAATGAAGTATTGAATCCTGGATACGCAGTAATGCAACAACATAGCATTTGTCCTCGACCTGAGTTGACATAATGTAAACAGGAGCAGGAGCGCTCTATTTGGCAGGGAATGTGGAGTATCACGCGCATCGAATTGTCGGGATATCACCAATAGCAGTGTAGATACATTCAATGAAGTATTGAATCCTGGATATGCAGTACTGCAACAACATAGCACTTGACCTCGACCTGAGTTGACATAATGTAAACAGGAGCAGGTGCGCTGTATTTGGAAGGGAATGTGGAGTATCACGCGCATCGAATTGTCGGGATATCACCAATACCAGTGTAGATACATTCAAAGAAGTATTGAATCCTGGATATGCAGTACTGCAACAACATAGCATTTGTCTTCGACCCGAGTTGAGATAATGGAAACAGGAGCAGTTGCTCTGTATTTGGCAAGGAATGTGGAGTATCACGCGCATCGGATTGCCGTGAGAACACCAATGGCAGTGTAGATACATTCAATGAAGTATTGAATCCTGGATATGCAGTACTGCAGCAACATTGCATTTGTCCCCGACCCGAGTTGACATAATGTAAACGGGAGCAGGTGCGCTGTATTTGGCGGCAACTGTGGAGTATAGCGCGCATCGAATTGTAGGCATACCGTCAATAGCACCGGAGATACGTTTAATTAAATACTTAATCCTAAATATGCAAAACTTCAATTACAATGAATTAGGCAGGTACCTGAGTTGTCATAGCTCACATTGGCTGATTTGCGCTCTATTTGGCAGCAAGTGTGCGGTATACCGCGCATCGAATTGACGAGATATCACCAATAGCAGTGTAGATCCGTTCAACGAAATATTGAATCCTGAATGTGCTGAACTGCAAAAACATTGCATTTGTCCTGGAACCGAGTTGGCATAATGTAAACAGATGCAGGTGCGCTGTATTTGGCAGGGAACGTGGAGTATCACGCGCATCGAGTTGTCGTGATATCACCAATAGCAGTGTAGATACATTCAATGAAGTATTGAATCCTGAATATGCAGTACTACAACAACGTAGCATTTGTCCTCGACCCGAGTTGACATAATGTAAACAGGAGCAGGTGCGCTGTATTTGGCAGGGAATGTGGAGTATCACGCGCATCGAATTGTCGTGATATCACCAATAGCAGTGTAGATACATTCAATGAAGAATTGAATCCTGAATATGCAGTACTACAACAACGTAGCATTTGTCCTCGACCCGAGTTGACATAATGTAAACAGGAGCAGGTGCGCTGTATTTGGCAGGGAATGCGGAGTATCACGCGCATCGGATTGTCGTGATATCACCAATAGCAGTGTAGATACATTCAATGAAGTATTGAATCCTGAATAAGCAGTACTACAACAACGTTGCATTTGTCCTGGATCCGAGTTGATATAATGTAAACAGGAGCACGCGCTGTATTTGGCAGGGAATGTGGAGTATCACGCGCATCGCATTGTCGTGATATGACCAATCGCAGTGTAGATACATTCAATGAAATATTGAATGCTGGATATGCTGTTCTGCAAAAACATTGCATTTGTCCTCGACCCGAGTTGACATAATGTAAACAGGAGCAGGTGTGCTGTATTCGGCAGAAAATGTGGAGTACAAGACGCATAGAATTGACGAATTATCTTCAGTCGCAGTGTAGATACGTTCAATGAAGTATTGAATCCAGGATAAGCAGTGCTGCAACAACATTGCGTTTGTCCTCGACACGAGAAGACATAATGCAAACAAGAGCACGTGCGCTGTATTTGGCAGCGAATGTGGAGTATCACGCGCATCGAATTGTCGTGATATCACCAATAGCAGTGTAGATATATTCAATGAAGTATGGAATCCGGTATATGCTGTACTGCAAAAACAATGCATTTGTCCTCGACCACAGTTGACACAATGTAAGCAAGAGCAGGTACGCTGTATTTGGCAGCGAATGAAGGGTATAACGCGCATCGAATAGACGGGATATCACCAATAGCAGGGTAGATACGTTCAATGAAGTATTGAATCCTGCATATGCAGTACTGCAACAACATTGCATTTGTCCTCGACCCGATTTGACATAATGTAAACAAGAGCACGTGCGCTGTATTTGGGAGGGAATGTGGAGTATAACGCGCATCTAATTGTCGTGATATGACTAATTGCAGTGTAGATACATTCAATGAAGTATTGAATCCCGAATATGCAGTACTGCAACTTCATTGCATTTGTCCTCGACTAGAGTTGACATAATGTAAACAGGAGCAGGTCCGCTGTTTTGCGGTAAATGTGGAGTACATCGCGCGTCGAATTGTAGGCATACCACCAATAGCACCGCAGATACGTTTAATTGAATACTTAAGCCTAAATATGCAAAACTACAATTACAATGAGTTAGGCAGGGACCTGAGTTGACATAGCGCACAGTGGCTGATTTGCGCTCTATTTGGCAGCAAGTGCGCGGTATTCCCGCATCGAATTGAAGCGATATCACCAATAGCAGTGTAGATCTGTTCATTGAAATATTAAATACTGAATATGCATAACTGCAAAAACATTGCATTTGTCCACGCCCACAGTTGACACAATGTAAACAAGAGCAGGTGCGCTGTATTTGGCAGGGAATGTGGTGTATCACGCGCATCGAATTGTCGTGATATGACTAATTGCACTGTAGATACATTCAATGAAGTATTGAATCCTGTATATGCAGTACTACAACAACAATGCATTAGTCCTCGTCCCGAGTTGACATAATGTAAACGGGAGCAGGTGCGCTGTATTTGGCAGCAAATGAGGAGTATAACGCGCATAGATTTGTCGACATACCACGAATAGCAGCGGAGATACGTTTAAATAAATACTTGTGCCTAATATGATAAACTGCAATTACAGTGTATTTGACGGGACACAGAGTTGACAATGCGCAAACCGGCTGATGTGCGTAGTATTTTGCAGCGAATGAGGAGCATGACGCGCTTCAAATTCTCGGGATATCAGAATAACAGTGTAATGCGTTCAATGAAATATTGAGTCCTGAATATACTGTACTGCAGCAACATTGCATTTGTCCTCGACCTCAGTTGACATAATGTAGACAGGGGCAGGTGCGCTGTATATGCCAGGGAATGTGGAGTATCACGAGCATTGAATTGTCGTGATATTTCCAATAGCAGTGTAAATACATTGAATGAAGTGTTGAATCCTGAATATGCAGTACTACAACAGCATTGCATGTGTCCTCGACCCTAGTTGATATAATGTAAACAGGAGCAGGTACGCTGTATTTGGCGGCAAATGAGGAGTATAACGCGCTTCGAATTGTCGTGACATCGCCAATAGCAGTGTAGATCCGTTCAATGAAGTAGTGAATCAAGAGTATGCAGTACTACAAGAACATTGCATTTGTCTTCGAACCCAGTTGACATAATATAAACAGGAGCAGGTCCGCTGTTTGGTTGTAACTGTGGAGCATAACGCGCATCGAATGGTAGGCATACCACCAATAGCACCGGAGATACGTTTTATTGAATACATAGGCCTAAATATGCGAAAGTACAAATATAATGAATTAGACAGGGACCTGAGTTGACATAGCGCAAAGTGGCTGATTTGCGCTCTATTTGGCAGCATCTGCGCGGTATGCCGCCCATCGAATTGACACGATATCACCAATAGCAGTGTATATCCGTTCAATGAAATATTGAATCCTGAATATGCAGTACTGTAACAACATTCCATTAGTCCTCGACCCGAGTTGACATAATGTAAACAGGAGCAGGTGCGCTGTATTTGGCAGGGAATGTGGAGTATCACGCGCATCGAATTGTCGTGATATCACCAATAGCAGTGTAGATACATTCAATGAAGTATTGAATCCTGGATACGCAGTACTGCAACAACATAGCATTTGTCCTCGACCTGAGTTGACATAATGTAAACAGGAGCAGGAGCGCTCTATTTGGCAGGGAATGTGGAGTATCACGCGCATCGAATTGTCGGGATATCACCAATAGCAGTGTAGATACATTCAATGAAGTATTGAATCCTGGATATGCAGTACTGCAACAACATAGCACTTGACCTCGACCTGAGTTGACATAATGTAAACAGGAGCAGGTGCGCTGTATTTGGAAGGGAATGTGGAGTATCACGCGCATCGAATTGTCGGGATATCACCAATACCAGTGTAGATACATTCAAAGAAGTATTGAATCCTGGATATGCAGTACTGCAACAACATAGCATTTGTCTTCGACCCGAGTTGAGATAATGGAAACAGGAGCAGTTGCTCTGTATTTGGCAAGGAATGTGGAGTATCACGCGCATCGGATTGCCGTGAGAACACCAATGGCAGTGTAGATACATTCAATGAAGTATTGAATCCTGGATATGCAGTACTGCAGCAACATTGCATTTGTCCCCGACCCGAGTTGACATAATGTAAACAGGAGCAGGTGCGCTGTATTTGGCGGCAACTGTGGAGTATAGCGCGCATCGAATTGTAGGCATACCGTCAATAGCACCGGAGATACGTTTAATTAAATACTTAATCCTAAATATGCAAAACTTCAATTACAATGAATTAGGCAGGTACCTGAGTTGTCATAGCTCACATTGGCTGATTTGCGCTCTATTTGGCAGCAAGTGTGCGGTATACCGCGCATCGAATTGACGAGATATCACCAATAGCAGTGTAGATCCGTTCAACGAAATATTGAATCCTGAATGTGCTGAACTGCAAAAACATTGCATTTGTCCTGGAACCGAGTTGGCATAATGTAAACAGATGCAGGTGCGCTGTATTTGGCAGGGAACGTGGAGTATCACGCGCATCGAGTTGTCGTGATATCACCAATAGCAGTGTAGATACATTCAATGAAGTATTGAATCCTGAATATGCAGTACTACAACAACGTAGCATTTGTCCTCGACCCGAGTTGACATAATGTAAACAGGAGCAGGTGCGCTGTATTTGGCAGGGAATGTGGAGTATCACGCGCATCGAATTGTCGTGATATCACCAATAGCAGTGTAGATACATTCAATGAAGAATTGAATCCTGAATATGCAGTACTACAACAACGTAGCATTTGTCCTCGACCCGAGTTGACATAATGTAAACAGGAGCAGGTGCGCTGTATTTGGCAGGGAATGCGGAGTATCACGCGCATCGGATTGTCGTGATATCACCAATAGCAGTGTAGATACATTCAATGAAGTATTGAATCCTGAATAAGCAGTACTACAACAACGTTGCATTTGTCCTGGATCCGAGTTGATATAATGTAAACAGGAGCACGCGCTGTATTTGGCAGGGAATGTGGAGTATCACGCGCATCGCATTGTCGTGATATGACCAATCGCAGTGTAGATACATTCAATGAAATATTGAATGCTGGATATGCTGTACTGCAAAAACATTGCATTTATCCTCGACCCGAGTTGACATAATGTAAACAGGAGCAGGTGTGCTGTATTCGGCAGAAAATGTGGAGTACAAGACGCATAGATTTGACGAATTATCTTCAGTCGCAGTGTAGATACGTTCAATGAAGTATTGAATCCAGGATAAGCAGTGCTGCAACAACATTGCGTTTGTCCTCGACACGAGAAGACATAATGCAAACAAGAGCACGTGCGCTGTATTTGGCAGCGAATGTGGAGTATCACGCGCATCGAATTGTCGTGATATCACCATTAGCAGTGTAGATATATTCAATGAAGTATTGAATTCGGTATATGCTGTACTGCAAAAACAATGCATTTGTCCTCGACCACAGTTGACACAATGTAAGCAAGAGCAGGTACGCTGTATTTGGCAGCGAATGAAGGGTATAACGCGCATCGAATAGACGGGATATCACCAATAGCAGGGTAGATACGTTCAATGAAGTATTGAATCCTGCATATGCAGTACTGCAACAACATTGCATTTGTCCTCGACCCGATTTGACATAATGTAAACAAGAGCACGTGCGCTGTATTTGGGAGGGAATGTGGAGTATAACGCGCATCTAATTGTCGTGATATGACTAATTGCAGTGTAGATACATTCAATGAAGTATTGAATCCCGAATATGCAGTACTGCAACTTCATTGCATTTGTCCTCGACTAGAGTTGACATAATGTAAACAGGAGCAGGTCCGCTGTTTTGCGGTAAATGTGGAGTACATCGCGCGTCGAATTGTAGGCATACCACCAATAGCACCGCAGATACGTTTAATTGAATACTTAAGCCTAAATATGCAAAACTACAATTACAATGAGTTAGGCAGGGACCTGAGTTGACATAGCGCACAGTGGCTGATTTGCGCTCTATTTGGCAGCAAGTGCGCGGTATTCCCGCATCGAATTGAAGCGATATCACCAATAGCAGTGTAGATCTGTTCATTGAAATATTAAATACTGAATATGCATAACTGCAAAAACATTGCATTTGTCCACGCCCACAGTTGACACAATGTAAACAAGAGCAGGTGCGCTGTATTTGGCAGGGAATGTGGTGTATCACGCGCATCGAATTGTCGTGATATGACTAATTGCACTGTAGATACATTCAATGAAGTATTGAATCCTGAATATGCAGTACTACAGCAACGTAGCATTTGTCCTCGACCCGAGTTGACATAATGTAAACAGGAGCAGGTGCGCTGTATTTGGCAGGGAATGCGGAGTATCACGCGCATCGGATTGTCGTGATATCACCAATAGCAGTGTAGATACATTCAATGAAGTATTGAATCCTGAGTATGCAGTACTACAAGATCTTTGCATTTGTCTTCGTCCCCAGTTGCCATAATGTAAACAGGAGCAGGTCCGCTGTTTGGCGGCAACTGTGGAGCATAACGTGCATCGAATTGTAGGCATACCACCAATAGCACCGGAGATACCTTTAATTGAATACATAAGCCTAAGTATGCAAAACTACAATTACAATGAATTAGGCAGGTACCTGAGTTGACATAGCGCAAAGTGGCTGATTTGCGCTCTATTTGGCAGCAACTGTGCGGTATAGCGCGCATCGAATTGACGAAATATCTCCAGTAGCGGTGTAGATACATTCAATGAAATATTGAATCCAGTATATGCTGTACTCCGAAAACAATGCATTTGTCCTCGACCCGAATGACATAATGTAAACAGGAGCAGGTGCGCTGTATTTGGCAGGAAATGTGGGGTATCAGGCGCATCGGATTGTCGTGATATCACCAATAGTAGTGTAGATACGTTCAATGAAGTATTGAGTCCTGAGTATGCTGTACTGCAACAACATTGCATGTGTCCTCGACCCGAGTTGACATAATGTAAACAGGAGCATTTGCGCTGTATTTGGCGGCAAATGAGGAGTATAACGCGCATAGATTTGTCGACGTACCACGAATAGCAGCGGAGATACTTTTAAAGAAATACTTGAGCCTAATATGATAAACTGCAATTACAATGTATTTGACAGGACAGAGAGTTGACAATGCCCCAATTCTCTGATGTGCGTAGTATTTGGCAGCGAATGAGGAGTATAACGCGCTTCGAATTGTCGGCATATTACGAATAGCAGTGTATATACGTTCAATGGAATATTGAGTTCTGTATATGCTGTACTCCAACAACATTGCATTTGTCCTGGATCCGAGTTGATATAATGTAAACAGGAGCACGCGCTGTATTTGGCAGGGAATGTGGAGTATCACGCGCATCGCATTGTCGTGATATGACCAATCGCAGTGCAGATACATTCAATGAAATATTGAATGCTGGATATGCTGTTCCGCAAAAACATTGCATTTGTACTTGACCCGAGTTGACATAATGTAAACAGGAGCAGGTGTGCGTTATTCGGCGGAAAATGTGGAGTACAAGACGCATAGAATTGAAGAATTATCTTCAGTCGCAGTGTAGATACGTTCAATGAAGTATTGAATCCAGGAAAAGCAGTGCTGCAACAACAGTGCGTTTGTCCTCGACACGAGAAGACATAATGCAAACAAGAGCACGTGCGCTGTATTTGGTAGCGAATGTGGAGTATCACGCGCATCGAATTGTCGTGATATCACCAAATAGCAGTGTAGATATATTCAATGAAGTATTGAATTCGGTATATGCTGTACTGCAAAAACAATGCATTTGTCCTCGACCACAGTTGACGCAATGTAAACAAGAGCACGTGCGCTGTATTTGGGAGGGAATGTGGAGTATCACGCGCATCTAATTGTCGTGATATGACTAATTGCAGTGTAGATACATTCAATGAAGTATTGAATCCCGAATATGCAGTACTGCAACTTCATTGCATTTGTCCTCGACTAGAGTTGACATAATGTAAACAGGAGCAGGTCCGCTGTTTTGCGGTAAATGTGGAGTACATCGCGCCTCGAATTGTAGGCATACCACCAATAGCACCGCAGATACGTTTAATTGAATACTTAAGCCTAAATATGCAAAACTACAATTACAATGAGTTAGGCAGGGACCTGAGTTGACATAGCGCACAGTGGCTGAATTGCGCTCTATTTGGCAGCAAGTGTGCGGTATTCCGCGCATCGAATGGAGGCGATATCACCAATAGCAGTGTAGATCTGTTCAATGAAATATTGAAAACTGAATATGCATAACTGCAAAAACATTGCATTTGTCCTCGACCCGAGTTGACATAATGTAAGCAGGAGCAGGTGCGCTGTATTTGGCAGGGAATGTGCAGTATCATGCGCATGGAATTGTCGGGATATCACCGTGGCAGTGTATATACGTTCAAAGAAATATGAATCCTGTTTATGCTGTACTGCAACAACATAGCATTTGCCCTCGATCCGTGTTGACATAATGTAAACAGGAGCAGGAGCGCTGTATTTGCCAGGGAATGCGGAGTATCACGCGCGTCGAGTTGTCGGGATATCACCAATAACAGTGTATTTACGTTCAATGAAATATCGATTCCTAAATATGCTGTACTGCAACAACATGGCAATTGTCCTCGACCCCAGTTGACATAATGTAAACAGGAGCAGGTGCGCTGTTTGGCGGCAGCTGTGGAGCATAACGCGCATCGAATTGTAGGCATACCACCTATAGCAGCGGAGATACGTTTAAATTAATACTTGAGCCTAATATGATAAACTGCAATTACAATGTATTTGACGGGACACAGAGTTGACAATGCCCACACTCTCTAATGTGCGTAGCATTTGGCAGCGAATGAGGAGTATAAGGCGCATCGAGTTCTAGGCATACTTCCAATAGCACCGGAGATACGTTTAATTGAATACTTAAGCCTAAATATGCAAAACTACAATTACAATGATTTAGGCAGGGACCTGGGTTGACACAGCGCACAGTGTCTGATTTGCGCCCTATTTGGCAGCAAGTGTGCGGTATACCGCGCATCGAATTGACGAGATATCACCAATAGCAGTGTAGAAACGTTCAATGGGATATTGAATCCTGAATTTGCAGTACTGCAAAACGATTGGATTTGACCTCGACAGAAGATGTCATAATGTAATCAAGAGCAGGTGCGCTGTATTTGGCAGAGAATGTGGTGTATCACGCGCATCGAATTGTCATGATATCACCAATAGCAGTGTAGATCCGTTCTATGAAATATTGAATCCTGAATATGCAGTACTACATCAACGTAGGATTTGTCCTCGACCCGAGTTGACATAATGTAAACAGGAGCAGGTGCGCTGTATTTGGCAGAAAATGTGGAGTATCACGCGCATCGTATTGTCGTGATATCACCAATAGTAGTGTAGATACATTCAATGAAGAATTGAATCCTGAATATGCAGTACTACAACAACGTAACGTTTGACCTCGACCCGAGTTGACATAATGTAAACAGGAGCAGGGGCGCCGTATTTGGCGGCAAATGAGGAGTATAACGCGCATAGATTTGTCGACATACCACGAATAGCAGCGGTGATACGTTTAAATAAATACTTGTGCCTAATATGATAAACTGCAACTACAATGTATTTGACAGGGCACAGAGTTGTCAATGCGCACACCGACTGATGTGCGTAGTATTTTGCAGCGAATGAGGAGTATAACGCGCATCGAATTGTCGGGATATTACCAATAGCAGTGTAGATCCGCTCAATGGAATATTGAATCATGAATATGCTGTACTGCAACAACATTGCATTAGTCCTCGACCCGAGTTGATATAATGTAAACAGCAACAGGTGCGCCGTATGTGGCAGGAAATGTGGAGTTTCACGCGTATCGAATTGTCGGGATGCCACCAATGGCAGTGTATGTACGTTCAATGAAGTATTGAATCCGGTATATGCTGTACTGCAAAGCAATGCATTTGTCCTCGACCACAATTGACATAATGTAAACAAGAGCAGGTGCGCTGTATTTGGCAGGGAATGTGGAGTATCACGCGCATCGAATTGTCGTGATAGGACCAATTGCAGTGTAGACACATTCAATGAAGTATTGAATCCTGAATATGCAGTACTTCAACTTCATTGCATTAGTCCTCGACCCGAGTTGATATAATGTAAACAGCAACAGGTGCGCCGTATGTGGCAGGAAATGTGGAGTTTCACGCGTATCGAATTGTCGGGATGCCACCAATGGCAGTGTATGTACGTTCAATGAAGTATTGAATCCGGTATATGATGTACTGCAAAAACAATGCATTTGTCCTCGACCCGAATGACATAATGTAAACAGGTGCAGGTGCGCTGTATTTGGCAGGAAATGTAGAGTATCATGCGCATCGAATTGTCGGGATATCACCAATAGCAGTGTAGATACATTCAATGAAGTATTGAATCCTGAGTATGCAGTACTACAAGATCTTTGCATTTGTCTTCGTCCCCAGTTGCCATAATGTAAACAGGAGCAGGTCCGCTGTTTGGCGGCAACTGTGGAGCATAACGCGCATCGAATTGTAGGCATACCACCAATAGCACCGGAGATACGTTTAATTGAATACGTAAGCCTAAGTATGCAAAACTACAATTACAATGAATTAGGCAGGTACCTGAGTTGACATAGCGCAAAGTGGCTGATTTGCGTTCTATTTGGCAGCAACTGTGCGGTATAGCGCGCATCGAATTGACGAAATATCTCCGGTAGCAGTGTAGATACATTCAATGAAATATTGAATCCAGTATATGCTGTACTCCAAAAACAATGCATTTGTCCTCGACCCGAATGACATAATGTAAACAGGAGCAGGTGCGCTGTATTTGGCAGGAAATGTGGGGTATCACGCGCCTCGGATTGTCATGATATCACCAATAGTAGTGTAGATACGTTCAATGAAGTATTGAGTCCTGAGTATGCTGTACTGCAACAACATTGCATGTGTCCTCGACCCGAGTTGACATAATGTAAACAGGAGCCGGTGCGCTGTATTTGGCAGGGAATGTGGAGTACAAGACGCATGGAATTGACGAAATATCACCAGTCGCAGTGTAGATACGATCAATGAAATATTGAGTCCTGAGTATGCAGTACTACAAGAACATTGCATTTGTCTTCGACCCCAGTTGACACAATGTAAACAGGAGCCGGTGCGCTGTATTTGGCAGGGAATGTGGAGTATAACGCGCATCGTATTGTAGGCATACCATCAATAGCACCGGAGATCCGTTTAATTGAATACTTAGGCCTAAATATGCAAAACGACAATTACAATGAATTTGGCAAGGACCTGTGTTGACACAGCGCACAATGGCTGATTTGCGCTCTATTTGGCAGGAAGTGTGCGGTATACCGCGCATCGAGTAGACGAGATATCTCCAGTCGCAGTGTAGATCCGTTCAATGAAATATTGAATCCTGAATGTGCTGTACTGCAAAAACATTGGATTTGTCCTCGACCCGAGTTGACATAATGTAAACAGGAGCAGGTGCGCCGTATTTGGCAGGAAACGTGTAGTACCACGCTCATCGAATGGTCGGGATATAACCAAAAACAGTGTATATACGTTCAATGAAGTATTGAATCCGGTATATGCTGTACTGCAAAAACAATGCATTTGTCCACGACCACGGTTGACACAATGTAAACAAGAGCAGGTGCGCTGTATTTGGCAGGTAATGTGGTGTATCACGCGCATCGAATTGTCGTGATATGACCGATAGCAGTGTAGATACATTCATTGAAGTATTGAATCCTGAATATGCAGTACTACAAAATCGTTGCATTTGTCCTCGACCCAAGTTGATATAATGTAAACAGGGGCAGGTGCGCTGTATTTGGCGGCAACTGTGCGGTATACCGCGCATCGAATTGACGATAATATCACAAATAGCAGTGTAGATCCGTTCAATGAAGTATTGAATCCTGAATATGCAATACTATAACAACATTGCATTAGTCCTCGATCCGAGTTGACATAATGTAAACCGGAGCAGGTGCGCTGTATTTGGCAGCAAATGAGGAGTATAACGCGCATAGATTTGTCGACATACCACGAATAGCAGCGGAGATACGTTTAAATAAATACTTGTGCATAATATGATAAACTGCAAATACAATGTATTTGACAGGACTCAGAGTTGACAATGCACAACCTCTCTGATGTGCGTAGTATTTGGCAGCGAATGAGGAGTATGACACGCTTCAAATTGACGGGATATCACCAATAGCGGTGTATATACGTTCAATGAAATATTGAATCCTGAATATGCAGTACTGCAACAACATTGCGTGTGTCCTCGACCCCAGTTGACATAATGTAAACAGGAGCAGGTGCGCTGAATTTGGCAGGGAATGTGGTGTATCACGCGCATCGAATTGTCATGATATCACCAGTAGCAGTGTAGATCCGTTCTATGAAATATTGAATCCTGAATATGCAGTACTACATCAACGTAGGATTTGTCCTCGACCCGAGTTGACATAATGTAAACAGGAGCAGGTGTGCCTTATTTGGCAGGAAATGTGGAGTATCAAGCGCATCGTATTGTCGGGATATCACCAATAGCTGTGTAGATTCGTTCAATGAAATATTGAATCCTGAATGTGCTGTACTGCAAAAACATTGCATTTGTCCTTGACCCGAGTTGACATAATGTAAACAGGAGCAGGTGCGCTGTATATGCCAGGGAATGTGGAGTATCACGAGCATTGAATTGTCGTGATATTTCCAATAGCAGTGTAAATACATTGAATGAAGTATTGAATCCTGAATATGCAGTACTACAACAACGTAACGTTTGACCTCGACCCGAGTTGACATAATGTAAACAGGAGCAGGGGCGCCGTATTTGGCGGCAAATGAGGAATATAACGCGCATAGATTTGTCGACATACCACGAATAGCAGCGGTGATACGTTTAAATAAATACTTGTGCCTAATATGATAAACTGCAACTACAATGTATTTGACAGGGCACAGGGTTGACAATGAGCAAACTCTCTGATGTGCGTAGTATTTGGCAGCGAATGAGGAGTATAACGCGTTTCGAATTGTCGGGATATAACGAATAGCAGTGTATATACGTTCAATGATGTATTGAATCCTGAGTATGCAGTACTACAAGAGCATTAAATTTGTCTTCGACCCCAGTTGACATAATGTAAACAGGAGCAGGTGCGCTGTATTTGGCGGCAACTGTGGAGCATAACGCACATCGTGTTTTAGGCATACCACCTATAGCACCGCAGATACGTTTAATTGAATACATAAGCCTAAATATGCAAAACTACAATTACAATGAATTAGGCAGGGACCTGAGCTGTCATAGCGCACAGTGACTGATTTGCGCTCTATTTGGCAGCAAGTGTGCGGTATACCGCGCATCGAATTGACGAGATATCACCAATAGCAGTGTAGCTCCGTTCAATGAAATATTGAATCATGAATGTGCTGTACTGCAAAAACATTGCATTTGTCCTGGAACCGAGTTGACATAATGTAAACAGGAGCAGGTGCGCTGTATTTGGCAGGGAACGTGGAGTATCACGCGCATCGAATTGTTGTGATATCACCAATAGCAGTGTAGATACATTTAATGAAGTTTTGAATCCTGTATATGCAGTACTACAACAACATTCCATTAGTCCTCGTCCCGAGTTGACATAATGTAAACGGGAGCAGGTGCGCTGTATTTGGCAGCAAATGAGGAGTATAACGCGCATAGATTTGTCGACATACCACGAATAGCAGCGGAGATACGTTTAAATAAATACTTGTGCCTAATATGATAAACTGCAATTACAGTGTATTTGACAGGACACAGAGTTGACAATGCGCAAACCGGCTGATGTGCGTAGTATTTTGCAGCGAATGAGGAGTATAACGCGCTTCGCATTGTCGGGCGATCACGAATAGCAGTGTATATACGTTCAATGAAATATTGAATCATGAATTTGCTGCACTGCAGCAACATTGCATTTGTCCTCGAAACGAGTTGACATAATATAAACAGGAGCAAGTGCACTGTATTGGGCAGAAAATGTGGAGTTTCATGCGCATCGAATTGTCGGGATATTACCATGGCAGTGTATATAAGTTCAATGAAATATTGAATCCTGAATATGCAGTACTACAACAACATTGCAATTGTCCTCGACCCGAGTTGACATAATGCAAACAGGAGCAGGGGCGCTGTATTTGGCGGCAAATGAGGAGTATTACGCGCATAGATTTGTCGACATACCAAGAATGGCAGCGGAGATACGTTTAAATAAATACTTGAGCCTAATATGAGAAACTGCAATTACAATGTATTTGACAGGACACAGAGTTGACAATGAGCAAACTCGCTGATGTGCGTAGTATTTGGCAGCGAATGAGGAGTATTACGCGTTTCGAATTGTCGGGATATAACGAATAGCAGTGTATATACGTTCACTGATGTATTGAATCCTGAGTATGCAGTACTACAAGAACATTACATTTGTCTTCGACCCCAGTTGACATAATGTAAACAGGAGCAGGTGCGCTGTATTTGGCGGCAACTGTGGAGCATAACGCGCATCGAATTTTAGGCATACCACCTATAGCACCGCAGATACGTTTAATTGAATACATAAGCCTAAATATGCAAAACTACAATTACAATGAATTAGGCAGGGACCTGAGTTGTCATAGCGCACAGCGACTGATTTGCGCTCTATTTGGCAGCAAGTGTGCGGTATACCGCGCATCGAATTGACGAGATATCACCAATAGCCGTGTAGATCCGTTCAATGAAATATTGAATCCTGAATGTGCTGAACTGCAAAAACATTGCATTTGTCCTGGAACCGAGTTGGCATAATGTAAACAGATGCAGGTGCGCTGTATTTGGCAGGGAACGTGGAGTATCACGCGCATCGAGTTGTCGTGATATCACCAATAGCAGTGTAGATACATTCAATGAAGAATTGAATCCTGAATATGCAGTACTACAACAACGTAGCATTTGTCCTCGACCCGAGTTGACATAATGTAAACAGGAGCAGGTGCGCTGTATTTGGCAGGGAATGCGGAGTATCACGCGCATCGGATTGTCGTGATATCACCAATAGCAGTGTAGATACATTCAATGAAGTATTGAATCCTGAATAGGCAGTACTACAACAACGTTGCATTTGTCCTGGATCCGAGTTGATATAATGTAAACAGGAGCACGCGCTGTATTTGGCAGGGAATGTGGAGTATCACGCGCATCGCATTGTCGTGATATGACCAATCGCAGTGCAGATACATTCAATGAAATATTGAATGCTGGATATGCTGTTCCGCAAAAACATTGCATTTGTACTTGACCCGAGTTGGCATAATGTAAACAGGAGCAGGTGTGCGTTATTCGGCAGAAAATGTGGAGTACAAGACGCATAGAATTGACGAATTATCTTCAGTCGCAGTGTAGATACGTTCAATGAAGTATTGAATCCAGGAAAAGCAGTGCTGCAACAACATTGCGTTTGTCCTCGACACGAGAAGACATAATGCAAACAAGAGCACGTGCGCTGTATTTGGTAGCGAATGTGGAGTATCACGCGCATCGAATTGTCGTGATATCACCAAATAGCAGTGTAGATATATTCAATGAAGTATTGAATTCGGTATATGCTGTACTGCAAAAACAATGCATTTGTCCTCGACCACAGTTGACGCAATGTAAGCAAGAGCAGGTACGCTGTATTTGGCAGCGAATGAAGGGTATATCGCGCATCGAATAGACGGGATATCACCAATAGCAGGGTAGATACGTTCAATGAAGTATTGAATCCTGCATATGCAATACTGCAACAACATTGCATTTGTCCTCGACCCGAGTTGACATAATGTAAACAAGAGCACGTGCGCTGTATTTGGGAGGGAATGTGGAGTATCACGCGCATCTAATTGTCGTGATATGACTAATTGCAGTGTAGATACATTCAATGAAGTATTGAATCCCGAATATGCAGTACTGCAACTTCATTGCATTTGTCCTCGACTAGAGTTGACATAATGTAAACAGGAGCAGGTCCGCTGTTTTGCGGTAAATGTGGAGTACATCGCGCGTCGAATTGTAGGCATACCACCAATAGCACCGCAGATACGTTTAATTGAATACTTAAGCCTAAATATGCAAAACTACAATTACAATGAGTTAGGCAGGGACCTGAGTTGACATAGCGCACAGTGGCTGAATTGCGCTCTATTTGGCAGCAAGTGTGCGGTATTCCGCGCATCGAATGGAGGCGATATCACCAATAGCAGTGTAGATCTGTTCAATGAAATATTGAAAACTGAATTTGCAGTACTGCAAAACGATTGGATTTGACCTCGACAGAAGATGTCATAATGTAATCAAGAGCAGGTCCGCTGTATTTGGCAGAAAATGTCGGGTTTGACGCGCATCGAGTTGTCGAGATACCACCAATAACAGCGAAAATAGGTTTAATTGAGTACTTAGGCCCAAATAGGCGAAACTGCAAATACAATGTATTCGACAGGGTATAGAGTTGACATTGCGCAAACCGGTTAATGTGCTCTGTATTTGGCAGCAAATGTGGGGTTTAACGCGCATCAAATTCTGGACTTACAACCAATATCAGCGGAGATACGTTTAATTGAATACTTAAGCATAAATACGCTAAACTGCAATACAATGGATTTGGCAGGGACACAGAGTTGATATTGCGCAAACCGGTTGGTGTGCGTTGTATGTGGCAGCGAATGAGGAGTATAACGCACTTCGAATTGTCGAGATATCACCAATAGCAGTGTAGAAACGTTCAATGCGATATTGAATCCTGAATTTGCAGTACTGCAAAACGATTGGATTTGACCTGGACCCCAATTGACATAATGTAAACGGGAGCAGGTGCGCTGTATTTGGCGGCAAATGAGGAGTATAACGAGCATAGATTTGTCGACATACCACGAATAGCAGCGGAGATACGTTTAAATAAATACTTGTGCATAATATGATAAACTGCAAATACAATGTATTTGACAGGACACAGAGTTGACAATGCACAACCTCTCTGATGTGCGTAGCATTTGGCAGCGAATGAGGAGTATGACACGCTTCAAATTGACGGGATATCACCAATAGCGGTGTATATACGTTCAATGAAATATTGAATCCTGAATATGCAGTACTGCAACAACATTGCGTGTGTCCTCGACCCCAGTTGACATAATGTAAACAGGAGCAGGTGCGCTGTATTTGGCAGGGAATGTAGTGTATCACGCGCATCGAATTGTCATGATATCACCAATAGCAGTGTAGATCCGTTCTATGAAATATTGAATCCTGAATATGCAGTACTACATCAACGTAGGATTTGTCCTCGACCCGAGTTGACATAATGTAAACAGGAGCAGGTGCGCTGTATTTGGCAGAAAATGTGGAGTATCATGCGCATCGTATTGTCGTGATATCACCAATAGTAGTGTAGATACATTCAATGAAGAATTGAATCCTGATATGCAGTACTACAACAACGTAGCATTTGTCCTCGACCCGAGTTGACATAATGTAAACAGGAGCAGATGCGCTGTATTTGGCAGGGAATGTGGAGTATCACGCGCATCGAATTGTCGTGATATCACCAATAGCAGTGTAGATACATTCAATGAAGTATTGAATCCTGAATATGCAGTACTACAACAACGTAACGTTTGACCTCGACCCGAGTTGACATAATGTAAACAGGAGCAGGGGCGCCGTATTTGGCGGCAAATGAGGGGTATAACGCGCATAGATTTGTCGACATACCACGAATAGCAGCGGTGATACGTTTAAATAAATACTTGTGCCTAATATGATAAACTGCAACTACAATGTATTTGACAGGGCACAGAGTTGTCAATGCGCACACCGGCTGATGTGCGTAGTATTTTGCAGCGAATGAGGAGTATAACGCGCATCGAATTGTCGGGATATTACCAATAGCAGTGTAGATCCGTTCAATGGAATATTGAATCATGAATATGCTGTACTGCAACAACATTGCATTAGTCCTCGGCCCGAGTTGATATAATGTAAACAGCAACAGGTGCGCCGTATGTGGCAGGAAATGTGGAGTTTCACGCGTATCGAATTGTCGGGATGCCACCAATGGCAGTGTATGTACGTTCAATGAAGTATTGAATCCTGAATATGCAGTACTTCAACTTCATTGCATTAGTCCTCGACCCGAGTTGATATAATGTAAACAGCAACAGGTGCGCCGTATGTGGCAGGAAATGTGGAGTTTCACGCGTATCGAATTGTCGGGATGCCACCAATGGCAGTGTATGTACGTTCAATGAAGTATTGAATCCGGTATATGATGTACTGCAAAAACATTGCATTTGTGCTCGACCCGAATGACATAATGTGAACAGAAGCAGGTGCGCTGTTTGGCTGCAACTGCGGAGTATAGCGCGCATAGATTTGTCGACATACCACGAATTGCAGCGGAGATACGCTTAATTAAATAATTGAGCCTAACATGATAAACAGCAAATACAATGTATTTGACAGGACACAGAGTTGACAATGCGCCAATTCTCTGATGTGCGTAGTATTTCGCAGCGAATGAGGAGTATAACGCTCTTCGAATTGTCGGCATATCACGAATAGCAGTGTATATACGTTCAATGAAATATTGAATTCGGTATATGCTGTACTGCAACAACATTGCGTGTGTCCTCGACCCGAGTTGACATAATGTAAACAGCAACAGGTGCGCTGTATTTGGCAGGGAATGTGGAGTATCACGCGCATGTAATTGTCGGGATATCACCAATAGCAGTGTATATACGTTCAATGAAGTATTGAATCTGGTATAAGATGTACTGCAAAAACAATGCATTTGTCCTCGACCCGAATGACATAATGTAAACAGGAGCAGGTGTGCTGTATTTGGCAGGAAATGTAGAGTATCATGCGCATCGAATTGTCGGGATATCACCAATAGCAGTGTAGATACATTCAATGAAGTATTGAATCCTGAGTATGCAGTACTACAAGATCTTTGCATTTGTCTTCGTCCCCAGTTGCCATAATGTAAACAGGAGCAGGTCCGCTGTTTGGCGGCAACTGTGGAGCATAACGCGCATCGAATTGTAGGCATACCACCAATAGCACCGGAGATACGTTTAATTGAATACATAAGCCTAAGTATGCAAAACTACAATTACAATGAATTAGGCAGGTACCTGAGTTGACATAGCGCAAAGTGGCTGATTTGCGTTCTATCTGGCAGCAACTGTGCGGTATAGCGCGCATCGAATTGACGAAATATCTCCAGTAGCAGTGTAGATACATTCAATGAAATATTGAATCCAGTATATGCTGTACTCCAAAAACAATGCATTTGTCCTCGACCCGAATGACATAATGTAAACAGGAGCGGGTGCGCTGTATTTGGCAGGAAATGTGGGGTATCACGCGCATCGGGTTGTCGTGATATCACCAATAGTAGTGTAGATACGTTCAATGAAGTATTGAGTCCTGAGTATGCTGTACTGCAAAAACATTGGATTTGTCCTCGACCCGAGTTGACATAATGTAAACAGGAGCAGGTGCGCCGTATTTGGCAGGAAACGTGTAGTACCACGCTCATCGAATGGTCGGGATATAACCAAAAACAGTGTATATACGTTCAATGAAGTATTGAATCCGGTATATGCTGTACTGCAAAAACAATGCATTTGTCCACGACCACGGTTGACACAATGTAAACAAGAGCAGGTGCGCTGTATTTGGCAGGGAATGTGGTGTATCACGCGCATCGAATTGTCGTGATATGACCGATAGCAGTGTAGATACATTCATTGAAGTATTGAATCCTGAATATGCAGTACTACAAAATCGTTGCATTTGTCCTCGACCCAAGTTGATATAATGTAAACAGGGGCAGGTGCGCTGTATTTGGCGGCAACTGTGCGGTATACCGCGCATCGAATTGACGAAATATCGCAAATAGCAGTGTAGATCCGTTCAATGAAATATCGAATCCTGAATGTGCTGTACTGCAAAAACATTGCATTTTTCCTTGACCCGAGTTGAAATAATGTAAACAGGAGCAGGTGCGCTGTATTTGGTTGGGAATGTGGAGTATCACGCGCACCGATTGTCGTGATATGACCAATAGCAGTGTAGATACATTCAATGAAGAATTGAATCCTGAATATGCAGTACTACAACTACATTACAATTGTCCTCGACCCGGGTTGACATAATGTAATCAGGAGCAGGTCCGCTGTATTTGGCGGCAAATGAGGAGTATTACGCGCATAGATTTGTCGACATACTACTAATAGCAGCGGAGATACGTTTAAATAAATACTTGAGCCTAATATGATAAACTGGAAATACAACGTATTTGACAGGACACAGAGTTGACAATGCGCAAACCGGCTGATCTGCGTAGTATTTGCCAGGGAATGTGGAGTATCACGCGCATCGAATTGTCAGGATATCACCAATAGCAGTGTATATACGTTCAATGAAATATTGAATCCTGAATATCCTGTACTGCAAAAACATTGGATTCGTCCTCGACCCCAGTTGACATAATGTAAACAGGTGCAGGTCCGCTGTATTTGGCGGCAAATGAGGAGTATAACGCGCATAGATTTGTCGACATACCACTAATAGCAGCGGAGTTACGTTTAAATAAATACTTGAGCCTAATATGATAAGCTGCAATTACAATGTATTTGACAGGACACAGAGTTGACAATGCGCAAACCGGCTGATCTGCGTAGCATTTGGCAGCGAATGAGGAGTACAACGCGCATCGAATTGTCAGGATTTCACTGATAGCAGTGTATATACGATCAATGAAACATTGAATTCTGAATATCCTGTACTGCAAAAACATTGGATTTGTCCTCGACCCGAGTTGACATAATGTAAACAGGAGCAGGTGCGCTGTTTGGCGGCAGCTGTGGAGCATAACGCGCATCGAATTGTAGGCATACAACCTATAGCACCGGAGATACGTTTAATTTGAATACATAAGCCTAAATATGCAAAAATACAATTACAATGAATTAGGCACGGACCTGAGTTTGCATGGCGCAAAGTGGCTGATTTGCGCTCTATTTGGCAGCAACTGTGCGGCATACCGCGCATCGAATTGACGAGATATCACAAATAGCTGTGTAGGTCTGTTCAATGAAATATTGATTCCTAAATATGCTGTACTGCAACAACATTGCAATTGTCCTCGACCCCAGTTGACATCATGTAAACAGGAGCAGGTCCGCTGTATTTGGCGGCAAATGAGGAGTATAACGCGCATAGATTTGTCGACATACCACTAATAGCAGCGGAGATACGTTTAAATAAATCCTTGAGCCTAATATGATAAACTGCAATTACAATGTATTTGACGGGACACAGAGTTGACAATGCCCACACTCTCTGATGTGCGTAGCATATGGCAGCGAATGAGGAGTAAAACGCGCTTCAAATTGCCGGGATATCACCAATAGCAGTGTAGATACATTCAATGAAGTATTGAATCCTGAATATGCAGTACTACAACAACATTGCATTTGTACTCGACCCGAGTTGACATAATGTAAACAAGAGCACGTGCGCTGTATTTGGCAGCAAATGTGGGGTATAACGCGCATCAAATTCTGGACTTACCACCAATAGCAGCGAGAGATACGTTTAATTGAATACTTAATCCTAAATATGCTAAACTGCAATTCCAATGGATCTGACAGGGAGACAGAGTTGATATTGCGCAAACCGGTTGATGTGCGTTGTATTTGGCAGCGAATGGGGAGTATAAGGCGCTTCGAATTGTCGAGATATCACCAATAGCAGTGTATATACGTTCAATGAAATGTTGAATCCCGAATGTGCTGTACTACAAAAACATTGCATATGTCCACGACCCGAGTTGACATAATGTAAACAGGAGCAGGTGCGCTGTATTAGGCGGCAACTGTGAAGCATAACGCGCATCGAATTGTAGGCATACCACCTATAGCTCCGCAGATACGTTTAATTGAATACATAAGACTAAATATGCAAAAATACAATTACAATGAATTAGGCAGGGACCTGAGTTGACACAGCGCAAAGTGGCTGATATGGGCTCTATTTGGCAGCACTTGTGCGGTAAACCGCGCATCGAATTGACGAGATATCACAAACAGCAGTGTAGATCCGTTCAATGAAATATTGAATCCTGACTGTGCTGTACTGCCACAACATTGCAATTGTCCTCGACCCCAGTTGACATAATGTAAACGGGAGCCCGTGCGCTGTATTTGGCGGCAAATGAGGAGTATAACGCGCATAGATTTGTCGACATACCACGAATAGCAACGGAGATACGTTTAAATAAATACTTGAGCCTAATATGATAAACTGCAATTACAATGTATTTGACAGGACACAGAGTTGACAATGCGCCAACCGGCTGATATGCGTAGTATTCTGCAGCGAATGAGGAGTATAACGCTCATCGAATTGTCGGGATATCACCAATAGCAGTGTGTGTACGTTCAGTGAAATATTGAATCCTGAATATGGTGTACTGCAATAACATTGCAATTGTCTTCGACCCCAGTTGACATAATGTAAACAGGGTCATGTGCGCTGTATTTGGCGGCAACTGTGGAACATAACGCGCATCGAATTGTAGGCATACCACCAGTAGCACCGGAGATCCGTTTAATTGAATACTTAGGCCTAAGTATGCAAAACTACAATTACAATGAACTGGGCAGGGACCTGAGTTGACATAGCGCAAAGTGGCTGGTTTGCGCTCTATTTGGCAGCAACTGTGCGATATACCGCGCATCGAATTGACGAGATATCACAAATAGCAATGTGGATCCGTTCAATGAAATATCGAATCCTGAATGTGCTGAACTGCAAAAACATTGCATTTTTCCTCGACCCGAGTTGAAATAATGTAAACAGGAGCAGATGCGCTGTATTTGGTTGGGAATGTGGAGTATCACGCGCACCGATTGTCGTGATATGACCAATAGCAGTGTAGATACATTCAATGAAGAATTGAATCCTGAATATGCAGTACTACAACTACATTGCAATTGTCCTCGACCCGAGTTGACATGATGTAAACAGGAGCAGTTGCGCTGTATTTGGCAGGGAATGTGGAGTATCACGCGCATCGAGTTGTCGGGATATAACCAATAACAGTGTATTTACGTTCAATGAAATATTGAATCCTGAATATGCTCTACTTGTAGCAACATTGCATTTGTTGTCGACCCGAGTTGACATAATGTAAACAGGAGCAGGTACGCTGTATTTGGCAGGAAATATGGAGTATCATGCGCATCGAATTGTCGGGATATCGCCATGGCAGTGTATATACGTTCAAAGAAATATGAATCCTGTATATGCTGTACTGCAACAACATAGCATTTGCCCTCGATCCGTGTTGACATAATGTAACCAGGAGCAGGTGTGCTGTATTTGCCAGGGAATGTGGAGTATCACACGCGTCGAGTTGTCGGGATATCACCACTAACAGTGTATTTACGTTCAATGAAATATCGGTTCCTAAATATGCTGAACTGCAACAACATTGCAATTGTCCTCGACCCCAGTTGACATAATGTAAACAGGAGCAGGTGCGTTGTATTTGGCAGGAAATGTGGAGTATCATGCGCATCGAATTGTCGGGATATCACCATGGATGTGTATATACGTTCAATTAAATATTGAATCCTGTATATGCTGTAATGCAACATCATGGCATTTGTCCTCGATCCGAGTTGACATAATGTTAACAGGAGCAGGTGTACTGTATTTGGCAGGGAATGTGGAGTATAACGCGCATCGAATTGTAGGCATACCATCAATAGGACCGGAGATCCGTTTAATTGAATACTTAAGCCTAAATATGCAAAACTACAATTACAATGTGTTACGCCGCGCGACCCTCTACCTAGACCAGGTCATACATCGCGGGCCAGACGGACGCCAGATGTCCATTCATCCTTACGGCGGACCCCCATTAAGCATAAGGGCCCATTATAAATCCCAGTAATTTGCAAGCGAAGGTCCTTCAGACCCAACAAATAGCCTTTTTTAAATCGCCTTTTTTACGATTATTGTCTACTACGGCTTGACCCGGGAAAGTTAGTTTTTCTAACATACGATACAACCTTTCTTTTAATAGCCACTTTCTATCGAGGGCAGCTAAGACCCTTCCTAGGCCATCAACCTTCGTTTAACCAATTAACAACGAAGCCTACCTCCCTCACCCTCAGAGGCGAAACCGTCGCCAACAAATCGGATGGTCCTGTACGCTAGAAACACTCATCGCTAGCTTTCCTATGACACAACATCGTCGCTGTACCTCAGTTTATTATTAGTCTGGTCTGAGTCTCGACTCAGTCTCGTCTTGGTACTCTTCTCAAGTCAACTCTACTCACTCTACACGTCAAGCAATTGGAGTCTACATCAAGGATCCACGCAAGTCAGTCGGCATACTACATTCTCGTCCGCTACGACATCGACACCGAACTGGACTGTTTTGCTATCCGCCGTCCAGGCAACATCCTTCGCCCGGCTTACTCAGCCATCTTGTACTGACGCACCGACGTAGCTATCGTCCTTACAAGTGGTTAGAATAAACGGCGATTTGCAACTTCTTACAACGTGTATATTCAATCAACCACCTCTGTTGTCCTAAACGAAACAGGGGAGCGACTACTTCGCGGCGTCGATTAACTGAATCGTAGCGAGAATTTACGCCTCCCGCTGACGCGTATTCCTAGCGACCGCGTCTCTCCGCGGACGGTCGTAACACAATGAATTAGGCAGGGACCTGAGTTGACATAGCGCAAAGTGGCTGATTTGCGCTCTATTTGGCAGCAACTGTGCGGTATACCGCGCATCGAATTGACGAGATATCACAAATAGCAGTGTAGATTCATTCAATGAAGTATTGAATCCTGAATAAGCAGTACTACAACAACATTGGAATTGTCCTCGACCCGAGTTGACATAATGTAAACAGGAGCAGGTGCGCTGTATTTGGCGGCAAATGAGGAGTATAACGCGCATCAAATTGTAGGCATACCACCAATAGCACCGGAGATACGTTAAATTGAATACTTAAGCCTAAACATGCAAAACTACAATTACAATGAATTAGGCAGGGGCCTGAGTTGACATAGCGCACAGTGGCTGATTTGCGCTCTATTTGGCAGCAACTGTTCGGTATACCGCGCATCGAATTGGCGAGATATCACAAATAGCAGTGTAGATCCGTTCAATGAAATATTGAATCCTGAATGTGCTGTACTGCAAAAACAATGCATTTGTCCTCGACCACACTTGATACAATGTAAACAGGAGCAGGTGCGCTGTATTTGGCGGCAAATGAGGAATATAACGCGCACAGATTTGTCGACATACCACGAATAGCAGCGTAGATACGTTTAAATAAATAATTGAGCCTAATATGACAATCTGCAACTACAATGTACTTGACAGGACACAGAGTTGACAATGCGCAAACACTCTGATGAACGTAGTACTTGGCAGGGAATGCGGAGTACAACTCGCATCGAACTGTCGGGATATGACGAATAGCAGTGTATATACGTTCAATGAAATATTGAATCCTGAATATGCTGTACTGCAGCAACATTGCATTTGTCCTCGACCCGAGTTGACATATTGTAAACAGGAGCAGGTGCGCTGTATTTGGCAGGAAATGTGGAGTATCATGCGCATCGAATTGTCGGGATATCACCACGGCAGTGTATATACGTTCAATCAAACATTGAATCCTGTATATGCTGCACTGCAACAACATGGCATTTGTCCTCGATCCGTGTTGACACAATGTAAACAAGAGCAGGTGCACTGCATTTGGCAGGAAAGGTGGAGTATCACGCGCGTCGAATTGTCGGGATATCACCAATAGCAGTGTATATACGTTCAATGAAGTATTTAATCCTGAATATGCAGTACTGCAAAAACAATGCATTTGCCCTCGATCCGTATTGAGATAATGTAAACAGGAGCAGGTGTGCCGTATTTGGCAGGGAATGTGGAGTATCACGCGCAACGAATTGTAGCCATACCACCAATAGCACCGGAGATACGTTTAACTGAATACTTAAGCCTGCATATGCAAAACTACAATTACAATGAATTACTCAGGGACCTGAGTTGACATAGCGCACAGTGGCAGATTTGCGCTCTATCTGGCAGCAAGCGTGCTGTATACCGCGCATCGAATTGACGAGATATCACCAATAGCAGTGTAGATCCGTTCAATGAAATATTGAATCCTGAATATCCTGTACTTGCAGCAACATTGCATTTGCCCTCGATACGTGTTCACATAATGTAAACAGGAGCAGGTGCGCTGTATTTGGCAGAAAATGTGGAGTATCATGCGCATCGAATTGTCGGGATATCACCATGGCAGTGTATATACGATCAATGAAAGGTTGAATCCTGTATATGCTGTACTGCAACAACATGGCATTTGCCCTCGATACGTGTTGACATAATGTAAACAGGAGCAGGTGCGCTGTATTTGGCGGCAAATGACGAGTATAACGCGCATAGATTTGTCGACATACCGCGAATAGCAGCGGAGATACGTTTAAATGAATACTTGAGCCTAATATGATAAACTGCAATTACAATGTATTTAGCAGAACACAGAGTTGACAATGCGAAAACCGGCTGATGTGCGTAGTATTTGGCAGCGAATAAGGAGTATAACGCGCATCGAATTGTCGGGATTTCACCAATAGCAGTGTATTTACGTTCAATGAAATATTGAATCCTGAGTATGCAGTACTACAAGAACATTGCATTTGTCCTCGACCTGAGTTGACATAATGTAAACAGGAGCAGGTGCGCCGTATTTGGCAGGAAATGTAGAGTATCACGGGCATCGAATTGTCGGGATATCAACAATGGCAGTGTGTATACGTTCAATGAAGTATTGAATACGGTATATGCTGTACTGCAAAAACAATGCATTTGTCCCCGACCACAATTGACACACTGTAAACAAGAGCAGGTGCGCTGTATTAGGCTGGGTATGTGGAGCATCACGTGCATCGAATTGTCGTGATAGGACCAATAGCAGTGTAGATACATTCAATGAAGTATTGAATCCTGAATATGCAGTACTTCAACTTCATTGCATTGGTCCTCGACCCGAGTTGATATAATGTAAAAAGGAGCAGGTGTGCCGTATTTGGCAGGAAATGTGTAGTATCACGCGCATCGAATTGTCGTGATATGACCAATAGCAGTGTAGATACATTCAATGAAGTATTGAATCCTGAAAATGCAGTACTACAACAACGTTGCTTTTGTCCTCGACCCAAGTTGACATAATGTAAACAGAGACAGGAGCGGTGTATTCGGCGGCAACTGTGGAGTATAACGCGCATCAAATTGTAGGCATACCACCAATAGCACCGGAGATACGTTAAATTGAATACTTAAGCCTAAACATGCAAAACTACAATTACAATGAATTAGGCAGGGGCCTGAGTTGACATAGCGCACAGTGGCTGATTTGCGCTCTATTTGGCAGCAACTGTTCGGTATACCGCGCATCGAATTGGCGAGATATCACAAATAACAGTGTAGATCCGTTCAATGAAATATTGAATCCTGAATGTGCTGTACTGCAAAAACAATGCATTTGTCCTCGACCACACTTGCTACAATGTAAACTGGAGCAGGTGCGCTGTATTTGGCGGCAAATGAGGAATATAACGCGCACAGATTTGTCGACATACCACGAATAGCAGCGTAGATACGTTTAAATAAATAATTGAGCCTAATATGACAATCTGCAACTACAATGTACTTGACAGGACACAGAGTTGACAATGCGCAAACACTCTGATGAACGTAGTACTTGGCAGGGAATGCGGAGTACAACTCGCATCGAACTGTCGGGATATGACGAATAGCAGTGTATATACGTTCAATGAAATATTGAATCCTGAATGTGCTGTACTGCAGCAACATTGCATTTGTCCTCGACCCGAGTTGACATATTGTAAACAGGAGCAGGTGCGCTGTATTTGGCAGGAAATGTGGAGTATCATGCGCATCGAATTGTCGGGATATCACCACGGCAGTGTATATACGTTCAATCAAACATTGAATCCTGTATATGCTGCACTGCAACAACATGGCATTTGTCCTCGATCCGTGTTGACACAATGTAAACAAGAGCAGGTGCGCTGTGTTTGGCAGGGAATGTGGTGTATCACGCGCATCGAATTGTCGTGATATGACCAATTGCAGTGTAGATACATTCAATGAAATATTGAATCCTGAATGTGCTGTACTGCAAAAACATTGCATTTTTCCTTGACCCGAGTTGACATAATGTAAACAGGAGCAGGTGCGCTGTATTTGGCGGCAAATGAGGAGTATATCGCGCATAGATTTGTCGAGATACCACGAATAGCAGCGGAGATACGTTTTAATAAATACTTGAACCTAATATGGTAAACTGCAATTACAATGTATTTAACAGGCCACAGAGTTGACAATGGGCAAACCGGCTGACGTGCGTAGTATTTGCCAGCGAATGAGGAGTTTAACGCGCATCGAACTGTCAGGATATCACCAATAGCAGTGTATATACGTTCAATGAAATATTGAATCCCGAATATCCTGTACTGCAAAAACATTGGATTTGTCCTCGACCGGAGTTGACATAATGTAAACAAGAACAGGTGCGCTGTATTGGGTAGGAAATGTGGAGTATCACGCGCATCGAATTGTCGTGATATGACCAATAGCAGCGTATATACGTTCAATGAAATGTTGAATCCTGAATATGCTGTACTGCAGCAACATTGCATTTGTCCTCGACCCGAGTTGAGATAATGTAAACAGGAGCAGGTGCGCTGTGTTTGGCAGGGAATTTGGAGTACAACTCGCTTCGAATTGTCGTGATATGACCAATAGCAATATAGATACATTCAATGAAGTATTGAATCCTGAATATGCAGTACTACAAAAACCTTGCATTTGTCCTCAACCCAAGTTGATATAAAGTAAACAGGGGCAGGTATGCTGTATTTGGCGTCAACTGTAGAGCATAACGCGCATCGAATTGTAGGCATACCACCAATAGCACTGGAGATCCGTTTAATTGAACACTTAGGCCTAAATATGCTAAACCACAATTACAATGAATTGGGCAGGGAGCAGAGTTGACATAGCGCAAAGTGGCTGATTTGTGCTCTATTTGGCAGCAACTGTGCGGTATACCGCGCATCGAATTGACGAGATATCACAAATAGCAGTGTAGATCCGTTCAATGAAATATTGAATCCTGAATGTGCTGTACTGCAGCAACATTGCATTTGTCCTCGACCCGAGTTGACATATTGTAAAGAGGAGCAGGTGCGCTGCATTTGGCAGGAAAGGTGGAGTATCACGCGCGTCGAATTGTCGGGATATCACCAATAGCAGTGTATATACGTTCAATGAAGTATTTAATCCTGTATATGCAGTACTGCAAAAACAATGCATTTGCCCTCGATCCGTATTGAGATAATGTAAACAGGAGCAGGTGTGCCGTATTTGGCAGGGAATGTGGAGTATCACGCGCAACGAATTGTAGCCATACCACCAATAGCACCGGAGATACGTTTAACTGAATACTTAAGCCTGCATATGCAAAACTAAAATTACAATGAATTACTCAGGGACCTGAGTTGACATAGCGCACAGTGGCAGATTTGCGCTCTATCTGGCAGCAAGCGTGCTGTATACCGCGCATCGAATTGACGAGATATCACCAATAGCAGTGTAGATCCGTTCAATGAAATATTGAATCCTGAATATCCTGTACTTGCAGCAACATTGCATTTGCCCTCGATACGTGTTCACATAATGTAAACAGGAGCAGGTGCGCTGTATTTGGCAGAAAATGTGGAGTATCATGCGCATCGAATTGTCGGGATATCACCATGGCAGTGTATATACGTTCAATGAAAGGTTGAATCCTGTATATGCTGTACTGCAACAACATAGCATTTGCCCTCGATACGTGTTGACATAATGTAAACAGGCGCAGGTGCGCTGTATTTGGCGGCAAATGACGAGTATAACGCGCATAGATTTGTCGACATACCGCGAATAGCAGCGGAGATACGTTTAAATGAATACTTGAGCCTAATATGATAAACTGCAATTACAATGTATTTAGCAGAACACAGAGTTGACAATGCGAAAACCGGCTGATGTGCGTAGTATTTGGCAGCGAATAAGGAGTATAACGCGCATCGAATTGTCGGGATTTCACCAATAGCAGTGTATTTACGTTCAATGAAATATTGAATCCTGAGTATGCAGTACTACAAGAACATTGCATTTGTCCCCGACCTGAGTTGACATAATGTAAACAGGAGCAGGTGCGCCGTATTTGGCAGGAAATGTAGAGTATCACGGGCATCGAATTGTCGGGATATCAACAATGGCAGTGTGTATACGTTCAATGAAGTATTGAATACGGTATATGCTGTACTGCAAAAACAATGCATTTGTCCCCGACCACAATTGACACACTGTAAACAAGAGCAGGTGCGCTGTATTAGGCTGGGTATGTGGAGCATCACGTGCATCGAATTGTCGTGATAGGACCAATAGCAGTGTAGATACATTCAATGAAGTATTGAATCCTGAATATGCAGTACTTCAACTTCATTGCATTGGTCCTCGACCCGAGTTGATATAATGTAAACAGGAGCAGGTGCGCTGTATTTGGCTGGAAATGTGGAGTATCACGCACATCGAATTATCGGGATATCACGAATAGCAGTGTAGATACATTCAATGAAGTATTGAATCCTGAAAATGCAGTACTACAACAACATTGCAATTGTCCTCGACCCGAGTTGACATAATGTAAACAGGAGCAGGTGCGCTGTATTTGGCGGCAAATGAGGAGTATAACGCGCATAGATTTGTCGAGATACCACGAATAGCAGCGGAGATACGCTTAAATAAATACTTGGGCCTAATATGATAAACTGCAATTACAATGTATTTGACAGGACACAGAGTTAACAATGCGCAAACCGGCTGATGTGCATAGTATTTTGCATCGAATTAGGAGTATAACGCGCATCGAATTGTCGGGATATCACCAATAGCAGTGTAGAAAATTTCAATGGAATATTGATTCCTGAATATGCAGTACAGCAATAGCATTGGATTTGACCTCGATCCGAGATTACTTAATGTAAACAGTTGCAAGTGCGCTCTATTTGGCAGCAAATGTGGAGTTTAACGCGTATCGAGCTATCGAGATATCTGGAATAGAAACTGGAATACGCTCAAATGAATATTTAAAACTGACTATGCAAAACAGGAATAACGCTGTACTTGACAGGACACAGAGTTGACAATGCGCAAACCGGCTGATGTGCGTAGTATTCTGCAGCGAATGAGGAGTATAACGCGCATCGAATTGTCGGGATATCACCAATTGCAGGATATGTATGTTCAATGAAATATTGAATCCTGAATGTGGTGTACTGCAACAACATTGCAATTGTCTTCGACCCCAGTTGACATAATGTAAACAGGAGCAGGTGCGCTGTATTTGGCAGGTAATGTGGAGTATCACGCGCATGGAATTGTCGGGATATCACCAATAGCAGTGTATATATGTTCAGTGAAGTATTGAATCCTGTATGTGCTATACTGCAGAAACAATGCATTTGTCCCCGACCCGAGTTGACATAATGTAAACAAGAGCAGGTGCGTTGTCTTTGGCAGGGAATGTGGAGTATCACGCGCATCGAATTGTCGTGATATCGCCAATAGCAGTGTAGATACATTCAATGAAATATTGAATCCTGAATATGCAGTAATACAAAAACATGGCATTTGTCCTCGACCCGAGTTGACATAATGTAAACAAGAGCAGGTGCGTTGTCTTTGGCAGGGAATGTGGAGTATAACGCGCATCGAATTGTAGGCATACCACCAATAGCACCGGAGGTACGTGTAATTGAATACTTAAGCTTAAATATGCAAAACTACAATTACAATGAATTAGGCAGGGACCTGAGTTGACATAGCGCAAAGTGGCTGATTTGCGCTCTATTTGGCAGCAACTGTGCGATATAGCGCGCACCGAATTGACGAGATATCACCAATAGCAGTGTAGATCCGTTCAATGGAATATTGAATCCTGAATGTGCTGTACTGCAAAAACATTGCATTTTCCTCGACCCGAGTTGACATAATGTAAACAGGAGCAGGTGCGCTGTATTTGGCAGGGAATGTGGAGTATCACACGCATCGAATTGTCGGGATGTCACGAATAGCAGTGTATATACGTTCAATGAAACATTGAATCCTGAATATGCTGTACTGCAGGAACATTACATTTGTCCTCGACCCGAGATGACATAATGTAAACAGGAGCAGGGCCGCTGTATTTGGCGGAAAATGAGGAGTATAACGCGCATAAATTTGTCGACATACCACGAATAGCAGCGGAGATACGTTTAAATAAAGGTTTGAGCCTAATATGATAAACTACAATTACAATGTATTTGACAGGACACAGAGTTGACAATGCGTAAACCGGCTGATGTGCGTAGTATTTGGCAGCAAATGAGGAGTACAACGCGCATCGAGTTGTCGGGATATCACCAATAGCAGTGTAGATCCGTTCAATGAAGCATTGAATACTGAATATGCAGTACTGCAACAACATTCCATTAGTCCTCGAACCGAGTGGACATAATGTAAACAGGAGCAGGTCCGCTTTTTGCGGCAACTGTGGAGTACACCGCGCATCGAATTGTAGGCATACCACCAATAGCACCGGAGATACGATTAATTGAATACATAAGCCTAAATATGCAAAACTACAATTACAATGAATTAGGCAGGGACCTGAGTTGACATAGCGCCATGTGGCTCATTTGCGCTCTATTTGGCAGCAGCTGTGTGGTGCACCGCGCATCGAATTGACGAGATATCACCAATAGCAGTGTAGATCCGTTCAATGAAATAATGATACCTGAATATGCTGTACTGCAACAACATTGCAATTGTCCTCGACCCCAGTTGACATAATGTAAACGGGAACAGGTACGCTGTATTTGGGGGGGATGTTGAGTATCACGCGCATCGAAGTGTCGTGACACCACCAATAGCAGTGCAGATACATTCAATGAAGTATTGAATCCTGTATATGCAGTACTACAACATCATTGCATTTGCCTTCGACCCCAGTTGACTTAATGTAAACAGGAGCAGGTGCGCTGTGTTTGGCAGGGAATGTGGAGTATCACGCGCATCGAATTGTCGGGATTTCACCAAAAGCAGTGAATTTACGATCAATGAAGTATATGTAGGAGATGTTAGGTGCGTGGAGCGGCCGGCTAGGTGAAAAGAGAATTCACGTTTCGTCCCGGGACTACCGGTGGACTCGTCAGTAAGGCTATGCCCGGTAGTCCCTGCCTTAGACGTAGAGGGAATCTCGCTAGGTGCGGTATTTGTATTAAGTGCTCGAATGTTCGACCGCTAGCGAGATAGATAGACAGACTCGTTGTCGTCGTAGCCCTCTGGTGTTGACGGTTGGTACCCGCGTATCGCCCGGGAGGTTTTGCGCCGCGTTTGATGCCTCGACCTGTCGGCGTCCTATTGATACCGATCCGCCACACAGCCTCCCCCTAGCGCTATAGCGTGACCCTGAAAGCTATAGCGCGATACAAGTTAGAGGGAATGGCTCGTCGTCGTCGATGATGGAAGGCTGATCGTCGTGGGGACGAGAGGCCGGCTGCTGGCTACTTCTGCTGACGTGCTGCTGGAGGTGCTGCCCATGAACTATTTGCGATGGCTACATCACTTCTTAGCTTGGCCGTCGGTGATTGGCTCCTTCTCTGACTCCTTCTCCAAAGATGCGTGTTCGTCGTCGGTGGTCACCAATGAAGGAGATGTTAGGTGCGTGGAGCGGCCGGCTAGGTGAAAAGAGAATTCACGTTTCGTCCCGGGACTACCGGTGGACTCGTCAGTAAGGCTATGCCCGGTAGTCCCTGCCTTAGACGTAGAGGGAATCTCGCTAGGTGCGGTATTTGTATTAAGTGCTCGAATGTTCGACCGCTAGCGAGATAGATAGACAGACTCGTTGTCGTCGTAGCCCTCTGGTGTTGACGGTTGGTACCCGCGGATCGCCCGGGAGGTTTTGCGCCGCGTTTGATGCCTCGACCTGTCGGCGTCCTATTGATACCGATCCGCCACATATATAATCCGGTATATGATGTACTGCAAAAACAATGCATTTGTCTTCGACCCGAATGACATAATGTAAACAGGAGCAGGTACGCTGATATGGCAGGAAATGTGGAGTATCATGCGCATCGAATTGTCGGGATATCTCTAATAGCTGTGTATTTACGTTCAATGAAGTATTGAATCCGTTATATGATGTACTGCAAAAACAATACATTTGTCCTCGACCCGAATGACATAATGTAAACAGGAGCAGGTGCGCTGTATTTGGCAGCGAATGAGGAGTATAACGCGCTTCGAATTGTTGGCATATCTCGAATTGCAGTGTATATACGTTCAATGAAATATTGAATCCTGAATATGCTGTACTGCAACATCATTGCGTTTGTCCTCGACCCGAATGACATAATGTAAACAGGAGCAGGTGCGCTGTATTTGGCAGGGAATGTGGAGTATCTCGCGCATGGAATTGTCGGGATATCACCAATAGCAGTGTATTTACGTTCAATGAAGTATATAATCCGGTATATGATGTGCTGCAAAAACAATGCATTTGTCTTCGACCCGAATGACATAATGAAAACAGGAGCAGGTGCGCTGATATGGCAGGAAAAGTGGAGTATCATGCGCATCGAATTGTCGGGATATCTCCAATAGCAGTGTATTTACGTTCAATGAAGTATTGAATCCGTTATATGATGTACTGCAAAAACAATACATTTGTCCTCGACCCGAATGACATAATGTAAACAGGAGCAGGTGCGCTGTATTTGGCAGGAAATGTGGAGTATCATGGGCATCGAATTGTCGGGATATCACCATGGCAGTGTATATACGTTCAATGAAATATTGAATCCTGTATATGCTGTACTGCAACAACATTGCATTTGTCCTCGATCCGAGTTGACATAATGTAAACAGGAGCAGGTCTGCTGTTTGGCGGCAACTGTGGAGCATAACGCGCATAGAACTGTAGGCATACCACCAATAGCACCGGAGATACGTTTAATTGAATACATAAGCCTAAGTATGCAAAACTACAATTACAATGAATTAGGCAGGGACCTGAGTTGACATAGCGCAAAGTGGCTGATTTGCGCTCTATTTGGCAGCAACTGTGCGGTATAGCGCGCATCGAATTGACGAAATATCTCAAGTAGCAGTGTAGATACATTCAATGAAATATTGAATCCAGTATATGCTGTACTGCAAAAACAATGCATTTGTCCTCGACCCGAATGACATAATGTAAACAGGAGCAGGTGCGCTGTATTTGGCAGGAAATGTGGAGTATCATGCGCATCGAATTGTCGGGATATCACCATGGCAGTGTATATACGTTCAATGAGATATTGAATCCTGTATATGCTGTACTGCAACAACATTGCATTTGTCCTCGATCCGTGTTGACATAATGTAAACAGGAGTAGGTGCGCCGTATTTGGCAGGTAATGTGGAGTATCACGCGCATCGAATTGTCGGGATATCACGAATAGCAGTGTATATACGTTCAATGAAATATTGAATCCTGAATATGCTGTACTGCAACAACATTGCAGTTGTCCTCGACCCGAGTTGACATAATGTAAACAGGAGCAGGTGCGCAGTATTTGGCAGGAAATGTGGAGTGCAAGACGCATGGAATTGACGAAATATCTCCAGTAGCAGTGTAGATACGTTCAATGAAATATTGAATGCTGGATATGCAGTACTGCAACAACATTCCATTTGCCCTCGACCCGAGTTGACATAATGTAAACAGTAGCAGGTCCGCTGTTTGGTTGCAACTGTGGAGCATAGCGCGCATTGAATGGTAGGCATACCACCAATAGCACAGGGGATACGTTTAATTGAATAAAAAAGCCTCAATATGCAAAACTACAGTTACAGTGAATTAGTCAGGGTCCTGAGTTGACATAGCGCAAAGTGGCTGATTTGCGCTCAATTTGGCAGCATCTGTGCGGTATACGGCGCATCGAATTGACGAGATATCACCAATAGCAGTGTAGAGACTTTCAATGAAATATTGAATCCTGAATATGCTGTACTGCAACAACATTGCAGTTGTCCTCGACCCGAGTTGGCATAATTTAAACAAGAGCACGTGCGCTGTATTTGGCAGGGAATGTGGAGTATCATGCGCATCGAATTGTCGGGATATCACCATGGCAGTGTATTTACGTTCAATGAAGTATTGAATCCTGGATATGCAGTACGGCAAAAACATTGCATTTGTCCTCGACCCGAGTTGGCATAATTTAAACAAGAGCACGTGCGCTGTATTTGGCAGGGAATGTGGAGTATCATGCGCATCGAATTGTCGGGATATCACCATGGCAGTGTATATACGTTGAATGAAGTACTGAATCCCGTATGTGCTGTACTGCAAAAACAATGCATTTGTCCTCGATCCGTGTTGACATAATGTAAACAGGAGTAGGTGCGCCGTATTTGGCAGGTAATGTGGAGTATCACGCGCATCGAATTGTCGGGATATCACCAATGGCAGTGTATGTACGTTCAATCAAGTATTGAATCCGGTATATGATGTACTGCCAAAACAAAGCATTTGTCCTCGACCCGAATGACATAATGTAAACAGGAGCAGGTGCGCTGTTTGGCGGCAACTGTGGAGTATAACGCGCATAGATTTGTCGACATACCACGAATAGCAGCGGAGATACGTTTAACTAAATACTTGAGCCTAACATGATAAACAGCAAATACAATTTATTTGACAGGAAACAGAGTTGACAATGCGCAAACTCTCTGATGTGCTTAGTATTTGGCAGCGAATGAGGAGTATGACGCGCTTCGAATTGTCGGGATATCACGAATAGCAGTGTATATACGTTCAATGAAATGTTGAATCCTGAATATGCTGTACAGCAGCAACATTGCATTTGTCCTCGACCCGAGTTGACATAATGTGAAGAGGAGCAGGTACGCTGTATTTGGCAGGTAATGTGGAGTATCACGCGCATCGAATTGTCGGGATATCACCAATAGCAGTGTATATACGTTGAATGAAGTACTGAATCCCGTATGTGCTGTACTGCAAAAACAATGCATTTGTCCTCGACCACAGTTGACACAATGTAAACAAGGGCAGGTGCGTTGTATTTGGCAGGAAATGTGGAATATCATGCGAATCGAATTGTCGGGATATCACCATGGCAGTGTATATACGTTCAATGAAATATTGAATCCTGTATATGCTGTACTGCAACAACATTGCATTTGTCCTCGATCCGTGTTGACATAATGTAAACAGGAGTAGGTGCGCCGTATTAGGCAGGTAATGTGGAGTATCACGCGCATCGAATTGTCGGGATATCATCAATGGCAGTGTATGTACGTTCAATGAAGTATTGAATCCGGTATATGATGTACTGCCAAAACAATGCATTTGTCCTCGACCCGAATGACATAATGTAAACAGGAGCAGGTGCGCTGTTTGGCGGCAACTGTGGAGTATAACGCGCATAGATTTGTCGACATACCACGAATAGCAGCGGAGATACGTTTAACTAAATACTTGAGCCTAACATGATAAACAGCAAATACAATTTATTTGACAGGAAACACAGTTGACAATGCGCAAACTCTCTGATGTGCTTAGTATTTGGCAGCGAATGAGGAGTATAACGCGCTTCGAATTGTCGGGATATCACGAATAGCAGTGTATATACGTTCAATGAAATGTTGAATCCTGAATATGCTGTACTGCAGCAACATTGCATTTGTCCTCGACCCGAGTTGACATAATGTGAAGAGGAGCAGGTACGCTGTATTTGGCAGGTAATGTGGAGTATCACGCGCAACGAATTGTCGGGATATCACCAATAGCTGTGCATATACGTTCGATGAAATATTGAATACTGCATATCCAGTACTGCAAAAAGATTGCATTTGTCCTCGATCCGAGTTGACATAATGTAAACACGAGCAGGTGCGCTGTATTTGGCAGGGAATGTGGAGTATCACGCGCATGGAATTGTCGGGATATCACCAATAGCAGTGTATATACGTTCAATGAAATTTTGAATTCTGTTTGTGCTGTACTGCAACAACATTGCATTTGTCCTCGACCCGAGTTGACATAATGTAAACAGGAGCAGGTGCGCTGTATTTGGCAGGAAATGTGGAGTACAAGACGCATGGAATTGACGAAATATCTCCAGTAGCAGTGTAGATACGTTCAATGAAATATTGAATGCTGGATATGCAGTACTGCAACAACATTCCATTTGCCCTCGACCCGAGTTGACATAATGTAAACGGGAGCAGGTGCGCTGTATTTGGCGGCAAATGAGGAGTATAACGCGCATAGATTTGTCGACATACCACTAATAGCAGCGGAGATACGTTTAAATAAATACTTGAGCCTAATATGATAATCTGCAATTACAATGTATTTGACAGGACACAGAGTTGACAATGCGCAAACCGGCTGATCTGCGTAGTATTTGGCAGCGAATGAGGAGTACTGCGCGCATCGAATTGTCAGGATATCACTGATAGCAGTGTATATACGATCAATGAAATATTGAATCCTGAATATCCTGTACTGCAAAAACATTGGATTTGTCCTCGACCCGAGTTGACATCATGTAAACAGGAGCAGGTCCGCTGTATTTGGCGGCAAATGAGGAGTATAACGCGCATAGATTTGTCGACATACCACTAATAGCAGCGGAGATACGTTTAAATAAATACTTGAGCCTAATATGATAAACTACAATTACAACGTATTTGACAGGACACAGAGTTAACAATGCGCAAACCGGCTGTTCCGCGTAGTATTTGCCAGGGAATGTGGAGTATCACGCGCATCGAATTGTCAGGATATCACCAATAGCAGTGTATATACGTTCAATGAAATATTGAATCCTGAATATCCTGTACTGCAAAAACATTGGATTTGTCCTCGACCCCAGTTGACATAATGTAAACAGGAGCAGGCCCGCTGTATTTGGCGGCAAATGAGGAGTATAACGCGCATAGATTTGTCGACATACCACTAATAGCAGCGGAGATACGTTTAAATAAATACTTGAGCCTAATATGATAATCTGCAATTACAATGTGTTTGACAGGACACAGAGTTGACAATGCGCAAACCGGCTGATCTGCGTAGTATTTGGCAGCGAATGAGGAGTACTACGCGCATCGAATTGTCAGGATATCACTGATAGCAGTGTATATACGATCAATGAAATATTGAATCCTGAATATCCTGTACTGCAAAAACATTGCATTTGTCCTCGACCCGAGTTGACATAATGTGAAGAGGAGCAGGTACGCTGTATTTGGCAGGTAATGTGGAGTATCACGCGCAACGAATTGTCGGGATATCACCAATAGCTGTGCATATACGTTCGATGAAATATTGAATACTGCATATCCAGTACTGCAAAAAGATTGCATTTGTCCTCGATCCGAGTTGACATAATGTAAACACGAGCAGGTGCGCTGTATTTGGCAGGGAATGTGGAGTATCACGCGCATGGAATTGTCGGGATATCACCAATAGCAGTGTATATACGTTCAATGAAATTTTGAATTCTGTTTGTGCTGTACTGCAACAACATTGCATTTGTCCTCGACCCGAGTTGACATAATGTAAACAGGAGCAGGTGCGCTGTATTTGGCAGGAAATGTGGAGTACAAGACGCATGGAATTGACGAAATATCTCCAGTAGCAGTGTAGATACGTTCAATGAAATATTGAATGCTGGATATGCAGTACTGCAACAACATTCCATTTGCCCTCGACCCGAGTTGACATAATGTAAACAGGAGCAGGTGCGCTGTATTTGGCGGCAAATGAGGAGTATAACGCGCATAGATTTGTCGACATACCACTAATAGCAGCGGAGATACGTTTAAATAAATACTTGAGCCTAATATGATAATCTGCAATTACAATGTATTTGACAGGACACAGAGTTGACAATGCGCAAACCGGCTGATCTGCGTAGTATTTGGCAGCGAATGAGGAGTACTACGCGCATCGAATTGTCAGGATATCACTGATAGCAGTGTATATACGATCAATGAAATATTGAATCCTGAATATCCTGTACTGCAAAAACATTGGATTTGTCCTCGACCCGAGTTGACATCATGTAAACAGGAGCAGGTCCGCTGTATTTGGCGGCAAATGAGGAGTATAACGCGCATAGATTTGTCGACATACCACTAATAGCAGCGGAGATACGTTTAAATAAATACTTGAGCCTAATATGATAAACTACAATTACAACGTATTTGACAGGACACAGAGTTAACAATGCGCAAACCGGCTGTTCCGCGTAGTATTTGCCAGGGAATGTGGAGTATCACGCGCATCGAATTGTCAGGATATCACCAATAGCAGTGTATATACGTTCAATGAAATATTGAATCCTGAATATCCTGTACTGCAAAAACATTGGATTTGTCCTCGACCCCAGTTGACATAATGTAAACAGGAGCAGGCCCGCTGTATTTGGCGGCAAATGAGGAGTATAACGCGCATAGATTTGTCGACATACCACTAATAGCAGCGGAGATACGTTTAAATAAATACTTGAGCCTAATATGATAATCTGCAATTACAATGTGTTTGACAGGACACAGAGTTGACAATGCGCAAACCGGCTGATCTGCGTAGTATTTGGCAGCGAATGAGGAGTACTACGCGCATCGAATTGTCAGGATATCACTGATAGCAGTGTATATACGATCAATGAAATATTGAATCCTGAATATCCTGTACTGCAAAAACATTGGATTTGTCCTCGACCCGAGTTAACATAATGTAAACAGGAGCAGGTGCGCTGTTTGGCGGCAGCTCTGGAGCATAACGCGCATCGAATTGTAGGCATACCACCTATAGCACCGGAGATACGTTTAATTTGAATACATAAGCCTAAATATGCAAAAATACAATTACAATGAATTTGGCACGGACCTGAGTTTGCATAGCGCAAAGTGGCTGATTTGCGCTCTATTTGGCAGCAACTGTGCGGCATACCGCGCATCGAATTGACGAGATATCACAAATAGCTGTGTAGGTCTGTTCAATGAAATATTGATTCCTAAATATGCTGTACTGCAAAAACATTGCAATTGTCCTCGACCCCAGTTGACATCATGTAAACAGGTGCAGGTCCGCTGTATTTGGCGGCAAATGAGGAGTATAACGCGCATAGATTTGTCGACATACCACTAATAGCAGCGGAGATACGTTTATATAATTCCTTGAGCCTAATATGATAAACTGCAATTACAATGTATTTGACGGGACACAGAGTTGACAATGCCCACACTCTCTGATGTGCGTAGCATATGGCAGCGAATGAGGAGTAAAACGCGCTTCAAATTGCCGGGATATCACCAATAGCAGTGTAGATACATTCAATGAAGTATTGAATCCTGAATATGCAGTACTACAAAAACATTGCATTTGTACTCGACCCGAGTTGACATAATGTAAACAATAGCACGTGCGCTGTATTTGGCAGAAAATGTCGGGTATAACGCGCATCGAGTTGTCGAGATACCACCCATAACAGCGAAAATAGGTTTAATTGAGTACTTAGGCCCAAATAGGCCAAACTGCAAATACAATGGATTCGACAGGATATAGAGTTGACATTGCGTAAACCGGTTAATGTGCTCTGTATTTGGCAGCAAATGTGGGGTATAACGCGCATCAAATTCTGGACTTACCACCAATAGCAGCGGAGATACGTTTAATTGAATACTTAATCCTAAATATGCTAAACTGCAATTCCAATGGATTTGACAGGGACACAGAGTTGATATTGTGCAAACCGGTTGATGTGCGTTGTATTTGGCAGCGAATGAGGAGTATAAGGCGCTTCGAATTGTCGAGATATCACCAATAGCAGTGTATATACGTTCAATGAAATATTGAATCCCGAATATGCTGTACTACAAAAACATTGCAATTGTCTTCGACCCCAGTTGACATAATGTAAACAGGGGCATGTGCGCTGTATTTGGCGGCAACTGTGGAGCATAACGCGCATCGAATTGTAGGCATACCACCAATAGCACCGGAGATCCGTTTAATTGAATACTTAGGCCTAAGTATGCAAAACTACAATTACAATGAATTTGGCAAGGACCTGAGTTGACACAGCGCACAATGGCTGATTTGCGCTCTATTTGGCAGGAAGTGTGCGGTATACCGCGCATCGAATAGACGAGATATCTCCAGTCGCAGTGTTGATCCGTTCAATGAAATATTGAATCCTGAATGTGCTGTACTGCAAAAACATTGCATTTGTCCTTCACCCGAGTTGACATAATGTAAACGGGAGCAGGTGCGCTGTATTTGGCAGGGAATGTGGAGTATAACGCGCATCGAATTGTCAGGATATCACCAATAGCAGTGTATCCACGTTCAATGAAATATTGAATCCTGAATATCCTGTACTGCAAAAACATTGGATTTGTCCTCGACCCGAGTTGACATAATGTAAACAGGAGCAGGTGTGCCGTATTTGGCAGGAAACGTGTAGTACCACGCTCATCGAATGGTCGGGATATAACCAAAAACAGTGTATATACGTTCAATGAAGTATTGAATCCGGTATATGCTGTACTGCAAAAACAATGCATTTGTCCACGACCACGGTTGACACAATGTAAACAAGAGCAGGTGCGCTGTATTTGGCAGGGAATGTGGTGTATCACGCGCATCGAATTGTCGTGATATGACCAATAGCAGTGTAGATACATTCAATGAAGAATTGAATCCTGAATATGCAACAGTACAGCAACATTCCATTTGTCCTCGACCCGAGTTGACATAATGTAAACAGGAGCAGGTGCGCCGTATTGGTCAGGAAATATGGAGTATCACGCGCATCGAATTGTCGTGATATGACCGATAGCAGTGTAGATACATTCATTGAAGTATTGAATCCTGAATATGCAGTACTACAAAATCGTTGCATTTGTCCTCGACCCAAATTGATATAATGTAAACAGGGGCAGGTGCGCTGTATTTGGCGGCAACTGTGCGGTATACCGCGCATCGAATTGACGAGATATCACAAATAGCAGTGTAGATCCGTTCAATGAAATATCGAATCCTGAATGTGCTGTACTGCAAAAACATTGCATTTTTCCTTGACCCGAGTTGAAATAATGTAAACAGGAGCAGGTGCGCTGTATTTGGTTGGGAATGTGGAGTATCACGCGCACCGATTGTCGTGATATGACCAATAGCAGTGTAGATACATTCAATGAAGAATTGAATCCTGAATATGCAGTACTACAACTACATTCCAATTGTCCTCGACCCGGGTTGACATAATGTAATCAGGAGCAGGTCCGCTGTATTTGGCGGCAAATGAGGAGCATAACGCGCATAGATTTGTCGACATACTACTAATAGCAGCGGAGATACGTTTAAATAAATACTTGAGCCTAATATGATAAACTGCAATTACAACGTATTTGACAGGACACAGAGTTGACAATGCGCAAACCGGCTGATCTGCGTAGTATTTGCCAGGGAATGTGGAGTATCACGCGCATCGAATTGTCAGGATATCACCAATAGCAGTGTATATACGTTCAATGAAATATTGAATCCTGAATATCCTGTACTGCAAAAACATTGGATTTGTCCTCCACCACAGTTGACATAATGTAAACAGGAGCAGGTCCGCTGTATTTGGCGGCAAATGAGGAGTATAACGCGCATAGATTTGTCGACATACCACTAATAGCAGCGGAGATACGTTTAAATAAATACTTGCGCCTAATATGATAATCTGCAATTACAATGTATTTGACAGGACACAGAGTTGACAATGCGCAAACCGGCTGATTTGCGTAGTATTTGGCAGCGAATGAGGAGTACAACGCGCGTCGAATTGTCAGGATATCACTGATAGCAGTGTATATACGATCAATGCAATATTGAATCCTGAATATACTGTACTGCAAAAACATTGGATTTGTCCTCGACCCCAGTTGACATCATGTAAACAGGAGCAGGTGCGCTGTTTGGCGGCAGCTGTGGAGCATAACGCGCATAGATTTGTCGACATACCACTAATAGCAGCGGAGATACGTTTAAATAAATACTTGAGCCTAATATGATAAACTGCAATTACAATGTATTTGACGGGACACAGAGTTGACAATGCCCACACTCTCTGATGTGCGTAGCATATGGCAGCGAATGAGGTGTAAAACGCGCTTCAAATTGCCGGGATATCACCAATAGCAGTGTAGATACATTCAATGAAGTATTGAATCCTGAATATGCAGTACTACAAAAACATTGCATTTGTACTCGACCCGAGTTGACATAATGTAAACAATAGCACGTGCGCTGTATTTGGCAGAAAATGTCGGGTATAACGCGCATCGAGTTGTCGAGATACCACCAATAACAGCGAAAGTAGGTTTAATTGAGTACTTAGGCCCAAATAGGCCAAACTGCAAATACAATGGATTCGACAGGATATAGAGTTGATATTGTGCAAACCGGTTGATGTGCGTTGTATTTGGCAGCGAATGTGAGGTATAACGCGCAGCAAATTCTGACTTACCACCAATAGCAGCGGAGAAACGTTTAATTGAATACTTAATCCTAAATATGCTAAACTGCAATTCCTATGGATTTGACAGGGACACAGAGTTGATATTGCGCATACCGGTTGATGTGCGTTGTATTTGGCAGCGAATGAGGAGTATAACGCGCTTCGATTTGTCGAGATATCACCAATAGCAGTGTATATACGTTAAATGAAATATTGAATCCCGAATATGCTGTACTGCAAAAACATTGCATATGTCCTCGACCCGAGTTGACATAATGTAAACAGGAGCAGGTTCGCTGTATTGGGCGGCAACTATGGAGCATAACGCGCATCGGATTGTAGGCGTACCACCTATATCTCCGCAGATGCGTTTAATTGAATACATAAGACTAAATATGCAAAAATACAATTACAATGAATTAGGCAGGGACCTGAGTTGACACAGCGCAAAGTGGCTGATATGCGCTCTATTTGGCAGGGGTGTGGTAAACCGCGCATCGAATTGACGAGATATCACAAACAGCAGTGTAGATCCGTTCAATGAAATATTGAATCCTGACTGTGCTGTACTGCCACAACATTGCAATTGTCCTCGACCCCAGTTGACATAATGTAAACGGGAGCAGGTGCGCTGTATTTTGCAGGGAATGTGGAGTATCATGCGCATCGAATTGTCGGGATATCACCATGGCAGTTTAAATACGTTCAATGAAATTTTGTATCGTGTATATGCTGTACTGCAACAACATAGCATTTGCCCTCGATCCGAGTTGACATAATGTTAACGGGAGCAGGTGCGCTGTATTTGGCAGGGAATGTGGAGTATCACGCGCACCGATTGTCGTGATATGACCAATAGCAGTGTAGATACATTCAATGAAGAATTGAATCCTGAATATGCAGTACTACAACTACATTGCAAATGTCCTCGACCCGAGTTGACTTAATGTAAACAGGAGCAGGAGCGCTGTATTTGGCAGGGAATGTGGAGTATCACGCGCATCGAATTGTCGGGATATCACCAATAGCAGTGTATTTACGATCAATGAAATATTGAATCCTGAATATCCTGTACTGCAAAAACATTGGGTTTGTCCTCGACCCGAGTTGACATAATGTAAACAGTAGCAGGTGCGCTGTTTGGCGGCAGCTGTGGAGCATAACGCGCATCGAGTTGTAGGCATACCACCTATAGCACCGGAGATACGTTTAATTTGAATACATATGCCTAAATATGCAAAAATACAATTACAATGAATTAGGCACGGACCTCAGTTTACATAGCGCAAAGTGGCTGATTTACGCTCTATTTGGCAGCAACTGTGCGGCATACCGCACATCGAATTGACGAGATATCACAAATAGCAGTGTAGGTCTGTTCAATGAAATATTGATTCCTGAATATGCTTTACTGCAACAACATTGCAATTGTCCTCGACTCCAGTAGACTTAATGTAACCAGGAGCAGGTGCGCTGTATTTGGCAGGGAATGTGGAGTATCATGCGCACCGAATTGTCGGGATGTCACCATGGCAGTGTATATACGTTCAATGAAATGTTGAATTCTGTATATGCTGTACTGCAACAACATAGCATTTGCCCTCGATCCGAGTTGACATAATGTTAACGGGAGCAGGTGCGCTGTATTTGGCAGGGAATGTGGAGTATCACGCGCACCGATTGTCGTGATATGACCAATAGCAGTGTAGATACATTCAATGAAGAATTGAATCCTGAATATGCAGTACTACAACTACATTGCAATTGTCCTCGACCCGAGTTGACATAATGTAAACAAGAGCAAGTGCGCTGTATTTGGCGGGAGCTGTGGAGTATAACGCGCATCGAGTTGTAGGCATAACAGCAATAGCACCGGAGATACGTTTAATTGAATACTTAAGCCTAAATATGCAAAACTACAATTACAATGAGTTAGGCAGGGACCTGGGTTGACACAGCGCACAGTGTCCTCATTTGGCAGCAAGTGTGCCGTATACCGCTCATCGAATTGACGAGATATCACCAATAGCAGTGTAGAAACGTTAAATGGGATATTGAATCCTGAATTTGCAGTACTGCAAAACGATTGGATTTGACCTCGACCGCAGTTGACATAATGTAAACGGCAGCAGGTGCGCTTTATTTGGCGGCAAATGAGGAGTATAACGCGCATAGATTTGTCGACATACCACGAATAGCAGCGGAGATACGTTTAAATAAATACTTGTGCATAATATGATAAACTGCAATTACAATGTATTTGACAGAACACAGAGTTGACAATGCGCAAACTCTCTGATCAGCGTAGTACTTGGCAGCGAATGAGGAGCATAACGCGCTTCGATTTGTCGGGATATCACGAATAGCAGTGTATATACGTTCAATGACATATTGAATGCTGAATGTGCTGTACTGCAAAAACATTAGATTTGTCCTTGACCCGAGTTGACATAATGTAAACAGGAGCAGGTGCGCTGTGTTTGGCAGGGAATGTGGAGTATAACTCTCTTCGAATTATCGGGATATCAGGAATAGCAGTGTAGATACATTCAATGACATATTGAATCCTGAACATCCCGTACTGCCAAAACATTGGATTTGTCCTCGTCCCGAGTTGATGTAATGTAAACAGTAGCAGGTGCGCTGTTTGGCGGCAGCTGCGGAGCATAACGCGCATCGAATTGTAGGCATACCACCTATAGCACCGGAGATACGTTTAATTTGAATACATATGCCAAAATATGCAAAAATACAATTACAATGAATTAGGCACGGACCTGAGTTGACATAGCGCAAAGTGGCTGATTTGCGCTCTATTTGGCAGCAACTGTGCTGTATACCGCGCATCGAATTGACGAGATATCACAAATAGCAGTGTAGATCCGTTCAATGAAATATTGAATCCTGAATGTGCTGTACTGCAAAAACAATGCATTTGTCCTCGAACACAGATGACACAATGTAAACAAGAGCAGGTGCGCTGTATTCGGCAGGGAATGTGGAGTAACACGCGCATCGAATTGTCGTGATATGACCAATAGCAGTGTAGATACATTCAATGAAGTACTGAATCCTGAATATGCAACACTACAGCAACATTGCATTTGTCCTCGACCGGAGTTGACATAATGTAAACAGGAGCGGGATCGCTGTATTTGACAGGGAATGTGGAGTATAACTCTCTTCGAATTATCGGGATATCAGGAATAGCAGTATATACGTTCAAGGCAATATTGAATCCTGAATATCCTGTACTGCAAAAACATTGGATTTGTCCTCGACCCGAGTTGACATAATGTAAACAGTAGCAGGTGCGCTGTTTGGCGGCAGCTGTGGAGCATAACGCGCATCGAATTGTAGGCATACCACCTATAGCACCGGAGATACGTTTAATTTGAATACATATGCCAAAATATGCAAAAATACAATTACAATGAATTAGGCACGGACCTGAGTTGACATAGCGCAAAGTGGCTGATTTGCGCTCTATTTGGCAGCAACTGTGCGGTATACCGCGCATCGAATTGACGAGATATCACAAATAGCAGTGTAGATCCGTTCAATGAAATATTGAATCCTGAATGTGCTGTACTGCAAAAACAATGCATTTGTCCTCGAACACAGTTAACACAATGTAAACAAGAGCAGGTGCGCTGTATTCGGCAGGGAATGTGGAGTAACACGCGCATCGAATTGTCGTGATATGACCAATAGCAGTGTAGATACATTCAATGAAGTACTGAATCCTGAATATGCAACACTACAGCAACATTGCATTTGTCCTCGACCGGAGTTGACATAATGTAAACAGGAGCGGGATCGCTGTATTTGACAGGGAATGTGTAGTATAACTCTCTTCGAATTATCGGGATATCAGGAATAGCAGTATATACGTTCAAGGCAATATTGAATCCTGAATATGCTGTACTGCAGCAACATTGCATTTGTCCTCGACGTGAGTTGACATAATGTAAACAGGAGCAGGTGCGCTGTGTTTGGCAGGGAATGTGGAGTATAACTCTCTTCGAATTATCGGGATATCAGGAATAGCAGTGTAGATACATTCAATGACATATTGAATCCTGAATGTGCTGTACTGCAAAAACATTGCATTTGTCCTTGACCCGAGTTGACAAATGTAAACAGGAGCAGGTACGCTGTGTTTGGCAGGGAATGTGGAGTATAACTCTCTTCGAATTATCGGGATATCAGGAATAGCAGTATATACGTTCAAGGCAATATTGAATCCTGAATATGCTGTACTGCAGCAACATTGCATTTGTCCTCGACGTGAGTTGACATAATGTAAACAGGAGCAGGTGCGCTGTGTTTGGCAGGGAATGTGGAGTATAACTCTCTTCGAATTATCGGGATATCAGGAATAGCAGTGTATTTACGATCAATGATATATTGGATCCTGAATATGGTGTACTGCAACAACATTGCAATCGTCTTCGGCCCCAGTTGACATAATGGAAACAGGAGCAGGTGCGCTGTATTTGGCAGGGAATGTGGAGTATCACGCGTATCGAGTTGTCGACATACCACTAATAGCAGCGGAGATACGTTTAAATAAATACTTGAGCGTAACATGATAATCTGCAATTACAATGTATTTGACAGGACACAGAGTTGACAATGCGTAAACCGGCTGATCTGCGTAGTATTTGGCAGCCAATGAGGAGCACAACGCCCATCGAATTGTCAGGATATCACTAATGGCAGTATATATACGATCAATGAAATATTGAATCCTGAATATCCTGAACGGCAAAAACATTGGATATGTCCCCGACCCGAGTTGACATAATGTAAACAGGAGCAGGTGCGCTGTTTGGCGGCAGCTGTGGAGCATAACGCGCATCGAATTGTAGGCATACCACCTATTGCACCGGAGATACGTTTAATTGAATACAGAAGCCTAAATATGCAAAAATACAATTGCAATGAATTCGGCACGGACCTGAGTTTACATAGCGCAAAGTGGCTGATTTGCGCTCTATTTGGTAGCAACTGTGCGGCATACCGCGCTTCGAATTGACGAGATATCACAAATAGCAGTGTAGTTTCTGTTCAATGAAATATTGATTCCTGAATATGCTGTACTGCAACAACATGGCATTTGTCCTCGATCCGAGTTGACATAATGTAAACAGAAGCAGGTTCGCTGTATTTGGCAGGGAATGTGGAGTATCACGCGCAACGAATTGTAGGTATACCACCAATTGCACCGGAGATACGTTTAATTGAATACTTAAGCCCGAATATGCAAAACTACAATTACAATGAATTAGGCAGGGGCCTGAGTTGACATAGCGCACAGTGGCTGATTTGCGCTCTATTTGGCAGCAAGTGTGCGGTATTCCGCGCATCGAATTGTCGGGATATCACCAATAGCAGTGTAGAAAATTTCAATGGAGTATTGATTCCTGAATATGCAGTACAGCAACAGCATTGGATTTGACCTCGATCCGAGATTACTTAATGTAAACAGTTGCAAGTGCGCTCTATTTGGCAGCAAATGTGGAGTTTAACGCGTATCGAGCTATCGAGATATCTGGAATAGAAACTGGAATACGCTCAAATGAATATTTAAAACTGACTATGCAAAACAGGAATAACGCTGTATTTGATAGGACACAGAGTTGACATTGCGCAAACTGGTTGCTGTGCGCTATTTCTTGCAGCAAATGTGCGGGGTAGCGCGCATCGAATTGTCGACATATCACCAATCGTAGTACAGATTCGTTCAATTGATCATTGAAGCCTGGATAAGCAGCATAGCAATAACATTGGATTTGACCTCGACCCGAGTTGGCAAAATGTAAACGGGAGCATGTGCGCTGTATTTGGCAGCAAATGTGGAGTGTAAAGCGCTTCGAATTGTCGACATACCACCAACAGCGACGGAGACACGTTTAATTGAATATTTCCGGTAGAATATTTTAAAACGGCAATTACGCTGGATTTGACAGGACACAGAGTTGACATTGAGTAAACCGGTTGATGTGCGCTGTATTTGGCAGCATCTGTGGAGTAGAACGCGCATAGAATTTTCTTCGTATCTCCAATCGAAACGAAGCAACGTTCAATTGAATATTGAAGGCTGAATATACAGTACTGCAATAACATTGGATTTGACCTCGACCCGATTTGACATAATGTAAACTGGAGGCAGCTCCGCTAAATTTCGCAGCGAATGAGGAGTTTAACGCTCAACTACTTGTCTAGATATCACCAATAACAGTGCGGATACGTTTAATTGAGTATTTAACACAGACTCTGCAAAATTGCAATTACGCTGCACTTGACAGGGCCCAGAGTTGACATAGGGCAAACCGAATGACGTGCGCTGAATTTGGCCGCATATGTGGAGTAACGCACGTCGAATTGTCGATATTTCACCAATAGCAGTGTATAAACAATTAAGGGAATATTGAATCCTGAATATGCAGTACAGCAATAACATTGGATTTGACCATGACCCGAGTTGATATAATATAAACAGGAGCAGGTGCGCTATATGCGAGAGCAAGTGTGGAGCAGAACGCGCATGGAATTGAATGATGCGCGCTGTATTTGGCAGCATATGTGGAGTGGAACGCGCATAGAATTGTTGAGACATCTGGAATAAAATCTGACATCAGCGCAATTGAATATTTCTAGCAGAATTGTACGCATACCACCAATAGCACAGGACCAAGGTTTAATTGAATACATAAGCCTAAATAAGCAAAACCACATTTACAATGAATTATGCAGGGACCTGAGTTGACATAGCGCAAAGTGGCTGATTTACGCTCTATTCGGCAGCCACTGTGCGGTATAACGCGCATCGAATTGTCGGGATATCACCAATAGCAGTGTAGATCCGTTCAATGAAATATTGAATCCTGAATATCCTGTACTTGCAGCAACATTGCATTTGCCCTCGATACGTGTTCACATAATGTAAACAGGAGCAGGTGCGCTGTATTTGGCAGAAAATGTGGAGTATCATGCGCATCGAATTGTCGGGATATCACCATGGCAGTGTATATACGTTCAATGAAAGGTTGAATCCTGAATATGCTGTACTGCAACAACATAGCATTTGCCCTCGATACGTGTTGACATAATGTAAACAGGAGCAGGTGCGCTGTATTTGGCGGCAAATGACGAGTATAACGCGCATAGATTTGTCGACATACCGCGAATAGCAGCGGAGATACGTTTAAATGAATACTTGAGCCTAATATGATAAACTGCAATTACAATGTATTTAGCAGAACACAGAGTTGACAATGCGAAAACCGGCTGATGTGAGTAGTATTTGGCAGCGAATAAGGAGTATAACGCGCATCGAATTGTCGGGATTTCACCAATAGCAGTGTATTTACGTTCAATCAAATATTGAATCCTGAATATGCTGTTCTGCAAAAAGATTGCATTTGTCCCCGACCCGAGTTGGCATAATGTAAACAGGAGCAGGTGCGCTGTATTTGGCAGGAAATGTGGAGTACAAGACGCATGGAATTGACGAAATATCTCCAGTCGCAGTGTAGATACGTTCAATGAAGTATTGAGTTCTGAGTATCCTGTACTGCAAAAACATTGGATTTGTCCTCGACCCGAGTTGACATAATGTAAACAGGAGCAGGTGTGCTGTATTTGGCAGGGAATGTGGAGTATAACGCGCATCGAATTGTAGGCATACCATCAATAGTACCGGAGATCCGTTTAATTGAATACTTAGGCCTAAATATGCAAAACTACAATTACAATGAATTTGGCAAGGACCTGAGTTGACACAGCGCACAATGGCTGATTTGCGCTCTATTTGGCAGGAAGTGTGCGGTATACCGCGCATCGAATAGACGAGATATCTCCAGTCGCAGTGTAGATCCGTTCAATGAAATATTGAATCCTGAATGTGCTGTACTGCAAAAACATTGCATTTGTCCTTCACCCGAGTTGACATAATGTAAACAGGAGCAGGTGCGCTGTATTTGGCAGGGAATGTGGAGTATAACGCGCATCGAATTGTCAGGATATCACCAATAGCAGTGTATACACGTTCAATGAAATATTGAATCCTGAATATCCTGTACTGCAAAAACATTGGATTTGTCCTCGACCCGAGTTGACATAATGTAAACAGGAGCAGGTGTGCCGTATTTGGCAGGAAACGTGTAGTACCACGCTCATCGAATGGTCGGGATATAACCAAAAACAGTGTATATACGTTCAATGAAGTATTGAATCCGGTATATGCTGTACTGCAAAAACAATGCATTTGTCCACGACCACGGTTGACACAATGTAAACAAGAGCAGGTGCGCTGTATTTGGCAGGGAATGTGGTGTATCACGCGCATCGAATTGTCGTGATATGACCAATAGCAGTGTAGATACATTCAATGAAGAATTGAATCCTGAATATGCAACAGTACAGCAACATTCCATTTGTCCCCGACCCGAGTTGACATAATGTAAACAAGAGCAGGTGCGTTGTCTTTGGCAGGGAATGTGGAGTGCAAGACGCATGGAATTGACGAAATATCTCCAGTAGCAGTGTAGATACGTTCAATGAAATATTGAATGCTGGATATGCAGTACTGCAACAACATTCCATTTGCCCTCGACCCGAGTTGACATAATGTAAACAGGAGCAGGTCCGCTGTTTGGTTGCAACTGTGGAGCATAGCGCGCGTTGAATGGTAGGCATACCACCAATAGCACAGGGGATACGTTTAATTGAATAAAAAAGCCTAAATATGCAAAACTACAGTTACAATGAATTAGTCAGGGTCCTGAGTTGACATAGCGCAAAGCGGCTGATTGGCGCTCAATTTGGCAGCATCTGTGCGGTATACGGCGCATCGAATTGACGAGATATCACCAATAGCAGTGTAGAGCCTTTCAATGAAATATTGAATCCAGAATATGCTGTACTGCAACAACATTGCAGTTGTCCTCGACCCGAGTTGGCATAATTTAAACAAGAGCACGTCCGCTGTATTTGGCAGGGAATGTGGAGTATCATGCGCATCGATTTGTCGGGATATCACCATGGCAGTGTATTTACGTTCAATGAAGTATTGAATCCTGGATATGCAGTACGGCAAAAACATTGCATTTGTCCTCGACCCGAGTTGGCATAATTTAAACAAGAGCACGTGCGCTGTATTTGGCAGGAAATGTGGAATATCATGCGAATCGAATTGTCGGGATATCACCATGGCAGTGTATATACGTTCAATGAAATATTGAATCCTGAATATGCTGTACTGCAACAACATTGCAGTTGTCCTCGACCCGAGTTGGCATAATTTAAACAAGAGCACGTGCGCTGTATTTGGCAGGGAATGTGGAGTATCATGGGCATCGAATTGTCGGGATATCACCATGGCAGTGTATTTACGTTCAATGAAGTATTGAATACTGGATATGCAGTACGGCAAAAACATTGCATTTGTCCTCGACCCGAGTTGACATAATGTAAACAGGAGCAGGTGCGCTGTATTTGGCGGCAACTGTGGAGTACATCGCGCATCGAATTGTAGGCATACCACCAATAGCACCGGAGATACGATTAATTGAATACATAAGCCTAAATATGCAAAACTACAATTACAATGAATTAGGCAGGGACCTGAGTTGACATATCGCAAAGTGGCTGATTTGCGCTCTGTTTTGCAGCAACTGTGCGATATACCGCGCATCGAATTGACGACGTCTCATCAATAGCAGTGTAGATGTATTCAATGAAATATGAATCCTGTATAGGCTGTACTACAACAACATAGCATTTGCCCTCGACCCGAGTTGACATATTGTAAACAGGAGCAGGTGCGCTGTTTGGCGGCAAATGAGGAGTATAACGCGCATAGATTTGTCGGGATATCACCAATAGCAGGATGTGTACGTTCAATGAAATATTGAATCCTGAACATGGTGTACTGCAACAACATTGCATTTGTCTTCGACCGCAGTTGACATAATGTGAACAGGAGCAGGTCCCTGTATTTGGCGGCAAATGAGGAGTATAACGCGCATAGATTTGTCGACATACCACGAATTGCAGCGGAGATACGTTTAAATAAATATTTGAGCCTAATATAATGAACTGCAATTACAATGTATTTGACAGGACACAGAGTTGACAATGCGCAAACCGGCTGATGTGCGTAGTATTTGGCAGCGTATGAGGAGTATAACGCGGTTCGAATTGTCGGGATATCACCAATAGCAGTGTATATCCGTTCAATGAAATATTGAATCTTGAATGTGCTGTACTGCAAAAACATTGCATTTGTCCTTGAGCCGAGTTGACATAATGTAAACAGGAGCAGGTGTGCTGTATTTGGCAGGGAATGTGGAGTATAACGCGCATCGAATTGTAGGCATACCATCAATAGTACCGGAGATCCGTTTAATTGAATACTTAGGCCTAAATATGCAAAACTACAATTACAATGAATTTGGCAAGGACCTGAGTTGACACAGCGCACAATGGCTGATTTGCGCTCTATTTGGCAGGAAGTGTGCGGTATACCGCGCATCGAATAGACGAGATATCTCCAGTCGCAGTGTAGATCCGTTCAATGAAATATTGAATCCTGAATGTGCTGTACTGCAAAAACATTGCATTTGTCCTTCACCCGAGTTGACATAATGTAAACAGGAGCAGGTGCGCTGTATTTGGCAGGGAATGTGGAGTATAACGCGCATCGAATTGTCAGGATATCACCAATAGCAGTGTATACACGTTCAATGAAATATTGAATCCTGAATATCCTGTACTGCAAAAACATTGGATTTGTCCTCGACCCGAGTTGACATAATGTAAACAGGAGCAGGTGTGCCGTATTTGGCAGGAAACGTGTAGTACCACGCTCATCGAATGGTCGGGATATAACCAAAAACAGTGTATATACGTTCAATGAAGTATTGAATCCGGTATATGCTGTACTGCAAAAACAATGCATTTGTCCACGACCACGGTTGACACAATGTAAACAAGAGCAGGTGCGCTGTATTTGGCAGGGAATGTGGTGTATCACGCGCATCGAATTGTCGTGATATGACCAATAGCAGTGTAGATACATTCAATGAAGAATTGAATCCTGAATATGCAACAGTACAGCAACATTCCATTTGTCCCCGACCCGAGTTGACATAATGTAAACAAGAGCAGGTGACTTGTCTTTGGCAGGGAATGTGGAGTATCACGCGCTTCGAATTGTCGTGATATCGCCAATAGCAGTGTAGATACATTCAATGAAGTATTGAATCCGGAGTATGCAATACTACAAGAACATTGCTTTTGTCTTCGACCCCAGTTGCCATAATGTAAACAGGAGCAGGTCCGCTGTTTGGCGGCAACTGTGGAGCATAAGGCGCATAGATTTGTCGGCGTACCACGAATAGCAGCGGAGATACTTTTAAATAAATACTTGAGCCTAATATGATAAACTGCAATTACAATGTATTTGGCAGGACACAGAGTTGACAATGCGCCAGTTCTCTGATGTGCGTAGTATTTGGCAGCGAATGAGGAGTGTAACGCGCTTCGAATTGTCGGCATATCACGAATTGCAGTGTATATACGTTCAATGAAATATTGAATCCTGAATATGCTGTACTGCAACATCATTGCGTTTGTCTTCGACCCGAATGACATAATGTAAACAGGAGCAGGTGCGTAGTATTTGGCAGCGAATGAGGAGTGTAACGCGCTTCGAATTGTCGGGATATCACCAATAGCAGTGTATTTACGTTCAATGAAGTATATAATCCGGTATATGATGTGCTGCAAAAACAATGCATTTGTCCTCGACCCGAATGACATAATGTAAACAGGAGCAAGTGCGCTGTATTTGGCAGGAAATGTGGAGTGCAAGACGCATGGAATTGACGAAATATCTCCAGTAGCAGTGTAGATACGTTCAATGAAATATTGAATGCTGGATATGCAGTACTGCAACAACATTCCATTTGCCCTCGACCCGAGTTGACATAATGTAAACAGGAGCAGGTCCGCTGTTTGGTTGCAACTGTGGAGCATAGCGCGCGTTGAATGGTAGGCATACCACCAATAGCACAGGGGATACGTTTAATTGAATAAAAAAGCCTAAATATGCAAAACTACAGTTACAATGAATTAGTCAGGGTCCTGAGTTGACATAGCGCAAAGTGGCTGATTTGCGCTCAATTTGGCAGCATCTGTGCGGTATACGGCGCATCGAATTGACGAGATATCACCAATAGCAGTGTAGAGCCTTTCAATGAAATATTGAATCCTGAATATGCTGTACTGCAACAACATTGCAGTTGTCCTCGACCCGAGTTGGCATAATTTAAACAAGAGCACGTGCGCTGTATTTGGCAGGGAATGTGGAGTATCATGCACATCGATTTGTCGGGATATCACCATGGCAGTGTATTTACGTTCAATGAAGTATTGAATCCTGGATATGCAGTACGGCAAAAACATTGCATTTGTCCTCGACCCGAGTTGGCATAATTTAAACAAGAGCACGTGCGCTGTATTTGGCAGGAAATGTGGAATATCATGCGAATCGAATTGTCGGGATATCACCATGGCAGTGTATATACGTTCAATGAAATATTGAATCCTGAATATGCTGTACTGCAACAACATTGCAGTTGTCCTCGACCCGAGTTGGCATAATTTAAACAAGAGCACGTGCGCTGTATTTGGCAGGGAATGTGGAGTATCATGCGCATCGAATTGTCGGGATATCACCATGGCAGTGTATTTACGTTCAATGAAGTGTTGAATCCTGGATATGCAGTACGGCAAAAACATTGCATTGGTCCTCGACCCGAGTTGGCATAATTTAAACAAGAGCACGTGCGCTGTATTTGGCAGGAAATGTGGAATATCATGCGAATCGAATTTTCGGGATATCACCATGGCAGTGTATATACGTTCAATGAAATATTGAATCCTGTATATGCTGTACTGCAACAACATTGCATTTGTCCTCGATCCGTGTTGACATAATGTAAACAGGAGCAGGTGCGCTGTTTGGCGGCAACTGTGGAGTATAACGCGCATAGATTTGTCGACATACCACGAATAGCAGCGGAGATACGTTTAACTAAATACTTGAGCCTAACATGATAAACAGCAAATACAATTTATTTGACAGGAAACAGAGTTGACAATGCGCAAACTCTCTGATGTGCTTAGTATTTGGCAGCGAATGAGGAGTATGACGCGCTTCGAATTGTCGGGATATCACGAATAGCAGTGTATATACGTTCAATGAAATGTTGAATCCTGAATATGCTGTACTGCAGCAACATTGCATTTGTCCTCGACCCGAGTTGACATAATGTGAAGAGGAGCAGGTACGCTGTATTTGGCAGGTAATGTGGAGTATCACGCGCATCGAATTGTCGGGATATCACCAATAGCAGTGTATATACGTTGAATGAAGTACTGAATCCCGTATGTGCTGTACTGCAAAAACAATGCATTTGTCCTCGACCACAGTTGACACAATGTAAACAAGGGCAGGTGCGCTGTATTTGGCAGGAAATGTGGAATATCATGCGAATCGAATTGTCGGGATATCACCATGGCAGTGTATATACGTTCAATGAAATATTGAATCCTGTATATGCTGTACTGCAACAACATTGCATTTGTCCTCGATCCGTGTTGACATAATGTAAACAGGAGTAGGTGCGCCGTATTAGGCAGGTAATGTGGAGTATCACGCGCATCGAATTGTCGGGATATCACCAATGGCAGTGTATGTACGTTCAATGAAGTATTGAATCCGGTATATGATGTACTGCAACAACATTGCATTTGTCCTCGATCCGTGTTGACATAATGTAAACAGGAGCAGGTGCGCTGTTTGGCGGCAACTGTGGAGTATAACGCGCATAGATTTGTCGACATACCACGAATAGCAGCGGAGATACGTTTAACTAAATACTTGAGCCTAACATGATAAACAGCAAATACAATTTATTTGACAGGAAACAGAGTTGACAATGCGCAAACTCTCTGATGTGCTTAGTATTTGGCAGCGAATGAGGAGTATGACGCGCTTCGAATTGTCGGGATATCACGAATAGCAGTGTATATACGTTCAATGAAATGTTGAATCCTGAATATGCTGTACTGCAGCAACATTGCATTTGTCCTCGACCCGAGTTGACATAATGTGAAGAGGAGCAGGTACGCTGTATTTGGCAGGTAATGTGGAGTATCACGCGCATCGATTTGTCTGGATATCACCAATAGCAGTGTATATACGTTGAATGAAGTACTGAATCCCGTATGTGCTGTACTGCAAAAACAATGCATTTGTCCTCGACCACAGTTGACACAATGTAAACAAGGGCAGGTGCGCTGTATTTGGCAGGAAATGTGGAATATCATGCGAATCGAATTGTCGGGATATCACCATGGCAGTGTATATACGTTCAATGAAATATTGAATCCTGTATATGCTGTACTGCAACAACATTGCATTTGTCCTCGATCCGTGTTGACATAATGTAAACAGGAGTAGGTGCGCCGTATTAGGCAGGTAATGTGGAGTATCACGCGCATCGAATTGTCGGGATATCACCAATGGCAGTGTATGTACGTTCAATGAAGTATTGAATCCGGTATATGATGTACTGCCAAAACAATGCATTTGTCCTCGACCCGAATGACATAATGTAAACATGAGCAGGTGCGCTGTTTGGCGGCAACTGTGGAGTATAACGCGCATAGATTTGTCGACATACCACGAATAGCAGCGGAGATACGTTTAACTAAATACTTGAGCCTAACATGATAAACAGCAAATACAATTTATTTGACAGGAAACACAGTTGACAATGCGCAAACTCTCTGATGTGCTTAGTATTTGGCAGCGAATGAGGAGTATAACGCGCTTCGAATTGTGGGCCTATGACGAATAGCAGTGTATATACGTTCAATGGAATAGTGAATCCTGTATATGCTGTACTGCAACAGCATTGCATTTGTCCTCTATCCGAGTTGACATAATGTAAACACGAGCAAGTGCGCTGTATTTGGCAGGGAATGTGGAGTATCACGCGCATGGAATTGTCGGGATATCAACAATAGCAGTGTAGATCCGTTCAATGGAATATTGAATCCTGAATATGCTGTACTGCATCAACATTGCATTTGTCCTCGCCCCGAGTTGACATAATGTAAACAGGAGCAGGTGCGCTGTCTTTGGCAGGGTATGTGGAGTATCACGCGCATCGAATTGTCGTGATTTTCACCAATAGCAGTGTAGATACATTCAATGAAATATTGAATCCTGAGTATGCAGTACTACTAGAACATTGTATTTGTCCTCGACCCCAGTTGACATAATATAAACAGGAGCAGGTCCGCTGTTTGGTTGCAACTGTGGAGCATAAGGCGCATAGATTTGTCGACGTACCACGAATAGCAGCGGAGATACTTTTAAATAAATACTTGAGCCTAATATGATAAACTGCAATTACAATGTATTTGGCAGGTCACAGAGTTGACAATGCGCCAGTTCTCTGATGTGCGTAGTATTTGGCAGCGAATGAGGAGTGTAACGCTCTTCGAATTGTCGGCATATCACGAATTGCAGTGTATATACGTTCAATGAAATATTGAATCCTGAATATGCTGTACTGCAACAACATTGCGTTTGTCCTCGACCCGAATGACATAATGTAAACAGGAGCAGGTGCGCTGTATTTGGCAGGGAATGTGGAGTATCTCGCGCATGGAATTGTCGGGATATCACCAATAGCAGTGTATTTACGTTCAATGAAGTATATAATCCGGTATATGATGTACTGCAAAAACAATGCATTTGTCTTCGACCCGAATGACATAATGTAAACAGGAGCAGGTGCGCTGATATGGCAGGAAATGTGGAGTATCATGCGCATCGAATTGTCGGGATATCTCCAATAGCTGTATATTTACGTTCAATGAAGTATTGAATCCGTTATATGATGTACTGCAAAAACAATACATTTGTCCTCGACCCGAATGACATAATGTAAACAGGAGCAGGTGCGCTGTATTTGGCAGGAAATGTGGAGTATCATGCGCATCGAATTGTCGGGATATCACCATGGCAGTGTATATACGTTCAGTGAGATATTGAATCCTGTATATGCTGTACTGCAACAACATTGCATTTGTCCTCGATCCGTGTTGACATAATGTAAACAGGAGTAGGTGCGCCGTATTTGGCAGGTAATGTGGAGTATCTCGCGCATCGAATTGTCGGGATATCACCAATGGCAGTGTATGTACGTTCAATGAAGTATTGAATCCGGTATATGATGTACTGCCAAAACAATGCATTTGTCCTCGACCCGAATGATATAATGTAAACAGGAGCAGGTGCGCTGTTTGGCGGCAACTGTGGAGTATAACGCGCATCGAATTGTCGGGATATCACGAATAGCAGTGTATATACGTTCAATGAAATATTGAATCCTGATTATGCTGTACTGCAACAATAATGCAGTTGTCCTCGAAAACAGTTGACACAATGTAAACAAGAGCTGGCCCGCTGTTTGGCGGCAGCTGTGTAGTATAACGCTCATGGAATTGACGAAATATCTCCAATAGTAGTGTAGATACGTTCAATGAAGTATTGAATCCTGAGTATGCAGTACTACAAGAACATTGCCTTTGTCTTCGACAGCCGTTGATATAATGTAAACAGGAGCAGATGCACCGTATTTGGCGGCATATGAGGAGTATAACGCGCATGGATTTGTGGACATGCCACAAATAGCAGCAGAGGCACGATTAAATAAATACTTGAGCCTAATATGATAAACTGCAATTACAATGTATTTGACAGGACACAGAGTTGACAATGCGCAATCCGGCCGATCTGCGTAGTATTTCGCAGCGAATGAGGAGTATAACGCGCATCGAATTGTCGGGATATCACGAATAGCAGTGTATATACGTTCAATGAAATATTGAATCCTGATTATGCTGTACTGCAACAATAATGCAGTTGTCCTCGAAAACAGTTGACACAATGTAAACAAGAGCTGGCCCGCTGTTTGGCGGCAGCTGTGGAGTATAACGCTCATGGAATTGACGAAATATCTCCAATAGTAGTGTAGATACGTTCAATGAAGTATTGAATCCTTAGTATGCAGTACTACAAGAACATTGCCTTTGTCTTCGACAGCCGTTGATATAATGTAAACAGGAGCAGATGCGCCGTATTTATGTGGAAATGTGGAGTATGACGCGCATCGATTTGTCGGGATATCACCATTAGCAGTGTATATACGTTCAATGAAATGTTGAATCCTGAATATGCTGTACTGCAGCAGTATTGCATTTGTCCTCGACCCGAGTTGACATAATGTGAAGAGGAGCAGGTACGCTGTATTTGGCAGGAAATGTGGAGTATCATGCGCATCGAATTGTCGGTATATCACCATGGCAGTGTATATACGTTCAATGAAATATTGAATCCTGTATATGCTGTACAGCAACAACATTGCACTTGACCTCGAAAACAGTTGGCACAATGTAAACAAGAGCTGGCCCGCTGTTTGGCGGCAGCTGTGGAGTATCACGCTCATGGAATTGACGAAATATCACCAATAGTAGTGTAGATACGTTCAATGAAGTATTGAGTCCTGAGTATGCAGTACTACAAGAACATTGCATTTGTCTTCGACCCCAGTTGATATAATGTAAACAGGAGCAGATGCGCCGTATTTATGTGGAAATGTGGAGTATGACGCGCATCGATTTGTCGGGATATCACCAAGAGCAGTGTATATATGCTCAGTGAAGTATTGAATCCTGTTTGTGCTGTACTGCAACAACATTGCATTTGTCCTCGACCCGAGTTGACATAATGTAAACAGGAGCAGGTGCGCTGTATTTGGCAGGAAATGTCCAGTACAAGACGCATGGAATTGACGAAATATCTCCAGTAGCAGTGTAGATACGTCCAATGAAATATTGAATGCTGGATATGCAGTACTGCAACAACATTCCATTTGCCCTCGACCCGAGTTGACATAATGGAAACAGGAGCAGGTCCGCTGTTTGGTTGCAACTGTGGAGCATAGCGCGCATTGAATGGTAGGCATACCACCAATAGCACCGGGGATACATTTAATTGAATAAAAAAGCCTAAATATGCAAAACTACAGTTACAATGAATTAGTCAGGGTCCTGAGTTGACATACCGCAAAGTGGCTGATTTGCGCGCAATTTGGCAGCATCTGTGCGGTATACCGCGCATCGAATTGACGAGATATCACCAATAGCAGTGTAGAGCCTTTCAATGAAATATTGAATCCTGAATATGCTGTACTGCAACAACATTGCAGTTGTCCTCGACCCGAGTTGACATAATGTAAACAGGAGCAGGTGCGCAGTATTTGGCAGGAAATGTGGAGTGCAAGACGCATGGAATTGACGAAATATCTCCAGTAGCAGTGTAGATACGTTCAATGAAATATTGAATGCTGGATATGCAGTACTGCAACAACATTCCATTTGCCCTCGACCCGAGTTGACATAATGTAAACAGGAGCAGGTCCGCTGTTTGGTTGCAACTGTGGAGCATAGCGCGCATTGAATGGTAGGCATACCACCAATAGCACCGGGGATACGTTTAATTGAATAAAAAAGCCTAAATATGCAAAACTACAGTTACAATGAATTAGTCAGGGTCCTGAGTTGACATAGCGCAAAGTGGCTCATTTGCGCTCAATTTGGCAGCATCTGTGCGGTATACGGCGCATCGAATTGACGAGATGTCACCAATAGCAGTGTAGAGCCTTTCAATGAAATATTGAATCCTGAATATGCTGTACTGCAACAACATTGCAGTTGTCCTCGACCCGAGTTGGCATAATTTAAACAAGAGCACGTGCGCTGTATTTGGCAGGGAATGTGGAGTATCATGCGCATCGAATTGTCGGGATATCACCATGGCAGTGTATATACGTTGAATGAAGTACTGAATCCCGTATGTGCTGTACTGCAAAAACAATGCATTTGTCCTCGATCCGAGTTGGCATAATTTAAACAAGAGCACGTGCGCTGTATTTGGCAGGGAATGTGGAGTATCATGCGCATCGAATTGTCGGGATATCACCATGGCAGTGTATATACGTTCAATGAAATATTGAATCCTGTATATGCTGTACTGCAACAACATTGCATTTGTCCTCGATCCGTGTTGACATAATGTAAACAGGAGTAGGTGCGCCGTATTTGACAGGTAATGTGGAGTATCACGCGCATCGAATTGTCGGGATATCACCAATGGCAGTGTATGTACGTTCAATGAAGTATTGAATCCGGTATATGATTTACTGCCAAAACAATGCATTTGTCCTCGACCCGAATGACATAATGTAAACAGGAGCAGGTGCGCTGTTTGGCGGCAACTGTGGAGTATAACGCGCATAGATTTGTCGACATACCACGAATAGCAGCGGAGATACGTTTAACTAAATACTTGAGCCTAACATGATAAACAGCAAATACAATTTATTTGACATGAAACACAGTTGACAATGCGCAAACTCTCTGATGTGCTTAGTATTTGGCAGCGAATGAGGAGTATAACGCGCTTCGAATTGTGGGCCTATGACGAATAGCAGTGTATATACGTTCAATGGAATAGTGAATCCTGTATATGCTGTACTGCAACAGCATTGCATTTGTCCTCTATCCGAGTTGACATAATGTAAACACGAGCAAGTGCGCTGTATTTGGCAGGGAATGTGGAGTATCACGCGCATGGAATTGTCGGGATATCACCAATAGCAGTGTATTTACGTTCAATGAAGTATTGAATCCTGGATATACAGTACGGCAAAAAATTGCATTTGTCCTCGACCCGAGTTGGCATAATTTAAACAAGAGCACGTGCGCTGTATTTGGCAGGGAATGTGGAGTATCACGCGCATCGATTTGTCGTGATATTGCCAATAGCAGTGTATATACGTTGAATGAAGTACTGAATCCCGTATGTGCTGTACTGCAAAAACAATGCATTTGTCCTCGATCCGAGTTGACATAATGTAAACACGAGCAGGTGCGCTGTATTTGGCAGGGAATGTGGTGTATCACGCGCATGGAATTGTCGGGATATCACCAATAGCAGTGTATATACGTTCAATGAAATTTTGAATTCTGTATATACTGTACTGCAACAACATTGCATTTGTCCTCGATCCGTGTTGACATAATGTAAACAGGTGTAGGTGCGCCGTATTTGGCAGGTAATGTGGAGTATCACGCGCATCGAATTGTCGGGATATCACCAATGGCAGTGTATGTACGTTCAATCAAGTATTGAATCCGGTATATGATGTACTGCCAATACAATGCATTTGTCCTCGACCCGAATGACATAATGTAAACAGGAGCAGGTGCGCTGTTTGACGGCAACTGTGGAGTATAACGCGCATAGATTTGTCGACATACCACGAATAGCAGCGGAGATACGTTTAACTAAATACTTGAGCCTAACATGATAAACAGCAAATACAATTTATTTGACAGGAAACAGAGTTGACAATGCGCAAACTCTCTGATGTGCTTAGTATTTGGCAGCGAATGAGGAGTATGACGCGCTTCGAATTGTCGGGATATCACGAATAGCAGTGTATATACGTTCAATGAAATGTTGAATCCTGAATATGCTGTACTGCAGCAACATTGCATTTGTCCTCGACCCGAGTTGACATAATGTGAAGAGGAGCAGGTACGCTGTATTTGGCAGTTAATGTGGAGTATCACGCGCATCGAATTGTCGGGATATCACCAATAGCAGTGCATATACGTTCGATGAAATATTGAATACTGCATATCCAGTACTGCAAAAAGATTGCATTTGTCCTCGATCCGAGTTGACATAATGTAAACACGAGCAGGTGCGCTGTATTTGGCAGGGAATGTGGAGTATCACGCGCATGGAATTGTCGGGATATCACCAATAGCAGTGTATATACGTTCAATGAAATTTTGAATTCTGTATATACTGTACTGCACACAACATTGCATTTGTCCTCGATCCGAGTTGACATAATGTAAACAGGAGCAGGTGCGCTGTATTTGGCAGGGAATGTGGAGTATCACGCGCATCGATTTGTCGTGATATCGCCAATAGCAGTGTATATACGTTGAATGAAGTACTGAATCCCGTATGTGCTGTACTGCAAAAACAATGCATTTGTCCTCGACCACAGTTGACACAATGTAAACAAGAGCAGGGGCGCTGTATTTGGCGGCAGCTGTGGAGTATAACGCTCATGGAATTGACGAAATATCTCCAATAGTAGTGTAGATACGTTCAATGAAGTATTGAATCCTGAGTATGCAGTACTACAAGAACATTGCCTTTGTCTGCGACCCCAGTTGATATAATGTGAGCAGGAGCAGATGCGCCGTATTTGGCTGGAAATGTGGAGAATAACGCGCTTCGAATTGTCGGGATATCACGAATAGCAGTGTATATATGCTCAGTGAAGTATTGAATCCTGTTTGTGCTGTAATGCAACAACATTGCATTTGTCCTCGACCCGAGTTGACATAATGTAAACAGGAGCAGGTGCGCACTATTTGGCAGGAAATGTGGAGTACAAGACGCATGGAATTGACGAAATATCTCCAGTCGCAGTGTAGATACGTTCAATGAAGTATTGAGTTCTGAGTATGCAGTACTACAAGAACATTGCATTTGTCTTCGACCCCAGTTGACATAATGTAAACAGGAGCCGGTGCGCTGTATTTGGCAGGGAATGTGGAGTATAACGCGCATCGAATTGTAGGCATACCATCAATAGTACCTGAGATCCGTTTAATTGAATACTTAGGCCTAAATATGCAAAACTACAATTACAATGAATTTGGCAAGGTCCTGAGTTGACACAGCGCACAACGGCTGATTTGCGCTCTATTTGGCAGGAAGTGTGCGGTATACCGCGCATCGAATAGACGAGATATCTCCAGTCGCAGTGTAGATCCGTTCAATGAAATATTGAATCCTGAATGTGCTGTAATGCAAAAACATTGCATTTGTCCTTCACCCGAGTTGACATAATGTAAACAGGAGCAGGTGCGCTGTATTTGGCAGGGAATGTGGAGTATAACGCGCATCGAATTGTCAGGATATCACCAATAGCAGTGTATACACGTTCAATGAAATATTGAATCCTGAATATCCTGTACTGCAAAAACATTGGATTTGTCCTCGACCCGAGTTGACATAATGTAAACAGGAGCAGGTGTGCCGTATTTGGCAGGAAACGTGTAGTACCACGCTCATCGAATGGTCGGGATATAACCAAAAACAGTGTATATACGTTCAATGAAGTATTGAATCCGGTATATGCTGTACTGCAAAAACAATGCATTTGTCCACGACCACGGTTGACACAATGTAAGCAAGAGCAGGTGCGCTGTATTTGGCGGCATATGAGGAGTATAACGAGCATGGATTTGTGGACATACCACAAATAGCAGCAGAGACACGATTAAATAAATACTTGAGCCTAATATGATAAACTGCAATTACAATGTATTTGACAGGAAACAGAGTTGACAATGCGCAAACTCTCTGATGTGCTTAGTATTTGGCAGCGAATGAGGAGTATGACGCGCTTCGAATTGTCGGGATATCACGAATAGCAGTGTATATACGTTCAATGAAATGTTGAATCCTGAATATGCTGTACTGCAGCAACATTGCATTTGTCCTCGACCCGAGTTGACATAATGTGAAGAGGAGCAGGTACGCTGTATTTGGCAGGTAATGTGGAGTATCACGCGCATCGAATTGTCGGGATATCACCAATAGCAGTGCATATACGTTCGATGAAATATTGAATACTGCATATCCAGTACTGCAAAAAGATTGCATTTGTCCTCGATCCGAGTTGACATAATGTAAACACGAGCAGGTGCGCTGTATTTGGCAGGGAATGTGGAGTATCACGCGCATGGAATTGTCGGGATATCACCAATAGCAGTGTATATACGTTCAATGAAATTTTGAATTCTGTATATACTGTACTGCACACAACATTGCATTTGTCCTCGATCCGAGTTGACATAATGTAAACAGGAGCAGGTGCGCTGTATTTGGCAGGGAATGTGGAGTATCACGCGCATCGATTTGTCGTGATATCGCCAATAGCAGTGTATATACGTTGAATGAAGTACTGAATCCCGTATGTGCTGTACTGCAAAAACAATGCATTTGTCCTCGACCACAGTTGACACAATGTAAACAAGAGCAGGTGCGCTGTATTTGGCGGCATATGAGGAGTATAACGAGCATGGATTTGTGGACATACCACAAATAGCAGCAGAGACACGATTAAATAAATACTTGAGCCTAATATGATAAACTGCAATTACAATGTATTTGACAGGACACAGAGTTGACAATGCGCAATCCGGCCGATCTGCGTAGTATTTGGCAGCGAATGAGGAGTATAACGCTCATGGAATTGACGAAATATCTCCAATAGTAGTGTATATACGTTCAATGAAGTATTGAATCCTGAGTATGCAGTACTACAAGAACATTGCCTTTGTCTTCGACAGCAGTTGATATAATGTAAACAGGAGCAGGTCCGCTGTTTGGTTGCAACTGTGGAGCATAGCGCGCATTGAATGGTAGGCATACCACCAATAGCACCGGGGATACGTTTAATTGAATAAAAAAGCCTAAATATGCAAAACTACAGCTACAATGAATTAGTCAGGGTCCTGAGTTGACATACCGCAAAGTGGCTGATTTGCGCTCAATTTGGCAGCATCTGTGCGGTATACCGCGCATCGAATTGACGAGATATCACCAATAGCAGTGTAGAGCCTTTCAATGAAATATTGAATCCTGAATATGCTGTACTGCAACAACATTGCAGTTGTCCTCGACCCGAGTTGACATAATGTAAACAGGAGCAGGTGCGCAGTATTTGGCAGGAAATGTGGAGTGCAAGACGCATGGAATTGACGAAATATCTCCAGTAGCAGTGTAGATACGTTCAATGAAATATTGAATGCTGGATATGCAGTACTGCAACAACATTCCATTTGCCCTCGACCCGAGTTGACATACTGTAAACAGGAGCAGGTCCGCTGTTTGGTTGCAACTGTGGAGCATAGCGCGCATTGAATGGTAGGCATACCACCAATAGCACCGGGGATACGTTTAATTGAATAAAAAAGCCTAAATATGCAAAACTACAGTTACAATGAATTAGTCAGGGTCCTGAGTTGACATAGCGCAAAGTGGCTCATTTGCGCTCAATTTGGCAGCATCTGTGCGGTATACGGCGCATCGAATTGACGAGATGTCACCAATAGCAGTGTAGAGCCTTTCAATGAAATATTGAATCCTGAATATGCTGTACTGCAACAACATTGCAGTTGTCCTCGACCCGAGTTGGCATAATTTAAACAAGAGCACGTGCGCTGTATTTGGCAGGGAATGTGGAGTATCATGCGCATCGAATTGTCGGGATATCACCATGGAAGTGTATATACGTTGAATGAAGTACTGAATCCAGTATGTGCTGTACTGCAAAAACAATGCATTTGTCCTCGATCCGAGTTGGCATAATTTAAACAAGAGCACGTGCGCTGTATTTGGCAGGGAATGTGGAGTATCATGCGCATCGAATTGTCGGGATATCACCATGGCAGTGTATATACGTTCAATGAAATATTGAATCCTGAATGTGCTGTACTGCAAAAACAATGCATTTGTCCTCGAACACAGTTGACACAATGTAAACAAGAGCAGGTGCGCTGTATTCGGCAGGGAATGTGGAGTATAACTCTCTTCGAATTATCGGGATATCAGGAATACCAGTGTATTTACGATCAATGAAATATTGAATCCTGAATATCCCGTACTGCCAAAACATTGGATTTGTCCTCGTCCCGAGTTGATGTAATGTAAACAGTAGCATGTGCGCTGTTTGGCGGCAGCTGTGGAGCATAACGCGCATCGAATTGTAGGCATACCACCTATAGCACCGGAGATACGTTTAATTTGAATACATATGCCAAAATATGCAAAAATACAATTACAATGAATTAGGCACGGACCTGAGTTGACATAGCGCAAAGTGGCTGATTTGCGCTCTATTTGGCAGCAACTGTGCGGTATACCGCGCATCGAATTGAAGAGATATCACAAATAGCAGTGTAGATCCGTTCAATGAAATATTGAATCCTGAATGTGCTGTACTGCAAAAACAATGCATTTGTCCTCGAACACAGTTGACACAATGTAAACAAGAGCAGGTGCGCTGTATTCGGCAGGGAATGTGGAGTAACACGCGCATCGAATTGTCGTGATATGACCAATAGCAGTGTAGATACATTCAATGAAGTACTGAATCCTGAATATGCAACACTACAGCAACATTGCATTTGTCCTCGACCGGAGTTGACATAATGTAAACAGGAGCCGGATCGCTGTATTTGACAGGAAATGTGGAGTATAACTCTCTTCGAATTATCGGGATATCAGGAATAGCAGTATATACGTTCAAGGCAATATTGAATCCTGAATATGCTGTACTGCAGCAACATTGCATTTGTCCTCGACGTGAGTTGACATAATGTAAACAGGAGCAGGTGCGCTGTGTTTGGCAGGGAATGTGGAGTATAACTCTCTTCGAATTATCGGGATATCAGGAATAGCAGTGTAGATACATTCAATGACATATTGAATCCTGAATATCCCGTACTGCCAAAACATTGGATTTGTCCTCGTCCCGAGTTGATGTAATGTAAACAGTAGCATGTGCGCTGTTTGGCGGCAGCTGTGGAGCATAACGCGCATCGAATTGTAGGCATACCACCTATAGCACCGGAGACACGTTTAATTTGAATACATGTGCCAAAATATGCAAAAATACAATTACAATGAATTAGGCACGGACCTGAGTTGACATAGCGCAAAGTGGCTGATCTGCGCTCTATTTGGCAGCAACTGTGCGGTATACCGCGCATCGAATTGACGAGATATCACAAATAGCAGTGTAGATCCGTTCAATGAAATATTGAATCCTGAATGTGCTGTACTGCAAAAACAATGCATTTGTCCTCGAACACAGTTGACACAATGTAAACAAGAGCAGGTGCGCTGTATTCGGCAGGGAATGTGGAGTAACACGCGCATCGAATTGTCGTGATATGACCAATAGCAGTGTAGATACATTCAATGAAGTACTGAATCCTGAATATGCAACACTACAGCAACATTGCATTTGTCCTCGACCGGAGTTGACATAATGTAAACAGGAGCCGGATCGCTGTATTTGACAGGGAATGTGGAGTATAACTCTCTTCGAATTATCGGGATATCAGGAATAGCAGTATATACGTTCAAGGCAATATTGAATCCTGAATATGCTGTACTGCAGCAGCATTGCATTTGTCCTCGACGTGAGTTGACATAATGTAAACAGGAGCAGGTGCGCTGTGTTTGGCAGGGAATGTGGAGTATAACTCTCTTCGAATTATCGGGATATCAGGAATAGCAGTGTAGATACATTCAATGACATATTCAATCCTGAATATCCCGTACTGCCAAAACATTGGATTTGTCCTCGTCCCGAGTTGATGTAATGTAAACAGTAGCAGGTGCGCTGTTTGGCGGCAGCTGTGGAGCATAACGCGCATCGAATTGTAGGCATACCACCTATAGCACCGGAGATACGTTTAATTTGAATACATATGCCAAAATATGCAAAAATACAATTACAATGAATTAGGCACGGACCTGAGTTGACATAGCGCAAAGTGGCTGATTTGCGCTCTATTTGGCAGCAACTGTGCGGTATACCGCGCATCGAATTGACGAGATATCACAAATAGCAGTGTAGATACGTCCAATGAAATATTGAATGCTGGATATGCAGTACTGCAACAACATTCCATTTGCCCTCGACCCGAGTTGACATAATGTAAACAGGAGCAGGTGCGCTGTTTGGCGGCAACTGTGGAGTATAACGCGCATAGATTTGTCGACATACCACGAATAGCAGCGGAGATACGTTTAAATATATACTTGTGCCTAATATGATAAACTGCAATTACAATGTATTTGACAGGACACAGAGTTGACAATGCGCAAACACTCTGATGTGCGTAGTATTTGGCAGAGAATGAGGAGTATAACGCGCTTCACATTGTCGGGATATCACCAATAGCAGTGTAGATCCGTTCAATGAAATATTGAATCCTGAATGTGCTGTACTGCAAAAACATTGCATTTGTCCTGGAAACGAGTTGACATAATGTAAACAGGAGCAGGTGCACTGTATTTGGCAGAAAATGTGGAGTTCCATGCGCATTGAATTGTCGGGATATTACCATGGCAGTGTATATACGTTCAATGAAATATTGAATCCTGAATATGCAGTACTACAACAACATTGCAATTGTCCTCGACCCGAGTTGACATAATGTAAACAGGAGCAGGTGCGCTGTCTTTGGCAGGGTATGTGGAGTATCACGCGCATCGAATTGTCGTGAATTCACCAATAGCAGTGTATTTACGTTCAATGAAGTATATAATCCGGTACATGATGTACTGCAAAAACAATGCATTTGTCTTCGTCCCGAATGACACAATGTAAACAGGAGCTGGTGCGCTGATATGGCAGGAAATGTGGAGTATCATGCGCATCGAATTGTCGGGATATCACCATGGCAGTGTATATACGTTGAATGAAGTACTGAATCCCGTATGTGCTGCACTGCAAAAACAATGCATTTGTCCTCGACCACAGTTGACACAATGTAAACAGGAGTAGGTGCGCCGTATTTGGCAGGTAATGTGGAGTATCACGCGCATCGAATTGTCGGGATATCACCAATGGCAGTGTATGTACGTTCAATCAAGTATTGAATCCGGTATATGATGTACTGCCAAAACAATGCATTTGTCCTCGACCCGAATGACATAATGTAAACAGGAGCAGGTGCGCTGTATGGCGGCAACTGTGGAGTATAACGCGCATAGATTTGTCGACATACCACGAATAGCAGCGGAGATACGTTTAACTAAATACTTGAGCCTAACATGACAAACAGCAAATACAATTTATTTGACAGGAAACAGAGTTGACAGTGCGCAAACTCTCTGATGTGCTTAGTATTTGGCAGCGAATGAGGAGTATGACGCGCTTCGAATTGTCGGGATATCACGAATAGCAGTGTATATACGTTCAATGAAATGTTGAATCCTGAATATGCTGTACTGCAGCAACATTGCATTTGTCCTCGACCCGAGTTGACATAATGTGAAGAGGAGCAGGTACGCTGTATTTGGCAGGTAATGTGGAGTATCACGCGCATCGAATTGTCGGGATATCACCAATAGCTGTGCATATACGTTCGATGAAATATTGAATACTGCATATCCAGTACTGCAAAAAGATTGCATTTGTCCTCGATCCGAGTTGACATAATGTAAACACGAGCAGGTGCGCTGTATTTGGCAGGGAATGTGGAGTATCACGCGCATGGAATTGTCGGGATATCACCAATAGCAGTGTATATACGTTCAATGAAATTTTGAATACTGTTTGTGCTGTACTGCAACAACATTGCATTTGTCCTCGACCCGAGTTGACATAATGTAAACAGGAGCAGGTGCGCTGTATTTGGCAGGAAATGTGGAGTACAAGACGCATGGAATTGACGAAATATCTCCAGTAGCAGTGTAGATACGTTCAATGAAATATTGAATGCTGGATATGCAGTACTGCAACAACATTCCATTTGCCCTCGACCCGAGTTGACATAATGTAAACGGGAGCAGGTGCGCTGTATTTGGCGGCAAATGAGGAGTATAACGCGCATCGAATTGTCGGGATATCACCAATAGCAGTGTATTTACGTTCAATCAAATATTGAATCCTGAATATGCTGTTCTGCAAAAAGATTGCATTTGTCCCCGACCCGAGTTGACATAATGTAAACAGGAGCAGGTGCGCTGTATTTGGCAGGAAATGTGGAGTACAAGACGCATGGAATTGACGAAATATCTCCAGTAGCAGTGTAGATACGTTCAATGAAATATTGAATGCTGGATATGCAGTACTGCAACAACATTCCATTTGTCCTCGACCCGAGTTGACATAATGTAAACAAGAGCACGTGCGCTGTATTTGGCGGGAACTGTGGAGTATAACGCGCATCGAGTTGTAGGCATAACACCAATAGCATCGGAGATACGTTTAATTTGAATACATAAGCCTAAGTATGCAAAAATACAATTACAATGAATTAGGCAGGGACCTGAGTTGACATAGCGCAAAGTGGCTGGTTTGCGCTCTATTTGGCAGCAACTGTGCGATATACCGCGCATCGAATTGACGAGATATCACAAATAGCAATGTGGATCCGTTCAATGAAATATTGAATCCTGACTGTGCTGTACTGCCACAACATTGCATTTGTCCTCGACCCGAGTTGACATAATGTGAAGGGGAGCAGGTACGCTGTATTTGGCAGGTAATGTGGAGTATCACGCGCATCGAATTGTCGGGATATCACCAATAGCTGTGCATATACGTTCGATGAAATATTGAATACTGCATATCCAGTACTGCAAAAAGATTGCATTTGTCCTCGATCCGAGTTGACATAATGTAAACACGAGCAGGTGCGCTGTATTTGGCAGGGAATGTGGAGTATCACGCGCATGGAATTGTCGGGATATCACCAATTGCAGTGTATATACGTTCAATGAAATTTTGAATTCTGTTTGTGCTGTACTGCAACAACATTGCATTTGTCCTCGACCCGAGTTGACATAATGTAAACGGGAGCAGGTGCGCTGTATTTGGCGGCAAATGAGGAGTATAACGCGCATCGAATTGTCGGGATATCACCAATAGCAGTGTATTTACGTTCAATCAAATATTGAATCCTGAATATGCTGTTCTGCAAAAAGATTGCATTTGTCCCCGACCCGAGTTGACATAATGTAAACAGGAGCAGGTGCGCTGTATTTGGCAGGAAATGTGGAGTACAAGACACATGGAATTGACGAAATATCTCCGGTAGCAGTGTAGATACGTTCAATGAAATATTGAATGCTGGATATGCAGTACTGCAACAACATTCCATTTGTCCTCGACCCGAGTTGACATAATGTAAACAAGAGCACGTGCGCTGTATTTGGCGGGAACTGTGGAGTATAACGCGCATAGATTTGTCGACATACCACGAATAGCAACGGAGATACGTTTAATTTGAATACATAAGCCTAAGTTGCAAAAATACAATTACAATGAATTAGGCAGGGACCTGAGTTGACATAGCGCAAAGTGGCTGGTTTGCGCTCTATTTGGCAGCAACAGTGCGATATACCGCGCATCGAATTGACGAGATATCACAAATAGCAATGTGGATCCGTTCAATGAAATATTGAATCCTGACTGTGCTGTACTGCCACAACATTGCAATTGTCCTCGACCCCAGTTGACATAATGTAAACGGGAGCACGTGCGCTGTATTTGGCGGCAAATGAGGAGTATAACGCGCATAGATTTGTCGACATACCACGAATAGCAACGGAGATACGTTTAAATAAATACTTGAGCCTAATATGATAAACTGCAATTACAATGTATTTGACAGGACACAGAGTTGACAATGCGCCAACCGGCTGATGTGCGTAGTATTCTGCAGCGAATGAGGAGTATAACGCTCATCGAATTGTCGGGATATCACCAATAGCAGTGTATGTACGTTCAATGAAATATTGAATCCTGAATATGGTGTACTGCAACAACATTGCAATTGTCTTCGACCCCAGTTGACATAATGTAAACAGGGGCATGTGCGCTGTATTTGGCGGCAACTGTGGAGCATAACGCGCATCGAATTGTAGGCATACCACCAATAGCACCGGAGATCCGTTTAATTGAATACTTAGGCCTAAGTATGCAAATCTACAATTACAATGAATTGGGCAGGGACCTGAGTTGACATAGCGCAAAGTGGCTGGTTTGCGCTCTATTTGGCAGCAACTGTGCGATATACCGCGCATCCAATTGACGAGATATCACAAATAGCAATGTGGATCCGTTCAATGAAATATCGAATCCTGAATGTGCTGAACTGCAAAAACATTGCATTTTTCCTCGACCCGAGTTGAAATAATGTAAACAGGAGCAGATGCGCTGTATTTGGCAGGAAATGTGGAGTATCATGCTCATCGAATTGTCGCGATATCACCATGGTAGTGTACATACGTTCAATGAAATATTGAATCCTGTATATGATGTACTGCAACAACATTGCATTTGTCCTCGATCCGAGTTGACATAGTGTAAACAGGAGCAGGTACGCTGTATTTGGCGGCATATGAGGAGTATAACGCGCATAGATTTGTCGACGTACCACGAATAGCAGCGGAGATACTTTTAAATAAATACTTGAGCCTAATATGATAAACTGCAATTACAATGTATTTGACAGGACACAGAGTTGACAATGCGCCAATTCTCTGATGTGAGTTGTCTGTGGCAGCGGATGAGGAGTATAACCCGCTTCGAATTGTCGGCATATCACGAACAGCAGTGTATATACGTTCAATGAAATATTGGATTCTGTATATGCTGTACTGCAACAACATTGCATTTGTCCTCGATCCGAGTTGACATAATGTAAACAGGAGCAGGTGCGCACTATTTGGCAGGAAATGTGGAGTACAAGACGCATAGAATTGACGAAATATCTCCAGTCGCAGTGTAGATACGTTCAATGAAGTATTGAGTTCTGAGTATGCAGTACTACAAGAACATTGCATTTGTCTTCGTCCCCAGTTGACATAATGTAAACAGGAGCCGGTGCGCTGTATTTGGCAGGGAATGTGAAGTATAACGCGCATCGAATTGTAGGCATACCATCAATAGTACCGGAGATCCGTTTAATTGAATACTTAGGCCTAAATATGCAAAACTACAATTACAATGAATTTGGCAAGGACCTGAGTTGACACAGCGCACAATGGCTGATTTGCGCTCTATTTGGCAGGAAGTGTGCGGTATACCGCGCATCGAATAGACGAGATATCTCCAGTCGCAGTGTAGATCCGTTCAATGAAATATTGAATCCTGAATGTGCTGTACTGCAAAAACATTGCATTTGTCCTTCACCCGAGTTGACATAATGTAAACAGGAGCAGGTGCGCTGTATTTGGCAGGGAATGTGGAGTATAACGCGCATCGAATTGTCAGGATATCACCAATAGCAGTGTATACACGTTCAATGAAATATTGAATCCTGAATATCCTGTACTGCAAAAACATTGGATTTGTCCTCGACCCGAGTTGACATAATGTAAACAGGAGCAGGTGTGCCGTATTTGGCAGGAAACGTGTAGTACCACGCTCATCGAATGGTCGGGATATAACCAAAAACAGTGTATATACGTTCAATGAAGTATTGAATCCGGTATATGCTGTACTGCAAAAACAATGCATTTGTCCACGACCACGGTTGACACAATGTAAACAAGAGCAGGTGCGCTGTATTTGGCAGGGAATGTGGTGTATCACGCGCATCGAATTGTCGTGATATGACCAATAGCAGTGTAGATACATTCAATGAAGAATTGAATCCTGAATATGCAACACTACAGCAACATTCCATTTGTCCTCGACCCGAGTTGACATAATGTAAACAGGAGCAGGTGCGCCGTATTGGTCAGGAAATATGGAGTATCACGCGCATCGAATTGTCGTGATATGACCGATAGCAGTGTAGATACATTCATTGAAGTATTGAATCCTGAATATGCAGTACTGCAAAAACATTGGATTTGTCCTCGACCCCAGTTGACATAATGTAAACAGGAGCAGGTCCGCTGTATTTGGCGGCAAATGAGGAGTATAACGCGCATAGATTTGTCGACATACCACTAATAGCAGCGGAGATACGTTTAAATAAATACTTGCGCCTAATATGATAATCTGCAATTACAATGTATTTGACGGGACACAGAGTTGACAATGCCCACACTCTCTGATGTGCGTAGCATATGGCAGCGAATGAGGTGTAAAACGCGCTTCAAATTGCCGGGATATCACCAATAGCAGTGTAGATACATTCAATGAAGTATTGAATCCTGAATATGCAGTACTACAACTACATTGCATTTGTACCCGACCCGAGTTGACATAATGTAAACAATAGCACGTGCGCTGTATTTGGCAGGGAATGTGGAGTATCACGCGCATCGAGTTGTCGGGATATAACCAATAACAGTGTATTTACGTACAATGAAATATTGAATCCTGAATATGCTCTACTTGTAGCAACATTGCATTTGTTGTCGACCCGAGTTGACATAATGTAAACAGGAGCAGGTACGCTGTATTTGGCAGGAAATATGGAGTATCATGCGCATCGAATTGTCGGGATATCGCCATGGCAGTGTATATACGTTCAAAGAAATATGAATCCTGTATATGCTGTACTGCAACAACATAGCATTTGCCCTCGATCCGTGTTGACATAATGTAAACAGGAGCAGGTGCGCTGTATTTGCCAGGGAATGTGGAGTATCGCGCGAGTCGAGTTGTCGGGATATCACCAATAACAATGTATTTACGTTCAATGAAATATCGGTTCCTAAATATGCTGTACTGCAACAACATTGCAATTGTCCTCGACCCCAGTTGACATAATGTAAACAGGAGCAGGTGCGCTGCATTTGGCAGGGAATGTGGAGTATAACGCGCATCGAATTGTCGGGATATCACCAATAGCAGTGTATTTACGTTCAATGAAATATTGAATCCTGAATATACTGTTCTGCAAAAAGATTGCATTTGTCCCCGACCCGAGTTGACATAATGTAAACAGGAGCAGGTGTGCTGTATTTGGCAGGAAATATGCAGTGCAAGGCGCTTGGAATTGACGATATATCTCCAATAGCAGTGTAGGTACGTTCAATGAAGTATTGAAACCTGGATATGCAGTACTGCAACAACATTGCATTTGTCCTCGACCCGAGTTGACATAATGTAAACAAGAGCACGTGCGCTGTGTTTGGCGGGAACTGTGGAGTATAACGCGCATCGAGTTGTAGGCATACCACCAATAGCATCGGAGATATGTTTAATTGAATTCTTATACCTAAATATGCAAAACTACAATTACAATGAGTTAGGCAGGGACTTGGGTTGACTTAGCGCACAGTGTCTGATTTGCGCCCTATTTGGCAGCAAGTGTGCGGTATACCGCGCATCGAATTGACGAGATATCACCAATAGCAGTGTAGAAACGTTCAATGGGATATTGAATCCTGAATTTGCAGTACTGCAAAACGATTGGATTTGACCTCGACAGGAGATGTCATAATGTAAACAGGAGCAGGTCCACTGTATTTGGCAGAAAATGTCGGGTACAAAGCGCATCCAGTTGTCGAGATACCACCAATAACAGCGAAAATAGGTTTAATTGAGTACTTAGGCCCAAATATGCCAAACTGCTAATGCAATGGATTCGACAGGATATAGAGTTGACATTGCGTAAACCGGTTAATGTGCTCTGTATTTGGCAGCAAATGTGAGGTATAACGCGCAGCAAATTCTGGACTTACCACCAATAGCAGCGGAGAAACGTTTAATTGAATACTTAATCCTAAATATGCTAAACTGCAATTCTAATGGATTTGACAGGGACACAGAGTTGATACTGCGCATACCGGTTGATGTGCGTTGTATTTGGCAGCGAATGAGGAGTATAAGGCGCTTCGATTTGTCGAGATATCACCAATAGCAGTGTATATACGTTCAATGAAATATTGAATCCCGAATATGCTGTACTGCAAAAACATTGCATATGTCCTCGACCCGAGTTGACATAATGTAAACAGGAGCAGGTTCGCTGTATTGGGCGGCAACTGTGGAGCATAACGCGCATCGGATTGTAGGTGTACCACCTATATCTCCGCAGATGCGTTTAATTGTATACATAAGACTAAATATGCAAAAATACAATTACAATGAATTAGGCAGGGACCTGAGTTGACACAGCGCAAAGTGGCTGATATGCGCTCTATTTGGCAGGGGTGTGGTAAACCGCGCATCGAATTGACGAGATATCACAAACAGCAGTGTAGATCCGTTCAATGAAATATTGAATCCTGACTGTGCTGTACTGCCACAACATTGCAATTGTCCTCGACCCCAGTTGACATAATGTAAACGGGAGCAGGTGCGCTGTATTTTGCAGGGAATGTGGAGTATCATGCGCATCGAATTGTCGGGATATCACCATGGCAGTTTAAATACGTTCAATGAAATTTTGAATCGTGTATATGCTGTACTGCAACAACATAGCATTTGCCATCGATCCGAGTTGACATAATGCAAACAGGAGCAGGTGCGCTGTATTTGGTAGGGAATGTGGAGTATCACGCGCATCGAGTTGTCGGGATATAACCAATAACAGTGTATATACATTCAATGAAGTATTGAATCCTGAATATGCAACACTACAGCAATATTGCATTTGTCCTCGACCCGAGTTGACTTAATGTAAACAGGAGCAGGAGCGCTGTATTTGGCAGGGAATGTGGAGTATCACGCGCATCGAATTATCGGGATATCAGGAATAGCAGTATATACGTTCAAGGCAATATTGAATCCTGAATATGCTGTACTGCAGCAACATTGCATTTGTCCTCGACGCGAGTTGACATAATGTAAACAGGAGCAGGTGCGCTGTGTTTGGCAGGGAATGTGGAGTATAACTCTCCTCGAATTATCGGGATATCAGGAATAGCAGTGTATTTACGATCAATGAAATATTGAATCCTGAATATCCCGTACTGCCAAAACATTGGATTTGTCCTCGTCCCGAGTTGATGTAATGTAAACAGTAGCATGTGCGCTGTTTGGCGGCAGCTGTGGAGCATAACGCGCATCGAATTGTAGGCATACAACCTATAGCACCGGAGATACGTTTAATTTGAATACATATGCCAAAATATGCAAAAATACAATTACAATGAATTAGGCACGGACCTGAGTTGACATAGCGCAAAGTGGCTGATTTGCGCTCTATTTGGCAGCAACTGTGCGGTATACCGCGCATCGAATTGACGAGATATCACAAATAGCAGTGTAGATCCGTTCAATGAAATATTGAATCCTGAATGTGCTGTACTGCAAAAACAATGCATTTGTCCGAGAACACAGTTGACACAATGTAAACAAGAGCAGGTGCGCTGTATTCGGCAGGGAATGTGGAGTAACACGCGCATCGAATTGTCGTGATATGACCAATAGCAGTGTAGATACATTCAATGAAGTACTGAATCCTGAATATGCAACACTACAGCAACATTGCATTTGTCCTCGACCGGAGTTGACATAATGTAAACAGGAGCCGGATCGCTGTATTTGACAGGGAATGTGGAGTATAACTCTCTTCGAATTATCGGGATATCAGGAATAGCAGTATATACGTTCAAGGCAATATTGAATCCTGAATATGCTGTACTGCAGCAACATTGCATTTGTCCTCGACGTGAGTTGACATAATGTAAACAGGAGCAGGTGCGCTGTGTTTGGCAGAGAATGTGGAGTATAACTCTCTTCGAATTATCGGGATATCAGGAATAGCAGTGTAGATACATTCAATGACATATTGAATCCTGAATATCCCGTACTGCCAAAACATTGGATTTGTCCTCGTCCCGAGTTGATGTAATGTAAACAGTAGCAGGTGCGCTGTTTGGCGGCAGCTGTGGAGCATAACGCGCATCGAATTGTAGGCATACCACCTATAGCACCGGAGATACGTTTAATTTGAATACATATGCCAAAATATGCAAAAATACAATTACAATGAATTAGGCACGGACCTGAGTTGACATAGCGCAAAGTGGCTGATTTGCGCTCTATTTGGCAGCAACTGTGCGGTATACCGCGCATCGAATTGACGAGATATCACAAATAGCAGTGTAGATACGTCCAATGAAATATTGAATGCTGGATATGCAGTACTGCAACAACATTCCATTTGCCCTCGACCCGAGTTGACATAATGTAAACAGGAGCAGGTGCGCTGTTTGGCGGCAACTGTGGAGTATAACGCGCATAGATTTGTCGACATACCACGAATAGCAGCGGTGATACATTTAAATATATATTTGTGCCTAATATGATAAACTGCAATTACAATGTATTTGACAGGACACAGAGTTGACAATGCGCAAACACTCTGATGTGCGTAGTATTTGGCAGAGAATGAGGAGTATAACGCGCTTCACATTGTCGGGATATCACCAATAGCAGTGTAGATCCGTTCAATGAAATATTGAATCCTGAATGTGCTGTACTGCAAAAACATTGCATTTGTCCTGGAAACGAGTTGACATAATGTAAACAGGAGCAGGTGCACTGTATTTGGCAGAAAATGTGGAGTTTCATGCGCATCGAATTGTCGGGATATTACCATGGCAGTGTATATACGTTCAATGAAATATTGAATCCTGAATATGCAGTACTACAACAACATTGCAATTGTCCTCGACCCGAGTTGACATAATGTAAACAGGAGCAGGTGCGCTGTCTTTGGCAGGGTATGTGGAGTATCACGCGCATCGAATTGTCGTGAATTCACCAATAGCAGTGTATTTACGTTCAATGAAGTATATAATCCGGTACATGATGTACTGCAAAAACAATGCATTTGTCTTCGTCCCGAATGACACAATGTAAACAGGAGCAGGTGCGCTGATATGGCAGGAAATGTGGAGTATCATGCGCATCGAATTGTCGGGATATCACCATGGCAGTGTATATACGTTGAATGAAGTACTGAATCCCGTATGTGCTGCACTGCAAAAACAATGCATTTGTCCTCGACCACAGTTGACACAATGTAAACAAGAGCAGGTGCGCTGTATTTGGCAGGAAATGTGGAGTATCATGCGAATCGAATTGTCGGGATATCACCATGGCAGTGTATATACGTTCAATGAAATATTGAATCCTGTATATGCTGTACTGCAACAACATTGCATTTGTCCTCGATCCGTGTTGACATAATGTAAACAGGAGTAGGTGCGCCGTATTTGGCAGGTAATGTGGAGTATCACGCGCATCGAATTGTCGGGATATCACCAATGGCAGCGTATGTACGTTCAATCAAGTATTGAATCCGGTATATGATGTACTGCCAAAACAATGCATTTGTCCTCGACCCGAATGACATAATGTAAACAGGAGCAGGTGCGCTGTATGGCGGCAACTGTGGAGTATAACGCGCATAGATTTGTCGACATACCACGAATAGCAGCGGAGATACGTTTAACTAAATACTTGAGCCTAACATGACAAACAGCAAATACAATTTATTTGACAGGAAACAGAGTTGACAGTGCGCAAACTCTCTGATGTGCTTAGTATTTGGCAGCGAATGAGGAGTATGACGCGCTTCGAATTGTCGGGATATCACGAATAGCAGTGTATATACGTTCAATGAAATGTTGAATCCTGAATATGCTGTACTGCAGCAACATTGCATTTGTCCTCGACCCGAGTTGACATAATGTGAAGAGGAGCAGGTACGCTGTATTTGGCAGGTAATGTGGAATATCACGCGCATCGAATTGTCGGGATATCACCAATAGCTGTACATATACGTTCGATGAAATATTGAATACTGCATATCCAGTACTGCAAAAAGATTGCATTTGTCCTCGATCCGAGTTGACATAATGTAAACACGAGCAGGTGCGCTGTATTTGGCAGGGAATGTGGAGTATCACGCGCATGGAATTGTCGGGATATCACCAATAGCAGTGTATATACGTTCAATGAAATTTTGAATTCTGTTTGTGCTGTACTGCAACAACATTGCATTTGTCCTCGACCCGAGTTGACATAATGTAAACAGGAGCAGGTGCGCTGTATTTGGCAGGAAATGTGGAGTACAAGACGCATGGAATTGACGAAATATCTCCAGTAGCAGTGTAGATACGTTCAATGAAATATTGAATGCTGGATATGCAGTACTGCAACAACATTCCATTTGCCCTCGACCCGAGTTGACATAATGTAAACGGGAGCAGGTGCGCTGTATTTGGCGGCAAATGAGGAGTATAACGCGCATCGAATTGTCGGGATATCACCAATAGCAGTGTATTTACGTTCAATGAAATATTGAATCCTGAATATGCTGTACTGCAAAAAGATTGCATTTGTCCCCGACCCGAGTTGACATAATGTAAACAGGAGCAGGTGCGCTGTATTTGGCAGGAAATGTGGAGTACAAGACGCATGGAATTGACGAAATATCTCCAGTAGCAGTGTAGATACGTTCAATGAAATATTGAATGCTGGATATGCAGTACTGCAACAACATTCCATTTGTCCTCGACCCGAGTTGACATAATGTAAACAAGAGCACGTGCGCTGTATTTGGCGGGAACTGTGGAGTATAACGCGCATCGAGTTGTAGGCATAACACCAATAGCATCGGAGATACGTTTAATTTGAATACATAAGCCTAAGTATGCAAAAATACAATTACAATGAATTAGGCAGGGACCTGAGTTGACATAGCGCAAAGTGGCTGGTTTGCGCTCTATTTGGCAGCAACAGTGCGATATACCGCGCATCGAATTGACGAGATATCACAAATAGCAACGTGGATCCGTTCAATGAAATATTGAATCCTGACTGTGCTGTACTGCCACAACATTGCATTTGTCCTCGACCCGAGTTGACATAATGTGAAGAGGAGCAGGTACGCTGTATTTGGCAGGTAATGTGGAGTATCACGCGCATCGAATTGTCGGGATATCACCAATAGCTGTGCATATACGTTCGATGAAATATTGAATACTGCATATCCAGTACTGCAAAAAGATTGCATTTGTCCTCGATCCGAGTTGACATAATGTAAACACGAGCAGGTGCGCTGTATTTGGCAGGGAATGTGGAGTATCACGCGCATGGAATTGTCGGGATATCACCAATAGCAGTGTATATACGTTCAATGAAATTTTGAATTCTGTTTGTGCTGTACTGCAACAACATTGCATTTGTCCTCGACCCGAGTTGACATAATGTAAACGGGAGCAAGTGCGCTGTATTTGGCGGCAAATGAGGAGTATAACGCGCATCGAATTGTCGGGATATCACCAATAGCAGTGTATTTACGTTCAATCAAATATTGAATCCTGAATATGCTGTTCTGCAAAAAGATTGCATTTGTCCCCGACCCGAGTTGACATAATGTAAACAGGAGCAGGTGCGCTGTATTTGGCAGGAAATGTGGAGTACAAGACGCATGGAATTGACGAAATATCTCCAGTAGCAGTGTAGATACGTTCAATGAAATATTGAATGCTGGATATGCAGTACTGCAACAACATTCCATTTGTCCTCGACCCGAGTTGACATAATGTAAACAAGAGCACGTGCGCTGTATTTGGCGGGAACTGTGGAGTATAACGCGCATCGAGTTGTAGGCATAACACCAATAGCATCGGAGATACGTTTAATTTGAATACATAAGCCTAAGTATGCAAAAATACAATTACAATGAATTAGGCAGGGACCTGAGTTGACATAGCGCAAAGTGGCTGGTTTGCGCTCTATTTGGCAGCAACAGTGCGATATACCGCGCATCGAATTGACGAGATATCACAAATAGCAATGTGGATCCGTTCAATGAAATATTGAATCCTGACTGTGCTGTACTGCCACAACATTGCAATTGTCCTCGACCCCAGTTGACATAATGTAAACGGGAGCACGTGCGCTGTATTTGGCGGCAAATGAGGAGTATAACGCGCATAGATTTGTCGACATACCACGAATAGCAACGGAGATACGTTTAAATAAATACTTGAGCCTAATATGATAAACTGCAATTACAATGTATTTGACAGGACACAGAGTTGACAATGCGCCAACCGGCTGATGTGCGTAGTATTCTGCAGCGAATGAGGAGTATAACGCTCAGCGAATTGTCGGGATATCACCAATAGCAGTGTATGTACGTTCAATGAAATATTGAATCCTGAATATGGTGTACTGCAACAACATTGCAATTGTCTTCGACCCCAGTTGACATAATGTAAACAGGGGCATGTGCGCTGTATTTGGCGGCAACTGTGGAGCATAACGCGCATCGAATTGTAGGCATACCACCAATAGCACCGGAGATCCGTTTAATTGAATACTTAGGCCTAAGTATGCAAATCTACAATTAGAATGAATTGGGCAGGGACCTGAGTTGACATAGCGCAAAGTGGCTGGTTTGCGCTCTATTTGGCAGCAACTGTGCGATATACCGCGCATCCAATTGACGAGATATCACAAATAGCAATGTGGATCCGTTCAATGAAATATCGAATCCTGAATGTGCTGAACTGCAAAAACATTGCATTTTTCCTCGACCCGAGTTGAAATAATGTAAACAGGAGCAGATGCGCTGTATTTGGCAGGAAATGTGGAGTATCATGCTCATCGAATTGTCGCGATATCACCATGGTAGTGTACATACGTTCAATGAAATATTGAATCCTGTATATGATGTACTGCAACAACATTGCATTTGTCCTCGATCCGAGTTGACATAGTGTAAACAGGAGCAGGTACGCTGTATTTGGCGGCATATGAGGAGTATAACGCGCATAGATTTGTCGACGTACCACGAATAGCAGCGGAGATACTTTTAAATAAATACTTGAGCCTAATATGATAAACTGCAATTACAATGTATTTGACAGGACACAGAGTTGACAATGCGCCAATTCTCTGATGTGAGTTGTCTTTGGCAGCGGATGAGGAGTATAACCCGCTTCGAATTGTCGGCATATCACGAACAGCAGTGTATATACGTTCAATGAAATATTGGATTCTGTATATGCTGTACTGCAACAACATTGCATTTGTCCTCGATCCGAGTTGACATAATGTAAACAGGAGCAGGTGTGCACTATTTGGCAGGAAATGTGGAGTACAAGACGCATAGAATTGACGAAATATCTCCAGTCGCAGTGTAGATACGTTCAATGAAGTATTGAGTTCTGAGTATGCAGTACTACAAGAACATTGCATTTGTCTTCGTCCCCAGTTGACATAATGTAAACAGGAGCCGGTGCGCTGTATTTGGCAGGGAATGTGGAGTATAACGCGCATCGAATTGTAGGCATACCATCAATAGTACCGGAGATCCGTTTAATTGAATACTTAGGCCTAAATATGCAAAACTACAATTACAATGAATTTGGCAAGGACCTGAGTTGACACAGCGCACAATGGCTGATTTGCGCTCTATTTGGCAGGAAGTGTGCGGTATACCGCGCATCGAATAGACGAGATATCTCCAGTCGCAGTGTAGATCCGTTCAATGAAATATTGAATCCTGAATGTGCTGTACTGCAAAAACATTGCATTTGTCCTTCACCCGAGTTGACATAATGTAAACAGGAGCAGGTGCGCTGTATTTGGCAGGGAATGTGGAGTATAACGCGCATCGAATTGTCAGGATATCACCAATAGCAGTGTATACACGTTCAATGAAATATTGAATCCTGAATATCCTGTACTGCAAAAACATTGGATTTGTCCTCGACCCGAGTTGCCATAATGTAAACAGGAGCAGGTGTGCCGTATTTGGCAGGAAACGTGTAGTACCACGCTCATCGAATGGTCGGGATATAACCAATAGCAGTGTATATACGTTCAATGAAATTTTGAATTCTGTTTGTGCTGTACTGCAACAACATTGCATTTGTCCTCGACCCGAGTTGACATAATGTAAACAGGAGCAGGTGCGCTGTATTTGGCAGGAAATGTGGAGTACAAGACGCATGGAATTGACGAAATATCTCCAGTAGCAGTGTAGATACGTTCAATGAAATATTGAATGCTGGATATGCAGTACTGCAACAACATTGCATTTGTCCTCGACCCGAGTTGACATAATGTGAAGAGGAGCAGGTACGCTGTATTTGGCAGGTAATGTGGAATATCACGCGCATCGAATTGTCGGGATATCACCAATAGCTGTGCATATACGTTCGATGAAATATTGAATACTGCATATCCAGTACTGCAAAAAGATTGCATTTGTCCTCGATCCGAGTTGACATAATGTAAACACGAGCAGGTGCGCTGTATTTGGCAGGGAATGTGGAGTATGACGCGCTTCGAATTGTCGGGATATCACGAATAGCAGTGTATATACGTTCAATGAAATGTTGAATCCTGAATATGCTGTACTGCAGCAACATTGCATTTGTCCTCGACCCGAGTTGACATAATGTGAAGAGGAGCAGGTACGCTGTATTTGGCAGGTAATGTGGAATATCACGCGCATCGAATTGTCGGGATATCACCAATAGCTGTGCATATACGTTCGATGAAATATTGAATACTGCATATCCAGTACTGCAAAAAGATTGCATTTGTCCTCGATCCGAGTTGACATAATGTAAACACGAGCAGGTGCGCTGTATTTGGCAGGGAATGTGGAGTATCACGCGCATGGAATTGTCGGGATATCACCAATAGCAGTGTATATACGTTCAATGAAATTTTGAATTCTGTTTGTGCTGTACTGCAACAACATTGCATTTGTCCTCGACCCGAGTTGACATAATGTAAACAGGAGCAGGTGCGCTGTATTTGGCAGGAAATGTGGAGTACAAGACGCATGGAATTGACGAAATATCTCCAGTAGCAGTGTAGATACGTTCAATGAAATATTGAATGCTGGATATGCAGTACTGCAACAACATTCCATTTGCCCTCGACCCGAGTTGACATAATGTAAACGGGAGCAGGTGCGCTGTATTTGGCGGCAAATGAGGAGTATAACGCGCATCGAATTGTCGGGATATCACCAATAGCAGTGTATTTACGTTCAATCAAATATTGAATCCTGAATATGCTGTTCTGCAAAAAGATTGCATTTGTCCCCGACCCGAGTTGACATAATGTAAACAGGAGCAGGTGCGCTGTATTTGGCAGGAAATGTGGAGTGCAAGACGCATGGAATTGACGAAATATCTCCAGTAGCAGTGTAGATACGTTCAATGAAATATTGAATGCTGGATATGCAGTACTGCAACAACATTCCATTTGTCCTCGACCCGAGTTGACATAATGTAAACAAGAGCACGTGCGCTGTATTTGGCGGGAACTGTGGAGTATAACGCGCATCGAGTTGTAGGCATAACACCAATAGCATCGGAGATACGTTTAATTTGAATACATAAGCCTAAGTATGCAAAAATACAAATACAATGAATTAGGCAGGGACCTGAGTTGACATAGCGCAAAGTGGCTGGTTTGCGCTCTATTTGGCAGCAACTGTGCGATATACCGCGCATCGAATTGACGAGATATCACAAATAGCAATGTGGATCCGTTCAATGAAATATTGAATCCTGACTGTGCTGTACTGCCACAACATTGCATTTGTCCTCGACCCGAGTTGACATAATGTGAAGAGGAGCAGGTACGCTGTATTTGGCAGGTAATGTGGAGTATCACGCGCATCGAATTGTCGGGATATCACCAATAGCTGTGCATATACGTTCGATGAAATATTGAATACTGCATATCCAGTACTGCAAAAAGATTGCATTTGTCCTCGATCCGAGTTGACATAATGTAAACACGAGCAGGTGCGCTGTATTTGGCAGGGAATGTGGAGTATCACGCGCATGGAATTGTCGGGATATCACCAATAGCAGTGTATATACGTTCAATGAAATTTTGAATTCTGTTTGTGCTGTACTGCAACAACATTGCATTTGTCCTCGACCCGAGTTGACATAATGTAAACGGGAGCAGGTGCGCTGTATTTGGCGGCAAACGAGGAGTATAACGCGCATCGAATTGTCGGGATATCACCAATAGCAGTGTATTTACGTTCAATCAAATATTGAATCCTGAATATGCTGTTCTGCAAAAAGATTGCATTTGTCCCCGAACCGAGTTGACATAATGTAAACAGGAGCAGGTGCGCTGTATTTGGCAGGAAATGTGGAGTACAAGACGCATGGAATTGACGAAATATCTCCAGTAGCAGTGTAGATACGTTCAATGAAATATTGAATGCTGGATATGCAGTACTGCAACAACATTCCATTTGTCCTCGACCCGAGTTGACATAATGTAAACAAGAGCACGTGCGCTGTATTTGGCGGGAACTGTGGAGTATAACGCGCATCGAGTTGTAGGCATAACACCAATAGCATCGGAGATACGTTTAATTTGAATACATAAGCCTAAGTATGCAAAAATACAATTACAATGAATTAGGCAGGGACCTGAGTTGACATAGCGCAAAGTGGCTGGTTTGCGCTCTATTTGGCAGCAACAGTGCGATATACCGCGCATCGAATTGACGAGATATCACAAATAGCAATGTGGATTCGTTCAATGAAATATTGAATCCTGACTGTGCTGTACTGCCACAACATTGCATTTGTCCTCGACCCGAGTTGACATAATGTGAAGAGGAGCAGGTACGCTGTATTTGGCAGGTAATGTGGAGTATCACGCGCATCGAATTGTCGGGATATCACCAATAGCTGTGCATATACGTTCGATGAAATATTGAATACTGCATATCCAGTACTGCAAAAAGATTGCATTTGTCCTCGATCCGAGTTGACATAATGTAAACACGAGCAGGTGCGCTGTATTTGGCAGGGAATGTGGAGTATCACGCGCATGGAATTGTCGGGATATCACCAATAGCAGTGTATATACGTTCAATGAAATTTTGAATTCTGTTTGTGCTGTACTGCAACAACATTGCATTTGTCCTCGACCCGAGTTGACATAATGTAAACGGGAGCAGGTGCGCTGTATTTGGCGGCAAATGAGGAGTATAACGCGCATCGAATTGTCGGGATATCACCAATAGCAGTGTATTTACGTTCAATCAAATATTGAATCCTGAATATGCTGTTCTGCAAAAAGATTGCATTTGTCCCCGACCCGAGTTGACATAATGTAAACAGGAGCAGGTGCGCTGTATTTGGCAGGAAATGTGGAGTACAAGACGCATGGAATTGACGAAATATCTCCAGTAGCAGTGTAGATACGTTCAATGAAATATTGAATCCTGACTGTGCTGTACTGCCACAACATTGCAATTGTCCTCGACCCCAGTTGACATAATGTAAACGGGAGCACGTGCGCTGTATTTGGCGGCAAATGAGGAGTATAACGCGCATAGATTTGTCGACATACCACGAATAGCAACGGAGATACGTTTAAATAAATACTTGAGCCTAATATGATAAACTGCAATTACAATGTATTTGACAGGACACAGAGTTGACAATGCGCCAACCGGCTGATGTGCGTAGTATTCTGCAGCGAATGAGGAGTATAACGCTCATCGAATTGTCGGGATATCACCAATAGCAGTGTATGTACGTTCAATGAAATATTGAATCCTGAATATGGTGTACTGCAACAACATTGCAATTGTCTTCGACCCCAGTTGACATAATGTAAACAGGGGCATGTGCGCTGCATTTGGCGGCAACTGTGGAGCATAACGCGCATCGAATTGTAGGCATACCACCAATAGCACCGGAGATCCGTTTAATTGAATACTTAGGCCTAAGTATGCAAATCTACAATTACAATGAATTGGGCAGGGACCTGAGTTGACATAGCGCAAAGTGGCTGGTTTGCGCTCTATTTGGCAGCAACTGTGCGATATACCGCGCATCCAATTGACGAGATATCACAAATAGCAATGTGGATCCGTTCAATGAAATATCGAATCCTGAATGTGCTGAACTGCAAAAACATTGCATTTTTCCTCGACCCGAGTTGAAATAATGTAAACAGGAGCAGATGCGCTGTAGTTGGCAGGAAATGTGGAGTATCATGCTCATCGAATTGTCGCGATATCACCATGGTAGTGTACATACGTTCAATGAAATATTGAATCCTGTATATGATGTACTGCAACAACATTGCATTTGTCCTCGATCCGAGTTGACATAATGTAAACAGGAGCAGGTGCGCACTATTTGGCAGGAAATGTGGAGTACAAGACGCATAGAATTGACGAAATATCTCCAGTCGCAGTGTAGATACGTTCAATGAAGTATTGAGTTCTGAGTATGCAGTACTACAAGAACATTGCATTTGTCTTCGTCCCCAGTTGACATAATGTAAACAGGAGCCGGTGCGCTGTATTTGGCAGGGAATGTGGTGTATCACGCGCATCGAATTGTCGTGATATGACCAATAGCAGTGTAGATACATTCAATGAAGAATTGAATCCTGAATATGCAACACTACAGCAACATTCCATTTGTCCTCGACCCGAGTTGACATAATGTAAACAGGAGCAGGTGCGCCGTATTGGTCAGGAAATATGGAGTATCACGCGCATCGAATTGTCGTGATATGACCGATAGCAGTGTAGATACATTCATTGAAGTATTGAATCCTGAATATGCAGTACTGCAAAAACATTGGATTTGTCCTCGGCCCCAGTTGACATAATGTAAACAGGAGCAGGTCCGCTGTATTTGGCGGCAAATGAGGAGTATAACGCGCATAGATTTGTCGACATACCACTAATAGCAGCGGAGATACGTTTAAATAAATACTTGCGCCTAATATGATAATCTGCAATTACAATGTATTTGACGGGACACAGAGTTGACAATGCCCACACTCTCTGATGTGCGTAGCATATGGCAGCGAATGAGGTGTAAAACGCGCTTCAAATTGCCGGGATATCACCAATAGCAGTGTAGATACATTCAATGAAGTATTGAATCCTGAATATGCAGTACTACAACTACATTGCATTTGTACTCGACCCGAGTTGACATAATGTAAACAGGAGGAGGTGCGCTGTATTTGGCGGCAAATGGGGAGTATAGCGCGCATAGATTTGTCGACATACCACGCATAGCAGCGGAGATACGTTTAAATAAATACTTGAGCCTCACATGATAATCTGCAATTACAATGTATTTGACAGGACACAGAGTTGACAATGCGCAAACCGACTGATCTGCATAGTATTTGGCAGCCAATGAGGAGTATAACGCGGATCGAATTGTCGGGATATCACCAATAGCAGTGTATATCCGTTCAACGAAATATTGAATCCTGAATGTGCTGTACTGCAACAACATTGCAATTGTCCGCGGACCCCAGTTGACATAATGTAGACAGGAGCAGGTGCGCAGTATTTGGCAGGAAATGTGGAGTACAAGGCGCATGGAATCGACGAAATATCTCCAGTAGCAGTGTAGATACGTTCAATGAAGTATTGTATCCTGGATATGCAGTACTGCAAAAACATTGCATTTGTCCTCGACCCGAGTTGACATAATGTAAACAGGAGCAGGTGTGCCGTATTTGGCAGGAAATGTGGAGTATCAAGCGCATCGTATTGTCGGGATATCACCAATAGCTGTGTAGATCCGTTCAATGAAATATTGAATCCAGAATGTGCTGTACTGCAAAAACATTGCATTTGTCCTTGACCCGAGTTGACATAATGTAAACAGGAGCAGGTGCGCTGTATTTGCCAGGGAATGTGGAGTATCAAGTGCATCGAATTGTAGGCATACCACCAATAGCACCGGAGATACGTTTAATTGATTACATCAGTCTAAATATGTAAAAATACAATTACAATGAATTAGGCAGTGACCTGAATTGACATAGCGCAAGGTTGCTGCTTTGCGCTCTATTTGGCAGCAACTGTGCGGTATACCGCGCATCGAATTGACGAGATATAACAAATAGCACTATAGACTCGCTCAATGAAATATCGAATCCTGAATGTGCTGTACTGCAGAAACATTGCATTTGTCCCTGACCCGAGTTGACATAATGTAAACAGGAGCAGGTGCGCTGTGTTTGCCAGGGAATGTGGAGTATAACGCGCTTCGAATTGTCGGAATCACGAATAGCAGTGTAGATACATTCAATGAAGAATTGAATCCTGAATATGCAGTACTACAACAACGTAGCATTTGTCCTCGACCTGCGTTGACATAATATAAACAGGAGCAGGTGCGCTGTATTTGGCAGGAAATGTGGAGTACAAGGCGCATAGATTTGTCAACATACCACGAATGGCAGCGGAGATACGTTTAAATAAATACTTGAGCCTAATATGATAAACTGCAATTACAATGTATATGACAGGACACAGAGTTGACAATGCGCAAACACTCTGATGTGCGTAGTATTTGGCAGCGAATGAGGAGTATAACGCGCATCACATTGACGGGATATCACGAATAGCAGTGTATATACGTTCATTGAAATATTGAATCCTGAATGTGCTGTACTGCAAAAACATTGCATTTGTCCTTGACCCGAGTTGACATAATGTAAACAGGAGCAGGTGCGCTGTATTTGGCAGGAAATGTGGAGTACAAGGCGCATGGAGTAGACGAAATATCTCCAGTAGCAGTGTAGATACGTTCAATGAAGTATTGTATCCTGGATATGCAGTACTGCAAAAACATTGCATTTGTCCTTGTCCCGAGTTGACATAATGTAAACAGGAGCAGGTGCGCTGTATTTGGCAGGGAATGCGGAGTATCACGCGCATCGGATTGTAGGCGTACCACCAATTGCACCGGAGATACGTTTAATTGAATACTAAAGCCTGAATTTGCAAAACTACAATTACAATGAATTAGGCAGGGATCTGAGTTGACACAGCGCACAGTGGCTTATTTGCGCTCTATTTGGCAGCAGCTGTGCGGTATACCGCGCATCGAATTGACGAGATATCACAAATAGCAGTGTAGATCCGTTCTATGAAATATTGAATCCTGAATATGCAGTACTACAACAACGTAGCATTTGTCCTCGACCCGAGTTGACACAATGTAAACAGGAGCAGGTGAGCTGTATTTGGCAGGGAATGTGGCATAACACGCGCATCGAATTGTCGTGATATCACCAATAGCAGTGTAGATACATTCAATGAAGAATTGAATCCTGAATATGCAGTACTACAACAACGTAGCATTTGTCCTCGACCCGAGTTGACATAATGTAAACAGGAGCAGGTGCGCTGTATTTGGCAGGGAATGCGGAGTATCACGAGCATCGGATTGTCGTGATATCACCAATGGCAGTGTAGATACATTCAATGAAGTATTGAATCCTGAATAAGCATTACTACAACAACGTTGCATTTGTCTTCGACCCCAGTTGACATAATGTAAACAGGAGCAGGTGCGCTGTTTGGCGGCAACTGTGGAGCATAACGCACATCGAATTTTAGGCATCCCACCTATAGCACCACAGATACGTTTAATTGAATACATAAGCCTAAATATGCAAAACTACAATTACAGTGAATTAGGCAGGGACCTGAGTTGTCATAGCGCACAGTGGCTGACTTGCGCTCTATTTGGCAGCAAGTGTGCGGTATACCGCGCATCGAATTGACGAGATATCACCAATAGCAGTGTAGATCCGTTCAATGAAATATTGAATCCTGAATGTGCTGTACTGCTGAACATGGCATTTGTCCGGGAATCGAGTTGACATAATGTAAACAGGAGCAGGTGCGCTGTATTTGGCAGGGAGCGTGGGGTATCACGCGCATCGAATTGTCGTGATATCACCAATAGCAGTGTAGATACATTCAATGAAGAATTGAATCCTGAATATGCAGTAGTACAACAACGTAGCATTTGCCCTCGACCCGAATTGACATAATGTAAACAGGAGCAGGTGCGCTGTATTTCGCAGGAAATGTGGAGTACCACGCGTATGGAATTGTAGTGATATCACCAGTAGCAGTGTAGATACATGCAATGAAGTATTGAATCCTGAGTATGCAGTACTACAAGAACATTACATTTGTCTTCGACCCCAGTTGACATAATGTAAACAGGAGCAGGTGCGCTGTTTGGCGGCAACTGTGGAGCATAACGCACATCGAATTTTAGGCATCCCACCTATAGCACCACAGATACGTTTAATTGAATACATAAGCCTAAATATGCAAAACTACAATTACAATGAATTAGGCAGGGGCCTGAGGTGTCATAGCGCACAGTGGCTGACTTGCGCTCTATTTGGCAGCAAGTGTGCGGTATATCGCGCATCGAATTGACGAGATATCACCAATAGCAGTGTAGATCCGTTCAATCAAATATTGAATCCTGAATGTGCTGTACTGCAAAAACATTGCATTTGTCCTTGACCCGAGTTGACATAATGTAAACAGGAGCAGGTGCGCTGTATTTGCCAGGGAATGTGGAGTATCACACGCATCGAATTGTCGTGATATCACCAATAGCAGTGTAGATACATTCAATGAAGAAATGAATCCTGAATATGCAGTACTACAACAACGTTGCATTTGTCCTCGACCCGAGTTGACATAATGTAAACAGGCGTAGGTGCGCTATTTGGCGGCAAATGAGGAGTATAACGCGCATAGATTTGTCGACATACCACGAATAGCAGCGGAGATACGTTTAAATACATATTTGAGCCTAATATAATGAACTGCAATTACAATGTATTTGACAGGACACAGAGTTGACAATGCGCCAACCGGCTGATGTACGTAGTATTCTGCAGCGAATGAGGAGTATAACGCGCATCGAATTGTCGGGATATCACCAATGGCAGTGTATGTACGTTCAATGAAATATTGAATACTGAATATGCTCTACTTGCAGAAACATTGCATTTGTTGTCGACCCGAGTTGACATAATGTAAACAGGAGCAGGTACGCTGTATTTGGCAGGAAATATGGAGTATCATGCGCATCGAATTGTCGGGATATCACCATGGCAGTGTATATACGTTCAATGAAATATGAATCCTGTATAGGCTGTACTGCAACAACATAGCATTTGTCCTCGACCCGAGTTGACATAATGTAAACAGGAGCAGGTGCGCTGTTTGGCGGCAAATGAGGAGTATAACGCGCATAGATTTGTCGACATACCACCAATAGCACCGGAGATACGTTTAATTGAATACTTAAGCCTGAATATGCAAAACTACAATTACAATGAATTAGGCAGGGACCTGAGTTGACATAGCGCACAGTGGCTGATTTGCGCTCTATTTGGCAGCAAGTGTGCGGTATACCGCGCATCGAATTGACGAAATATCACTAATAGCAGTGTAGAAAATTTCAATGGAATATTGATTCCTGAATATGCAGTACAGCAATAGCATTGGATTTGACCTCGATCCGAGATTACTTAATGTAAACAGTTGCAAGTGCGCTCTATTTGGCAGCAAATGTGGAGTTTAACGCGTATCGAACTATCGAGATGTCTGGAATAGAAACTGGAATACGCTCAAATGAATATTTAAAACTGAATATGCAAAACAGGAATAACGCTGGATTTGTCAGGGCACAGAGTTGACATTGAGTAAACCGGTTGATGTGCGCTGTATTTGGCAGCATCTATGGAATAGAACGCGCATCGAATTTTCTTCGTATCTCCAATCGAAACGAAGCAACGTTCAATTGAATATTGAAGGCTGAATATACAGTACTGCAATAACATTGGATTTGACCTCGACCCGATTTGACATAATGTAAACTGGAGCAGCTCCGCTTAATTTCGCAGCGAATGAGGAGTTTAACGCTGAACCACTTGTCTAGATATCACCAATAACAGTGCGGATACGTTTAATTGAGTATTTAACACAGACTCTGCAAAATTGCAATTACGCTGCACTTGACAGGGCCCAGAGTTGACATAGGGCAAACCGAATGACGTGCGCTGAATTTGGCCGCATATGTGGAGTAACGCACGTCAAATTGTCGAGATTTCACCAATAGCAGTGTATAAACAATTAAGGGAATATTGAATCCTGAATATGCAGTACAGCAATAACATTATATTTGACCATGACCCGAGTTGATATAATTTAAACAGGAGCAGGTGCGCTATATGCGAGAGCAAGTGTGGAGTAGAACGCGCATCGAATTTTATGACGCGCGCTGTATTTGATAGCATATGTGGAGTGGAACGCGCATAGAATTGTTGAGACATCTGGAATAAAATCTGAGATCAGCGCAATTGAATATTTCTGGCAGAATTTCCTAAACTACAGTAACACTATATTTGACAGAGCACAGAGTTAGCATAGCGCAAAACGGCCGAAGGGCGCTGTTTTTCTCAGCTAATGGGATGTATAACGCGCATCGAATTTTCGACATGCCATCAATAGCTGCGGAGATACGTTTAATTGGAAAATGCAGCCTAAATATGCAAAACTGCAACTTCAAGTGATTTGGCAGGGACCAGGGTTGACATAGTGAAATCCGGCTGACGCGCGCTGTAGTTAGCAGCAAATGTGGAGTAGAAGGCGCATAGAATTATCGACATACCCCCAATAGCAGTAGAGATACGTTTGATTGAATACTTAATCCTAAATATGCTTTACTGCAACTACAATGGATTTGACAGGATACACAGTTGACATTGTGGAAATCGGTTGATGTGCGGTGTATTTCGCAGCAAATGTGGAGTAGAAAGCGCATCAAATTGTCGACATATCTCAAAGGGAAACGGCGATACGTTCAAATGAATATTGAAGCCTGAATATGCAGTACTGCAAAAACATTGGATTTGACCTCGACAGGAGTTGACATAATGTAAACAGGAGCAGGTCCGCTGTATTTGGCGGCAAATGAGGAGTATAACGCGCGTCGAATTGTTGACATTCTATCAATAACAGCGGGGATTAGTTTAATTGAATACTGAAGCCTAAGTATGCAAAACAGCAATTACAAAGAATTAGGTCCGCTATGTAGCTGTATTGTTCGGGTAACGTATTCAGCATGTAATTTAGCTTTTCCCCCTCACTCACTTGTGCGCCGGCACCTTTTAATTCGTTTATTAATTTTTAAAACTCACAAAAAAATGACTCTGATTCACTGTAGTTCTCCAGTCTTATGTTTTCCAATCTCCTTCTGCATACGATCTGCAGTGCCGTCGACTCTTTCAAGTGTTCGAGATTTGGAGCGGCCGTCTGGTAATTGCCGCGGCGGTTTAAGGGACCATACGACCCGCGGGCAGGACGACCGTTAAGGGTACCCTAATGCGTACCCCTCATAAACAGTGGACCTAACGTACAGTCAAGGTACTTTAGGACCTCACGGAAAAGACCCATAAAACACGAAATCTCTTTATTGTTTATGCTACATCTCAGGAAGACCGAACACGCGGGTTTTCCCCAAGGGTAAGGTCACCTGCGCAGGCAGCCAGCCCATTCCAAAACATACGTCTTTACCCAATGAGCAATTAGGAACAGACTTGAGACACCCCCACCACGAATCTTCCGCTACGACAGCAACATCCCCAAGAATCACTCTTGCGCCAGTCTTCGAAGAGTCAACACCTACCAGTCTTCAGCCAGGGAAGAGGTTAATCAGGGACTCTTGCGCCAGTCTTCTAAGAGTCAACACCTACCAGTCGTCAGTCAGTGAACAGGAGAATCAGTAACTTAAGTTCAGTGTATTCATAGTAGTAAGAGGAATTCAGTACATATCAAGACAGTTGTAACCAGAGTATTGAGTGGAATAAATAAGGTGAACTAAATCTCGCTCTTTACACTTATTATAATCCTCACCCTTGAGCGCAAATAACGTTCAAGGTTCGCGATACCAACCGATCAGTTGTGCCTGACTGGTCGTTAGTTAGTTTGTGTGTCGCAACATCAAGTACATTTCATCAAACCTTTTTATTATATTATATGCCGTTTTTTCTTCCCTAACATACCCCAATTGTCTATTTGTGATGGCACTGTAAATTATATTTATCGCCCTCAAATCCTTTTTGTCCCAATCTTCATTGTCTCTTTCGGTCTTAATTCTAGTTGTAACAACCTTGCATTCCTTATACTTGAGAAACATCGTGTTCTTTGCTTCCACATTCCATAATCCTGACCATCGAATACAGGTATCATGATTTCCGATCTCTCCATTTTAATTGATTTTTTTTCCTGTACTTAAGCATTCCTACGTGCTTGAAGTATTTTTTTTCTTTTTATCCTCTGACGGTTTCTTCCCTTACTAAACTCACTCGCAAGATCGTAACCACGCACTCAATAGCTTGCAAAACTAGTAACCACGCTCTGCTACCATGTTAAGGTAATGAAAGGATTCGGAAATACAAATAGTTTATTTTATTTTATACACAATAGCTACACATATATGTTGCACTCTGTAGACCTCGATAACCTTCTTACACGCACGCTTGTTGTTGACCGACTCTTCCTGAAGCTTCTAACACCCGGCAACTGTCTCTTGTCTCAACTAAGACCTGGGCGCCCTCTCACGCTTACACACACATTCACATGTACAGTGTAAATGTATCATCTACTCAACACGCTCATCGAATTGTCGAGATAACTGGAATAAACAATGAGATACACTCAATATAATATTTAAGACAGAATCTGCAAAACGCTGTATTTGACAGGGCCCAGAGTTGCCATACCGCAAACCGAATGACGTGCGCTGTATTTCACTGCTTATGTGGAGTAGTACGCGCATCAAATTGTCGACATATCTCCATGAGAAACCGAGATACGTTCAATTGAATATTCCCGGCAGAATCTCCAAAACGCCAATTACGCTGGATATGACAGGGCCTGAGTTAACATAGCGCAAACCGGCTGATGTGCGCAGTATTTGGCAGCAAATGTGGCGTATAACACGGGTCGAAATGTCGAGATATCACCAATAGCAGTGTAGATACGTTCAATGGAGTATTGAATCCTGGATATGCAGTACTGCAGTAACATTGTATTTAACCTCGACCCGAGTTGACATAATGTAAAGAGGAGCAGGTCAGCTGCATTTGGCGGCACATGTGGAGTACCGCGCGCACCGAATTGTCGACATAACACCAATAGCAGCGGATACGTTTAATTGAATACTTAAGCCTGAATATGCAAAACTACAATTACAATGAATTAGGCAGGGACCTGAGTTGACATAGCGCACAGTGGCTGATTTGCGCTCTATTTGACAGCAAGTGTGCGGTATACCGCGCATCGAATTGACGAGGTCTCATAAATAGCAGTGTAGATGTATTCAATGAAATAGGAATCCTGTATAGGCTGTACTACAACAACATAGCATTTGCCCTCGACCCGAGTTGACATATTGTAAACAGGAGCAGGTGCGCTGTTTGGCGGCAAATGAGGAGTATAACGCGCATAGATTTGTCGGGATATCACCAATAGCAGGATATGTACGTTCAATGAAATATTGAATCCTGAACATGGTGTACTGCAACAACATTGCATTTGTCTTCGACCGCAGTTGACATAATGTGAACAGGAGCAGGTCCCTCTATTTGGCGGCAAATGAGGAGTATAACGCGCATAGATTTGTCGACATACCACGAATTGCAGCGGAGATACGTTTAAATAAATATTTGAGCCTAATATAATGAACTGCAATTACAATGTATTTGACAGGACACAGAGTTGACAATGCGCAAACCGGCTGATGTGCGTAGTATTTGGCAGCGTATGAGGAGTATAACGCGGATCGAATTGTCGGGATATCACCAATAGCAGTGTATATCCGTTCAATGAGATATTGAATCCTGAATGTGCTGTACTGCAAAAACATTGCATTTGTCCTTGAGCCGAGTTCACATAATGTAAACAGGAGCAGGTGCGCTGTAATTGCCAGGGAATGTGGAGTACAACGCGCTTCGAATTGTCGGGATATCACGAATAGCAGAGTATATACGTTCAATGAAATATTGAATCCTGAATATGCTGTACTGCAACAACATTGCATTTGTCCTCGAAACGAGTTAACATAATATATACAGGAGCAGGTGCACTGTATTTGGCAGAAAATGTGGAGTATCATGCGCGTCGAATTGCCGGGATATTACCATGGCAGCGTATATACGTTCAATGAAATATTGAATCCCGTATATGCTGTACTGCAACAACATGACACTTGTCCTCCATCCGAGTTGACATAATGTAAACAGGAGCGGGATCGCTGTATTTGACAGGGAATGTGGAGTATCACGCGCATCAGATTGTCGGGATATCACCAATAGCAGTGTATTTCCTTTCAATGAAATATTGAATCCTGAATATGCTGTACTGCAAAAACATTGCATTTGTTCTCGACCCGAGTTGAAATAATGTAAACAGGAGCAGGTGCGCTGTATTTGGCTGGGGATGTGGAGTATAACGCGCTTCGAATTGTCGGGATATCACGAATAGCAGTGTATATACGTTCAATAAATGTTGAATCCTGAATATGCTGTACTGCAGCAACATTGCATTTGTCTTTGACCCGAGTTGACATAATGTAAACAGGAGCAGGTGCGCTGTATTTGGCAGGAAATGTGGAGTATCACGCGCATCGAATTGTTGGAATATCAATAATAGCAGCGGAGATACGTGTAATTGAATACTTAAGCCTAAATATGCAAAACTACAATTACAATGAGTTAGGCAGGGACCTGAGTTGACATAGCGCAAAGTGGCTGATTTGCGCTCTATTTCGCAGCATCTGTGCGGTATGCCGCTCATCGAATTGACACGATTTCACCAATAGCAGTGTATATCCGTTCAATGAAATATTGAATCCTGGATATGCAGTACTGCAACAACATTGCATTTGTCCTCGACCTGAGTGGGACATAATGTAAACAGGAGCAGGTGCGCTGTATTTGGCAGGGAATGTGGAGTATCATGCGCATCGAATTGTCGTGATATTACCAATAGCAGTGTAGATACATTTCATGGAATTTTGAATCCTGAATATCCTGCACTGCATAAAGATTGCATTTGTCCTCGACCTGTGTTGACATAACGCAAACAGGAGCAGATGCGCTGTATTTGGCAGGGAATGTGGAGTATCACGCGCATCGTATAGTCGTGATATCACCAATAGCAGTGTAGATACATTCAATGAAGTATTGAATCCTGAATATGCAGTACTACAACAACGTAACGTTTGACCTCGACCCGAGTTGACATAATATAAACAGGCGCCGGTGCGCTATTTGGCGGCAACTGTGGAGCATAACGCGCATCGAATTGTAGGCATACCACCTCTAGCACCGGAGGTAAGTTTAATTGTATACATCAGCCTAAATATGCAAAAATACAATTACAATGAATTAGGCAGTGACCTGAGTTGACACAGCGCACAGTGGCTGATTTGCGCTCTATTTGGCAGCAGCTGTGCGGTATACCACGCATCGAATTGACGAGATATCACAAATAGCAGTGTAGATCCGTTCAATGAAATATTGAATCCTGAATGTGCTGTACTGCAAAAACATTCCATTTGTCCTGGAACCGAGTTGACATAATGTAAACAGAAGCAGGTGCGCTGTATTTGGCAGGGAACGTGGAGTATCACGCGCATCGAGTTGTCGTGATATCACCAATAGCAGTGTAGATACATTCAATGAAGTATTGAATCCTGAATATGCAATACTATAACAACATTGCATTAGTCCTCGATCCGAGTTGACATAATGTAAACCGGAGCAGGTGCGCTGTATTTGGCAGCAAATGAGGAGTATAACGCGCATAGATTTGTCGACATACCACGAATAGCAGCGGAGATACGTTTAAATAAATACTTGTGCATAATATGATAAACTGCAATTACAATGTATTTGACAGGACAGAGAGTTGACAATGCACAACCTCTCTGATGTGCGTAGTATTTGGCAGCGAATGAGGAGTATGACACGCTTCAAATTGACGGGATATCACCAATAGCGGTGTATATACGTTCAATGATATATTGAATCCTGAATTTGCCGTACTGCAACAACATTGCAATTGTCCTCGACCTCAGTTGACATAATGTAAACAGGAGCAGGTCCGGTGTATTTGGCGGCAAATGAGGAGTCTAACGCGCATGGATTTGTCGACATACCACGAATAGCAGCGGAGATAAGTTTAATTGAATACATAAGCCTAAATATGCAAAACTACAATTACAATGAATTAGGCAGGGACCTGAGTTGACAGAGCGCACAGTGGCTGATTTGCGCTCTATTTGGCAGCAGCTGTGCGGTATACCGCACATCGAATTGACGAGATATCACAAATAGCAGTGTAGATCCGTTCTATGAAAAATTGAATCCTGAATGTGCAGTACTACAACAACGTAGCATTTGTCCTCGAAACGAGTTGACATAATGTATACAGGAGCAGGTGCGCTCTTTGGCGGCAACTGTGGAGCATAACGCGCATCGAATTGTAGGCGTACCACCAATAGCACCGGAGATACGTTTAATTGAATACTTAAGCCTGAATATGCAAAACTACAATTAGAATGAATTAGGCAGGGACCTCAGTTGACACAGCGCACAGTGGCTGATTTGCGCTCTATTTGGCAGCAGCTGTGCGGTATACCACGCATCGAATTGACGAGATATCACAAATAGCAGTGTAGATCCGTTCAATGAAATATTGAATCCTGAATGTGCTGTACTGCAAAAACATTCCATTTGTCCTGGAACCGAGTTGACATAATGTAAACAGAAGCAGGTGCGCTGTATTTGGCAGGGAACGTGGAGTATCACGCGCATCGAGTTGTCGTGATATCACCATTAGCAGTGTAGATACATGCAATGAAGTATTGAATCCTGAATATGCAATACTATAACAACATTGCATTAGTCCTCGATCCGAGTTGACATAATGTAAACCGGAGCAGGTGCGCTGTATTTGGCAGCAAATGAGGAGTATAACGCGCATAGATTTGTCGACATACCACGAATAGCAGCGGAGATACGTTTAAATAAATACTTGTGCATAATATGATAAACTGCAATTACAATGTATTTGACAGGACACAGAGTTGACAATGCACAACCTCTCTGATGTGCGTAGTATTTGGCAGCGAATGAGGAGTATGACACGCTTCAAATTGACGGGATATCACCAATAGCGGTGTATATACGTTCAATGAAATATTGAATCCTGAATTTGCCGTACTGCAACAACATTGCAATTGTCCTCGACCTCAGTTGACATAATGTAAACAGGAGCAGGTCCGGTGTATTTGGCGGCAAATGAGAAGTCTAACGCGCATGGATTTGTCGACATACCACGAATAGCAGCGGAGATAAGTTTAATTGAATACATAAGCCTAAATATGCAAAACTACAATTACAATGAATTAGGCAGGGACCTGAGTTGACAGAGCGCACAGTGGCTGATTTGCGCTCTATTTGGCAGCAGCTGTGCGGTATACCGCACATCGAATTGACGAGATATCACAAATAGCAGTGTAGATCCGTTCAATGAAATATTGAATCCTGAATGTGCTGTAATGCAAAAACATTCCATTTGTCCTGGAACCGAGTTGACATAATGTAAACAGAAGCAGGTGCGCTGTATTTGGCAGGGAACGTGGAGTATCACGCGCATCGAGTTGTCGTGATATCACCAATAGCAGTGTAGATACATTCAATGATGTATTGAATCCTGAACATGCAATACTATAACAACATTGCATTAGTCCTCGATCCGAGTTGACATAATGTAAACCGGAGCAGGTGCGCTGTATTTGGCAGCAAATGAGGAGTATAACGCGCATAGATTTGTCGACATACCACGAATAGCAGCGGAGATACGTTTAAATAAATACTTGTGCATAATATGATAAACTGCAATTACAATGTATTTGACAGGACACAGAGTTGACAATGCCCCCATTCTCTGATGTGCGTAGTATTTGGCAGCGAATGAGGAGTATAACGCGCTTCGAATTGTCGGCATATCACGAATAGCAGTGTATATACGTTCAATGGAATATTGAATCCTGAATGTGCTGTAATGCAAAAACATTCCATTTGTCCTGGATCCGAGTTGATATAATGTAAACAGGAGCACGCGCTGTATTTGGCAGGGAATGTGGAGTATCACGCGCATCGCATTGTCGTGATATGACCAATCGCAGTGCAGATACATTCAATGAAATATTGAATGCTGGATATGCTGTTCCGCAAAAACATTGCATTTGTACTTGACCCGAGTTGACATAATGTAAACAGGAGCAGGTGTGCTGTATTCGGCAGAAAATGTGGAGTACAAGACGCATAGAATTGACGAATTATCTTCAGTCGCAGTGTAGATACGTTCAATGAAGTATTGAATCCAGGAAAAGCAGTGCTGCAACAACATTGCGTTTGTCCTCGACACGAGAAGACATAATGCAAACAAGAGCACGTGCGCTGTATTTGGGAGCGAATGTGGAGTATCACGCGCATCGAATTGTCGTGATATCACCAAATAGCAGTGTAGATATATTCAATGAAGTATTGAATTCGGTATATGCTGTACTGCAAAAACAATGCATTTGTCCTCGACCACAGTTGACACAATGTAAGCAAGAGCAGGTACGCTGTATTTGGCAGCGAATGAAGGGTATATCGCGCATCGAATAGACGGGATATCACCAATAGCAGGGTAGATACGTTCAATGAAGTATTGAATCCAGCATATGCAGTACTGCAACAACATTGCATTTGTCCTCGACCCGAGTTGACATAATGTAAACAAGAGCACGTGCGCTGTATTTGGGAGGGAATGTGGAGTATCACGCGCATCTAATTGTCGTGATATGACTAATTGCAGTGTAGATACATTCAATGAAGTATTGAATCCCGAATATGCAGTACTGCAACTTCATTGCATTTGTCCTCGACTAGAGTTGACATAATGTAAACTGGAGCAGGTCCGCTGTTTTGCGGTAAATGTGGAGTACATCGCGCGTCGAATTGTAGGCATACCACCAATAGCACCGCAGATACGTTTAATTGAATACTTAAGCCTAAATATGCAAAACTACAATTACAATGAGTTAGGCAGGGACCTGAGTTGACATAGCGCACAGTGGCTGATTTGCGCTCTATTTGGCAGCAAGTGTGCGGTATTCCGCGCATCGAATTGAGGCGATATCACCAATAGCAGTGTAGATCTGTTCAATGAAATATTGAATACTGAATATGCATAACTGCAAAAACATTGCATTTGTCCACGCCCACAGTTGACACAATGTAAACAAGAGCAGGTGCGCTGTATTTGGCAGGGAATGTGGTGTATCACGCGCATCGAATTGTCGTGATATGACTAATTGCACTGTAGATACATTCAATGAAGTATTGAATCCTGAATATGCAGTACTACAATAACATTGCAATTGTCCTCGACCCGAGTTGACATAATGTAAACAGGAGCAGGTGCGCTGTATTTGGCGGCAAATGAGGAGTATAACGCGCATAGATTTGTCAACATACCACGAATAGCAGCGGAGATACGTTTAAATAAATACTTAAGCCTAATATGATAAACTGCAATTACAATGTATTTGACAGGACTCAGAGTTGACAATGCGCCTACGGGCTGATGTACGTAGTGTTCTGCTGCGAATGAGGAGTGTAACGCGCATCGAATTGTCAGGATATCACCAATAGCAGTGTATATACGTTCAATGAAATATTGAATCCTGAATATCCTGTACTGCAAAAACATTGGATTTGTCCTCGACCCGAGTTGACATAATGTAAACAGGAGCAGGTGTGCCGTTTTTACCAGGAAATGTGTAGTATCACGCACATCGAATTGTCGGGATATCACCAATAGCAGTGTATATACATTCAATGAAGTATTGAATCCTGAATATGCAACACTACAGCAACATTGCATTTGTCCTCGACCCGATTTGACATAATGTAAGCAGGAGCAGGTGCGCTGTATTTGGCACGGAATGTGCAGTATCATGCGCATGGAATTGTCGGGACATCACCATGGCAGTGTATATACGTTCAAAGAAATATGAATCCTGTATATGCTGTACTGCAACAACATAGCATTTGCCCTCGATCCGTGTTGACATAATGTAAACAGGAGCAGGAGCGCTGTATTTGCCAGGGAATGTGGAGTATCACGCGCGTCGAGTTGTTGGGATATCACCAATAACAGTGTATTTACGTTCAATGAAATACCGATTCCTAAGTATGCTGTACTGCAACAACATTGCAATTGTCCTCGACCCCAGTTGACATAATGTAAACAGGAGCAGGTCCGCTGTATTTGGCGGCAAATGAGGAGTATAGCGCGCATAGATTTGTCGACATACCACTAATACCAGCGGAGATACGTTTAAATAAATACTTGAGCCTAATATGATAATCTGCAATTACAATGTATTTGACAGGACACAGAGTTGACAATGCGCAAACCGGCTGATCTGCGTAGTATTTGGCAGCGAATGAGGAGTACAACGCGCATCGAATTGTCAGGATATCACTGATAGCAGTGTATATACGATCAATGTAATATTGAATCCTGAATATCCTGTACTGCAAAAACATCGGATTTGTCCTCGACCCGAGTTGACATAATGTAAACAGGAGCAGGTGCGCTGTTTGGCGGCAGCTGTGGAGCATAACGCGCATCGAATTGTAGGCATACCACCTATAGCACCAGTGATACGTTTAATTTGAATACATAAGCCTAAATATGCAAAATACAATTACAATGAATGAGGCACGGACCTGAGTTTACATAGCGCAAAGTGGCTGATTTGGCTCTATTTGGCAGCAACTGTGCGGCATACCGCGCATCGAATTGATGAGATATCACAAATAGCAGTGTAGGTCTGTTCAATGAAATGTTGATTCCTGAATATGCTTTACTGCAACAACATTGCAATTGTCCTCGACTCCAGTTGACTTAATGTAAACAGGAGCAGGTGCGCTGTATTTGGCGGCAAATGAGGAGTATAACGCGCATAGATTTTTCGACATACCACGAATAGCAGCGGAGATACGTTTAAATTAATACTTGAGCCTAATATGATAAACTGCAATTACAATGTATTTGACGGGACACAGAGTTGACAATGCCCACACTCTCTAATGTGCGTAGCATTTGGCAGCGAATGAGGAGTATAACGCGCTTCAAATTGCCGGGATATCACCAATAGCAGTGTAGATACATTCAATGAAGTATTGAATCCTGAATATGCAGTACTACAACAACATTGCATTTGTACTCGACCCGAGTTGATATAATGTAAACAAGAGCACGTGCGCTGTATTTGGCGTGAACTGTGGAGTATAACGCGCATCGAGTTCTAGGCATACCTCCAATAGCACCGGAGATACGTTTAATTGAATACTTAAGCCTAAATATGCAAAACTACAATTACAATGAGTTAGGCAGGGACCTGGGTTGACACAGCGCACAGTGTCTGATTTGCGCCCTATTTGGCAGCAAGTGTGCGGTATACCGCGCATCGAATTGACGAGATATCACCAATAGCAGTGTAGAAACGTTCAATGGGATATTGAATCCTGAATTTGCAGTACTGCAAAACGATTGGATTTGACCTCGACAGAAGATGTCATAATGTAAACAAGAGCAGGTCCGCTGTATTTGGCAGAAAATGTCGGGTTTGACGCGCATCGAGTTGTCGAGATACCACCAATAACAGCGAAAATAGGTTTAATTGAGTACTTAGGCCCAAATAGGCGAAACTGCAAATACAATGTATTCGACAGGGTATAGAGTTGACATTGCGCAAACCGGTTAATGTGCTCTGTATTTGGCAGCAAATGTGGGGTTTAACGCGCATCAAAGTCTGGACTTACAACCAATAGCAGCGGAGATACGTTTAATTGAATACTTAAGCCTAAATACGCTAAACTGCAATACAATGGATTTGGCAGGGACACAGAGTTGATATTGCGCAAACCGGTTGATGTGCGTTGTATTTGGCAGCGAATGAGGAGTATAACGCACTTCGAATTGTCGAGATATCACCAATAGCAGTGTAGAAACGTTCAATGCGATATTGAATCCTGAATTTGCAGTACTGCAAAACGATTGGATTTGACCAGGACCCCAGTTGACATAATGTAAACGGGAGCAGGTGCGCTGTATTTGGCGGCAAATGAGGAGTATAACGAGCATAGATTTGTCGACATACCACGAATAGCAGCGGAGATACGTTTAAATAAATACTTGAGCCTAATATGATAAACTGCAATTACAATGTATTTGACAGGACACAGAGTTGACAATGCGCCAAGCGGCTGATGTGCGTAGTATTCTGCAGCGAATGAGGAGTATAACGCGCATCGAATTGTCGGGATATCACCAATAGCAGTGTAGATACATTCAATGAAGTATTGAATCCTGAATATGCAATACTATAACAACATTGCATTAGTCCTCGATCCGAGTTGACATAATGTAAACCGGAGCAGGTGCGCTGTATTTGGCAGCAAATGAGGAGTATAACGCGCATAGATTTGTCGACATACCACGAATAGCAGCGGAGATACGTTTAAATAAATACTTGTGCATAATATGATAAACTGCAAATACAATGTATTTGACAGGACACAGAGTTGACAATGCGCAAACCGGCTGATCTGCGTAGTATTTGGCAGCGAATGAGGAGTACAACGCTCATCGAATTGTCAGGATATCACTGATAGCAGTGTATATACGATCAATGAAATAATGAATTCTGAATATCCTGTACTGCAAAATCATTGGATTTGTCCTCGACCCGAGTTGACATAATGTAAACAGGAGCAGGTGCGCTGTTTGGCGGCAGCTGTGGAGCATAACGCGCATCGAATTGTAAGCATACAACCTATAGCACCAGAGATACGTTTAATTTGAATACATAAGCCTAAATATGCAAAATACAATTACAATGAATGAGGCACTGACCTGAGTTTACATAGCGCAAAGTGGCTGATTTGGCTCTATTTGGCAGCAACTGTGCGGCATACCGCGCATCGAATTGATGAGATATCACAAATAGCAGTGTAGGTCTGTTCAATGAAATATTGATTCCTGAATATGCTTTACTGCAACAACATTGCAATTGTCCTCGACTCCAGTTGACTTAATGTAAACAGGAGCAGGTGCGCTGTATTTGGCGGCAAATGAGGAGTATAACGCGCATAGATTTTTCGACATACCACGAATAGCAGCGGAGATACGTTTAAATTAATACTTGAGCCTAATATGATAAACTGCAATTACAATGTATTTGACGGGACACAGAGTTGACAATGCCCACACTCTCTAATGTGCGTAGCATTTGGCAGCGAATGAGGAGTAGAACGCGCTTCAAATTGCCGGGATATCACCAATAGCAGTGTAGATACATTCAATGAAGTATTGAATCCTGAATATGCAGTACTACAACAACATTGCATTTGTACTCGACCCGAGTAGATATAATGTAAACAAGAGCACGTGCGCTGTATTTGGCGTGAACTGTGGAGTATAACGCGCATCGAGTTCTAGGCATACCTCCAATAGCACCGGAGATACGTTTAATTGAATACTTAAGCCTAAATATGCAAAACTACAATTACAATGAGTTAGGCAGGGACCTGGGTTGACACAGCGCACAGTGTCTGATTTGCGCCCTATTTGGCAGCAAGTGTGCGGTATACCGCGCATCGAATTGACGAGATATCACCAATAGCAGTGTAGAAACGTTCAATGGGATATTGAATCCTGAATTTGCAGTACTGCAAAACGATTGGATTTGACCTCGACAGAAGATGTCATAATGTAAACAAGAGCAGGTCCGCTGTATTTGGCAGAAAATGTCGGGTTTGACGCGCATCGAGTTGTCGAGATACCACCAATAACAGCGAAAATAGGTTTAATTGAGTACTTAGGCCCAAATGGGCGAAACTGCAAATACAATGTATTCGACAGGGTATAGAGTTGACATTGCGCAAACCGGTTAATGTGCTCTGTATTTGGCAGCAAATGTGGGGTTTAACGCGCATCAAAGTCTGGACTTACAACCAATAGCAGCGGAGATACGTTTAATTGAATACTTAAGCCTAAATACGCTAAACTGCAATACAATGGATTTGGCAGGGACACAGAGTTGATATTGCGCAAACCGGTTGATGTGCGTTGTATTTGGCAGCGAATGAGGAGTATAACGCACTTCGAATTGTCGAGATATCACCAATAGCAGTGTAGAAACGTTCAATGCGATATTGAATCCTGAATTTGCAGTACTGCAAAACGATTGGATTTGACCTGGACCCCAGTTGACATAATGTAAACGGGAGCAGGTGCGCTGTATTTGGCGGCAAATGAGGAGTATAACGAGCATAGATTTGTCGACATACCACGAATAGCAGCGGAGATACGTTTAAATAAATACTTGAGCCTAATATGATAAACTGCAATTACAATGTATTTGACAGGACACAGAGTTGACAATGCGCCAAGCGGCTGATGTGCGTAGTATTCTGCAGCGAATGAGGAGTATAACGCGCATCGAATTGTCGGGATATCACCAATAGCAGTGTAGATACATTCAATGAAGTATTGAATCCTGAATATGCAATACTATAACAACATTGCATTAGTCCTCGATCCGAGTTGACATAATGTAAACCGGAGCAGGTGCGCTGTATTTGGCAGCAAATGAGGAGTATAACGCGCATAGATTTGTCGACATACCACGAATAGCAGCGGAGATACGTTTAAATAAATACTTGTGCATAATATGATAAACTGCAAATACAATGTATTTGACAGGACACAGAGTTGACAATGCGCAAACCGGCTGATCTGCGTAGTATTTGGCAGCGAATGAGGAGTACAACGCTCATCGAATTGTCAGGATATCACTGATAGCAGTGTATATACGATCAATGAAATAATGAATTCTGAATATCCTGTACTGCAAAATCATTGGATTTGTCCTCGACCCGAGTTGACATAATGTAAACAGGAGCAGGTGCGCTGTTTGGCGGCAGCTGTGGAGCATAACGCGCATCGAATTGTAGGCATACAACCTATAGCACCGGAGATACGTTTAATTTGAATACATAAGCCTAAATATGCAAAAATACAATTACAATGAATTAGGCACGGACCTGAGTTTGCATGGCGCAAAGTGGCTGATTTGCGCTCTATTTGGCAGCAACTGTGCGGCATACCGCGCATCGAATTGACAAGATATCACAAATAGCTGTGTAGGTCTGTTCAATGAAATATTGATTCCGAAATATGCTGTACTGCAACAACATTGCAATTGTCCTCGACCCCAGTTGACATCATGTAAACAGGAGCAGGTCCGCTGTATTTGGCGGCAAATGAGGAGTATAACGCGCATAGATTTGTCGACATACCACTAATAGCAGCGGAGATACGTTTAAATAAATACTTGAGCCTAATATGATAAACTGCAGTTACAATGTATTTGACGGGACACAGAGTTGACAATGCCCACACTCTCTGACGTGCGTAGCATATGGCAGCGAATGAGGAGTAAAACGCGCTTCAAATTGCCGGGATATCACCAATAGCAGTGTAGATACATTCAATGAAGTATTGAATCCTGAATATGCAGTACTACAACAACATTGCATTTGTACTCGACCCGACTTGACATAATGTAAACAAGAGCACGTGCGCTGTATTTGGCAGCAAATGTGGGGTATAACGCGCATCAAATTCTGGACTTACCACCAATAGCAGCGGAGATACGTTTAATTGAATACTTAATCCTAAATATGCTAAACTGCAATTCCAAAGGATTTGACAGGGAGACAGAGTTGATATTGCGCAAACCGGTTGATGTGCGTTGTATTTGGCAGCGAATGAGGAGTATAAGGCGCTTCGAATTGTCGAGATATCACCAATAGCAGTGTATATACGTTCAATGAAATATTGAATCCCGAATATGCTGTACTACAAAAACATTGCATATGTCCTCGACCCGAGTTGACATAATGTAAACAGGAGCAGGTGCGCTGTATTAGGCTGCAACTGTGAAGCATAACGCGCATCGAATTGTAGGCATACCACCTATAGCTCCGCAGATACGTTTAATTGAATACATAAGACTAAATATGCAAAAATACAATTACAATGAATTAGGCAGGGACCTGAGTTGACACAGCGCAAAGTGGCTGATATGCGCTCTATTTGGCAGCACTTGTGCGGTAAACCGCGCATCGTATTGACGAGATATCACAAACAGCATTGTAGATCCGTTCAATGAAATATTGAATCCTGACTGTGCTGTACTGCCACAACATTGCAATTGTCCTCGACCCCAGTTGACATAATGTAAACGGGAGCACGTGCGCTGTATTTGGCGGCAAATGAGGAGTATAACGCGCATAGATTTGTCGACATACCACGAATAGCAACGGAGATACGTTTAAATAAATACTTGAGCCTAATATGATAAACTGCAATTACAATGTATTTGACAGGACACAGAGTTGACAATGCGCCAACCGGCTGATGTGCGTAGTATTCTGCAGAGAATGAGGAGTATAACGCTCATCGAATTGTCGGGATATCACCAATAGCAGTGTATGTACGTTCAATGAAATATTGAATCCTGAATATGGTGTACTGCAACAACATTGCAATTGTCTTCGACCCCAGTTGACATAATGTAAACAGGGGCATGTGCGCTGTATTTGGCGGCAACTGTGGAGAATAACGCGCATCGAATTGTAGGCATACCACCAATAGCACCGGAGATCCGTTTAATTGAATACTTAGGCCTAAGTATGCAAAACTACAATTACAATGAATTGGGCAGGGACCTGAGTTGACATAGCGCAAAGTGGCTGGTTTGCGCTCTATTTGGCAGCAACTGTGCGATATACCGCGCATCGAATTGACGAGATATCACAAATAGCAATGTGGATCCGTTCAATGAAATATCGAATCCTGAATGTGCTGAACTGCAAAAACATTGCATTTTTCCTCGAGCCGAGTTGAAATAATGTAAACAGGAGCAGATGCGCTGTATTTGGTTGGGAATGTGGAGTATCACGCCCATAGATTTGTCGACATACTACTAATAGCAGCGGAGATACGTTTAAATAAATACTTGAGCCTAATATGATAAACTGCAATTACAATGTATTTGACGGGACACAGAGTTGACAATGCCCACACTCTCTAACGTGCGTAGCATATGGCAGCGAATGAGGAGTAAAACGCGCTTCAAATTGCCGGGATATCACCAATAGCAGTGTAGATACATTCAATGAAGTATTGAATCCTGAATATGCAGTACTACAACAACATTGCATTTGTACTCGACCCGAGTTGACATAATGTAAACAAGAGCACGTGCGCTGTATTTGGCAGCAAATGCGGGGTATAACGCGCATCAAATTCTGGACTTACCACCAATAGCAGCGGAGATACGTTTAATTGAATACTTAATCCTAAATATGCTAAACTGCAATTCCAATGGATTTGACAGGGACACAGAGTTGATATTGCGCAAACCGGTTGATGTGCGTTGTATTTGGCAGCGAATGAGGAGTATAAGGCGCTTCGAATTGTCGAGATATCACCAATAGCAGTGTATATACGTTCAATGAAATATTGAATCCCGAATATGCTGTACTACAAAAACATTGCATATGTCCTCGACCCGAGTTGACATAATGTAAACAGGAGCAGGTGCGCTGTATTAGGCGGCATCTGTGAAGCATAACGCGCATCGAATTGTAGGCATACCACCTATAGCTCCGCAGATACGTTTAATTGAATACATAAGACTAAATATGCAAAAATACAATTACAATGAATTACGCAGGGACCTGAGTTGACACAGCGCAAAGTGGCTGATATGCGCTCTATTTGGCAGCACTTGTGCGGTAAACCGCGCATCGAATTGACGAGGTATCACAAACAGCATTGTAGATCCGTTCAATGAAATATTGAATCCTGACTGTGCTGTACTGCCACAACATTGCAATTGTCCTCGACCCCAGTTGACATAATGTAAACGGGAGCACGTGCGCTGTATTTGGCGGCAAATGAGGAGTATAACGCGCATAGATTTGTCGACATACCACGAATAGCAACGGAGATACGTTTAAATAAATACTTGAGCCTAATATGATAAACTGCAATTACAATGTATTTGACAGGACACAGAGTTGACAATGCGCCAACCGGCTGATGTGCGTAGTATTCTGCAGAGAATGAGGAGTATAACGCTCATCGAATTGTCGGGATATCACCAATAGCAGTGTATGTACGTTCAATGAAATATTGAATCCTGAATATGGTGTACTGCAACAACATTGCAATTGTCTTCGACCCCAGTTGACATAATGTAAACAGGGGCATGTGCGCTGTATTTGGCGGCAACTGTGGAGCATAACGCGCATCGAATTGTAGGCATACCACCAATAGCACCGGAGATCCGTTTAATTGAATACTTAGGCCTAAGTATGCAAAACTACAATTACAATGAATTGGGCAGGGACCTGAGTTGACATAGCGCAAAGTGGCTGGTTTGCGCTCTATTTGGCAGCAACTGTGCGATATACCGCGCATCGAATTGACGAGATATCACAAATAGCAATGTGGATCCGTTCAATGAAATATCGAATCCTGAATGTGCTGAACTGCAAAAACATTGCATTTTTCCTCGACCCGAGTTGAAATAATGTAAACAGGAGCAGATGCGCTGTATTTGGTTGGGAATGTGGAGTATCACGCGCATAGATTTGTCGACATACTACTAATAGCAGCGGAGATACGTTTAAATAAATACTTGAGCCTAATATGATAAACTGCAATTACAATGTATTTGACGGGACACAGAGTTGACAATGCCCACACTCTCTAACGTGCGTAGCATATGGCAGCGAATGAGGAGTAAAACGCGCTTCAAATTGCCGGGATATCACCAATAGCAGTGTAGATACATTCAATGAAGTATTGAATCCTGAATATGCAGTACTACAACAACATTGCATTTGTACTCGACCCGAGTTGACATAATGTAAACAAGAGCACGTGCGCTGTATTTGGCAGCAAATGCGGGGTATAACGCGCATCAAATTCTGGACTTACCACCAATAGCAGCGGAGATACGTTTAATTGAATACTTAATCCTAAATATGCTAAACTGCAATTCCAATGGATTTGACAGGGACACAGAGTTGATATTGCGCAAACCGGTTGATGTGCGTTGTATTTGGCAGCGAATGAGGAGTATAAGGCGCTTCGAATTGTCGAGATATCACCAATAGCAGTGTATATACGTTCAATGAAATATTGAATCCCGAATATGCTGTACTACAAAAACATTGCATATGTCCTCGACCCGAGTTGACATAATGTAAACAGGAGCAGGTGCGCTGTATTAGGCGGCATCTGTGAAGCATAACGCGCATCGAATTGTAGGCATACCACCTATAGCTCCGCAGATACGTTTAATTGAATACATAAGACTAAATATGCAAAAATACAATTACAATGAATTAGGCAGGGACCTGAGTTGACACAGCGCAAAGTGGCTGATATGCGCTTTATTTGGCAGCACTTGTGCGGTAAACCGCGCATCGAATTGACGAGATATCACAAACAGCAGTGTAGATCCGTTCAATGAAATATTGAATCCTGACTGTGCTGTACTGCCACAACATTGCAATTGTCCTCGACCGCAGTTGACATAATGTAAACGGGAGCCCGTGCGCTGTATTTGGCGGCAAATGAGGAGTATGACGCGCATAGATTTGTCGACATACCACGAATAGCAACGGAGATACGTTTAAATAAATACTTGAGCCTAATATGATAAACTGCAATTACAATGTATTTGACAGGACACAGAGTTGACAATGCGCCAACCGGCTGATGTGCGTAGTATTCTGCAGCGAATGAGGAGTATAACGCTCATCGTATTGTCGGGATATCACCAATAGCAGTGTATGTACGTTCAATGAAATATTGAATCCTGAATATGGTGTACTGCAACAACATTGCAATTGTCTTCGACCCCAGTTGACATAATGTAAACAGGGGCATGTGCGCTGTATTTGGCGGCAACTGTGGAACATAACGCGCATCGAATTGTAGGCATACCACCAATAGCACCGGAGATCCGTTTAATTGAATACTTAGGCCTAAGTATGCAAAACTACAATTACAATGAACTGGGCAGGGACCTGAGTTGACATAGCGCAAAGTGGCTGGTTTGCGCTCTATTTGGCTGCAACTGTGCGATATACCGCGCATCGAATTGACGAGATATCACAAATAGCAATGTGGATCCGTTCAATGAAATGTCGAATCCTGAACGTGCTGAACTGCAAAAACATTGCATTTTTCCTCGACCCGAGTTGAAATAATGTAAACAGGAGCAGATGCGCTGTATTTGGCAGGGAATGTGGAGTACCACGCGCACCGATTGTCGTGATATGACCAATAGCAGTGTAGATACATTCAATGAAGAATTGAATCCTGAATATGCAGTACTACAACTACATTGCAATTGTCCTCGACCCGAGTGGACATGATGTAAACAGGAGCAGTTGCGCTGTATTTGGCAGGGAATGTAGAGTATCACGCACATCGAGTTGTCGGGATATAACCAATAACAGTGTATTTACGTTCAATGAAATATTGAATCCTGAATATGCTCTACTTGTAGCAACATTGCATTTGTTGTCGACCCGAGTTGACATAATGTAAACAGGAGCAGGTACGCTGTATTTGGCAGGAAATATGGAGTATCATGCGCATCGAATTGTCGGGATATCGCCATGGCAGTGTATATACGCTCAAAGAAATATGAATCCTGTATATGCTGTACTGCAACAACATAGCATTTGCCCTCGATCCGTGTTGACATAATGTAACCAGGAGCAGGTGTGCTGTATTTGCCAGGGAATGTGGAGTATCACGCGCGTCGAGTTGTCGGGATATCACCAATAACAGTGTATTTACGTTCAATGAAATATCGGTTCCTAAATATGCTGTACTGCAACAAGATTGCAATTGTCCTCGTCCCCAGTTGACATAATGTAAACAGGAGCAGGTGCGCTGTATTTGGCGGGGAATGTGGAGTATCACGCGCGTCGAGTTGTCGGGATATCACCAATAACAGAGTATTTACGTTCAATGAAATATCGGTTCCTAAATATGCTGTACTGCAACAACATTGCAACTGTCCTCGACCCCAGTTGACATAATGTAAACAGGAGCAGGTGCGCTGCATTTGGCATGGAATGTGGAGTATCACGCGCATCGAATTGTCGGGATATAACCAAAAACAGTGTATATACGTTCAATGAAGTATTGAATCCGGTATATGCTGTACTGCAAAAACAATGCATTTTTCCACGACCACGGTTGACACAATGTAAACAAGAGCAGGTGCGCTGTATTTGGCAGGGAATGTGGTGTATCACGCGCATCGAATTGTCGTGATATGACCAATTGCAGTGTAGATACATTCATTGAAGTATTGAATCCTGAATATGCAGTACTACAAAATCGTTGCATTTGTCCTCGACCCAAGTTGATATAATGTAAACAGGGGCAGGTGCGCTGTATTTGGCGGCAACTGTGCGGTATACCGCGCATCGAATTGACGAGATATCACAAATAGCAGTGTAGATCCGTTCAATGAAATATCGAATCCTGAATGTGCTGTACTGCAATAACATTGCATTTTTCCTTGACCCGAGTTGAAATAATGTAAACAGGAGCAGGTGCGCCGTATTGGTCAGCAAATATGGAGTATCACGCGCATCGAATTGTCGTGATATGACCGATAGCAGAGTAGATACATTCATTGAAGTATTGAATCCTGAATATGCAGTACTACAAAATCGTTGCATTTGTCCTCGACCCAAGTTGATATAATGTAAACAGGGGCAGGTGCGCTGTATTTGGCGGCAACTGTGCGGTATACCGCGCATCGAATTGACGAGATATCACAAATAGCAGTGTAGATCCGTTCAATGAAATATCGAATCCTGAATGTGCTGTACTGCAATAACATTGCATTTTTCCTTGACCCGAGTTGAAATAATGTAAACAGGAGCAGGTGCGCTGTATTTGGTTGGGAATGTGGAGTATCACGCGCACCGATTGTCGTGATATGGCCATTAGCAGTGTAGATACATTCAATGAAGTATTGAATCCTGAATATGCAGTACTACAGCTACATTGCAATTGTCCTCGACCCGGGTTGACATAATGTAATCAGGAGCAGGACCGCTGTATTTGTCGGCAAATGAGGAGTATAACGCGCATAGATTTTTCGACATACCACGAATAGCAGCGGAGACACGTTTAAATAAATACTTGAGCCTAATATGATAAACTGCAATTACAATGTATTTGACGGGACACAGAGTTGACAATGCCCACACTCTCTGATGTGCGTAGCATTTGGCGGCGAATGAGGAGTATAACGCGCTTCAAATTGCCGGGATATCACCAATAGCAGTGTAGATACATTCAATGAAGTATAGAATCCTGAATATGCAGTACTACAACAACATTGCATTTGTACTCGACCCGAGTTGACATAATGTAAACGGGAGCAGGTCCGCATTATTTGGCGGCAAATGAGGAGTATAACACATATAGATTTTTCGACATACCACGAATAGCAGCGGAGATACGTTTAAATAAATACTTGAGCCTCACATGATAATCTGCAATTACAATGTATTTGACAGGACACAGAGTTGACAATGCGCAAACCGGCTGGTCTGCGCAGTATTTAGCAGCGAATGAGGAGTATAACGCGCATCGAATTGTCGGGATATCACCAATAGCAGTGTATTTACGTTCAATGAAATATTGAATCCTGAATATCCTGAACGGCAATAACATTGGATTTGTCCCCGACCCGAGTTGACATAATGTAAGCAGGAGCAGGTGCGCTGTTTGGCGGCAGCTGTGGAGCATAACGCGCATCGAATTGTAGGCATACCACCTATAGCACCGGAGATACGTTTAATTGAATACATAAGCCTAAATATGCAAAAATACAATTGCAATGAATTAGACAGGGACCTGAGTTTACATAGCGCAAAGTGGCTGATTTGCGCTCTATTTGGTAGCAACCGTGCGGCATACCGCGCATCGAATTGACGAGATATCACAAATAGCAGTGTAGCTCTGTTCAATGAAATATTGATTCCTGAATATGCTTTACTGCAACAACATTCCAATTGTCCTCGACCCCAGTTGACTTAATGTAAACAGGAGCAGGTCCGCTTTATTTGGCGGCAAATGAGGATTATAACGCGCATAGATTTGTCAGGATATCACTAATAGTAGTGTATATACGATCAATGAAATATTGAATCCTGAATATCCTGTACTGCAGGATCATTAGATTTGTCCTCGACCCGAGTTGACATAATGTAAACAGGAGCAGGTGCGCCGTATTTGGCAGGAAATGTGGAGTATCACGCGCATCGAATTGACGAGATATCACCATTAGCAGTGTAGATCCGTTCAATGAAATAGTGAATCCTGAATATGCAGTACTACAACAACATGGCATTTGTCTTCGACCCCAGTTGACATAATGTGAACAGGAGCAGGTCCCCTGTATTTGGCGGCAAATGAGGAGTATAACGCGCATAGATTTGTCGACATACCACGAATAGCAGCGGAGATACGTTTAAATACATATTTGAGCCTAATATAATGAACTGCAATTACAATGTATTTGACAGGACACAGAGTTGACAATGCGCCAACCGGCTGATGTACGTAGTATTCTGCAGCGAATGAGGAGTATAACGCGCATCGAATTGTCGGGATATCACCAATAGCAGGATATGTACGTTCAATGAAATATTGAATCCTGAATATGGTGTACTGCAACAACATTGCAATTGTCTTCGACCCCAGTTGACATAATGTAAACAGGAGCAGGTGCGCTGTTTGGCGGCAAATGAGGAGTATAACGAGCATAGATTTGTCGACATACCACTAATAGCGGCGGAGATACGTTTAAATAAATACTTGAGCCTAACATGATAATCTGCAATTACAATGTATTTGTCAGGACACAGAGTTGACAATGCGCAAACCGGCTGATCTGCATAGTATTTGGCAGCCAATGAGGAGTATAATGCGGATCGAATTGTCGGGATATCACCAATAGCAGTGTATATCCGTTCAACGAAATATTGAATCCTGAATGTGCTGTACTGCAACAACATTGCAATTGTCCGCGGACCCCAGTTGACATAATGTAGACAGGAGCAGGTGCGCAGTATTTGGCAGGAAATGTGGAGTGCAAGGCGCATGGAGTAGACGACATATCTCCAGCAGCAGTGTAGATACGTTCAATGAAGTATTGTATCCTGGATATGCAGTACTGCAAAAACATTGCATTTGTCCTCGACCCGAGTTGACATAATGTAAACAGGAGCAGGTGTGCCGTATTTGGCAGGAAATGTGGAGTATCAAGCGCATCGTATTGTCGGGATATCACCAATAGCTGTGTAGATCCGTTCAATGAAATATTGATTCCTGAATGTGCTGTACTGCAGAAACATTGCATTTGTCCCTGACCCGAGTTGACATAATGTAAACAGGAGCAGGTGCGCTGTGTTTGCCAGGGAATGTGGAGTATAACGCGCTTCGAATTGTCGGAATCACGAATAGCAGTGTAGATACATTCAATGAAGAATTGAATCCTGAATATGCAGTACTACAACAACGTAACATTTGTCCTCGACCCGAGTTGACATAATGTAAACAGGAGCAGGTGCGCTGTATTTGGCAGGGAATGCGGAGTATCACGCGCATCGGATTGTAGGCGTACCACCAATAGCACCGGAGATACGTTTAATTGAATACTAAAGCCTGAATTTGCAAAACTACAATTACAATGAATTAGGCGGGGATCTGAGTTGACACAGCTCACAGTGGCTGATTTGCGCTCTATTTGGCAGCAGCTGTGCGGTATACCGCGCATCGAATTGACGAGATATCACTAATAGTAGTGTAGATCCGTTGTATGAAATATTGAATCCTGAATATGCAGTACTACAACAACGTAGCATTTGTCCTCGACCCGAGTTGACATAACGTAAACAGGAGCAGGTGCGTTGTATTTGGCAGGGAATGTGGAGTATCACGCGCATCGAATTGTCGTGATATCACCAACAGCAGTGTAGATACATTCAATGAAGTATTGAATCCTGAATATGCAGTACTACAACAACGTAGCATTTGTCCTCGACCCGAGTTGACATAATATAAACAGGAGCAGGTGCGCTGTATTTGGCAGGGAATGCGGAGTATCACGCGCATCGGATTGTCGTGATATCACCAATAGCAGTGTAGATACATTCAATGAAGTATTGAATCCTGAATAAGCAGTACTACAACAACGTTGCATTTGTCCTCGACCCAAGTTGACATAGTGTAAACAGGCGCAGGTGCGCTATTTGGCGGCAACTGTGGAGCATAACGCGCATCGAATTGTAGGCATACCAGCTCTAGCACCGGAGGTACGTTTAATTGAATACATCAGCCAAAATATACAAAAATACAATTACAATGAATTAGGCGGTGACCTGAGTTGACACAGCGCACAGTGGCTGATTTGCGCTCAATTTGGCAGCAGCTGTGCGGTATACCGCGCATCGAATTGACGAGATACCACAAATAGCAGTGTAGATCCGTTCTATGAAATATTGAATCCTGAATATGCAGTACTACAACAACGTAGCATTTGTCCACGACCCGAGTTGACATAATGTAAACAGGAGCACGTGCGCTGTATTTGGCAGGGAATGTGGAGTATCACGCGCATCGAATTGTCGTGATGTCACCCATAGCAGTGTAGATACATTCAATGAAGAATTGAATCCTGAATATGCAGTACTACAACAACGTAGCATTTGTCCTCGACCCGAGTTGACATAATGTAAACAGGAGCAGGTGCGCTGTATATGGCAGGGAATGTGGAGTATCACGCGCATCGAATTGTCGTGATATCACCAATATCAGTGTAGATACATTCAATGAAGAATTGAATCCTGAATATGCAGTAGTACAACAACGTAGCATTTGTCCTCGACCCGAGTTGTCATAATGTAAACAGGAGCAGGTGCGCTGTATTTGGCAGGGAATGTGGAGTATCACGCGCGTCGAGTTGTCGGGATATCACCAATAACACTGTATTTACGTTCAATGAAATATCGATTCCAAAATATGCTGTACTGCAACAACATTGCAATTGTCCTCGACCCCAGTTGACATAATGTAAACAGGAGCAGGTCCGCTGTATTTGGCGGCAAATGAGGGGTATAACGCGCATAGATCTGTCGACATACCGCGAATAGCAGCGGAGATACGTTTAAATAAATACTTGAGCCTAATATGATAAACTGCAATTACAATGTATTTGACGGGACACAGAGTTGACAATGCCCACACTCTCTGATGTGCGTAGCATTTGGCAGCGAATGAGGAGTATAACGCACTTCAAATTGCCGCGATATCACCAATAGCAGTGTAGGTGCATTCAACGAAGTATTTAATCCTGAATATGCAGTACTACAAAGCGTTGCATTTGTCCTCGACCCAAGTTGATACAATGTAAACAGGGGCAGGTGCGCTGTATTTGGCGGCAACTGTGGAGCATAACGCGCATCGAATTGTAGGCATACCACCAATAGCATCGGAGATACGTTTAATTGAATACTTGAGCCTGAATATGCAAAACTACAATTACAATGAATTAGGCAGGGACCTGAGTTAACATAGCGCACAGTGGCTGATTTGCGCTCTATTTGGCAGCAAGTGTGCGGTATACCGCGCATCGAATTGACAAGATATCACCAATAGCAGTGTAGATCCCTTCAATGAAATATTGAATCCTGAATGTGCTGTACTGCAAAAACATTGCATTTGTCCTTCACCCGAGTTGACATAATGTAAACAGGAGCAGGTGCGTTGTATTTGGCAGGAAATGTGGAGTATCATGCGCATCGAATTGTCGGGATATCACCATGGGAGTGTATATACGTTCAATTAAATATTGAATCCTGTATATGCTGTAATGCAACATCATGGCATTTGTCCTCGATCCGAGTTGACATAATGTTAACAGGAGCAGGTGCGCTGTATTTGTCAGGGAATGTGGAGTATAACGCGCATCGAATTGTAGGCATACCATCAATAGCACCGGAGATCCGTTTAATTGAATACTTAAGCCTAAATATGCAAAACTACAATTACAATGTGTTACGCCGCGCGACCCTCTACCTAGACCAGGTCATACATCGCGGGCCAGACGGACGCCAGATGTCCATTCATCCTTCCGGCGGACCCCCATTAAGCATAAGGGCCCATCATAAATCCCAGTAATTTGCAAGCGAAGGTCCTTCAGACCCAACAAATAGCCTTTTTTAAATCGCCTTTTTACGATTATTGTCTACTACGGCTTGACCCGGGAAAGTTAGTTTTTCTAACATACGATACAACCTTTCTTTTAATAGCCACTTTCTATCGAGGGCAGCTAAGACCCTTCCTAGGCCATCAACCTTCGTTTAACCAATTAACAACGAAGCCTACCTCCCTCACCCTCAGAGGCAAAACCGTCGCCAACAAATCCGATGGTCCTGTACGCTAGAAACACTCATCGCTAGCTTTCCTATGACACAACATCGTCGCTGTACCTCAGTTTATTATTAGTCTGGTCTGAGTCTCGACTCAGTCTCGTCTTGGTACTCTTCTCAAGTCAACTCTACTCACTCTACACGTCAAGCAATTGGAGTCTACATCAAGGATCCACGCAAGTCAGTCGGCATACTACATTCTCGTCCGCTACGACATCGACACCGAACTGGACTGTTTTGCTATCCGTCGTCCAGGCAACATCCTTCGCCCGGTTTACTCAGCCATCTTGTACTTACGCACCGACGTAGCTATCGTCCTTACAAGTGGTTAGAATAAACGGCGATTTGCAACTTCTTACAACGTGTATATTCAATCAACCACCTCTGTTGTCCTAAACGAAACAGGGGAGCGACTACTTCGCGGCGTCGATTAACTGAATCGTAGCGAGAATTTACGCCTCTCGCTGACGCGTATTCCTAGCGACCGCGTCTCTCCGCGGACGGTCGTAACACAATGAATTAGGCAGGGACCTGAGTTGACATAGCGCAAAGTGGCTGATTTGCGCTCTATTTGGCAGCAACTGTGCGGTATACCGCGCATCGAATTGACGAGATATCACAAATAGCAGTGTAGATTCATTCAATGAAGTATTGAATCCTGAATAAGCAGTACTACAACAACATTGGAATTGTCCTCGACCCGAGTTGACATAATGTAAACAGGAGCAGGTGCGCTGTATTTGGCGGCAAATGAGGAGTATAACGCGCATAGATTTGTCGACATACCACGTATAGCAGCGGAGATACGTTTAAATAAATACTTGAGCCTAATATGATAAACTGCAATTACAATGTATTTGACAGGACACAGAGTTGACAGCGCAAACCGGCTGATGTGCGTAGTATTTGGCAGCGAATGAGGAGTATAAGGCGCATCGAATTGTCAGGATATCACCAATAGCATTGTATATACGTCCAATGACATATTCAATCCTGAATATCCTGTACTGCAAAAACATTGGATTTGTCCTCGACCCGAGTTGACATAATGTAAACAGGAGCAGGTGTGCCGTATTTGGCAGGAAATGTGTAGTATCACGCGCATCGAATTGTCGTGATATGACCAATAGCAGTGTAGATACATTCAATGAAGTATTGAATCCTGAAAATGCAGTACTACAACAACGTTGCTTTTGTCCTCGACCCAAGTTGACATAATGTAAACAGAGACAGGAGCGCTGTATTCGGCGGCAACTGTGGAGTATAACGCGCATCAAATTGTAGGCATACCACCAATAGCACCGGAGATACGTTTAATTGAATACTTAAGCCTAAACATGCAAAACTACAATTACAATGAATTAGGCAGGGGCCTGAGTTGACATAGCGCACAGTGGCTGATTTGCGCTCTATTTGGCAGCAACTGTTCGGTATACCGCGCATCGAATTGGCGAGATATCACAAATAGCAGTGTAGATCCGTTCAATGAAATATTGAATCCTGAATGTGCTGTACTGCAAAAACAATGCATTTGTCCTCGACCACACTTGATACAATGTAAACAGGAGCAGGTGCGCTGTATTTGGCGGCAAATGAGGAATATAACGCGCACAGATTTGTCGACATACCACGAATAGCAGCGTAGATACGTTTAAATAAATAATTGAGCCTAATATGACAATCTGCAATTACAATGTACTTGACAGGACACAGAGTTGACAATGCGCAAACACTCTGATGAACGTAGTACTTGGCAGGGAATGCGGAGTACAACTCGCATCGAACTGTCGGGATATGACGAATAGCAGTGTATATACGTTCAATGAAATATTGAATCCTGAATATGCTGTACTGCAGCAACATTGAATTTGTCCTCGACCCGAGTTGACATATTGTAAACAGGAGCAGGTGCGCTGTATTTGGCAGGAAATGTGGAGTATCATGCGCAGCGAATTGTCGGGATATCACCACGGCAGTGTATATACGTTCAATCAAACATTGAATCCTGTATATGCTGCACTGCAACAACATGGCATTTGTCCTCGATCCGTGTTGACACAATGTAAACAAGAGCAGGTGCGCTGTATTTGGCAGGGAATGTGGTGTATCACGCGCATCGAATTGTCGTGATATGACCAATTGGAGTGTAGATACATTCAATGAAATATTGAATCCTGAATGTGCTGTACTGCAAAAACATTGCATTTTTCCTTGACCCGAGTTGAAATAATGTAAACAGGAGCAGATGCGCTGTATTTGGTTGGGAATGTGGAGTATCACGCGTACCGAATTGTCGTGATATGACCAATAGCAGTGTAGATACATTCAATGAAGTATTGAATCCTGAAAATGCAGTACTACAACAACATTGCAATTGTCCTCGACCCGAGTTGACATAATGTAAACAGGAGCAGGTGCGCTGTATTTGGCGGCAAATGAGGAGTATATCGCGCATAGATTTGTCGAGATACCACGAATAGCAGCGGAGATACGTTTTAATAAATACTTGAACCTAATATGGTAAACTGCAATTACAATGTATTTAACAGGCCACAGAGTTGACAATGCGCAAACCGGCTGATGTGCGTAGTATTTGCCAGCGAATGAGGAGTTTAACGCGCATCGAACTGTCAGGATGTCACCAATAGCAGTGTATATACGTTCAATGAAATATTGAATCCCGAATATCCTGTACTGCAAAAACATTGGATTTGTCCTCGACCGGAGTTGACATAATGTAAACCAGAACAGGTGCGCTGTATTGGGTAGGAAATGTGGAGTATCACGCGCATCGAATTGTCGTGATATGACCAATAGCAGCGTATATACGTTCAATGAAATGTTGAATCCTGAATATGCTGTAATGCAGCAACATTGCATTTGTCCTCGACCCGAGTTGAGATAATGTAGACAGGAGCAGGTGCGCTGTGTTTGGCAGGGAATTTGGAGTACAACTCGCTTCGAATTGTCGTGATATGACCAATAGCAATATAGATACATTCAATGAAGTATTGAATCCTGAATATGCAGTACTACAAAAACGTTGCATTTGTCCTCAACCCAAGTTGATATAAAGTAAACAGGGGCAGGTATGCTGTATTTGGCGGCAACTGTAGAGCATAACGCGCATCGAATTGTAGGCATACCACCAATAGCACCGGAGATCCGTTTAATTGAATACTTAGGCCTAAATATGCTAAACCACAATTACAATGAATTGGGCAGGGAGCAGAGTTGACATAGCGCAAAGTGGCTGATTTGCGCTCTATTTGGCAGCAACTGTGCGGTATACCGCGCATCGAATTGACGAGATATCACAAATAGCAGTGTAGATCCGTCAAATGAAATATTGAATCCTGAATGTGCTGTACTGCAAAAACATTGCATTTGTCCTTGACCCGAGTTGACATAATGTAAACAGGAGCAGGTGCGCTGTATTTGCCAGGGAATGTGGAGTATAACGCGCTTCGAATTGTCGGGATATCACGAATAGCAGTGTATATACGTTCAATAAAATATTGAATCCTGAATATCCTCTACTGCAAATACATTGGATTTGTCCTCGGCCCGAGTTGACATAATGTAAACAGGAGCAGGTGCGCTGTATTTGGCGGCAACTGTGGAGCATAACGCGCATCGAATTGTAGGCATACCACCAATAGCACTGGAGATCCGTTCAATTGAATACTTAGGCCTAAATATGCTAAACTACAATTACAATGAATTAGGCAGGGACCGGAGTTGGCATAGCGCAAAGTGGCAGATTTGCGCTCTATTTGGCAGCAACTGTGAGGTATACCGCGCACGGAATTGACGAGATATCACAAATAGCAGTGTAGATCAGTTCAATGAAATATTGTGTCCCGAATGTGCTGTACTCCAAAAACATTGCATTTTTCCTTGACCCGAGTTGACATAATGTAAACAGGAGCAGGTGTGCCGTATTTGGCAGGAAATGCATAGTTTCACGCTCATCGAATTGTCGGGATATCACCAATAGCAGTGTATATACGTTCAATGAAGTATTTAATCCAGAATATGCAGTACTTCAAAAACGTTGCATTTGTCCTCGACCCAAGTTGATATAATGTAAACAGGAGCAGGTGCGCTGTATTTGGCGGCAAATGAGGAGTATAACGCGCATAGATTTGTCGAGATACCACGAATAGCAGCGGAGATACGTTTTAATAAATACCTGAACCTAATATGATAAACTGCAATTACAATGTATTTGACAGGACACAGAGTTGACAATGCGCAAACCGGCTGATCTGCGTAGTATTTGGCAGCCAATGAGGAGCACAACGCGCATCGAATTGTCAGGATATCACTAATGGCAGTGTATATACGATCAATGAAATATTGAATCCTGAATATGCAGTACTTGCAGCAACATTGCAATTGTCCTCGACCCGAGTTGACATAATGTAAACAGGAGCAGGTGCGCTGTTTGGCGGCAAATGAGGAGTATGACGCGCATAGATTTGTCGACATACCACTAATAGCAGCGGAGATACGTTTAAATAAATACTTGAGCGTAACATGATAATCTGCAATTACAATGTATTTGACAGGACACAGAGTTGACAATGCGCAAACCGGCTGATCTGCGTAGTATTTGGCAGCCAATGAGGAGTACAACGCCCATCGAATTGTCAGGATATCACTAATGGCAGTGTATATACGATCAATGAAATATTGAATCCTGAATATGCAGTACTTGCAGCAACATTGCAATTGTCCTCGACCCGAGTTGACATAATGTTAACAGGAGCAGGTCCGCTTTATTTGGCGGCAAATGAGGAGTATAGCGCGCATAGATTTGCCAAGATATCACTAATAGCAGTGTATATACGATCAATGAAATATTGAATCCTGAATATCCTGTACTGCAAAATCATTGGATTTATCCTCGACCCGAGTTGACATAATGTAAACAGGAGCAGGTGCGCCGTATTTGGCAGGAACAGTGGAGTATCACGCGCATCGAATTGACGAGATATCACCATTAGCAGTGTAGATCCGTTCAATGAAATATTGAATCCTGAATATGCAGTACCTCAACAATATTGCATTTGTCTTCGACCCCAGTTGACATAATGTGAACAGGAGCAGGTCCCCCGTATTTGGCGGCAAATGAGGAGTATAACGCGCATAGATTTGTCGACATACCACGAATAGCAGCGGAGATACGTTTAAATAAATAATTGAGCCTAATATGATAAACTGCGATTGCAATGTATTTGACAGGACACAGAGTTGATAATGCGCAAACCGGCTGATGTGCATAGTATTTGGCATCGAATTAGGAGTATAACGCGCATCGAATTGTCGGGATATCACCAATAGCAGTGTTGAAAATTTCAATGGAATATTGATTCCTGAATATGCAGTACAGCAATAGCATTGGATTTTACCTCGATCCGAGATTACTTAATGTAAACAGTTGCAAGTGCGCTCTATTTGGCAGCAAATGTGGAGTTTAACGCGTATCGAGCTATCGAGATATCTGGAATAGAAACTGGAATACGCTCAAATGAATATTTAAAACTGACTATGCAAAACAGGAATAACGCTGTATTTGATAGGACACAGAGTTGACATTGCGCAAACTGGTTGCTGTGCTCTATTTCTTGCAGCAAATGTGCGGGATAGCGCGCATCGAATTGTCGACATATCACCAATAGTAGTACAGATTCGTTCAATTGATAATTGAAGCCTGGATAAGCAGCATAGCAATAACATTGGATTTGACCTCGACCCGAGTTGGCAAAATGTAAACGGGAGCATGTGCGCTGTATTTGGCAGGAAATGTGGTGTGTAAAGCGCTTCGAATTGTCGACATACCACCAATAGCGGCGGAGACACGTTTAATTGAATATTAACGGTAGAATATTTTAAAACGGCAATTACGCTGGATTTGACAGGACACAGAATTGACATTGAGTAAACCGGTTGATGTGCGCTGTATTTGGCAGCATCTGTGGAGTAGAACGCGCATCGAATTTTCTTCGTATCTCCAATCGAAACGAAGCAACGTTCAATTGAATATTGAAGGCTGAATATACAGTACTGCAATAACATTGGATTTGACCTCGACCCGATTTGACATATTGTAAACTGGAGCAGCTCCGCTAAATTTCGCAGCGAATGAGGAATTTAACGCTCGACCACTTGTCTAGATATCACCAATAACAGTGCGGATACGTTTAATTGAGTATTTAACACAGACTCTGCAAAATTGCAATTACGCTGCACTTGACAGGGCCCAGAGTTGACATAGGGCAAACCGAATGACGTGCGCTGAATTTGGCCGCATATGTGGAGTAACGCACGTCGAATTGTCGACATTTCACCAATAGCAGTGTATAAACAATTAAGGGAATATTGAATCCTGAATATGCAGTACAGCAATAACATTGGATTTGACCATGACCCGAGTTGATATAATTTAAACAGGAGCAGGTGCGCTATATACGAGAGCAACTGTGGAGTAGAACGCGCATCGAATTGAATGACGCGCGCTGTATTTGGCAGCGAATGAGGAGTATAACGCGCATCGAATTGTCGGGATATCACCAATAGCAGTGTATATACGGTCAATGAAATATTGAATCCTGAATATGCAGTACTGCAAAAACATTGCATTTGTCCCCGAGCCGAGTTGACATAATGTAAACAGGAGCAGGTGCGCTGTATTTGGCAGGTAATGTGGAGCATCACGCGCATGGAATTGTCGGGATATCACCAATAGCAGTGTATATATGTTCAGTGAAGTATTGAATCCTGTATGTGCTATACTGCAAAAACAATGCATTTGTCAGCGACCCGAGTTGACATAATGTAAACAAGAGCAGGTGCGTTGTCTTTGGCAGGGAATGTGGAGTATCACGCGCATCGAATTGTCGTGATATCGCCAATAGCAGTGTAGATACATTCAATGAAATATTGAATACTGAGTATGCAGTACTACAAGAACATTGCATTTGTCTTCGACACCAGTTGACATAATATAAACAGGAGCAGGTCCGCTGTATTTGGCGGAAAATGAGGAGTATAACGCGCATAGATTTGTCGACATACCACGAATAGCAGCGGAGATACGTTTAAATAAAAATTTGAGCCTAATATGATAAACTGCAATTACAATGTATTTGACAGGACACAGAGTTGACAATGCGCAAACCGGCTGATGTGCATAGTATCCTGCAGCGAATGAGGAGTATAACGCGCATCGAATTGTCGGGATATCACAAATTGCAGGATATGTACGTTCAATGAAATACGGAATCCTGAATGTGGTGTACTGCAACAACATTGCAATTGTCTTCGACCCCAGTTGACATAATGTAAACAGGAGCAGGTGCGCTCTATTTGGCAGGTAATGTGGAGTATCACGCGCATGGAATTGTCGGGATATCACCAATAGCAGTGTATATATGTTCAGTGAAGTATTGAATCCTGTATGTGCTATACTGCAAAAACAATGCATTTGTCCCCGACCCGAGTTGACATAACGTAAACAGGAGCAGGTGCGCTGTATTTGGCAGGGAATGTGGAGTATCACGAGCATCGAATTGTCGTGATATCTCCAATAGCAGTGTAGATACATTCAATGAAGTATTGAATCCTGAATATGCAGTACTACAACAACGTAGCATTTGTCCTCGACCCGAGTTGACATAATGTAAACAGGAGCAGGTGCGCTGTATTTGGCAGGGAATGCGGAGTATCACGCGCGTCGGATTGTCGTGATATCACCAATAGCAGTGTAGATACATTCAATGAAGTATTGAATCCTGAATAAGCAGTACTACAACAACGTTGCATTTGTCCTCGACCCAAGTTGACATAGTGTAAACAGGCGCAGGTGCGCTGTATTTGGCAGGAAATGTGGAGTACCACGCGTATCGAATTGTAGTGATATCACCAGTAGCATTGTAGATACATGCAATGAAGTATTGAATCCTGAGTATGCAGTACTACAAAAACGTTGCATTTGTCCTCAACCCAAGTTGATATAAAGTAAACAGGGGCAGGTATGCTGTATTTGGCGGCAACTGTAGAGCAGAACGCGCATCGAATTGTAGGCATACCACCAATAGCACCGGAGATCCGTTTAATTGAATACTTAGGCCTAAATATGCTAAACCACAAATACAATGAATTGGGCAGGGAGCAGAGTTGACATAGCGCAAAGTGGCTGATTTGCGCTCTATTTGGCAGCAAGTGTGCGGTATACCGCGCATCGAATTGACGAGATATCACCAATAGCAGTGTAGATCCGTTCAATGAAATATTGAATCCTGAATGTGCTGTACTGCAAAAACATGGCATTTGTCCGGGAATCGAGTTGACATAATGTAAACAGGAGCAGGTGCGCTGTATTAGGCAGGGAACGTGTGGTATCACGCGTATCGAATTGTCGTGATATCACCAATAGCAGTGTAGATACATTCAATGAAGAATTGAATCCTGAATATGCAGTAATACAACAACGTAGCATTTGTCCTCGACCCGAGTTGACATAATGTATACAGGAGCAGGTGCGCTGTTTGGCGGCAACTGTGGAGCACAACGCGCATCGAATTGTCGGGATATCACGAATAGCAGTGTATATACGTTCAATGAAATATTGAATCCTGAATTTGCTGCACTGCAGCAAGATTGCATTTATCCTCGAAACGAGTTTACATAATATAAACAGGAGCAAGTGCACTGTATTTGGCAGAAAATGTGGAGTTTCATGCGCATCGAATTGTCGGGATATTACGATGGCAGTGTATATACGTTCAATGAAATATTGAATCCTGAATATGCACTACTACAACAACATTGCGATTGTCCTCGACCTCAGTTGACATAATGTAAACAGGAGTTGGTCCGGTGTATTTGGCGGCAAATGGGGAGTCTCACGCGCACGGATTTGTCGGCATACCACGAATAGCAGCGGAGATAAGTTTAATTGAATACATAAGCCTAAATAAGCAAAACTACCATTACAATGAATTAGGCAGGGACCTGAGTTGACATAGCGCAAAGTGGCTGATTTGCGCTCCATTTGGCAGCAACTGTGCGGTATACCGCACATCGAATTGACGAGATATCACAAATAGCACTGTAGATACGTTTTATGAAATATTGAATCCTGAATATGCAGTACTACAACAACGTAGTATTTGTCCACGACCCGAGTTGACATAATGTAAACAGGAGCAGGTGCGCTGTATTTGGCAGGGAATGTGGAGTATCACGCGCATCGAATTGTCGTGATATCACCAATAGCAGTGTAGATACATTCAATGAAGAATTGAATCCTGAATATGCAGTACTACAACAACGTAGCATTTGTCCTCGACCCGAGTTGACATAATGTAAACAGGAGCAGGTGCGCTGTATTTGGCAGGGAATGCGGAGTATCACGCGCATCGAATTGTAGGCATACCACCTCTAGCACCGGAGGTACGTTTAATTGAATACATCAGCCAAAATATACAAAAATACAATTACAATGAATTAGGCGGGGACCTGAGTTGACACAGCGCACAGTGGCTGATTTGCGCTCTATTTGGCAGCAGCTGTGCGGTATACCGCGCATCGAATTGACGAGATACCACAAACAGCAGTGTAGATCCGTTTTATGAAATATTGAATCCTGAATATGCAGTACTACAACAACGTAGTATTTGTCCACGACCCGAGTTGACATAATGTAAACAGGAGCAGGTGCGCTGTATTTGGCAGGGAATGTGGAGTATCACGCGCATCGAATTGTCGTGATGTCACCAATATCAGTGTAGATACATTCAATGAAGAATTGAATCCTGAATATGCAGTAGTACAACATCGTAGCATTTGTCCTCGACCCGGGTTGACATAATGTAAACAGGAGCAGGTCCGCTGTATTTGGCGGCAAATGAGGGGTATAACGCGCATAGATCTGTCGACATACCACGAATAGCAGCGGAGATACGTTTAAATAAATACTTGAGCCTAATATGATAAACTGCAATTACAATGTATTTGACGGGACACAGAGTTGACAATGCCCACACTCTCTGATGTGCGTAGCATTTGGCAGCGAATGAGGAGTATAACGCACTTCAAATTGCCGCGATATCACCAATAGCAGTGTAGATACATTCAACGAAGTATTTAATCCTGAATATGCAGTACTACAAAGCGTTGCATTTGTCCTCGACCCAAGTTGATACAATGTAAACAGGGGCAGGTGCGCTGTATTTGGCGGCAACTGTGGAGCATAACGCGTTTCGAATTGTAGGCATACCACCAATAGCATCGGAGATACGTTTAATTGAATACTTGAGCCTGAATATGCAAAACTACAATTACAATGAATTAGGCAGGGACCTGAGTTAACATAGCGCACAGTGGCTGATTTGCGCTCTATTTGGCAGCAAGTGTGCGGTATACCGCGCATCGAATTGACAAGATATCACCAATAGCAGTGTAGATCCCTTCAATGAAATATTGAATCCTGAATGTGCTGTACTGCAAAAACATTGCATTTGTCCTTCACCCGAGTTGACATAATGTAGACAGGAGCAGGTGCGCAGTATTTGGCAGGAAATGTGGAGTACAAGGCGCATGGAGTAGACGACATATCTCCAGCAGCAGTGTAGATACGTTCAATGAAGTATTGTATCCTGGATATGCAGTACTGCAAAAACATTGCATTTGTCCTCGACCCGAGTTGACATAATGTAAACAGGAGCAGGTGTGCCGTATTTGGCAGGAAATGTGGAGTATCAAGCGCATCGTATTGTCGGGATATCACCAATAGCTGTGTAGATCCGTTCAATGAAATATTGATTCCTGAATGTGCTGTACTGCAGAAACATTGCATTTGTCCCTGACCCGAGTTGACATAATGTAAACAGGAGCAGGTGCGCTGTATATGGCAGGGAATGTGGAGTATCACGCGCATCGAATTGTCGTGATATCACCAATATCAGTGTAGATACATTCAATGAAGAATTGAATCCTGAATATGCAGTAGTACAACAACGTAGCATTTGTCCTCGACCCGAGTTGACATAATGTAAACAGGAGCAGGTGCGCTGTATATGGCAGGGAATGTGGAGTATCACGCGCATCGAATTGTCGTGATATCACCAATATCAGTGTAGATACATTCAATGAAGAATTGAATCCTGAATATGCAGTAGTACAACAACGTAGCATTTGTCCTCGACCCGAGTTGTCATAATGTAAACAGGAGCAGGTGCGCTGTATTTGGCAGGGAATGTGGAGTATCACGCGCGTCGAGTTGTCGGGATATCACCAATAACACTGTATTTACGTTCAATGAAATATCGATTCCAAAATATGCTGTACTGCAACAACATTGCAATTGTCCTCGACCCCAGTTGACATAATGTAAACAGGAGCAGGTCCGCTGTATTTGGCGGCAAATGAGGGGTATAACGCGCATAGATCTGTCGACATACCGCGAATAGCAGCGGAGATACGTTTAAATAAATACTTGAGCCTAATATGATAAACTGCAATTACAATGTATTTGACGGGACACAGAGTTGACAATGCCCACACTCTCTGATGTGCGTAGCATTTGGCAGCGAATGAGGAGTATAACGCACTTCAAATTGCCGCGATATCACCAATAGCAGTGTAGGTACATTCAACGAAGTATTTAATCCTGAATATGCAGTACTACAAAGCGTTGCATTTGTCCTCGACCCAAGTTGATACAATGTAAACAGGGGAGGTGCGCTGTATTTGGCGGCAACTGTGGAGCATAACGCGCATCGAATTGTAGGCATACCACCAATAGCATCGGAGATACGTTTAATTGAATACTTGAGCCTGAATATGCAAAACTACAATTACAATGAATTAGGCAGGGACCTGAGTTAACATAGCGCACAGTGGCTGATTTGCGCTCTATTTGGCAGCAAGTGTGCGGTATACCGCGCATCGAATTGACAAGATATCACCAATAGCAGTGTAGATCCGTTCAATGAAATATTGAATCCTGAATGTGCTGTACTGCAAAAACATTGCATTTGTCCTTCACCCGAGTTGACATAATGTAAACAGGAGCAGGTGCGTTGTATTTGGCAGGAAATGTGGAGTATCATGCGCATCGAATTGTCGGGATATCACCATGGATGTGTATATACGTTCAATTAAATATTGAATCCTGTATATGCTGTAATGCAACATCATGGCATTTGTCCTCGATCCGAGTTGACATAATGTTAACAGGAGCAGGTGCGCTGTATTTGTCAGGGAATGTGGAGTATAACGCGCATCGAATTGTAGGCATACCATCAATAGCACCGGAGATCCGTTTAATTGAATACTTAAGCCTAAATATGCAAAACTACAATTACAATGTGTTACGCCGCGCGACCCTCTACCTAGACCAGGTCATACATCGCGGGCCAGACGGACGCCAGATGTCCATTCATCCTTCCGGCGGACCCCCATTAAGCATAAGGGCCCATCATAAATCCCAGTAATTTGCAAGCGAAGGTCCTTCAGACCCAACAAATAGCCTTTTTTAAATCGCCTTTTTACGATTATTGTCTACTACGGCTTGACCCGGGAAAGTTAGTTTTTCTAACATACGATACAACCTTTCTTTTAATAGCCACTTTCTATCGAGGGCAGCTAAGACCCTTCCTAGGCCATCAACCTTCGTTTAACCAATTAACAACGAAGCCTACCTCCCTCACCCTCAGAGGCAAAACCGTCGCCAACAAATCCGATGGTCCTGTACGCTAGAAACACTCATCGCTAGCTTTCCTATGACACAACATCGTCGCTGTACCTCAGTTTATTATTAGTCTGGTCTGAGTCTCGACTCAGTCTCGTCTTGGTACTCTTCTCAAGTCAACTCTATTCACTCTACACGTCAAGCAATTGGAGTCTACATCAAGGATCCACGCAAGTCAGTCGGCATACTACATTCTCGTCCGCTACGACATCGACACCGAACTGGACTGTTTTGCTATCCGTCGTCCAGGCAACATCCTTCGCCCGGCTTACTCAGCCATCTTGTACTTACGCACCGACGTAGCTATCGTCCTTACAAGTGGTTAGAATAAACGGCGATTTGCAACTTCTTACAACGTGTATATTCAATCAACCACCTCTGTTGTCCTAAACGAAACAGGGGAGCGACTACTTCGCGGCGTCGATTAACTGAATCGTAGCGAGAATTTACGCCTCTCGCTGACGCGTATTCCTAGCGACCGCGTCTCTCCGCGGACGGTCGTAACACAATGAATTAGGCAGGGACCTGAGTTGACATAGCGCAAAGTGGCTGATTTGCGCTCTATTTGGCAGCAACTGTGCGGTATACCGCGCATCGAATTGACGAGATATCACAAATAGCAGTGTAGATTCATTCAATGAAGTATTGAATCCTGAATATGCAGTACTACAACAACATTGGAATTGTCCTCGACCCGAGTTGACATAATGTAAACAGGAGCAGGTGCGCTGTATTTGGCGGCAAATGAGGAGTATAACGCGCATAGATTTGTCGACATACCACGTATAGCAGCGGAGATACGTTTAAATAAATACTTGAGCCTAATATGATAAACTGCAATTACAATGTATTTGACAGGACACAGAGTTGACAGCGCAAACCGGCTGATGTGCGTAGTATTTGGCAGCGAATGAGGAGTATAAGGCGCATCGAATTGTCAGGATATCACCAATAGCAGTGTATATACGTCCAATGACATATTCAATCCTGAATATCCTGTACTGCAAAAACATTGGATTTGTCCTCGACCCGAGTTGACATAATGTAAACAGGAGCAGGTGTGCCGTATTTGGCAGGAAATGTGTAGTATCACGCGCATCGAATTGTCGTGATATGACCAATAGCAGTGTAGATACATTCAATGAAGTATTGAATCCTGAAAATGCAGTACTACAACAACGTTGCTTTTGTCCTCGACCCAAGTTGACATAATGTAAACAGAGACAGGAGCGCTGTATTCGGCGGCAACTGTGGAGTATAACGCGCATCAAATTGTAGGCATACCACCAATAGCACCGGAGATACGTTTAATTGAATACTTAAGCCTAAACATGCAAAACTACAATTACAATGAATTAGGCAGGGGCCTGAGTTGACATAGCGCACAGTGGCTGATTTGCGCTCTATTTGGCAGCAACTGTTCGGTATACCGCGCATCGAATTGGCGAGATATCACAAATAGCAGTGTAGATCCGTTCAATGAAATATTGAATCCTGAATGTGCTGTACTGCAAAAACAATGCATTTGTCCTCGACCACACTTGATACAATGTAAACAGGAGCAGGAGCGCTGTATTTGGCGGCAAATGAGGAATATAACGCGCACAGATTTGTCGACATACCACGAATTGCAGCGTAGATACGTTTAAATAAATAATTGAGCCTAATATGACAATCTGCAATTACAATGTACTTGACAGGACACAGAGTTGACAATGCGCAAACACTCTGATGAACGTAGTACTTGGCAGGGAATGCGGAGTACAACTCGCATCGAACTGTCGGGATATGACGAATAGCAGTGTATATACGTTCAATGAAATATTGAATCCTGAATATGCTGTACTGCAGCAACATTGCATTTGTCCTCGACCCGAGTTGACATATTGTAAACAGGAGCAGGTGCGCTGTATTTGGCAGGAAATGTGGAGTATCATGCGCATCGAATTGTCGTTATATCACCACGGCAGTGTATATACGTTCAATCAAACATTGAATCCTGTATATGCTGCACTGCAACAACATGGCATTTGTCCTCGATCCGTGTTGACACAATGTAAACAAGAGCAGGTGCGCTGTATTTGGCAGGGAATGTGGTGTATCACGCGCATCGAATTGTCGTGATATGACCAATTGCAGTGTAGATACATTCAATGAAATATTGAATCCTGAATGTGCTGTACTGCAAAAACATTGCATTTTTCCTTGACCCGAGTTGAAATAATGTAAACAGGAGCAGATGCGCTGTATTTGGTTGGGAATGTGGAGTATAACGCGCATCGAATTGTCGGGATATCACCAATAGCAGTGTATATACGGTCAATGAAATATTGAATCCTGAATATGCAGTACTGCAAAAACATTGCATTTGTCCCCGAGCCGAGTTGACATAATGTAAACAGGAGCAGGTGCGCTGTATTTGGCAGGTAATGTGGAGTATCACGCGCATGGAATTGTCGGGATATCACCAATAGCAGTGTATATATGTTCAGTGAAGTATTGAATCCTGTATGTGCTATACTGCAAAAACAATGCATTTGTCCCCGACCCGAGTTGACATAATGTAAACAAGAGCAGGTGCGTTGTCTTTGGCAGGGAATGTGGAGTATCACGCGCATCGAATTGTCGTGATATCGCCAATAGCAGTGTAGATACATTCAATGAAATATTGAATCCTGAGTATGCAGTACTACAAGAACATTGCATTTGTCTTCGACACCAGTTGACATAATATAAACAGGAGCAGGTCCGCTGTATTTGGCGGAAAATGAGGAGTATAACGCGCATAGATTTGTCGACATACCACGAATAGCAGCGGAGATACGTTTAAATAAAAATTTGAGCCTAATATGATAAACTGCAATTACAATGTATTTGACAGGACACAGAGTTGACAATGCGCAAACCGGCTGATGTGCGTAGTATTCTGCAGCGAATGAGGAGTATAACGCGCATCGAATTGTCGGGATATCACCAATTGCAGGATATGTACGTTCAATGAAATATTGAATCCTGAATGTGGTGTACTGCAACAACATTGCAATTGTCTTCGACCCCAGTTGTCATAATGTAAACAGGAGCAGGTGCGCTGTATTTGGCAGGTAATGTGGAGTATCACGCGCATGGAATTGTCGGGATATCACCAATAGTAGTGTATATATGTTCAGTGAAGTATTGAATCCTGTATGTGCTATACTGCAAAAACAATGCATTTGTCCCCGACCCGAGTTGACATAATGTAAACAAGAGCAGGTGCGTTGTCCTTGGCAGGGAATGTGGAGTATCACGCGCATCGAATTGTCGTGATATCGCCAATAGCAGTGTAGATACATTCAATGAAATATTGAATCCTGAGTATGCAGTACTGCAAGAACATTGCATTTGTCTTCGACCCCAGTTGACATAATATAAACAAGAGCAGGTCCGCTGTTTGGTTGTAACTGTGGAGCATACCGCGCATCGAATGGTAGGCATACCACCAATAGCACCGGAGATACGTTTATTTGAATAAAAAAGCCTAAAAATGCAAAACAACAATTACAATGAATTAGGCAGGGACCTGAGTTGACATAGCGCAATGTGGCTGATTGGCGCTCTATTTGGCAGCAACTGTGTGGTACACCGCGCATCGAATTGACGAGATATCACCAATAGCAGTGTAGATCCGTTCAATGAAAAATTGAATACTGAATATGCTGTACTGCAACAACATTGCAATTGTCCTCGACCCCAGTTGACATAATGTAAACGGGAACAGGTCCGCTGTATTTGGCGGGGAATGTTGAGTATCACGCGCATCGAATTGTCGTGATATCACCAATAGCAGTACAGATACATTCAATGAAGTATTGAATCCTGAATATGCAGTAATACAAAAACATGGCATTTGTCCTCGACCCGAGTTGACATAATGTAAACAGGAGCAGGTGCGCTGTATTTGGCAGGATCTGTGGAGTATCACGCGCATAGATTTGTCGACATACCACGAATAGCAGCGGAGATACGATTAACTAAATACTTGAGCCTAACATGATAAACAGCAAATACAATTTATTTGACAGGAAACAGAGTTGACAATGCGCAAACTCTCTGATGTGCTTAGTATTTGGCAGCGAATGAGGAGTATGACGCGCTTCGAATTGTCGGGATATCACGAATAGCAGTGTATATACGTTCAATGAAATGTTGAATCCTGAATATGCTGTACTGCAGCAACATTGCATTTGTCCTCGACCCGAGTTGACATAATGTGAAGAGGAGCAGGTACGCTGTATTTGGCAGGTAATGTGGAGTATCATGCGCATCGAATTGTCGGGATATCACCAATAGCAGTGTATATACGTTGAATGAAGTACTGAATCCTGGATATGCAGTACGGCAAAAACATTGCATTTGTCCTCGACCCGAGTTGGCATAATTTAAACAAGAGCACGTGCGCTGTATTTGGCAGGGAATGTGGAGTATCATGCGCATCGAATTGTCGGGATATCACCATGGCAGTGTATATACGTTCAATGAAATATTGAATCCTGTATATGCTGTACTGCAACAACATTGCAGTTGTCCTCGATCCGTGTTGACATAATGTAAACAGGAGTAGGTGCGCCGTATTTGGCAGGTAATGTGGAGTATCACGCGCATCGAATTGTCGGGATATCACCAATGGCAGTGTATGTACGTTCAATCAAGTATTGAATCCGGTATATGATGTACTGCCAAAACAATGCATTTGTCCTCGACCCGAATGACATAATGTAAACAGGAGCAGGTGCACTGTTTGGCGGCAACTGTGGAGTATAACGCGCATAGATTTGTCGACATACCACGAGTAGCAGCGGAGATGCGTTTAACTAAATACTTGAGCCTAACATGATAAACAGCAAATACAATTTATTTGACAGGAAACAGAGTTGACAATGCGCAAACTCTCTGATGTGCTTAGTATTTGGCAGCGAATGAGGAGTATGACGCGCTTCGAATTGTCGGGATATCACGAATAGCAGTGTATATACGTTCAATGAAATGTTGAATCCTGAATATGCTGTACTCCAGCAACATTGCATTTGTCCTCGACCCGAGTTGACATAATGTGAAGAGGAGCAGGTACGCTGTATTTGGCAGGTAATGTGGAGTGTCACGCGCATCGAATTGTCGGGATATCACTAATAGCAGTGCATATACGTTCGATGAAATATTGAATACTGCATATCCAGTACTGCAAAAAGATTGCATTTGTCCTCGATCCGAGTTGACATAATGTAAACACGAGCAGGTGCGCTGTATTTGGCAGGGAATGTGGAGTATCACGCGCATGGAATTGTCGGGATATCACCAATAGCAGTGTATATACGTTCAATGAAATTTTGAATTCTGTATATACTGTACTGCAACAACATTGCATTAGTCTTCGATCCGAGTTGACATAATGTAAACAGGAGCAGGTGCGCTGTATTTGGCAGGGAATGTGGAGTATCACGCGCATCGATTTGTCGTGATATCGCCAATAGCAGTGTATATACGTTGAATGAAGTACTGAATCCCGTATGTGCTGTACTGCAAAAACAATGCATTTGTCCTCGACCACAGTTGACACAATGTAAACAAGAGCAGGTGCACTGTATTTGGCGGCATATGAGGAGTATAACGCGCATGGATTTGTGGACATACCACAAATAGCAGCAGAGACACGATTAAATAAATACTTGAGCCTAATATGATAAACTGCAATTACAATGTATTTGACAGGACACAGAGTTGACAATGCGCAATCCGGCCGATCTGCGTAGTATTTGGCAGCGAATGAGGAGTATAACGCGCATCGAATTGTCGGGATATCACGAATAGCAGTGTATATACGTTCAATGAAATATTGAATCCTGTATATGCTGTACTGCAACAACATTGCAGTTGTCCTCGATCCGTGTTGACATAATGTAAACAGGAGTAGGTGCGCCGTATTTGGCAGGTAATGTGGAGTATCACGCGCATCGAATTGTCGGGATATCACCAATGGCAGTGTATGTACGTTCAATCAAGTATTGAATCCGGTATATGATGTACTGCCAAAACAATGCATTTGTCCTCGACCCGAATGACATAATGTAAACAGGAGCAGGTGCACTGTTTGGCGGCAACTGTGGAGTATAACGCGCATAGATTTGTCGACATACCACGAATAGCAGCGGAGATGCGTTTAACTAAATACTTGAGCCTAACATGATAAACAGCAAATACAATTTATTTGACAGGAAACAGAGTTGACAATGCGCAAACTCTCTGATGTGCTTAGTATTTGGCAGCGAATGAGGAGTATGACGCGCTTCGAATTGTCGGGATATCACGAATAGCAGTGTATATACGTTCAATGAAATGTTGAATCCTGAATATGCTGTACTCCAGCAACATTGCATTTGTCCTCGACCCGAGTTGACATAATGTGAAGAGGAGCAGGTACGCTGTATTTGGCAGGTAATGTGGAGTGTCACGCGCATCGAATTGTCGGGATATCACTAATAGCAGTGCATATACGTTCGATGAAATATTGAATACTGCATATCCAGTACTGCAAAAAGATTGCATTTGTCCTCGATCCGAGTTGACATAATGTAAACACGAGCAGGTGCGCTGTATTTGGCAGGGAATGTGGAGTATCACGCGCATGGAATTGTCGGGATATCACCAATAGCAGTGTATATACGTTCAATGAAATTTTGAATTCTGTATATACTGTACTGCAACAACATTGCATTTGTCCTCGATCCGAGTTGACATAATGTAAACAGGAGCAGGTGCGCTGTATTTGGCAGGGAATGTGGAGTATCACGCGCATCGATTTGTCGTGATATCGCCAATAGCAGTGTATATACGTTGAATGAAGTACTGAATCCCGTATGTGCTGTACTGCAAAAACAATGCATTTGTCCTCGACCACAGTTGACACAATGTAAACAAGAGCAGGTGCACTGTATTTGGCGGCATATGAGGAGTATAACGCGCATGGGTTTGTGGACATACCACAAATAGCAGCAGAGACACGATTAAATAAATACTTGAGCCTAATATGATAAACTGCAATTACAATGTATTTGACAGGACACAGAGTTGACAATGCGCAATCCGGCCGATCTGCGTAGTATTTGGCAGCGAATGAGGAGTATAACGCGCATCGAATTGTCGGGATATCACGAATAGCAGTGTATATACGTTCAATGAAATATTGAATCCTGATTATGCTGTACTGCAACAATAATGCAGTTGTCCTCGAAAACAGTTGACACAATGTAAACAAGAGCTGGCCCGCTGTTTGGCGGCAGCTGTGGAGTATAACGCTCATGGAGTTGACGAAATATCTCCAATAGTAGTGTAGATACGTTCAATGAAGTATTGAATCCTGAGTATGCAGTACTACAAGAACATTGCCTTTGTCTTCGACAGCAGTTGATATAATGTAAACAGGAGCAGATGCGCCGTATTTGGCTGGAAATGTGGAGTATGACGCGCATCGATTTGTCGGGATATCACCAATAGCAGTGTATATACGCTCAATGAAATGTTGAATCCTGAATATGCTGTACTGCAGCAGTATTGCATTTGTCCTCGACCCGAGTTGACATAATGTGAAGAGGAGCAGGTACGCTGTATTTGGCAGGAAATGTGGAGTATCATGCGCATCGAATTGTCGGTATATCACCATGGCAGTGTATATACGTTCAATGAAATATTGAATCCTGTATATGCTGTACAGCAACAACATTGCATTTGACCTCGAAAACAGTTGGCACAATGTAAACAAGAGCTGGCCCGCTGTTTGGCGGCAGCTGTGGAGTATCACGCTCATGGAATTGACGAAATGTCACCAATAGTAGTGTAGATACGTTCAATGAAGTATTGAGTCCTGAGTATGCAGTACTACAAGAACATTGCATTTGTCTTCGACCCCAGTTGATATAATGTGAGCAGGAGCAGATGCGCCGTATTTGGCTGGAAATGTGGAGAATAACGCGCATAGATTTGTCGGGATATCACGAATAGCAGCGGAGATACGTTTAACTAAATACTTGAGCCTAACATGATAAACAGCAAATGCAATGTATTTGACAGGAAACAGAGTTGACAATGCGCAAACTCTCTGATGTGCTTAGTATTTGGCAGCGAATGAGGAGTATAACGCGCTTCGAATTGTCGGGATATCACGAATAGCAGTGTATATACGTTCAATGAAATGTTGAATCCTGAATATGCTGTACTGCAGCAACATTGCATTTGTCCTCGAAACGAGTTGACATAATGTGAAGAGGAGCATGTACGCTGTACCTGGCATGTAATGTGGAGTATCACGCGCATCGGATTGTCGGGATATCACCAAGAGCAGTGTATATATGCTCAGTGAAGTATTGAATCCTGTTTGTGTTGTACTGCAACAACATTGCATTTGTCCTCGAGCCGAGTTGACATAATGTAAACAGGAGCAGGTGCGCTGTATATGGCAGGAATTGTGGAGTACAAGACGCATGGAATTGACGAAATATCTCCAGTAGCAGTGTAGATACGTCCAATGAAATATTGAATGCTGGATATGCAGTACTGCAACAACATTCCATTTACCCTCGACCCGAGTTGACATAATGGAAACAGGAGCAGGTCCGCTGTTTGGTTGCAACTGTGGAGCATAGCGCGCATTGAATAGTAGGCATACCACCAATAGCACCGGGGATACGTTTAATTGAATAAAAAAGCCTAAATATGCAAAACTACAGTTACAATGAATTATTCAGGGGCCTGAGTTGACATAGCGCAAAGTGGCTGATTTGCGCTCAATTTGGCAGCATCTGTGCGGTATACCGCGCATCTAATTGACGAGATATCACCAATAGCAGTGTAGAGCCTTTCAATGAAATATTGAATCCTGAATATGCTGTACTGCAACAACATTGCAGTTGTCCTCGATCCGAGTTGACATAATGTAATCAGGAGCAGGTGCGCAGTATTTGGCAGGAAATGTGGAGTGCAAGACGCATGGAATTGACGAAATATCTCCAGTAGCAGTGTAGATACGTTCAATGAAATATTGAATGCTGGATATGCAGTACTGCAACAACATTGCATTTGTCCTCGACCCGAGTTGACATAATGTAAACAGGAGCAGGTGCGCTATATTTGGCAGCAAATGAGGAGTATAACGCGCATAGATTTGTCGACATACCACGAATAGCAGCGGAGATACGTTTAAATGAATACTTGAGCCTAATATGATAAACTGCAATTACAATGTATTTGACAGGACACAGAGTTGACAATGCGCCAATTCTCTGATGTGCGTAGTATTTGGCAGCGAATGAGGAGTATAACGCGCTTCGAATTGTTGGCATATCACGAATAGCAGTGTATATACGTTCAATGAAGTATTGAATCCTGGATATGCAGTACTGCAACAACATTGTATTTATCCTCGACCCGAGTGGCACATAATGTAAACAGGAGCAGGTGTGCTGTATGTGGCAGGTAATGTGGTGTATCACGCGCATGGAGTTTTCGGGATATCACCAATAGCAGTGTATATATGTTCAGTGAAGTATTGAATCCTGTATGTGCTGTACTGCAAAAACAATGCATTTGTCCCCGACCCGAGTTGACATAATGTAAACAAGAGCAGGTGCGTTGTCTTTGGCAGGGAATGTGGAGTATCACGCGCATCGAATTGTCGTGATATCGCCAATAGCAGTGTAGATACATTCAATGAAGTATTGAATCCGGAGTATGCAGTACTACAAGAACATTGCTTTTGTCTTCGACCCCAGTTGCCATAATGTAAACAGGAGCAGGTCCGCTGTTTGGCCGCAACTGTGGAGTATCACGCTCATGGAATTGACGAAATATCACCAATAGTAGTGTAGATACGTTCAATGAAGTATTGAGTCCAGAGTATGCAGTACTACAAGAACATTGCATTTGTCTTCGACCCCAGTTGATATAATGTAAACAGGAGCAGATGCGCCGTATTTGGCTGGAAATGTGGAGAATAACGCGCATAGATTTTTCGGAATATCACGAATAGCAGCGGAGATACGTTTAACTAAATACTTGTGCCTAACATGATAAACAGCAAATGCAATGTATTTGACAGGAAACAGAGTTGACAATGCGCAAACTCTCTGATGTTCTTAGTATTTGGCAGCGAATGAGGAGTATAACGCGCATCGAATTGTCGGGATATCACGAATAGCAGTGTAGATACATTCAATGAAATGTTGAATCCTGAATATGCTGTACTGCAGCAACATTGCATTAGTCCTCGTCCCGAGTTGACATAATGTAAACGGGAGCAGGTGCGCTGTATTTGGCAGCAAATGAGGAGTTTCATGCGCATCGAATTGTCGGGATATTACCATGGCAGTGTATATACGTTCAATGAAATATTGAATCCTGAATATGCAGTAATACAACAACATTGCATTAGTCCTCGTCCCGAGTTGACATAATGTAAACGGGAGCAGGTGCGCTGTATTTGGCAGCAAATGAGGAGTATAACGCGCATCGAATTGTCGGGATATCACCAATAGCAGTGTATATACGTTCAATGAAATATTGAATTCTGAATATGCTGTACTGCAACAACATTGCAATTTTCCCCGACCTCAGTTAACATAATGTAGACAGGAGCAGGTGCGTTATTTGGCAGGAAATGTGGAGTACAAGGCGCATGGAGTAGACGAAATATCTCCAGTAGCAGTGTAGATACGTTCAATGAAGAATTGTATCCTGGATATGCAGTACTGCAAAAACATTGCATTTGTCCTCGACCCGAGTTGACATAATGTAAACAGGAGCAGGTGTGCAGTATTTGGCAGGAAATGTGGAGCATCATGCGCTTCGAATTGTCGGGATATCACCAATATCTGTGTAGATCCGTTCAATGAAATATTGAATCCTGAATGTCCTGTACTGCAAAAACATTGCATTTGTCTTTGACCCGAGTTGACATAATGTAAACAGGAGCAGCTGCGCTGTATATATCAGGGAATGTGGAGTATCACGTGCATCGAATTGTAGGCATACCACCAATATCACCGGAGATACGTTTAATTGATTACATCAGTCTAAATACGCAAAAATACAATTGCAATGAATTAGGCAGTGACCTGAGTTGACATAGCGCAAGGTCGCTGTTTTGCGTTCTATTTGGCAGCAACTGTGCGGTATACCGCGCATCGAGTTGACGATATATAACAAGTAGCAGTATAGATTCTTTCAATGAAATATTGAATCCTGAATGTGCTGTACTGCAAAAACATTGCATTTGTCCTCGACCCGAGTTGACATAATGTAAACAGGAGCAGGTGCGCAGTATTTGGCAGGAAATGTGGAATGCAAGACGCATGGAATTGACGAAATATCTCCAGTACCAGTGTAGATACGTTGAATGAAATATTGAATGCTGGATATGCAGTACTGCAACACCATTGTATTTGATCTCGACCCGAGTTGACATAATGTAAACAGGAGCAGGTGTGCCGTATTTGGCAGGAAATGTGGAGTATCATGCGCTTCGAATTGTCGGGATATCACGAATAGCAGTGTATATACGTTCAATGAAATATTGAATCCTGAATGTGATGTACTGCAGCAACATTGCATTTGTCCTCGAAACGAGTTGACATAATGTATACAGGAGCAGGTGCGCTGTTTGGCGGCAACTGTGGAGCATAACGCGCATAGAATTGTAGGCATACCACCAATAGCACCGGAGATACGTTTATCTGAATACTTAAGCCTGAATATGCAACACTACAATTGCAATGAATGAGGCAGGGACCTGAGATCACACAGCGCACAGTGGCTGATTTGCGCTCTATTTGGCAGAAAGTGTGCGGTATACCGCGCGTCGAATTGACGAGATATCACGAATAGCAGTGTATATACGTTCAATGAAATATTGAATCCTGATTATGCTGTACTGCAACAACATTGCAGTTGTCCTCGAAAACAGTTGACACAATGTAAACAAGAGCAGGTGCGTTGTCTTTGGCAGGGAATGTGGAGTATCACGCGCATCGAATTGTCGGGATACCACCAATAGCAGGGCATATACGTTCAATGAAGTATTGAATCCGCTTTATGCTGTACTGCAAAAACAATGCATTTGTCCTCGACCACAGTTCACACAATGTAAACAAGAGCAGGTGCGCTGTATTTGGCGGCATATGAGGAGTATAACGCGCATGGATTTGTGGACATACCACAAATAGCAGCAGAGACACGATTAAATAAATACTTGAGCCTAATATGATAAACTGCAATTACAATGTATTTGACAGGACACAGAGTTGACAATGCGCAATCCGGCCGATCTGCGTAGTATTTGGCAGCGAATGAGGAGTATAACGCGCATCGAATTGTCGGGATATCACGAATAGCAGTGTATATACGTTCAATGAAATATTGAATCCTGATTATGCTGTACTGCAACAATAATGCAGTTGTCCTCGAAAACAGTTGACACCATGTAAACAAGAGCTGGCCCGCTGTTTGGCGGCAGCTGTGGAGTATAACGCTCATGGAATTGACGAAATATCTCCAATAGTAGTGTAGATACGTTCAATGAAGTATTGAATCCTGAGTATGCAGTACTACAAGAACATTGCCTTTGTCTCCGACAGCAGTTGATATAATGTAAACAGGAGCAGATGCGCCGTATTTGGCTGGAAATGTGGAGTATGACGCGCATCGATTTGTCGGGATATCACCATTAGCAGTGTATATACGTTCAATGAAATGTTGAATTCTGAATATGCTGTACTGCAGCAGCATTGCATTTGTCCTCGACCCGAGTTGACATAATGTGAAGAGGAGCAGGTACGCTGTATTTGGCAGGAAATGTGGAGTATCATGCGCATCGAATTGTCGGGATATCACCATGGCAGTGTATATACGTTCAATGAAATATTGAATCCTGTATATGCTGTACAGCAACAACATTCCATTTGCCCTCGACCCCAGTTGACATAATGTAAACAGGAGCAGGTCCGCTGTTTGGTTGCAACTGTGGAGCATAGCGCGCATTGAATGGTAGGCATACCACCAATAGCACCGGGGATACATTTAATTGAATAAAAAAGCCTAAATATGCAAAACTACAGTTACAATGAATTAGTCAGGGTCCTGAGTTGACATAGCGCAAAGTGGCTGATTTGCGCTCAATTTGGCAGCATCTGTGCGGTATACCGCGCATCGAATTGACGAGATATCACCAATAGCAGTGGAGAGCCTTTCAATGAAATATTGAATCCTGAATATGCTGTACTGCAACAACATTGCAGTTGTCCTCGACCCGAGTTGACATAATGTAAACAGGAGCAGGTGCGCTGTATTTGGCAGGGAAAGTGGAGTATCACGCGTATCGAATTGTCGTGATATCATCAGTAGCAGTGTAGATACATTCAATGAAGTATTGAATCCTGAGTATGCAGTACTACAAGTACATTACATTTGTCTTCGACCCGAGTTGACATAATGCAAACAGGAGCAGGGGCGCTGTATTTGGCGGCAAATGAGGAGTATTACGCGCATAGATTTGTCGACATACCACGAATAGCAGCGGAGATTCGTTTAAATAAATACTTGTGCCTAATATGATGAACTGCAATTACAATGTATTTGACAGGACACAGAGTTGACAATGCGCAAACCGGCTGATGTGCGTAGTATTTTGCAGCGAATGAGGAGTATAACGCGCATCGAATTGTCGGGATATCACGAATAACAGTGTATATACGTTCAATGAAATATTGAATCCTGAATATGCTGTACTGCAACAACATTGCAATTTTCCCCGACCTCAGTTGACATAATGTAGACAGGAGCAGGTGCGCTGTATTTGGCAGGCAATGTGGAGTATCACGCGCATCGAGATGTCGGGTTGTCACCAATAACAGTGTATTCACGTTCAATGAAATATTGAATCCTGAATATGCAGTGCTTGCAGCAACATTGCATTTGTCCTCGACCCGAGTTGACATAATGCAAACAGGAGCAGGTGCGCTGTTTGGCGGCATATGAGGAGTATAACGCGCATAGATTTGTCGACATACCAGGAATAGCAGCGGAGATACGTTTAAATAAATACTTGTGCATAATATGATAAAATGCAATTACAATGTATTTGACTGGACACAGAGTTGACAATGCGCAAACCGGCTGATGTGCGTTGCATTTGGCAGCGAATGAGGAGTATAACGCGGATCGAATTGTCGGGATATCACCAATAGCAGTGTATATCCGTTCAATGAAATATTGAATCCGGAATGTGCTGTACTGCAAAAACATTGCATTTGTCCTTGACCCGAGTTGACATAATGTAAACAGGAGCAGGTGCGCTGTATTTGCCAGGGAATGTGGAGTACAACGCGCTTCGAATTGTCGGGATATCACGAATAGCAGTGTATATACGTTCAATGAAATATTGAATCCTGATTATGCTGTACTGCAACAATAATGCAGTTGTCCTCGAAAACAGTTGACACCATGTAAACAAGAGCTGGCCCGCTGTTTGGCGGCAGCTGTAGAGTATAACGCTCATGGAATTGACGAAATATCTCCAATAGTAGTGTAGATACGTTCAATGAAGTATTGAATCCTGAGTATGCAGTACTACAAGGACATTGCCTTTGTCTCCGACAGCAGTTGATATAATGTAAACAGGAGCAGATGCGCCGTATTTGGCTGGAAATGTGGAGTATGACGCGCATCGATTTGTCGGGATATCACCATTAGCAGTGTATATACGTTCAATGAAATGTTGAATCCTGAATATGCTGTACTGCAGCAGCATTGCATTTGTCCTCGACCCGAGTTGACATAATGTGAAGAGGAGCAGGTACGCTGTATTTGGCAGGAAATGTGGAGTATCATGCGCATCGAATTGTCGGGATATCACCATGGCAGTGTATATACGTTCAATGAAATATTGAATCCTGCATATGCTGTACAGCAACAACATTCCATTTGCCCTCGACTCCAGTTGACATAATGTAAACAGGAGCAGGTGCGCAGTATTTGGCAGGAAATGTGGAGTGCAGGACGCATGGAATTGACGAAATATCTCCAGTAGCAGTGTAGATACGTTCAATGAAATATAGAATGCTGGATATGCAGTACTGCAACAACATTGCATTTGTCCTCGACCCGAGTTGACATAATGTAAACAGGAGCAGGTGCGCTGTATTTGGCAGGGAATGTGGAGTATCACGCGCATCGATTTGTCGTGATATCGCCAATAGCAATGTATATACGTTGAATGAAGTACTGAATCCCGTATGTGCTGTACTGCAAAAACAATGCATTTGTCCTAGACCACAGTTGACACAATGTAAACAAGAGCAGGTGCGCTGTATTTGGCGGCATATGAGGAGTATAACGCGCATGGATTTGTGGACATACCACAAATAGCAGCAGAGACACGATTAAATAAATACTTGAGCCTAATATGATAAACTGCAATTACAATGTATTTGACAGGACACAGAGTTGACAATGCGCAATCCGGCCGATCTGCGTAGTATTTGGCAGCGAATGAGGAGTATAACGCGCATCGAATTGTCGGGATATCACGAATAGCAGTGCATATACGTTCAATGATATATTGAATCCTGATTATGCTGTACTGCAACAACATTGCAGTTGTCCTCGAAAACAGTTGACACAATGTAAACAAGAGCTGGCCCGCTGTTTGGCGGCAGCTGTGGAGTATCACGCTCATGGAATTGACGAAATATCTCCAATAGTAGTGTAGATACGTTCAATGAAGTATTGAATCCTGAGTATGCAGTACTACAAGAACATTGCCTTTGTCTTCGACAGCAGTTGATATAATGTAAACAGGAGCAGATGCGCCGTATTTGGCTGGAAATGTGGAGTATGACGCGCATCGATTTGTCGGGATATCACCATTAGCAGTGTATATACGTTCAATGAAATGTTGAATCCTGAATATGCTGTACTGCAGCAGCATTGCATTTGACCTCGAAAACAGTTGGCACAATGTAACAAGAGCTGGCCCGCTGTTTGGCGGCAGCTATGGAGTATCACGCTCATGGAATTGACGAAATATCACCAATAGTAGTGTATATACGTTCAATGAAATGTTGAGTCCTGAATATGCTGTACTGCAGCAACATTGCATTTGTCCTCGACCCGAGTTGATATAATGTGAAGAGGAGCAGGTACGCTGTATCTGGCAGGTAATGTGGGGTATCACGCGCATCGAATTGTCGGGATATCACCAAGAGCAGTGTATATATGCTCAGTGAAGTATTGAATCCTGTTTGTGCTGTACTGCAAAAACAATGCATTTGTCCCCGACCCGAGTTGACATAATGTAAACAAGAGCAGGTGCGCTGTCTTTGGCAGGGATTGTGGAGTATCACGCGCATCGAATTGTCGTGATATCACCAATAGCAGTGTAGATACATTCAATGAAGTATTGAATCCTGAGTATGCAGTACTACAAGTACATTACATTTGTCTTCGACCCGAGTTGACATAATGTAAACAGGAGCAGGTGCGCAGTATTTGGCAGGAAATGTGGAGTGCAGGACGCATGGAATTGACGAAATATCTCCAGTAGCAGTGTAGATATGTTCAATGAAATATAGAATGCTGGATATGCAGTACTGCAACAACATTGCATTTGTCCTCGACCCGAGTTGACATAATGTAAACAGGAGCAGATGCGCCGTATTTGGCTGGAAATGTGGAGTATGACGCGCATCGATTTGTCAGGATATCACCATTAGCAGTGTATATACGTTCAATGAAATGTTGAATCCTGAATATGCTGTACTGCAGCAGCATTGCATTTGACCTCGAAAACAGTTGGCACAATGTAACAAGAGCTGGCCCGCTGTTTGGCGGCAGCTATGGAGTATCACGCTCATGGAATTGACGAAATATCTCCAGTAGCAGTGTAGATACGTTCAATGAAATATAGAATGCTGGATATGCAGTACTGCAACAACATTGCATTTGTCCTCGACCCGAGTTGACATAATGTAAACAGGAGCAGGTGCGCTGTATTTGGCAGGGAATGTGGAGTATCACGCGCATCGATTTGTCGTGATATCGCCAATAGCAATGTATATACGTTGAATGAAGTACTGAATCCCGTATGTGCTGTACTGCAAAAACAATGCATTTGTCCTAGACCACAGTTGACACAATGTAAACAAGTGCAGGTGCGCTGTATTTGGCGGCATATGAGGAGTATAACGCGCATGGATTTGTGGACATACCACAAATAGCAGCAGAGACACGATTAAATAAATACTTGAGCCTAATATGATAAACTGCAATTACAATGTATTTGACAGGACACAGAGTTGACAATGCGCAATCCGGCCGATCTGCGTAGTATTTGGCAGCGAATGAGGAGTATAACGCGCATCGAATTGTCGGGATATCACGAATAGCAGTGCATATACGTTCAATGATATATTGAATCCTGATTATGCTGTACTGCAACAACATTGCAGTTGTCCTCGAAAACAGTTGACACAATGTAAACAAGAGCTGGCCCGCTGTTTGGCGGCAGCTGTGGAGTATCACGCTCATGGAATTGACGAAATATCTCCAATAGTAGTGTAGATACGTTCAATGAAGTATTGAATCCTGAGTATGCAGTACTACAAGAACATTGCCTTTGTCTTCGACAGCAGTTGATATAATGTAAACAGGAGCAGATGCGCCGTATTTGGCTGGAAATGTGGAGTATGACGCGCATCGATTTGTCGGGATATCACCATTAGCAGTGTATATACGTTCAATGAAATGTTGAATCCTGAATATGCTGTACTGCAGCAGCATTGCATTTGTCCTCGACCCGAGTTGACATAATGTGAAGAGGAGCAGGTACGCTGTATTTGGCAGGAAATGTGGAGTATCATGCGCATCGAATTGTCGGGATATCACCATGGCAGTGTATATACGTTCAATGAAATATTGAATGCTGGATATGCAGTACTGCAACAACATTCCATTTGCCCTGGACCCCAGTTGACATAATGTAAACAGGAGCAGGTCCGCTGTTTGGTTGCAACTGTGGAGCATAGCGCGCATTGAATGGTAGGCATATCACCAATAGCACCGGGGATACGTTTAATTGAATAAAAAAGCCTAAATATGCAAAACTACAGTTACAATGAATTAGTCATGGTCCTGAGTTGACATAGCGCAAAGTGGCTGATTTGCGCTCAATTTGGCAGCATCTGTGCGGTATACCGCGCATCGAATTGACGAGATATCACCAATAGCAGTGTAGAGCCTTTCAATGAAATATTGAATCCTGAATATGCTGTACTGCAACAACATTGCAGTTGTCCTCGACCCGAGTTGACATAATGTAAACAGGAGCAGGTGCGCAGTATTTGGCAGGAAATGTGGAGTGCAGGACGCATGGAATTGACGAAATATCTCCAGTAGCAGTGTAGATATGTTCAATGAAATATAGAATGCTGGATATGCAGTACTGCAACAACATTGCATTTGTCCTCGACCCGAGTTGACATAATGTAAACAGGAGCAGATGCGCCGTATTTGGCTGGAAATGTGGAGTATGACGCGCATCGATTTGTCAGGATATCACCATTAGCAGTGTATATACGTTCAATGAAATGTTGAATCCTGAATATGCTGTACTGCAGCAGCATTGCATTTGACCTCGAAAACAGTTGGCACAATGTAACAAGTGCTGGCCCGCTGTTTGGCGGCAGCTATGGAGTATCACGCTCATGGAATTGACGAAATATCACCAATAGTAGTGTATATACGTTCAATGAAATGTTGAGTCCTGAATATGCTGTACTGCAGCAACATTGCATTTGTCCTCGACCCGAGTTGATATAATGTGAAGAGGAGCAGGTACGCTGTATCTGGCAGGTAATGTGGGGTATCACGCGCATCGAATTGTCGGGATATCACCAAGAGCAGTGTATATATGCTCAGTGAAGTATTGAATCCTGTTTGTGCTGTACTGCAAAAACAATGCATTTGTCCCCGACCCGAGTTGACATAATGTAAACAAGAGCAGGTGCGCTGTCTTTGGCAGGGATTGTGGAGTATCACGCGCATCGAATTGTCGTGATATCACCAATAGCAGTGTAGATACATTCAATGAAGTATTGAATCCTGAGTATGCAGTACTACAAGTACATTACATTTGTCTTCGACCCGAGTTGACATAATGCAAACAGGAGCAGGGGCGCTGTTTGGCTGCAACTGTGGAGCATAACGCGCATCGAATGGCAGGCATACCACCAATAGCACCGGGGATACGTTTAATTGAATAAAAAAGCCTAAATATGCAAAACTACAATTACAATGCATTCGGCAGAGTCCTGAGTTGACATAGCGCAAAGTGGCTGATTTGCGCTCAATTTTGCAGCATCTGTGCGGTATACCGCGCATCGAATTGACGAGATATCACCAATGGCAGTGTAGAGCCGTTCAATGAAATATTGAATCCTGGATATGCAGTACTGCAAAAACATTGCATTTGTCTTCGACCCGAGTTGACATAATGCAAACAGGAGCAGGGGCGCTGTATTTGGCGGCAAATGAGGAGTATTACGCGCATAGATTTGTCGACATACCACGAATAGCAGCGGAGATACGTTTAAATAAATACTTGTGCCTAATATGATAAACTGCAATTACAATGTATTTGACAGGACACAGAGTTGACAATGCGCAAACCGGCTGATGTGCGTAGTATTTTGCAGCGAATGAGGAGTATAACGCGCATCGAATTGTCGGGATATCACGAATAGCAGTGTATATACGTTCAATGAAATATTGAATCCTGAATATGCTGTACTGCAACAACATTGCAATTTTCCCCGACCTCAGTTGACATAATGTAGACAGGAGCAGGTGCGTTATTTGGCAGGAAATGTGGAGTACAAGGCGCATGGAATAGACGAAATATCTCCAGTAGCAGTGTAGATACGTTCAATGTAGTATTGTATCCTGGATATGCAGTACTGCAAAAACATTGCATTTGTCCTCGACCCGAGTTGACATAATGTAAACAGGAGCAGGTGTGCCGTATTTGGCAGGAAATGTGGAGTATCAAGCGCATCGTATTGTCGGGATATCACCAATAGCTGTGTAAATACATTGAATGAAGTGTTGAATCCTGAATATGCAGTACTACAACAGCATTGCATGTGTCCTCGACCCTAGTTGACATAATGTAAACAGGAGCAGGTACGCTGTATTTGGCGGCAAATGAGGAGTATAACGCGCATAGATTTGTCAACATACCACGAATGGCAGCGGAGATACGTTTAAATAAATACTTGAGCCTAATATGAGAAACTGCAATTACAATGTATTTGACAGGACACAGAGTTGACAATGAGCAAACTCTCTGATGTGCGTGGTATTTGGCAGCGAATGAGGAGTATAACGCGCTTCGATTTGTCGGGATATCACGAATAGCAGTTTATATACGTTTGTAGAGGAGTGGTCCACAATTAATTATGCGAGGTAGATTATAATTAGTTTATTGGGTGTAGTCACAATACACTCGTCACCGTGTACAATTCTTTGAGAATAAATACGCGTGTATTCGGAGAATCCTTGTGGATACTTCGTGCATGCGATGGCTATGATAGCGAACGTTATACCCTTTGCTCAGCACACAGTTTGTTTATATATACTGGTCGGGGAACAGTCGACAAATTCGAATTCGACTGCGTTCGACGGTTGAGAGTAGCGGCAGCATTGTTTTGCTCGAAGTTCATTACTCCTTACCATACCTATGACCTAACGGTCATGATACTCCGAACAAAACAATAACAGGATTTGAATTGATCTGCTCGCGTGCCGCTACACGTTCAATGAAATATTGAATCCAGAATATGCTGTACTGCAGCAACATTTCATTTGTCCTCGACCCGAGTTGACATAATGTAAACAGGAGCAGGTGCGCCGTATTTGGCAGGGAATGTGGAGTATCAGGCGCATCGAATTGTCGGGATATCACCAATAGTAGTGTATTTACGTTTAATGAAATATTGGATCCTGAATATGCTCTTCTGCAAAAACATTGCATTTGTCCTCGACCCGAGTTGACATAATGTAAACAGGAGCAGGTGCGCTGTATTGGGCGACAACTGTGGCGTATAACGCGTATCGAATTGTAGGCATACCACCAATAGCACCAGAGATACGTTTAATTGAATACTTAAGCCTAAATATGCAAAACTACAATTACAATGAATTAGGCAGGGACCTGAGTTGACACAGCGCACAATGGCTGATTTGCGCTCTATTTGGCAGGAAGTGTGCGGTATACCGCGCATCGAATAGACGAGATATCTCCAGTCGCAGTGTAGATACGTTCAATGAAGTATTGTATCCTGGATATGCAGTACCGGAACAACATTGAATTTGTCCACGACCCGAGTTGACGTAATGTAAGCAGGTGCGATGTATTTGGCACGGAATGTGGAGTTTCACGTGTATCGAATTGACGAAATATCTCCAGTAGCAGTGTAGATACATTCAGTGAAGTATTGAATCCTGAGTATGCAGTACTACAACGACATTGCATTTGTCTTCGACCCCAGTTGATATAGTGTAAACAGGAGCAGGTCCGCTGTTTGGCGGCAACTGTGGAGCATAATGCGCATCGAATTGTAGGCATACCACCAATAGCACTGGAGACACGTTTAATTGAATACATAAGCCTGTATTTGAAAAACTACAATTACAATGAATTAGGCAGGGACCTGAGTTGACATAGCGCACAGGGGCTGATTTGCGCTCTGTATGGCAGTAAGTGTGCGATATACCGCGCACCGAATTGACGAGATGTCACCAATAACAGTGTAGATCCGTTCAATGATATAATGAATACTGAATGTGCTGTACCGCTTAAACATTGCATTTGTTCTTGAGCCGGGTTGACATAATGTAAACAGGAGCAGGTGGGCTGTATTTGGCAGGGAATGTGGAGTATCACGGGCATCGAATTGTCGGGATGTCAACAATAACAGTGTATATACGTTCAATGAAATATTGAATCCCGAATATGCTGTACTGCAACATCATTGCATTTGTCCTCGACCCGAGTTGACATAATGAAAACAGGAGCAGGTGCGCCGTATTTGGCAGGTAATGTGGAGTATCGCGGGCATCGAATTGTCGGGATGTCAACAATAACAGTGTATATACGTTCAATGAAGTATTGAATCCGGTATATGCTGTACTGCAAAAACAATGCATTTGTCCTCGACCACAGTTCACACAATGTAAACAAGTGCAGGTGCGCTCTATTTGGCAGGGAATGTGGAGTATCACGCGCATCGAATTGTCGTGATATGACCAATAGCAGTGTAGATAGAATCAATGAAGTATTGAATCCTGAATATGCAGTACTACAACTTGATAGCATTTGTCCTCGACCCCAGTTGACATAATGTAAACAGGAGCAGGTCGGCTGTATTTGACGGCAAATGTGGAGTATAACGCGCACAGATTTGTCGACATACCACGAATGGTAGCGGAGATACGTTTAAATAAATACTTGAGCCTAATATGATAAACTGCAATTGCAATGTATTTGACAGGACACAGACTTGACAATGCGCAAACTCTCTGGTGTGCTTAGCATTTGGCAGAGGATGAGGAGTATAACGCGCTTCGAATTGTCGGGATACCACGAATAGCAGTGTATATACGTTCAATGAAATATTGAATCCTGAATATGCTGTACTGCAGCAACATTGCATTTGTCCTCGACCCGAGTTGACATAATGTAAACAGTAGCAGGTGCGCAGTATTTGGCAGGAAATGTGGAGTACAAGACGCATGGAATTGACGAAATATCTCCAGTAGCGCTGTAGATGCGTTCAATGAAGTATTGAATCCTGGATATGCAGTACTGCAACAACATTGCATTTGTCCTCGATCCGAGTGGGACATAATGTAAACAGGAGCAGGTGCGCTGTATTTGGCAGGGTATGTGGAGTATTACGCGCATCGAATTGTCGTGATATCACCAATAGCAGTGTATATATGTTCAGTGAAGTATTGAATCCTGTATGTGCTGTACTGCAAAAACAATGCAATTGTCCCCAACCCGAATTGACATAATGTAAACAAGAGCAGGTGCGCCGTCTTTGACAGGGAATATGGAGTATCACCCGCATCGAATTGTCGTGATATCACCAATAGCAGTGTAGATACATTCAAGGAAATATTGAATCCTGAATATGCTGAACTGCAACAACATTGCAGTTGTCCTCGATCCGTGTTGACATAGTGTAAACAGGAGCAGGTCCCCTGTATTTGGCGGCAAATGAGGAGTATAACGCGCATAGATTTGTCGACATACCACGAATAGCAGCGGAGATACGTTTAAATAAATATTTGAGCCTAATATAATAAACTGCAATTACAATGTATTTGACAGGACATAGAGTTGACAATGCGCCAACCGGCTGATGTACGTAGTATTCTGACGCGAATGAGGAGTATAACGCGAATCGAATTGTCAGGATATCACTAATGGCAGTGTATATGCGATCAATGAAATATTGAATCTGGAATATCCTGAAAGGCAAAAACATTGGATTTGTCCCCGACCCGAGTTGACATAATGTAAACAGGAGCAGGTGCGCTGTTTGGCGGCAGCTGTGGAGCATAACGCGCATCGAAATGTAGGCATACCACCTATTGCACCGGAGATACGTTTAATAGAATACATAAGCATACATATGCAAAAACACAATTCCAATGAATTCGGCAGGGACCTGCGTTTACATAGCGCAAAGTGGCTGATTTGCGCTCTATTTGGTAGCAACTGTGCGGCATACCGCGCATCGAATTGACGAGATATCACCATTAGCAATGTAGATCCGTTCAATGAAATATTGAATCCTTAATATGCAGTACTACAACAACATTGCATTTGTCTTCGACCCCAGTTGACATAATGTGAACAGGAGCAGGTCCCCTGTTTTTGGCGGCAAATGAGGAGTATAACGCGCATAGATTTGTCGACATACCACGAATAGCAGCGGAGATACGTTTAAATAAATATTTGAGCCTAATATAATGAACTGCAACTACAATGTATTTGACAGGACACAGAGTTGACAATGCGCCAACCGGCTGATGTACGTAGTATTCTGCAGCGAATGAAGAGTATAACGCGCATCGAATTGTCGGGATATCACCAATAGCAGGATATGTACGTTCAATGAAATATTGAATCCTGAATATGGTGTACTGCAACAACATTGCAATTGTCTTCGACCCCAGTTGACATAATGTAAACAGGAGCAGGTGCGCTGTATTTGGCAGGCAATGTGGAGTATCACGCGCTTCGAATTGTCGGGATATCACGTATAGCAGAGTAATACATTCAATGAAATATTGAATCCTGAATGTGCAGTACGGCAAAAACATTGCATTTGTCCTTGACCCGAGTTGACATAATGTAAACAGGAGCAGGTGCGCTGTATTTGCCAGAGAATGTGGAGTACAACGCGCTTCGAATTGTCGGGATATCACGAATAGCAGTGTATATACGTTCAATGAAATATTGAATCCTGAATATGCTGTACTGCAGCAACATTGCATTTGCCCTCGAAATGAGTTGACATAATATATACACGAGCAGGTGCACTGTATTTGGCAGGAAATGTGGAGTATCATGCGCGTCGAATTGTCGGGATATTACCATGGCAGCGTATATACGTTCAATGAAATATTGAATCCCGTATGTGCTGTACTGCAACAACATGACACTTGTCCTCCATCCGAGTTGACATAATGTAAACAGGAGCAGGTGCGCTGTATTTGCCAGGGAATGTGGAGTATAACGCGCTTCGAATTGTCGGGATATCACGAATAGCAGTGTATGTACGTTAAATGAAATATTGAATCCTGAATATGCCGTACTTCAGCAACATTGCATTTCTCTTCGACCGGAATTGACATAATGTAAACAGGAGCAGGTGCGCTGTATTTGGCAGGAAATGTGGAGTATCATGCTCATCGAATTGTCGGGATATCACCATGGCAGTGTATATACGTTCAATGAAATATTGAATCCCGTATGTGCTGTACTGCAACAACATGACACTTGTCCTCCATCCGAGTTGACATAATGTAAACAGGAGCAGGTGCGCTGTATTTGGCAGGGAATGTGGAGTATCACGCGCAACGAATTGTAGGCATACCACCAATAGCACCGGAGATACGTTTAATTGAATACTTAAGCCTGAATATGCAAAACTACAATTACAATGAATTAGGCAGGGACCTGAGTTGACATAGCGCACAGTGGCTGATTTGCGCTCTATTTCTATTTATCAGCAAGTGTGCGGTATACCGCTCATCCAATTGACAAGATATCACCAATAGCAGTGTAGATCCGTTCAATGAAGTAGTGAATCCTGAGTATGCAGTACTACAAGAACATTGCATTTGTCTTCGACCCCAGTTGACATAATGTAAACAGGAGCAGGTGCGCTGTATTTGGTAGGAAATGTGGAGTTCAACGCGTATCGAACTATTGAGATGTCTGGAACAGAAACTGGAATACGCTCAAATGAATATTTAAATCTGAATATGCAAAACAGGAATAACGCTGTATTTGATAGGGCACAGAGTTGACATTGCGCAAACTGGTTGCTGTGCGCTATTTCTTGCAGCAAATGTGCGGGGTAGCGCGCATCGAATTGTCGGGATATCACCAATGGCAGTGTATGTACGTTCAATGAAATGTTGAATCCTGAATATGCTGTACTGCAGCAACATTCCATTTGTCCTCGAAACGAGTTGACATAATGTGAAGAGGAGCATGTACGCTGTATCTGGCAGGTAATGTGGAGTATCACGCGCATCGGATTGTCGGGATATCACCAAGAGCAGTGTATATATGCTCAGTGAAGTATTGAATCCTGTTTGTGCTGTACTGCAACAACATTGCATTTGTCCTCGACCCGAGTTGACATAATGTAAACAGGAGCAGGTGCGCTGTATTTGCCAGGAAATGTGGAGTACAAGACGCATGGAATTGACGAAATATCTCCAGTAGCAGTGTAGATACGTCCAATGAAATATTGAATGTTGGATATGCAGTACTGCAACAACATTCCATTTGCCCTCGACCCGAGTTGACATAATGGAAACAGGAGCAGGTCCGCTGTTTGGTTGCAACTGTGGAGCATAGCGCGCATTGAATGGTAGGCATACCACCAATAGCACCGGGGATACGTTTAATTGAATAAAAAAGCCTAAATATGCAAAACTAAAGTTACAATGAATTAGTCAGGGGCCTGAGTTGACATAGCGCAAAGTGGCTGATTTGCGCTCAATTTTCCAGCATCTGTGCGGTATACCGCGCATCGAATTGACGAGATATCACCAATAGCAGTGTAGAGCCTTTCAATGAAATATTGAATCCTGGATATGCAGTACGGCAAAAACATTGCATTTGTCCTCGACCCGAGTTGGCATAATTTAAACAAGAGCACGTGCGCTGTATTTGGCAGGGAATGTGGAGTATCATGCGCATCGAATTGTCGGGATATCACCATGGCAGTGTATATACGTTGAATGAAGTACTGAATCCCGTATGTGCTGCACTGCAAAAACAATGCATTTGTCCTCGACCACAGTTGACACAATGTAAACAAGAGCAGGTGCGCTGTATTTGGCAGGAAATGTGGAGTATCATGCGAATCGAATTGTCGGGATATCACCATGGCAGTGTATATACGTTCAATGAAATATTGAATCCTGTATATGCTGTACTGCAACAACGTTGCATTTGTCCTCGATCCGTGTTGACATAATGTAAACAGGAGTAGGTGCGCCGTATTTGGCAGGTAATGTGGAGTATCACGCGCATCGAATTGTCGGGATATCACCAATGGCAGTGTATGTACGTTCAATCAAGTATTGAATCCGGTATATGATGTACTGCCAAAACAATGCATTTGTCCTCGACCCGAATGACATAATGTAAACAGGAGCAGGTGCGCTGTTTGGCGGCAACTGTGGAGTATAACGCGCATAGATTTGTCGACATACCACGAATAGCAGCGGAGATACGTTTAACTAAATACTTGAGCCTAACATGATAAACAGCAAATACAATTTATTTGACGGGAAACAGAGTTGACAATGCGCAAACTCTCTGATGTGCTTAGTATTTGGCAGCGAATGAGGAGTATGACGCGCTTCGAATTGTCGGGATATCACGAATAGCAGTGTATATACGTTCAATGAAATGTTGAATCCTGAATATGCAGTACTACAACAACATTGCATTTGCCTTCGACCCCAGTTGACATAATGTGAACAGGAGCAGGTCCCCTGTATTTGGCGGCAAATGAGGAGTATAACGCGCATAGATTTGTCGATATACCAAGAATAGCAGCGGAGATACGTTTAAATAAATACTTGAGCCTAACATGATAATCTGCAATTACATTGTATTTGACAGGACACAGAGTTGACAATGAGCAAACCGGCTGATCTGCGTAGTATTTGGCAGCCAATGAGGAGTGCAACGCGCATCGAATTGTCAGGATATCACTAATGGCAGTGTATATGCGATCAATGAAATATTGAATCCTGAATATGGTGTACTGCAAAAACATTGCAATTGTCTTCGACCCCAGTAGACATAATGTGAACAGGAGCAGGTCCCCTGTATTTGGCGGCAAATGAGGAGTATAACGCGCATAGATTTGTCGACATACCACGAATAGCAGCGGAGATACGTTTAAATAAATATTTGAGCCTTATATAATTAACTGCAATTACAATGTATTTGACAGGACACAGAGTTGACAATGCGCCAACCGGCTGATGTACGTAGTATTCTGCCACGAATGAGGAGTATAACGCGAATCGAATTGTCAGGATATCACTAATGGCAGTGTATATGCGATCAATGAAATATTGAATCTGGAATATCCTGAACGGCAAAAACATTGGATTTGTCCCCGACCCGAGTTGACATAATGTAAACAGGAGCAGGTGCGCTGTTTGGCGGCAGCTGTGGAGCATAACGCGCATCGAAATGTAGGCATACCACCTATTGCACCGGAGATACGTTTAATAGAATACATAAGCCTACATATGCAAAAACACAATTGCAATGAATTCGGCAGGGACCTGCGTTTACATAGCGCAAAGTGGCTGATTTGCGCACTATTTGGTAGCAACTGTGCGGCATACCGCGCATCGAATTGACGAGATATCACCATTAGCAATGTAGATCCGTTCAATGAAATATTGAATCCTTAATATGCAGTACTACAACAACATTGCATTTGTCTTCGACCCCAGTTGACATAATGTGAACAGGAGCAGGTCCCCTGTTTTTGGCGGCAAATGAGGAGTATGACGCGCATAGATTTGTCGACATACCACGAATAGCAGCGGAGATACGTTTAAATAAATATTTGAGCCTAATATAATGAACTGCAATTACAATGTATTTGACAGGACACAGAGTTGACAATCCGCCAACCGGCTGATGTACGTAGTATTCTGCAGCGAATGAAGAGTATAACGCGCATCGAATTGTCGGGATATCACCAATAGCAGGATATGTACGTTCAATGAAATATTGAATCCTGAATATGGTGTACTGCAACAACATTGCAATTGTCTTCGACCCCAGTTGACATAATGTAAACAGGAGCAGGTGCGCTGTATTTGGCAGGCAATGTGGAGTATCACGCGCATCGAGATGTCGGGTTGTCACCAATAACAGTGTATTTACGTTCAATGAAATATTGAATCCTGAATATGCAGTACTTGCAGCAACATTGCATTTGTCCTCGACCCGAGTTGACATAATGCAAACAGGAGCAGGTGCGCTGTTTGGCGGCAAATGAGGAGTATAACGCGCATAGATTTGTCGACATACCAGGAATAGCAGCGGAGATACGTTTAAATAAATACTTGTGCATAATATGATAAAATGCAATTACAATGTATTTGACTGGACACAGAGTTGACAATACGCAAACCGGCTGATGTGCGTTGCATTTGGCAGCGAATGAGGAGTATAACGCGGATCGAATTGTCGGGATATCACCAATAGCCGTGTATATCCGTTCAATGAAATATTGAATCCGGAATGTGCTGTACTGCAAAAACATTGCATTTGTCCTTGACCCGAGTTGACATAATGTAAACAGGAGCAGGTGCGCTGTATATGCCAGGGAATGTGGAGTATCACGAGCATTGAATTGTCGTGATATTTCCAATAGCAGTGTAAATACATTGAATGAAGTGTTGAATCCTGAATATGCAGTACTACAACAGCATTGCATGTGTCCTCGACCCCAGTTGACATAATGTAAACAGGAGCAGGTACGCTGTATTTGGCGGCAAATGAGGAGTATAACGCGCATAGATTTGTCAACATACCACGAATGGCAGCGGAGATACGTTTAAATAAATACTTGAGCCTAATATGAGAAACTGCAATTACAATGTATTTGACAGGACACAGAGTTGACAATGAGCAAACTCTCTGATGTGCGTAGTATTTGGCAGCGAATGAGGAGTATAACGCGTTTCGAATTGTCGGGATAAAACGAGTAGCAGTGTATATACGTTCAATGATGTATTGAATCCTGAGTATGCAGTACTACAAGAACATTACATTTGTCTTCGACCCCAGTTGACATAATGTAAACAGGAGCAGGTGCGCTGTATTTGGCGGCAACTGCGGAGCATAACGCACATCGAGTTTTAGGCATACCACCTATGGCATCGCAGATACGTTTAATTGAATACATAAGCCAAAATATGCAAAACTACAATTACAATGAATTAGGCAGGGACCTGAGTTGTCATAGCGCACAGTGACTGATTTGCGCTCTATTTGGCAGCAAGTGTGCGGTATACCGCGTATCGAATTGACGAGATATCACCAATAGCAGTGTAGATCCGTTCAATGAAATATTGAACCATGAATGTGCTGTACTGCAAAAACATTGCATTTGTCCCGGAACCGAGTTGACATAATGTAAACAGGAGCAGGTGCGCTGTATTTGGCAGGGAACGTGGAGTATCATGCGCATCGAATTGTTGTGATATCACCAATAGCAGTGTAGATACATTCAATGAAGTATTGAATCCTGTATATGCAGTACTACAACAACATTGCATTAGTCCTCGTCCCGAGTTGACATAATGTAAACGGGAGCAGGTGCGCTGTATTTGGCAGCAAATGAGAAGTATAAAGCGCATAGATTTGTCGACATACCACGAATAGCAGCGGAGATACGTTTAAATAAATACTTGTGCCTATAATGATAAACTGCAATTACAGTGTATGTGACAGGACACAGAGTTGACAATGCGCAAACCGGCTGATGTGCGTAGTATTTGCAGCGAATGAGGAGTATAACGCGCTTCACATTGTCGGGATATCACGAATAGCAGTGTATATACGTTCAATGAAATATTGAATCATGAATTTGCTGCACTGCAGCAACATTGCATTTGTCCTCGAAATAGAGTTGACATAATATAAACAGGAGCAAGTGCACTGTATTGGGCAGAAAATGTGGTGTTTCATGCGCATCGAATTGTCGGGATATTACCATGGCAGTGTATATAAGTTCAATGAAATATTAAATCCTGAATATGCAGTACTACAACAACATTGCAATTGTCCTCGACCCGAGTTGACATAATGCAAACAGGAGCAGGGGCGCTGTATTTGGTGGCAAATGAGGAGTATTACGTGCATAGATTTGTCGACATACCACGAATGGCAGCGGAGATACGTTTAAATAAATACTTGAGCCTAATATGAGAAACTGCAATTACAATGTATTTGACAGGACACAGAGTTGACAATGAGCAAACTCGCTGACGTGCGTAGTATTTGGCAGCGAATGAGGAGTATAACGCGTTTCGAATTGTCGGGATATAACGAATAGCAGTGTATATACGTTCAATGATGTATTGAATCCTGAGTATGCAGTACTACAAGAACATTACATTTGTCTTCGACCCCAGTTGACATAATGTAAACAGGAGCAGGTGCGCTGTATTTGGCGGCAACTGTGGAGCATAACGCGCATCGAGTTTTAGGCATACCACCTATAGCACCGCAGATACGTTTAATTGAATATATAAGCCTAAATATGCAAAACTACAATTACAATGAATTAGGCAGGGACCTGAGTTGTCATAGCGCACAGTGACTGATTTGCGCTCTATTTGGCAGCAAGTGTGCGGTATACCGCGCATCGAATTGACGAGATATCACCAATAGCAGTGTAGCTCCGTTCAATGAAATATTGAACCATGAATGTGCTGTACTGCAAAAACATTGCATTTGTCCTGGAACCGAGTTGACATAATGTAAACAGGAGCAGGTGCGCTGTATTTGGCAGGGAACGTGGAGTATCACGCGCATCGAATTGTTGTGATATCACCAATAGCAGTGTAGATACATTCAATGAAGTATTGAATCCTGTATATGCAGTACTACAACAACATTGCATTAGTCCTCGTCCCGAGTTGACATAATGTAAACAGGAGCAGGTCCGCTGTATTTGGCGGCAAATGAGGAGTATAGCGCGCATAGATTTGTCGACATACCACTAATAGCAGCGGAGATACGTTTAAATAAATACTTGAGCCTAATATGATAATCTGCAATTACAATGTATTTGACAGGACACAGAGTTGACAATGCCCACACTCTCTAATGTGCGTAGCATTTGGCAGCGAATGAGGAGTATAACGCGCTTCAAATTGCCGGGATATCACCAATAGCAGTGTAGATACATTCAATGAAGTATTGAATCCTGAATATGCAGTACTACAACAACATTGCATTTGTCCTCGATCCGTGTTGACATAATGTAAACAGGAGTAGGTGCGCCGTATTTGGCAGGTAATGTGGAGTATCACGCGCATCGAATTGTCGGGATATCACCAATGGCAGTGTATGTACGTTCAATCAAGTATTGAATCCGGTATATGATCTACTGCCAAAACAATGCATTTGTCCTCGACCCGAATGACATAATGTAAACAGGAGCAGGTGCGCTGTTTGGCGGCAACTGTGGAGTATAACGCGCATAGATTTGTCGACATACCACGAATAGCAGCGGAGATACGTTTAACTAAATACTTGAGCCTAACATGATAAACAGCAAATACAATTTATTTGACAGGAAACAGAGTTGACAATGCGCAAACTCTCTGACGTGCTTAGTATTTGGCAGCGAATGAGGAGTATGACGCGCTTCGAATTGTCGGGATATCACGAATAGCAGTGTATATACGTTCAATGAAATGTTGAATCCTGAATATGCTGTACTGCAGCAACATTGCATTTGTCCTCGACCCGAGTTGACATAATGTGAAGAGGAGCAGGTACGCTGTATTTGGCAGGTAAGGTGGAGTATCACGCGCATCGAATTGTCGGGATATCACCAATAGCAGTGCATATACGTTCGATGCAATATTGAATACTGCATATCCAGTACTGCAAAAAGATTGCATTTGTCCTCGATCCGAGTTGACATAATGTAAACACGAGCAGGTGCGCTGTATTTGGCAGGGAATGTGGAGTATCACGCGCATGGAATTGTCGGGATATCACCATGGCAGTGTATATACGTTCAATGAAATATTGAATCCTGTATATGCTGTACTGCAACAACATTGCAGTTGTCCTCGACCCGAGTTGACATAATGTAAACAGGAGCAGGTGCGCAGTATTTGGCAGGAAATGTGGAGTGCAAGACGCATGGAATTGACGAAATATCTCCAGTAGCAGTGTAGATACGTTCAATGAAATATTGAATGCTGGATATGCAGTACTGCAACAACATTCCATTTGCCCTCGACCCGAGTTGATATAATGTGAAGAGGAGCAGGTACGCTGTATCTGGCAGGTAATGTGGAGTATCACGCGCATCGAATTGTCGGGATATCACTAAGAGCAGTGTATATATGCTCAGTGAAGTATTGAATCCTGTTTGTGCTGTACTGCAGCAACATTGCATTTGTCCTCGACCCGAGTTGATATAATGTGAAGAGGAGCAGGTACGCTGTATCTGGCAGGTAATGTGGAGTATCACGCGCATCGAATTGTCGGGATATCACCAAGAGCAGTGTATATATGCTCAGTGAAGTATTGAATCCTGTTTGTGCTGTACTGAAAAACAACGCATTTGTCCCCGCCCCGAGTTGACATAATGTAAACAAGAGCAGGTGCGCTGTCTTTGGCAGGGAATGTGGAGTATCACGCGCATCGAATTGTCGTGATATCACCAATAGCAGTGTAGATACATTCAATGAAATATTGAATCCTGTGTATGCAGTACTACAAGAACATTGCATTTGTCTTCGACCCCAGCTGACATAATATAAACAGGAGCAGGTGCGCTGTCTTTGGCAGGGAATGTGGAGTATCACGCGCGTCGAATTGACAGGATATCACCAATAGCAGTGTATATACGTTCAATGAAATATTGAATCCTGAATATCCTGTACTGCAATAACATTGGATTTGTCCTCGACCCGAGTTGACATAATGTAAACAGGAGCAGGTGTGCCGTATTTGGCAGGAAATGTGTAGTATCACGCGCATCGAATTGTCGGGATATAACCAAAAACAGTGTATATACGTTCAATGCAATATTGAATCCTGAATATGCTGTACTGCAGCAACATTGCATTTGTCCTCGTCCCGAGTTGACATAATGTAAACAGGAGCAGGTGCGCTGTACTTGGCAGGAAAGGTGGTGTAATACGCGCACCGATTGTCGCGATATGACCAATAGTAGTGTAGATACATTCAATGAAGAATTGAATCCTGAATATGCAGTACCACAACTACATTGCAATTGTCCTCGACCCGAGTTGACATAATATAAACAGGAGCAGGTCCGCTGTATTTGGCGGCAAATGAGGAGTATAACGCGCATAGATTTGTCGACATACCACAAATAGCAGCGGACATACGTTTAAATAAATACTTGAGCCTAATATGATAAACTGCATTTACAATGTATTCGACAGGACACAGAGTTGACAATGCGCAAACCGGCTCATCTGCGTAGTATTTGCCAGGGAATGTGGAGTATCACGCGCATCGAATTGTCAGGATATCACCAACAGCAGTGTGTATACGTTCAATGAAATATTGAATCCTGAATATCCTGAACTGCAAAAACATTGGATTTGTCCTCGACCCGAGTTGACATAATGTAAACAGGAGCAGGTGCGCTGTATTGGGCAGGAAATGTGGAGTATCACGCGCATCCAATTGTCGTGATATGACCAATAGCAGTGTAGATACATTCAATGAGGTATTGAATCCTGGATATGCAGTACTGCAGCAACAATGCATTTGTCCTCGACCCGAGTCGGCATAATGTAAACAGGAGCAGGTGCGCTGTATTTGGCGACAACTGTGGCGTATAACGCGCATCGAATAGTAGGCATACCACCAATAGCACCGGAGATATGTTTAATTGAATACATTAAGCGGAAATGTGCAAAACTACAATTACAATGATTTAGGCAGGGACCTGGGTTGACACAGCGCACAGTGTCTGATTTGCGCCCTATTTGGCAGCAAGTGTGCGGTATACCGCGCATCGAATTGACGAGATATCACAAATAGCAGTGTAGAAACGTTCAATGCAATATTGAATCCTGAATATGCTGTACTGCAGCATCATTGCATTTGTCCTCGTCCCGAGTTGACATAATGTAAACAGGAGCAGGTGCGCTGTATTGGGCAGGAAATGTGGCGTATCACGCGCATCCAATTGTCGTGATATGACCAATAGCAGTGTATATACGTACAATGCAATATTGAATCCTGAATATGCTGTACTGCAGCAACATTGCATTTGTCCTCGTCCCGAGTTGACATAATGTAAACAGGAGCAGGTGCGCTGTATTGGGCAGGAAATGTGGAGTATCACGCGCATCCAATTGTCGTGATATGACCAATAGCAGTGTAGATACATTCAATGAGGTATTGAATCCTGGATATGCAGTACTGCAGCAACAATGCATTTGTCCTCGACCCGAGGTGGCATAATGTAAACAGGAGCAGGTGCGCTGTATTTGGCAACAACTGTGGCGTATAACGCGCATCGAATAGTAGGCATACCACCAATAGCACCGGAGATATGTTTAATTGAATACATTAAGCGGAAATGTGCAAAACTACAATTACAATGATTTAGGCAGGGACCTGGGTTGACACAGCGCACAGTGTCTGATTTGCGCCCTATTTGGCAGCAAGTGTGCGGTATACCGCGCATCGAATTGACGAGATATCACCAATAGCAGTGTAGAAACGTTCAATGCAATATTGAATCCTGAATATGCTGTACTGCAGCAACATTGCATTTGTCCTCGTCCCGAGTTGACATAATGTAAACAGGAGCAGGTGCGCTGTATTGGGCAGGAAATGTGGCGTATCACGCGCATCCAATTGTCGTGATATGACCAATAGCAGTGTATATACGTACAATGCAATATTGAATCCTGAATATGCTGTACTGCAGCAACATTGCATTTGTCCTCGTCCCGAGTTGACATAATGTAAACAGGAGCAGGTGCGCTGTATTGGGCAGGAAATGTGGAGTATCACGCGCATCCAATTGTCGTGATATGACCAATAGCAGTGTAGATACATTCAATGAGGTATTGAATCCTGGATATGCAGTACTGCAGCAACAATGCATTTGTCCTCGACCCGAGGTGGCATAATGTAAACAGGAGCAGGTGCGCTGTATTTGGCAACAACTGTGGCGTATAACGCGCATCGAATAGTAGGCATACCACCAATAGCACCGGAGATATGTTTAATTGAATACATTAAGCGGAAATGTGCAAAACTACAATTACAATGATTTGGGCAGGGACCTGGGTTGACACAGCGCACAGTGTCTGATTTGCGCCCTATTTGGCAGCAAGTGTGCGGTATACCGCGCATCGAATTGACGAGATATCACCAATAGCAGTGTAGAAACGTTCAATGCAATATTGAATCCTGAATATGCTGTACTGCAGCAACATTGCATTTGTCCTCGTCCCGAGTTGACATAATGTAAACAGCAGCAGGTGCGCAATATTGGGCAGGAAATGTGGAGTATCAGGCGCATCGAATTGTCGGGATATCACCAATAGTAGCGTATTTACGTTTAATGAAATATTGGATCAAGAATATGCTGTTCTGCAAATACCTTGCATTTGTCCTCGACCGGAGTTGACATAATGTAAACAGGAGCAGGTGCGCTGTATTTGGCGGCAACTGTGGCGTATAACGCGCATCGAATTGTAGGCATACCATCAATAGCACCGGAGACCCGTTTAATTGAATACTTAGGCCTAAATATGCAAAACTACAATTACAATGAATTAGGCTGGGACCTGAGTTGACATAGCGCAAAGTGACTGATTTGCGCTCTATTTGGCAGCAACTGTTCGGTATACCGCGCATCGAATTGGCGAGATATCACAAATAGCAGTGTAGATCCGTTCAATGAAATATTGAATCCTGAATATGCTGTACTGCAAAATCAATGCATTTGTCCTCGACCACAGTTGATACAATGTAAACAGGAGCAGGTGCGCTGTATTTGGCGGCAAATGAGGAATATAACGCGCACAGAATTGTCGACATACCAGGAATAGCAGCGTAGATACGTTTAAATAAATAATTGAGCCTAATATGACAATCTGCAATTACAATGTACTTGACAGGACACAGAGTTGACAATGCGCAAACTCTCTGATGAACGTAGTACTTGGCAGGGAATGCGGAGTACAACTCGCATCGAACTGTCGGGATATGACGAATAGCAGTGTATATACGTTCAATGAAATATTGAATCCTGAATATGCTGTACTGCAGCAACATTGCATTTGTCCTCGACCCGAGTTGACATAATGTAAACAGGAGCAGGTGCGCTGTATTTGGTTGGGAATGTGGAGTATCACGCGTACCGATTGTCGTGATATGACCAATAGCAGTGTATATACATTCAATGAAGAATTGAATCCTGAATATGCAGTACTACAACAACTTTGCAATTGCCCTCGACCCGAGTTGACATAATGTAAACAGGAGCAGGTGTGCTGTATTTGGCGGCAACTGTGGAGCATAACGCGCATCGAATTGTAGGCATACCACCAATAGCACCGGAGATCCGTTTAATTGAATACTTAGGCCTAAATATGCAAAACTACAATTACAATGAATTAGGCTGGGACCTGAGTTGACATAGCGCAAAGTGGCTGATTTGCGCTCTATTTGGCAGCAACTGTGCGGTATACCGCGCATCGAATTGACGAGATATCACCAATAGCAGTGTAGATCCGTTTAATGAAATATTGAATCCTGCATGTGCTGTACTGCTGAACATGGCATTTGTCCGGGAATCGAGTTGACATAATGTAAACAGGAGCAGGTGCGCTGTATTTGGCAGGGAGCGTGGGGTATCACGCGCATCGAATTGTCGTGATATCACCAATAGCAGTGTAGATACATTCAATGAAGAATTGAATCCTGAATATGCAGTAGTACAACAACGTAGCACTTGTCCTCGACCCGAATTGACATAATGTAAACAGGAGCAGGTGCGCTGTATTTGGCAGGAAATGTGGAGTACCACGCGTATCGAATTGTAGTGATATCACCAGTAGCAGTGTAGATACATGCAATGAAGTATTGAATCCTGAGTATGCAGTACTACAAGAACATTACATTTGTCTTCGACCCCAGTTGACATAATGTAAACAGGAGCAGGTGCGCTGTTTGGCGGCAACTGTGGAGCACAACGCACATCGAATTTTAGGCATCCCACCTATAGTACCACAGATACGTTTAATTGAATACATAAGCCTAAATATGCAAAACTACAATTACAATGAATTAGGCAGGGACCTGAGGTGTCATAGCGCACAGTGGCTGACTTGCGCTCTATTTGGCAGCAAGTGTGCGGTATACCGCGCATCGAATTGACGAGATATCACCAATAGCAGTGTAGATCCGTTCAATGAAATATTGAATCCTGAATGTGCTGTACTGCTGAACATGGCATTTGTCCGGGATTCGAGTTGACATAATGTAAACAGGAGCAGGTGCGCTGTATTTGGCAGGGAGCGTGGGGTATCACGCGCATCGAATTGTCGTGATATCACCAATAGCAGTGTAGATCCGTTCAATGAAATATTGAATCCTGAATGTGCTGTACTGCAAAAACATTGCATTTGTCCTGGAACCGAGTTGACATCATGTAAACAGGAGCAGGTGCGCTGTATTTGGCAGGGAATGTGGAGTATCACACGCATCGAATTGTCGTGATATCACCAATACCAGTGTAGATACATTCAATGACGAAATGAATCCTGAATATGCAGTAGTACAACAACGTAGCATTTGTCCTCGACCCGAGTTGACATAATGTAAACAGGAGCAGGTGCGCTGTATTTGGCAGGGAATGCGGAGTATCACGCGCATCGAATTGTCGTGATATCACCAATAGCAGTGTAGATACATTGCATGAAGTATTGAATCCTGTATAAGCAGTACTACAACAACGTTGCATTTGTCCTCGACCCGAGTTGACATAATGTAAACAGGGGAAGGTGCGCTATTTGGCGGCAACTGTGGAGCATAACGCGCATCGAATTGTAGGCATACCACCTCTAGCACCGGAGGTACGTTTAATTGAATACATCAGCCAAAATATGCAAAAATAAAATTACAATGAATTAGGCAGTGACCTGAGTTGACACAGCGCACAGTGGCTGATTTGCGCTCTATTTGGCAGCAGCTGTGCGGTATACCGCGCATCGAATTGACGAGATACCACAAATAGCAGTGTAGATCCGTTCTATGAAATATTGAATCCTGAATATGCAGTACTACAACAACGTAGCATTTGTCCTCGACCCGAGTTGACATAATGTAAACAGGAGCAGGTGCGCTGTATTTGGCAGGGAATGTGGAGTATCACGCGCATCGAATTGCCGTGATGTCACCCATAGCAGTGTAGATACATTCAATGAAGAATTGAATCCTGAATATGCAGTACTACAACAACGTAGCATTTGTCCTCGACCCGAGTTGACATAATGTAAACAGGAGCAGGTGCGCTGTATTTGCCAGGGAATGCGGAGTATCAAGTGCATCGAATTGTAGGCATACCACCAATAGCACCGGAGATACGTTTAATTTATTACATCAGTCTAAATATGTAAATTACAATTACAATGAATTAGGCAGTGACCTGAATTGACATAGCGCAAGGTCGCTGCTTTGCGCTCTATTTGGCAGCAACTGTGCGGTATACCGCGCATCGAATTGACGAGAATATAACATATAGCAGTATAGATTCGTTCAATGAAATATTGAATCCTGAATATGCTGTACTGCAGAAACATTGCATTTGTTCCTGACCCGAGTTGACATAATGTAAACAGGATCAGTTGCGCTGTGTTTGCCAGGGAATGTGGAGTATAACGCGCTTCGAATTGTCGGAATCACGAATAGCAGTGTAGATACATTCAATGAAGAAATGAATCCTGAATATGCAGTACTACAACAACGTAGCATTTGTCCTCGACCTGCGTTGACATAATGTAAACAGGAGCAGGTGCGCTGTATTTGGCAGGAACTGTGGAGTACAAGGCGCATGGAGTAGACGAAATATCTCCAGTAGCAGTGTGGATACGTTCAATGAAGTATTGTATCCTGGATATGCAGTACTGCAAAAACATTGCATTTGTCCTCGACCCGAGTTGACATAATGTAAACAGGAGCAGGTGTGCCGTATTTGGCAGGAAATGTGGAGTATCACGCGCATCGAATTGTCAGGATATCACCAATAGCAGTGTGTATACGTTCAATGAAATATTGAATCCTGAATATCCTGTACTGCAAAAACATTGGATTTGTCCTCGACCCGAGTTGACATAATGTAAACAGGAGCAGGTGCGCTGTATTGGGCAGGAAATGTGGAGTATCACGCGCATCGAATTGTCGTGATATGACCAATAGCAGTGTAGATACATTCAATGAGGTATTGAATCCTGGATATGCAGTACTGCAGCAACAATGCATTTGTCCTCGACCCGAGTCGGCATAATGTAAACAGGAGCAGGTGCGCTGTATTTGGCGACAACTGTGGCGTATAACGCGCATCGAATAGTAGGCATACCACCAATAGCACCGGAGATATGTTTAATTGAATACATTAAGCGGAAATGTGCAAAACTACAATTACAATGATTTAGGCAGGGACCTGGGTTGACACAGCGCACAGTGTCTGATTTGCGCCCTATTTGGCAGCAAGTGTGCGGTATACCGCGCATCGAATTGACGAGATATCACCAATAGCAGTGTAGATACGTTCAATGCAATATTGAATCCTGAATATGCTGTACTGCAGCAACATTGCATTTGTCCTCGTCCCGAGTTGACATAATGTAAACAGGAGCAGGTGCGCTGTATTGGGCAGGAAATGTGGCGTATCACGCGCATCCAATTGTCGTGATATGACCAATAGCAGTGTATATACGTACAATGCAATATTGAATCCTGAATATGCTGTACTGCAGCAACATTTCAATTGTCCTCGACCCGAGTTGACATAATGTTAACAGGAGCAGGTGCGCCGTATTTGGCAGGGAATGTGGAGTATCAGGCGCATCGAATTGTCGGGATATCACCAATAGTAGCGTATTTACGTTTAATGAAATATTGGATCCTGAATATGCTGTTCTGAAAATACCTTGCATTTGTCCTCGACCCGAGTTGACATAATGTAAACAGGAGCAGGTGCGCTGTATTTGGCGACAACTGTGGCGTATAACGCGCATCGAATTGTAGGCATACCATCAATAGCACCGGAGACCCGTTTAATTGAATACTTAGGCCTAAATATGCAAAACTACAATTACAATGAATTAGGCTGGGACCTGAGTTGACATAGCGCAAAGTGGCTGATTTGCGCTCTATTTGGCAGCAACTGTGCGGTATACCGCGCATCGAATTGACGAGATATCACAAATAGCAGTGTAGATTCATTCAATGAAGTATTGAATCCTGAATATGCAGTACTACAAAGCGTTGCATTTGTCCTCGACCCAAGTTGATACAATGTAAACAGGGGCAGGTGCGCTGTATTTGGCGGCAACTGTGGAGCATAACGCGCATCGAATTGTAGGCATACCACCAATAGCATCGGAGATACGTTTAATTGAATACCTGAGCCTGAATATGCAAAACTACAATTACAATGAATTAGGCAGGGGCCTGAGTTGACATAGCGCACAGTGGCTGATTTGCGCTCTATTTGGCAGCAACTGTTCGGTATACCGCGCATCGAATTGGATAGACATCACAAATAACAGTTTAGATCCGTTCAATGAAATATTGAATCCTGAATATGCTGTACTGCAGCAACATTGCATTTGTCCTCGACCCGAGTTGACATAATGTAAACAGGAGCAGGTGCGCTGTATTGGGCAGGAAATGTGGAGTATCACGCGCATCCAATTGTCGTGATATGACCAATAGCAGTGTAGATACATTCAATGAGGTATTGAATCCTGGATATGCAGTACTGCAGCAACAATGCATTTGTCCTCGACCCGAGGTGGCATAATGTAAACAGGAGCAGGTGCGCTGTATTTGGCAACAACTGTGGCGTATAACGCGCATCGAATAGTAGGCATACCACCAATAGCACCGGAGATATGTTTAATTGAATACATTAAGCGGAAATGTGCAAAACTACAATTACAATGATTTAGGCAGGGACCTGGGTTGACACAGCGCACAGTGTCTGATTTGCGCCCTATTTGGCAGCAAGTGTGCGGTATACCGCGCATCGAATTGACGAGATATCACCAATAGCAGTGTAGAAACGTTCAATGCAATATTGAATCCTGAATATGCTGTACTGCAGCAACATTGCATTTGTCCTCGTCCCGAGTTGACATAATGTAAACAGGAGCAGGTGCGCTGTATTGGGCAGGAAATGTGGCGTATCACGCGCATCCAATTGTCGTGATATGACCAATAGCAGTGTATATACGTACAATGCAATATTGAATCCTGAATATGCTGTACTGCAGCAACATTGCATTTGTCCTCGTCCCGAGTTGACATAATGTAAACAGGAGCAGGTGCGCTGTATTGGGCAGGAAATGTGGAGTATCACGCGCATCCAATTGTCGTGATATGACCAATAGCAGTGTAGATACATTCAATGAGGTATTGAATCCTGGATATGCAGTACTGCAGCAACAATGCATTTGTCCTCGACCCGAGTTGGCATAATGTAAACAGGAGCAGGTGCGCTGTATTTGGCAACAACTGTGGCGTATAACGCGCATCGAATAGTAGGCATACCACCAATAGCACCGGAGATATGTTTAATTGAATACATTAAGCGGAAATGTGCAAAACTACAATTACAATGATTTGGGCAGGGACCTGGGTTGACACAGCGCACAGTGTCTGATTTGCGCCCTATTTGGCAGCAAGTGTGCGGTATACCGCGCATCGAATTGACGAGATATCACCAATAGCAGTGTAGAAACGTTCAATGCAATATTGAATCCTGAATATGCTGTACTGCAGCAACATTGCATTTGTCCTCGTCCCGAGTTGACATAATGTAAACAGGAGCAGGTGCGCAATATTGGGCAGGAAATGTGGAGTATCAGGCGCATCGAATTGTCGGGATATCACCAATAGTAGCGTATTTACGTTTAATGAAATATTGGATCAAGAATATGCTGTTCTGCAAATACCTTGCATTTGTCCTCGACCGGAGTTGACATAATGTAAACAGGAGCAGGTGCGCTGTATTTGGCGGCAACTGTGGCGTATAACGCGCATCGAATTGTAGGCATACCATCAATAGCACCGGAGACCCGTTTAATTGAATACTTAGGCCTAAATATGCAAAACTACAATTACAATGAATTAGGCTGGGACCTGAGTTGACATAGCGCAAAGTGACTGATTTGCGCTCTATTTGGCAGCAACTGTTCGGTATACCGCGCATCGAATTGGCGAGATATCACAAATAGCAGTGTAGATCCGTTCAATGAAATATTGAATCCTGAATATGCTGTACTGCAAAATCAATGCATTTGTCCTCGACCACAGTTGATACAATGTAAACAGGAGCAGGTGCGCTGTATTTGGCGGCAAATGAGGAATATAACGCGCACAGAATTGTCGACATACCAGGAATAGCAGCGTAGATACGTTTAAATAAATAATTGAGCCTAATATGACAATCTGCAAATACAATGTACTTGACAGGACACAGAGTTGACAATGCGCAAACTCTCTGATGAACGTAGTACTTGGCAGGGAATGCGGAGTACAACTCGCATCGAACTGTCGGGATATGACGAATAGCAGTGTATATACGTTCAATGAAATATTGAATCCTGAATATGCTGTACTGCAGCAACATTGCATTTGTCCTCGACCCGAGTTGACATAATGTAAACAGGAGCAGGTGCGCTGTATTTGGTTGGGAATGTGGAGTATCACGCGTACCGAATTGTCGTGATATGACCAATAGCAGTGTAGATACATTCAATGAAGAATTGAATCCTGAATATGCAGTACTACAACAACTTTGCAATTGCCCTCGACCCGAGTTGACATAATGTAAACAGGAGCAGGTGTGCTGTATTTGGCGGCAACTGTGGAGCATAACGCGCATCGAATTGTAGGCATACCACCAATAGCACCGGAGATCCGTTTAATTGAATACTTAGGCCTAAATATGCAAAACTACAATTACAATGAATTAGGCTGGGACCTGAGTTGACATAGCGCAAAGTGGCTGATTTGCGCTCTATTTGGCAGCAACTGTGCGGTATACCGCGCATCGAATTGACGAGATATCACCAATAGCAGTGTAGATCCGTTCAATGAAATATTGAATCCTGCATGTGCTGTACTGCTGAACATGGCATTTGTCCGGGAATCGAGTTGACATAATGTAAACAGGAGCAGGTGCGCTGTATTTGGCAGGGAGCGTGGGGTATCACGCGCATCGAATTGTCGTGATATCACCAATAGCAGTGTAGATACATTCAATGAAGAATTGAATCCTGAATATGCAGTAGTACAACAACGTAGCACTTGTCCTCGACCCGAATTGACATAATGTAAACAGGAGCAGGTGCGCTGTATTTGGCAGGAAATGTGGAGTACCACGCGTATCGAATTGTAGTGATATCACCAGTAGCAGTGTAGATACATTCAATGAAGTATTGAATCCTGAGTATGCAGTACTACAAGAACATTACATTTGTCTTCGACCCCAGTTGACATAATGTAAACAGGAGCAGGTGCGCTGTTTGGCGGCAACTGTGGAGCATAACGCACATCGAATTTTAGGCATCCCACCTATAGTACCACAGATACGTTTAATTGAATACATAAGCCTAAATATGCAAAACTACAATTACAATGAATTAGGCAGGGACCTGAGTTGTCATAGCGCACAGTGGCTGACTTGCGCTCTATTTGGCAGCAAGTGTGCGGTATACCGCGCATCGAATTGACGAGATATCACCAATAGCAGTGTAGATCCGTTCAATGAAATATTGAATCCTGAATGTGCTGTACTGCTGAACATGGCATTTGTCCGGGATTCGAGTTGACATAATGTAAACAGGAGCAGGTGCGCTGTATTTGGCAGGGAGCGTGGGGTATCACGCGCATCGAATTGTCGTGATATCACCAATAGCAGTGTAGATCCGTTCAATGAAATATTGAATCCTGAATGTGCTGTACTGCAAAAACATTGCATTTGTCCTGGAATCGAGTTGACATCATGTAAACAGGAGCAGGTGCGCTGTATTTGGCAGGGAATGTGGAGTATCACACGCATCGAATTGTCGTGATATCACCAATAGCAGTGTAGATACATTCAATGACGAAATGAATCCTGAATATGCAGTAGTACAACAACGTAGCATTTGTCCTCGACCCGAGTTGACATAATGTAAACAGGAGCAGGTGCGCTGTATTTGGCAGGGAATGCGGAGTATCACGCGCATCGAATTGTCGTGATATCACCAATAGCAGTGTAGATACATTGCGTGAAGTATTGAATCCTGAATAAGCAGTACTACAACAACGTTGCATTTGTCCTCGACCCGAGTTGACATAATGTAAACAGGCGCAGGTGCGCTATTTGGCGGCAACTGTGGAGCATAACGCGCATCGAATTGTAGGCATACCACCTCTAGCACCGGAGGTACGTTTAATTGAATACATCAGCCAAAATATGCAAAAATACAATTACAATGAATTAGGCAGTGACCTGAGTTGACACAGCGCACAGTGGCTGATTTGCGCTCTATTTGGCAGCAGCTGTGCGGTATACCGCGCATCGAATTGACGAGATACCACAAATAGCAGTGTAGATCCGTTCTATGAAATATTGAATCCTGAATATGCAGTACTACAACAACGTAGCATTTGTCCTCGACCCGAGTTGACATAATGTAAACAGGAGCAGGTGCGCTGTATTTGGCAGGGAATGTGGAGTATCACGCGCATCGAATTGCCGTGATGTCACCCATAGCAGTGTAGATACATTCAATGAAGAATTGAATCCTGAATATGCAGTACTACAACAACGTAGCATTTGTCCTCGACCCGAGTTGACATAATGTAAACAGGAGCAGGTGCGCTGTATTTGCCAGGGAATGCGGAGTATCAAGTGCATCGAATTGTAGGCATACCACCAATAGCACCGGAGATACGTTTAATTTATTACATCAGTCTAAACATGTAAATTACAATTACAATGAATTAGGCAGTGACCTGAATTGACATAGCGCAAGGTCGCTGCTTTGCGCTCTATTTGGCAGCAACTGTGCGGTATACCGCGCATCGAATTGACGAGAATATAACATATAGCAGTATAGATTCGTTCAATGAAATATTGAATCCTGAATATGCTGTACTGCAGAAACATTGCATTTGTTCCTGACCCGAGTTGACATAATGTAAACAGGATCAGTTGCGCTGTGTTTGCCAGGGAATGTGGAGTATAACGCGCTTCGAATTGTCGGAATCACGAATAGCAGTGTAGATACATTCAATGAAGAAATGAATCCTGAATATGCAGTACTACAACAACGTAGCATTTGTCCTCGACCTGCGTTGACATAATGTAAACAGGAGCAGGTGCGCTGTATTTGGCAGGAACTGTGGAGTACAAGGCGCATGGAGTAGACGAAATATCTCCAGTAGCAGTGTGGATACGTTCAATGAAGTATTGTATCCTGGATATGCAGTACTGCAAAAACATTGCATTTGTCCTCGACCCGAGTTGACATAATGTAAACAGGAGCAGGTGTGCCGTATTTGGCAGGAAATGTGGAGTATCAAGCGCATCGAATTGTCAGGATATCACCAACAGCAGTGTGTATACGTTCAATGAAATATTGAATCCTGAATATCCTGTACTGCAAAAACATTGGATTTGTCCTCGACCCGAGTTGACATAATGTAAACAGGAGCAGGTGCGCTGTATTGGGCAGGAAATGTGGAGTATCACGCGCATCGAATTGTCGTGATATGACCAATAGCAGTGTAGATACATTCAATGAAGTATTGAATCCTGGATATGCAGTACTGCAGCAACAATGCATTTGTCCTCGACCCGAGTCGGCATAATGTAAACAGGAGCAGGTGCGCTGTATTTGGCGACAACTGTGGCGTATAACGCGCATCGAATAGTAGGCATACCACCAATAGCACCGGAGATATGTTTAATTGAATACATTAAGCGGAAATGTGCAAAACTACAATTACAATGATTTAGGCAGGGACCTGGGTTGACACAGCGCACAGTGTCTGATTTGCGCCCTATTTGGCAGCAAGTGTGCGGTATACCGCGCATCGAATTGACGAGATATCACCAATAGCAGTGTAGAAACGTTCAATGCAATATTGAATCCTGAATATGCTGTACTGCAGCAACATTGCATTTGTCCTCGTCCCGAGTTGACATAATGTAAACAGGAGCAGGTGCGCTGTATTGGGCAGGAAATGTGGCGTATCACGCGCATCCAATTGTCGTGATATGACCAATAGCAGTGTATATACGTACAATGCAATATTGAATCCTGAATATGCTGTACTGCAGCAACATTTCAATTGTCCTCGACCCGAGTTGACATAATGTTAACAGGAGCAGGTGCGCCGTATTTGGCAGGGAATGTGGAGTATCAGGCGCATCGAATTGTCGGGATATCACCAATAGTAGCGTATTTACGTTTAATGAAATATTGGATCCTGAATATGCTGTTCTGAAAATACCTTGCATTTGTCCTCGACCCGAGTTGACATAATGTAAACAGGAGCAGGTGCGCTGTATTTGGCGACAACTGTGGCGTATAACGCGCATCGAATTGTAGGCATACCATCAATAGCACCGGAGACCCGTTTAATTGAATACTTAGGCCTAAATATGCAAAACTACAATTACAATGAATTAGGCTGGGACCTGAGTTGACATAGCGCAAAGTGGCTGATTTGCGCTCTATTTGGCAGCAACTGTGCGGTATACCGCGCATCGAATTGACGAGATATCACAAATAGCAGTGTAGATTCATTCAATGAAGTATTGAATCCTGAATATGCAGTACTACAAAGCGTTGCATTTGTCCTCGACCCAAGTTGATACAATGTAAACAGGGGCAGGTGCGCTGTATTTGGCGGCAACTGTGGAGCATAACGCGCATCGAATTGTAGGCATACCACCAATAGCATCGGAGATACGTTTAATTGAATACTTGAGCCTGAATATGCAAAACTACAATTACAATGAATTAGGCAGGGGCCTGAGTTGACATAGCGCACAGTGGCTGATTTGCGCTCTATTTGGCAGCAACTGTTCGGTATACCGCGCATCGAATTGGATAGACATCACAAATAACAGTTTAGATCCGTTCAATGAAATATTGAATCCTGAATATGCTGTACTGCAACAACATTGCATTTGTCCTCGACCCGAGTTGACATAATGTAAACAGGAGCAGGTGCGCTGTATTGGGCAGGAAATGTGGAGTATCACGCGCATCCAATTGTCGTGATATGACCAATAGCAGTGTAGATACATTCAATGAGGTATTGAATCCTGGATATGCAGTACTGCAGCAACAATGCATTTGTCCTCGACCCGAGGTGGCATAATGTAAACAGGAGCAGGTGCGCTGTATTTGGCAACAACTGTGGCGTATAACGCGCATCGAATAGTAGGCATACCACCAATAGCACCGGAGATATGTTTAATTGAATACATTAAGCGGAAATGTGCAAAACTACAATTACAATGATTTAGGCAGGGACCTGGGTTGACACAGCGCACAGTGTCTGATTTGCGCCCTATTTGGCAGCAAGTGTGCGGTATACCGCGCATCGAATTGACGAGATATCACCAATAGCAGTGTAGAAACGTTCAATGCAATATTGAATCCTGAATATGCTGTACTGCAGCAACATTGCATTTGTCCTTGACCCGAGTTGACATAATGTAAACAGGAGCAGGTGTGCCGTATTTGGCAGGAAATGCGTAGTTTCACGCGCATCGAATTGTCGGAATATCACCAATAGCACCGGAGACCCGTTTAATTGAATACTTAGGCCTAAATATGCAAAACTACAATTACAATGAATTAGGCTGGGACCTGAGTTGACATAGCGCAAAGTGACTGATTTGCGCTCTATTTGGCAGCAACTGTTCGGTATACCGCGCATCGAATTGGCGAGATATCACAAATAGCAGTGTAGATCCGTTCAATGAAATATTGAATCCTGAATGTGCTGTACTGCAAAATCAATGCATTTGTCCTCGACCACAGTTGATACAATGTAAACAGGAGCAGGTGCGCTGTATTTGGCGGCAAATGAGGAATATAACGCGCACAGAATTGTCGACATACCAGGAATAGCAGCGTAGATACGTTTAAATAAATAATTGAGCCTAATATGACAATCTGCAAATACAATGTACTTGACAGGACACAGAGTTGACAATGCGCAAACTCTCTGATGAACGTAGTACTTGGCAGGGAATGCGGAGTACAACTCGCATCGAACTGTCGGGATATGACGAATAGCAGTGTATATACGTTCAATGAAATATTGAATCCTGAATATGCTGTACTGCAGCAACATTGCATTTGTCCTCGACCCGAGTTGACATAATGTAAACAGGAGCAGGTGCGCTGTATTTGGTTGGGAATGTGGAGTATCACGCGTACCGAATTGTCGTGATATGACCAATAGCAGTGTAGATACATTCAATGAAGAATTGAATCCTGAATATGCAGTACTACAACAACTTTGCAATTGCCCTCGACCCGAGTTGACATAATGTAAACAGGAGCAGGTATGCTGTATTTGGCGGCAACTGTGGAGCATAACGCGCATCGAATTGTAGGCATACCACCAATAGCACCGGAGATCCGTTTAATTGAATACTTAGGCCTAAATATGCAAAACTACAATTACAATGAATTAGGCTGGGACCTGAGTTGACATAGCGCAAAGTGGCTGATTTGCGCTCTATTTGGCAGCAACTGTGCGGTATACCGCGCATCGAATTGACGAGATATCACCAATAGCAGTGTAGATCCGTTCAATGAAATATTAAATGCTGAATGTGCTGTACTGCTGAACATGGCATTTGTCCGGGAATCGAGTTGACATAATGTAAACAGGAGCAGGTGCGCTGTATTTGGCAGGGAGCGTGGGGTATCACGCGCATCGAATTGTCGTGATATCACCAATAGCAGTGTAGATACATTCAATGAAGAATTGAATCCTGAATATGCAGTAGTACAACAACGTAGCACTTGTCCTCGACCCGAATTGACATAATGTAAACAGGAGCAGGTGCGCTGTATTTGGCAGGAAATGTGGAGTACCACGCGTATCGAATTGTAGTGATATCACCAGTAGCAGTGTAGATACATGCAATGAAGTATTGAATCCTGAGTATGCAGTACTACAAGAACATTACATTTGTCTTCGACCCCAGTTGACATAATGTAAACAGGAGCAGGTGCGCTGTTTGGCGGCAACTGTGGAGCATAACGCACATCGAATTTTAGGCATCCCACCTATAGTACCACAGATACGTTTAATTGAATACATAAGCCTAAATATGCAAAACTACAATTACAATGAATTAGGCAGGGACCTGAGGTGTCATAGCGCACAGTGGCTGACTTGCGCTCTATTTGGCAGCAAGTGTGCGGTATACCGCGCATCGAATTGACGAGATATCACCAATAGCAGTGTAGATCCGTTCAATGAAATATTGAATCCTGAATGTGCTGTACTGCTGAACATGGCATTTGTCCGGGATTCGAGTTGACATAATGTAAACAGGAGCAGGTGCGCTGTATTTGGCAGGGAATGTGGAGTATCACGCGCATCGAATTGTCGTGATATCACCAATAGCAGTGTAGATCCGTTCAATGAAATATTGAATCCTGAATGTGCTGTACTGCAAAAACATTGCATTTGTCCTGGACCCGAGTTGACATAATGTAAACAGGAGCAGGTGCGCTGTATTTGGCAGGGAATGTGGAGTATCACACGCATCGAATTGTCGTGATATCACCAATACCAGTGTAGATACATTCAATGACGAAATGAATCCTGAATATGCAGTAGTACAACAACGTAGCATTTGTCCTCGACCCGAGTTGACATAATGTAAACAGGAGCAGGTGCGCTGTATTTGGCAGGGAATGCGGAGTATCACGCGCATCGAATTGTCGTGATATCACCAATAGCAGTGTAGATACATTGCGTGAAGTATTGAATCCTGTATAAGCAGTACTACAACAACGTTGCATTTGTCCTCGACCCGAGTTGACATAATGTAAACAGGGGAAGGTGCGCTATTTGGCGGCAACTGTGGAGCATAACGCGCATCGAATTGTAGGCATACCACCTCTAGCACCGGAGGTACGTTTAATTGAATACATCAGCCTAAATATGCAAAAATACAATTACAATGAATTAGGCAGTGACCTGAGTTGACACAGCGCACAGTGGCTGATTTGCGCTCTATTTGGCAGCAGCTGTGCGGTATACCGCGCATCGAATTGACGAGATACCACAAATAGCAGTGTAGATCCGTTCTATGAAATATTGAATCCTGAATATGCAGTACTACAACAACGTAGCATTTGTCCTCGACCCGAGTTGACATAATGTAAACAGGAGCAGGTGCGCTGTATTTGGCAGGGAATGTGGAGTATCACGCGCATCGAATTGCCGTGATGTCACCCATAGCAGTGTAGATACATTCAATGAAGAATTGAATCCTGAATATGCAGTACTACAACAACGTAGCATTTGTCCTCGACCCGAGTTGACATAATGTAAACAGGAGCAGGTGCGCTGTATTTGCCAGGGAATGCGGAGTATCAAGTGCATCGAATTGTAGGCATACCACCAATAGCACCGGAGATACGTTTAATTGATTACATCAGTCTAAATATGTAAATTACAATTACAATGAATTAGGCAGTGACCTGAATTGACATAGCGCAAGGTCGCTGCTTTGCGCTCTATTTGGCAGCAACTGTGCGGTATACCGCGCATCGAATTGACGAGAATATAACATATAGCAGTATAGATTCGTTCAATGAAATATTGAATCCTGAATATGCTGTACTGCAGAAACATTGCATTTGTTCCTGACCCGAGTTGACATAATGTAAACAGGATCAGTTGCGCTGTGTTTGCCAGGGAATGTGGAGTATAACGCGCTTCGAATTGTCGGAATCACGAATAGCAGTGTAGATACATTCAATGAAGAAATGAATCCTGAATATGCAGTACTACAACAACGTAGCATTTGTCCTCGACCTGCGTTGACATAATGTAAACAGGAGCAGGTGCGCTGTATTTGGCAGGAACTGTGGAGTACAAGGCGCATGGAGTAGACGAAATATCTCCAGTAGCAGTGTGGATACGTTCAATGAAGTATTGTATCCTGGATATGCAGTACTGCAAAAACATTGCATTTGTCCTCGACCCGAGTTGACATAATGTAAACAGGAGCAGGTGTGCCGTATTTGGCAGGAAATGTGGAGTATCAAGCGCATCGAATTGTCAGGATATCACCAATAGCAGTGTATATACGTTCAATGAAATATTGAATCCTGAATATCCTGAACTGCAAAAACATTGGATTTGTCCTCGACCCGAGTTGACATAATGTAAACAGGAGCAGGTGCGCTGTATTGGGCAGGAAATGTGGAGTATCACGCGCATCGAATTGTCGGGATATGACCAATAGCAGTGTAGATACATTCAATGAGGTATTGAATCCTGGATATGCAGTACTGCAGCAACAATGCATTTGTCCTCGACCCGAGTCGGCATAATGTAAACAGGAGCAGGTGCGCTGTATTTGGCGACAACTGTGGCGTATAACGCGCATCGAATAGTAGGCATACCACCAATAGCACCGGAGATATGTTTAATTGAATACATTAAGCGGAAATGTGCAAAACTACAATTACAATGATTTAGGCAGGGACCTGGGTTGACACAGCGCACAGTGTCTGATTTGCGCCCTATTTGGCAGCAAGTGTGCGGTATACCGCGCATCGAATTGACGAGATATCACCAATAGCAGTGTAGAAACGTTCAATGCAATATTGAATCCTGAATATGCTGTACTGCAGCAACATTGCATTTGTCCTCGTCCCGAGTTGACATAATGTAAACAGGAGCAGGTGCGCTGTATTGGGCAGGAAATGTGGCGTATCACGCGCATCCAATTGTCGTGATATGACCAATAGCAGTGTATATACGTACAATGCAATATTGAATCCTGAATATGCTGTACTGCAGCAACATTTCAATTGTCCTCGACCCGAGTTGACATAATGTTAACAGGAGCAGGTGCGCCGTATTTGGCAGGGAATGTGGAGTATCAGGCGCATCGAATTGTCGGGATATCACCAATAGTAGCGTATTTACGTTTAATGAAATATTGGATCCTGAATATGCTGTTCTGAAAATACCTTGCATTTGTCCTCGACCCGAGTTGACATAATGTAAACAGGAGCAGGTGCGCTGTATTTGGCGACAACTGTGGCGTATAACGCGCATCGAATTGTAGGCATACCATCAATAGCACCGGAGACCCGTTTAATTGAATACTTAGGCCTAAATATGCAAAACTACAATTACAATGAATTAGGCTGGGACCTGAGTTGACATAGCGCAAAGTGGCTGATTTGCGCTCTATTTGGCAGCAACTGTGCGGTATACCGCGCATCGAATTGACGAGATATCACAAATAGCAGTGTAGATTCATTCAATGAAGTATTGAATCCTGAATATGCAGTACTACAAAGCGTTGCATTTGTCCTCGACCCAAGTTGATACAATGTAAACAGGGGCAGGTGCGCTGTATTTGGCGGCAACTGTGGAGCATAACGCGCATCGAATTGTAGGCATACCACCAATAGCATCGGAGATACGTTTAATTGAATACTTGAGCCTGAATATGCAAAACTACAATTACAATGAATTAGGCAGGGGCCTGAGTTGACATAGCGCACAGTGGCTGATTTGCGCTCTATTTGGCAGCAACTGTTCGGTATACCGCGCATCGAATTGGATAGACATCACAAATAACAGTTTAGATCCGTTCAATGAAATATTGAATCCTGAATATGCTGTACTGCAGCAACATTGCATTTGTCCTCGACCCGAGTTGACATAATGTAAACAGGAGCAGGTGCGCTGTATTTGGTTGGGAATGTGGAGTATCACGCGTACCGAATTGTCGGGATATCACCAATAGCAGTGTATATACGTTCAATGAAGTATTTAATCCTGTATATGCAGTACTGCAAAAACAATGCATTTGCCCTCGATCCGTATTGAGATAATGTAAACAGGAGCAGGTGCGCTGTATTTTGGCGGCAACTGTGGAGCATAACGCGCATCGAATTGTAGGCATACCACCAATAGCACTGGAGATCCGTTCAATTGAATACTTGAGCCTGAATATGCAAAACTACAATTACAATGAATTAGGCAAGGGCCTGAGTTGACATAGCGCACAGTGGCTGATTTGCGCTCTATTTGGCAGCAACTGTTCGGTATACCGCGCATCGAATTGGATAGACATCACAAATAGCAGTGTAGATCTGTTCAATGAAATATTGTATCCCGAATGTGCTGTACTCCAAAAACATTGCATTTTTCCTTGACCCGAGTTGACATAATGTAAACAGGAGCAGGTGTGCCGTATTTGGCAGGAAATGCGTAGTTTCACGCGCATCGAATTGTCGGAATATCACCAATAGCAGTGTATATACATTCAATGAAGTATTTAATCCAGTATATGCAGTACTACAAAAACGTTGCATTTGTCCTCGACCCAAGTTGATATAATGTAAACAGGAGCAGGTGCGCTGTATTTGGCGGCAAATGAGGAGTATAACGCGCATAGATTTGTCGAGATACCACGAATAGCAGCGGAGATAGGTCTTAATAAATACTTGAACCTAATATGATAAACTGCAATTACAATGTATTTGACAGGACACAGAGTTGACAATGCGCAAACCGGCTGATCTGCGTAGTATTTGGCAGCCAATGAGGAGCACAACGCGCATCGAGTTGTCACGATATCACTAATGGCAGTGTATATACGATCAATGAAATATTGAATCCTGAATATGCAGTACTTGCAGCAACATTGCAATTGTCCTCGACCCGAGTTGACATAATGTAAACAGGAGCAGGTGCGCTGTTTGGCGGAAAATGAGGAGTATGACGCGCATAGATTTGTCGACATACCACTAATAGCAGCGGAGATACGTTTAAATAAATACTTGAGCGTAACATGATAATCTGCAATTACAATGTATTTGACAGGACACAGAGTTGACAATGCGCAAACCGGCTGATCTGCGTAGTATTTGGCAGCCAATGAGGAGCACAACGCGCATCGAGTTGTCACGATATCACTAATGGCAGTGTATATACGATCAATGAAGTATTTAATCCTGTATATGCAGTACTGCAAAAACAATGCATTTGCCCTCGATCCGTATTGAGACAATGTAAACAGGAGCAGGTGCGCTGTATTTTGGCGGCAACTGTGGAGCATAACGCGCATCGAATTGTAGGCATACCACCAATAGCACTGGAGATCCGTTCAATTGAATACTTAGGCCTAAATATGCAAAAATACAATTGCAATGAATTAGGCAGGGACCTGAGTTTACATAGCGCAAAGTGGCTGATTTGCGCTCTATTTGGTAGCAACTGTGCGGCATACCGCGCATCGAATTGACGAGATATCACAAATAGCAGTGTAGGTCTGTTCAATGAAATATTGATTCCTGAATATGCTTTACTGCAACAACATTGCAATTGTCCTCGACCCCAGTTGACTTAATGTAAACAGGAGCAGGTCCGCTTTATTTGGCGGCAAATGAGGAGTATCACGCGCATCGAATTGTCGTGATATCGCCAATAGCAGTGTAGATACATTCAATGAAATATAGAATCCTGAGTATGCAGTACTACAAGAACATTGCATTTGTCTTCGACACCAGTTGACATAATATAAACAGGAGCAGGCCCGCTGTATTTGGCGGAAAATGAGGAGTATAACGCGCATCGAATTATCGGGATATCACCAATTGCAGGATATGTACGTTCAATGAAATATTGAATCCTGAATGTGGTGTACTGCAACAACATTGCAATTGTCTTCGACCCCTGTTGACATAATGTAAACAGGAGCAGGTGCGCTGTATTTGGCGGCAAATGAGGAGTATACCGCGCATAGATTTGTCGACATACCACGAATAGCAGCGGGGATACGTTTAAATAAATATTTGAGCCTAATATGATAAACTGCAATTACAATGTATTTGACACGGCACAGAGTTGACAACGCGCAAACCCGCTGATGTGCGTAGTATTCTGCAGCGAATGAGGAGTATAACGCGCATCGAATTGTCGGGATGTCACCAATTGCAGGATATGTACGTTCAATGAAATATTGAATCCTGAATGTGGTGTACTGCAACAACATTGCAATTGTCTTCGTCCCCAGTTGACATAATGTAAACAGGAGCAGGTGCGCTGTATTTGGCGGGTAATGTGGAGTAACACGCGCATGGAATTGTCGGGATATCACCAATAGCAGTGTATATATGTTCAGTGAAGTATTGAATTCTGTATGTGCTATACTGCAAAAACAATGCATTTGACCCCGACCCGAGTTGACATAATGTAAACAAGAGCAGGTGCGTTGTCTTTGGCAGGGAATGTGGAGTATCACGCGCATCGAATTGTCGTGATATCGCCAATAGCAGTGTAGATACATTCAATGAAATATTGAATCCTGAGTATGCAGTACTACAAGAACATTGCATTTGTCTTCGACCCCAGTTGACATAATATAAACAGGAGCAGGTCCGCTGTTTGGCGGCAACTGTGGAGCATAACGCGCATCGAATTGAAGGCATACCACCAATAGCACCGGAGATACGTTTAATTGAATACATAAGCCTAAATATGCAAAAAAACAATTACAATGAATTAGGCAGGGACCTGAGTTGACATAGCGCGAAGTGGCTGATTTGCGCTCTATTTGGCTGCAACTGAGCGGTATAGCGCGCATCGAATTGTCGAGATATCAACAATAGCAGTGTAAATCCGTTCAATGGAATATTGAATCCTGAATATGCTGTACTGCAACAACATTGCATGTGTCCTCGACCCGAGTTGACATAATGTAAACAGCAACAGTTGCGTCGTATGTGGCAGGAAATGTGGAGTATCACGCGTATCGAATTGTCGGGATATCACCAATGGCAGTGTATGTACGTTCAATGAAATATTGAATTCTGTATATGCTGTACTGCAACAACATTGCATTTGTCCTCGACCCGAGTTGACATAATGTAAACAGGAGCAGGTCCGCTGTTTGGTTGCAACTGTGGAGCATAAGGCGCATAGATTTGTCGACGTACCACGAATAGCAGCGGAGATACTTTTAAATAAATACTTGAGCCTAATATGATAAACTGCAATTACAATGTATTTGACAGGACACAGAGTTGACAATGCTCCAGTTCTCTGATGTGCGTAGTATTTGGCACCGAATGAGGAGTGTAACGCGCTTCGAATTGTCGGCATATCACGAATTGCAATGTATATACGTTCAATGAAATATTGAATCCTGAATATGCAGTACTGCTACAACATTGCATTTGTCCTCGACCCGAGTGGGACATAATGTAAACAGGAGCAGGTGTGCTGTATTTGGCAGGGAATGTGGAGTATCGTGCGCATGGAATTGTCGGGATATCACCAATAGCATTGTATTTACGTTCAATGAAGTATATAATCCGGTATATGATGTGCTGCAAAAACAATGCATTTGTCTTCGACCCGAATGACATAATGTAAACAGGAGCAGGTGCGCTGATATGGAAGGAAATGTGGAGTATCATGCGCATCGAATTGTCGGGATATCTCCAATAGCAGTGTATTTACGTTCAATGAAGTATTGAATCCGTTATATGATGTACTGCAAAAACAATACATTTGTCCTCGACCCGAATGACATAATGTAAACAGGAGCAGGTGCGCTGTATTTGGCAGGAAATGTGGAGTATCATGGGCATCGAATTGTCGGGATATCACCATGGCAGTGTATATACGTTCAATGAAATATTGAATACTGTATATGCTGTACTGCAACAACATTGCATTTGTCCTCGATCCGAGTTGACATAATGTAAACAGGAGCAGGTGCGCTGTATTTGGCGGCAGATAAGGAGTATAACGCGCATAGATTTGTCGACGTACCACGAATAGCAGCGGAGATACTTTTAAATAAATACTTGAGTCTAATATGATAAACTGCAATTACAATGTATTTGACAGGACACAGAGTTGACAATGCGTCAATTCTCTGATGTGCGTAGTATTTGGCAGCGAATGAGGAGTATAACGCGCTTCGAATTGTTGGCATATCACGAATAGCAGTGTATATACGTTCAATGAAGTATTGAATCCTGGATATGCAGTACTGCAGCAACATTGTATTTATCCTCGACCCGAGTGGGGCATAATGTAAACAGGAGCAGGTGTGCTGTATTTCGCAGGTAATGTGGAGTATCACGCGCATGGAGTTGTCGGGATATCACCAATAGCAGTGTATATATGTTCAGTGAAGTATTGAATCCTGTATGTGCTGTACTGCAAAAACAATGCATTTGTCCTTGACCCGAGTTGACATAATGTAAACAGGAGCAGGTGCGCTGTATTTGCCAGGGAATGTGGAGTACAACGCGCTTCGAATTGTCGGGATATCACGAATAGCAGGATATGTACTTTCAATGAAATATTGAATCCTGAACATGGTGTACTGCAACAACATTGCATTTGTCTTCGACCGCAGTTGACATAATGTGAACAGGAGCAGGTCCCTGTATTTGGCGGCAAATGAGGTGTATAACGCGCATAGATTTGTCGACATACCACGAATTGCAGCGGAGATACGTTTAAATAAATATTTGAGCCTAATATAATGAACTGCAATTACAATGTATTTGACAGGACACAGAGTTGACAATACGCAAACCGGCTGATGTGCGTAGTATTTGGCAGCGTATGAGGAGTATAACGCGGATCGAATTGTCGGGATATCACCAATAGCAGTGTATATCCGTTCAATGATATATTGAATCCTGAATGTGCTGTACTGCAAAAACATTGCATTTGTCCTTGAGCCGAGTTCACATAATGTAAACAGGAGCAGGTGCGTTGTAATTGCCAGGGAATGTGGAGTACAACGCGCTTCGAATTGTCGGGATATCACGAATAGCAGTGTTTATTCATTCAATGAAATATTGAATCCTGAATGTGCTGTACTGCAAAAACATTGCATTTGTCCTTGACCCGAGTTGACATAATGTAAACAGGAGCAGGTGCACTGTATTTGGCAGGAAATGTGGAGTATCATGCGCGTCGAATTGCCGAGATATTACCATGGCAGCGTATATACGTTCAATGAAATATTGAATCCCGTATATGCTGTACTGCAACAACATGACACTTGTCCTCCATCCGAGTTGACATAATGTAAACAGGAGCGGGATCGCTGTATTTGACAGGGAATGTGGAGTATCGCGCGCATCAGATTATCGGGATATCACCAATAGCAGTGTATTTACTTTCAATGAAATATTGAATCCTGAATATGCTGTACTGCAAAAACATTGCATTTGTTCTCGACCCGAGTTGAAATAATGTAAACTGGAGCAGGTGCGCTGTATTTGGCTGGGGATGTGGAGTATAACGCGCTTCGAATTGTCGGGATATCACGAATAGCAGTGTATATACGTTCAATAAATGTTGAATCCTGAATATGCTGTACTGCAGCAACATTGCATTTGTCTTTGACCCGAGTTGACATAATGTAAACAGGAGCAGGTGCGCTGTATTTGGCAGGAAATGTGGAGTATCACTCGCATCGAATTGTTGGAATATCACCAATAGCCGCGGAGATACGTGTAATTGAATACTTAAGCCTAAATATGCAAAACTACAATTACAATGAGTTAGGCAGGGACCTGAGTTGACATAGCGCAAAGTGGCTGATTTGCGCTCTATTTGGCAGCATCTGTGCGGTATGCCGCTCATCGAATTGACACGATATCACCAATAGCAGTGTATATCCGTTCAATGAAATATTGAATCCTGGATATGCAGTACTGCAACAACATTGCATTTGTCCTCGACACGAGTGGGACATAATGTAAACAGGAGCAGGTGCGCTGTATTTGGCAGGGAATGTGGAGTATCACGCGCATCGAATTGTCGTGATATTACCAATAGCAGTGTAGATACATTCAATGGAATTTTGAATCCTGAATATCCTGCACTGCATAAAGATTGCATTTGTCCTCGACCCGTGTTGACATAACGCAAACAGGAGCAGTTGCGCCGTATTTGGCAGGGAATGTGGAGTATCAGGCGCATCGAAGTGTCGGGATATCACCAATAACAGTGTATATATGTTCAGTGAAGTATTGATTCCTGAATATGCACTACTACAAAAACATTGCATTTGTCCTCTACCCGAGTAGTCATAATGTAAACAGGAGCAGGTGCGTTGTGATTGCCAGGGAATGTGGAGTACAACGCGCTTCGAATTGTCGGGATATCACCAATAGCAGTGTATATACGTTCAATGAAGTATTGAATCCTGGATATGCAGTACGGCAAAAACATTGCATTTGTCCTCGACCCGAGTTGGCATAATTTAAACAAGAGCACGTGCGCTGTATTTGGCAGGGAATGTGGAGTATCATGCGCATCGAATTGTCGGGATATCACCATGGCAGTGTATATACGTTGAATGAAGTACTGAATCCCGTATGTGCTGTACTGCAAAAACAATGCATTTGTCCTCGACCACAGTTGACACAATGTAAACAAGGGCAGGTGCGCTGTATTTGGCAGGAAATGTGGAGTATCATGCGAATCGAATTGTCGGGATATCACCATGGCAGTGTATATACGTTCAATGAAATATTGAATCCTGTATATGCTGTACTGCAACAACATTGCATTTGACCTCGAAAACAGTTGGCACAATGTAAACAAGAGCTGGCCCGCTGTTTGGCGGCAGCTGTGGAGTATCACGCTCATGGAATTGACGAAATATCACCAATAGTAGTGTAGATACGTTCAATGAAGTATTGAGTCCTGAATATGCAGTACTACAAGAACATTGCATTTGTCTTCGACCCCAGTTGATATAATGTGAGCAGGAGCAGATGCGCCGTATTTGGCTGGAAATGTGCAGAATAACGCGCATAGATTTGTCGGGATATCACGAATAGCAGCGGAGATACGTTCAACTAAATACTTGAGCCTAACATGATAAACAGCAAATACAATTTATTTGACAGAAAACACAGTTGACAATGCGCAAACTCTCTGATGTACTTAGTATTTGGCAGCGAATGAGGAGTATAACGCGCTTCGAATTGTGGGCCTATGACGAATAGCAGTGTATATACGTTCAATGGAATAGTCAATCCTGCATATGCTGTACTGCAACAGCATTGCATTTGTCCTCTATCCGAGTTGACATAATGTAAACACGAGCAGGTGCGCTGTATTTGGCAGGGAATGTGGAGTATCACGCGCATGGAATTGACGAAATATCTCCAGTAGCAGTGTAGATACGTTCAATGAAATATTGAATGCTGGATATGCAGTACTGCAACAACATTCCATTTGCCCTCGACCCGAGTTGACATAATGTAAACAGGAGCAGGTCCGCTGTTTGGTTGCAACTGTGGAGCATAGCGCGCATTGAATGGTAGGCATACCACCAATAGCACCGGGGATACGTTTAATTGAATAAAAAAGCCTAAATATGCAAAACTACAGTTACAATGAATTAGTCAGGGTCCTGAGTTGACATAGCGCAAAGTGGCTGATTTGCGCTCAATTTGGCAGCATCTGTGCGGTATACGGCGCATCGAATTGACGAGATATCACCAATAGCAGTGTAGAGCCTTTCAATGAAATATTGAATCCTGAATATGCTGTACTGCAACAACATTGCAGTTGTCCTCGACCCGAGTTGGCATAATTTAAACAAGAGCACGTGCGCTGTATTTGGCAGGGAATGTGGAGTATCATGCGCATCGAATTGTCGGGATATCACCATGGCAGTGTATATACGTTGAATGAAGTACTGAATCCCGTATGTGCTGTACTGCAAAAACAATGCATATGTCCTCGACCACAGTTGGCACAATGTAAACAAGGGCAGGTGCGCTGTATTTGGCAGGAAATGTGGAGTATCACGCGCATCGAATTGTCGGGATATCACCAATGGCAGTGTATGTACGTTCAATGAAGTATTGAATCCGGTATATGATGTACTGCCAAAACAATGCATTTGTCCTCGACCCGAATGACATAATGTAAACAGGAGCAGGTGCGCTGTTTGGCGGCAACTGTGGAGTATAACGCGCATAGATTTGTCGACATACCACGAATAGCAGCGGAGATACGTTTAACTAAATACTTGAGCCTAACATGATAAACAGCAAATACAATTTATTTGACAGGAAACACAGTTGACAATGCGCAAACTCTCTGATGTGCTTAGTATTTGACAGCGTATGAGGAGTATAACGCGCTTCGAACTGTGGGCCTATGACGAATAGCAGTGTATATACGTTCAATGGAATAGTGAATCCTGTATATGCTGTACTGCAACAGCATTGCATTTGTCCTCTATCCGAGTTGACATAATGTAAACACGAGCAAGTGCGCTGTATTTGGCAGGGAATGTGGAGTATCACGCGCATGGAATTGTCGGGATATCACCAATAGCAGTGTATTTACGTTCAATGAAGTATTGAATCCTGGATATGCAGTACGGCAAAAAATTGCATTTGTCCTCGACCCGAGTTGGCATAATTTAAACAAGAGCACGTGCGCTGTATTTGGCAGGGAATGTGGAGTATCACGCGCATCGATTTGTCGTGATATTGCCAATAGCAGTGTATATACGTTGAATGAAGTACTGAATCCCTTATGTGCTGTACTGCAAAAACAATGCATTTGTCCTCGATCCGAGTTGACATAATGTAAACACGAGCAGGTGCGCTGTATTTGGCAGGGAATGTGGTGTATCACGCGCATGGAATTGTCGGGATATCACCAATAGCAGTCTATATACGTTCAATGAAATTTTGAATCCTGGATATGCAGTACGGCAAAAACATTGCATTTGTCCTCGACCCGAGTTGGCATAATTTAAACAAGAGCACGTGCGCTGTATTTGGCAGGGAATGTGGAGTATCACGCGCATCGATTTGTCGTGATATTGCCAATAGCAGTGTATATACGTTGAATGAAGTACTGAATCACGTATGTGCTGTACTGCAAAAACAATGCATTTGTCCTCGATCCGAGTTGACATAATGTAAACACGAGCAGGTGCGCTGTATTTGACAGGGAATGTGGTGTATCACGCGCATGGAATTGTCGGGATATCACCAATAGCAGTGTATATACGTTCAATGAAATTTTGAATTCTGTATATAGTGTACTGCAACAACATTGCATTTGTCCTCGATCCGTGTTGACATAATGTAAACAGGAGTAGGTGCGCCGTATTTGGCAGGTAATGTGGAGTATCACGCGCATCGAATTGTCGGGATATCACCAATGGCAGTGTATGTACGTTCAATCAAGTATTGAATCCGGTATATGATGTACTGCCAAAACAATGCATTTGTCCTCGACCCGAATGACATAATGTAAACATGAGCAGGTGCGCTGTTTGGCGGCAACTGTGGAGTATAACGCGCATAGATTTGTCGACATACCACGAATAGCAGCGGAGATACGTTTAACTAAATACTTGAGCCTAACATGATAAACAGCAAATACAATTTATTTGACAGGAAACACAGTTGGCAATGCGCAAACTCTCTGATGTGCTTAGTATTTGGCAGCGAATGAGGAGTATAACGCGCTTCGAATTGTGGGCCTATGACGAATAGCAGTGTATATACGTTCAATGGAATAGTGAATCCTGTATATGCTGTACTGCAACAGCATTGCATTTGTCCTCTATCCGAGTTGACATAATGCAAACACGAGCAAGTGCGCTGTATTTGGCAGGGAATGTGGAGTATCACGCGCATGGAATTGTCGGGATATCACCAATAGCAGTGTATTTACGTTCAATGAAGTATTGAATCCTGGGTATGCAGTACGGCAAAAACATTGCATTTGTCCTCGACCCGAGTTGGCATAATTTAAACAAGAGCACGTGCGCTGTATTTGGCAGGGAATGTGGAGTATCATGCGCATCGAATTGTCGGGATATCACCATGGCAGTGTATATACGTTCAATGAAGTACTGAATCCCGTATGTGCTGCACTGCAAAAACAATGCATTTGTCCTCGACCACAGTTGACACAATGTAAACAAGAGCAGGTGCGCTGTATTTGGCAGGAAATGTGGAGTATCATGCGAATCGAATTGTCGGGATATCACCATGGCAGTGTATATACGTTCAATGAAATATTGAATCCTGTATATGCTGTACTGCAACAACATTGCATTTGTCCTCGATCCGTGTTGACATAATGTAAACAGGAGTAGGTTGCGCCGTATTTGGCAGGTAATGTGGAGTATCACGCGCATCGAATTGTCGGGATATCACCAATGGCAGTGTATGTACGTTCAATCAAGTATTGAATCCGGTATATGATGTACTGCCAAAACAATGCATTTGTCCTCGACCCGAATGACATAATGTAAACAGGAGCAGGTGCGCTGTTTGGCGGCAACTGTGGAGTATAACGCGCATAGATTTGTCGACATACCACGAATAGCAGCGGAGATACGTTTAACTAAATACTTGAGCCTAACATGACAAACAGCAAATACAATTTATTTGACAGGAAACAGAGTTGACAATGCGCAAACTCTCTGATGTGCTTAGTATTTGGCAGCGAATGAGGAGTATGACGCGCTTCGAATTGTCGGGATATCACGATTAGCAGTGTATATACGTTCAATGAAATGTTGAATCCCGAATATGCTGTACTGCAGCAACATTGCATTTGTCCTCGACCCGAGTTGACATAATGTGAAGAGGAGCAGGTACGCTGTATTTGGCAGGTAATGTGGAGTATCACGCGCATCGAATTGTCGGGATATCACCAATAGCAGTGCATATACGTTCGATGAAATATTGAATACTGCATATCCAGTACTGCATAAAGATTGCATTTGTCCTCGATCCGAGTTAGCATAATGTAAACACGAGCAGGTGCGCTGTATTTGGCAGGGAATGTGGAGTATCACGCGCATGGAAATGTCGGGAAATCACCAATAGCAGTGTATTTACGTTCAATCAAATATTGAATCCTGAATATGCTGTTCTGCAAAAAGATTGCATTTGTCCCCGACCCGAGTTGACATAATGTAAACAGGAGCAGGTGTGCTGTATTCGGCAGGAAATATGGAGTACAAGGCGCTTGGAATTGACGATATATCTCCAATAGCAGTGTAGGTACGTTCAATAAAGTATTGAAACCTGGATATGCAGTACTGCAACAACATTGCATTTGTCCTCGACCCGAGTTGACATAATGTAAACAAGAGCACGTGCGCTGTATTTGGCGGGAACTGTGGAGTATAACGCGCATCGAGTTGTATTCATAACACCAATAGCATCGGAGATACGTTTAATTTGAGTACATAAGCCTAAGTATGCAAAAATACAATAACAATGAATTAGGCAGGGACCTGAGTTGACATAGCGCAAAGTGGCTGGTTTGCGCTCTATTTGGCAGCAACTGTGCGATATACCGCGCATCGAATTGACGAGATATCACAAATAGCAATGTGGATCCGTTCAATGAAATATCGAATCCTGAATGTGCTGAACGGCAAAAACATTGCATCTTTCCTCGACCCGAGTTGAAATAATGTAAACAGGAGCAGATGCGCTGTATTTGGTTGGGAATTTGGAGTATCACGCGCACCGATTGTCGTGATATGACCAATAGCAGTGTAGATACATTCAATGAAGAATTGAATCCTGAATATGCAGTACTACAACTACATTGCAATTGTCGTCGACCCGAGTTGACATAATGTAAACAGGAGCAGGTCCGCTGTATTTGGCGGCAAATGAGGAGTATAACGCGCATAGATTTGTCGACATACTACTAATAGCAGCGGAGATACGTTTAAATAAATACTTGAGCCTAATATGATAAACTGCAATGACAATGTATTTGACAGGACACAGAGTTGACAATGCGCAAACCGGCTTATCTGCGTAGTATTTGCCAGGGAATGTGGAGTATCACGCGCATCGAATTGTCAGGATATCACCAATAGCAGTGTATATACATTCAATGAAGTATTGAATCCTGAATATGCAACACTACAGAAACATTGCATGTGTCCTCGACCCGAGTTGACATAATGTAAACAGGGGCAGGTGCGCCGAATTGGGCAGGAAATGTGGAGTATCACGCGCACCGATTGTCGTGATATAACCAATAGCAGTGTAGATACATTCAATGAAGAATTGAATCCTGAATATGCAGTACTACAACTACATTGCAATTGTCCTCGACCCGAGTTGACATAATGTAAACAGGAGCAGGTACGCTGTATTTGGCAGGGAATGTGGAGTATCACGCGCATCGAGTTGTCTGGATATAACCAATAACAGTGTATTTACGTTCAATGAAATATTGAATCCTGAATATGCTCTACTTGTAGCAACATTGCATTTGTTGTCGACCCGAGTTGGCATAATGTAAACAGGAGCAGGTACGCTGTATTTGGCAGGAAATATGGAGTATCATGCGCATCGAATTGTCGGGATATCGCCATGGCAGTGTATATACGTTCAAAGAAATATGAATCCTGTATATGCTGTACTGCAATAACATAGCATTTGCCCTCGATCCGTGTTGACATAATGTAACCAGGAGCAGGTGCGCTGTATTTGCCAGGGAATGTGGAGTATCACGCGCGTCGAGTTGTCGGGATATCACCAATAGCAGTGTATTTACGATCAATGAAATATTGAATCCTAAATATCCTGTACTGCAAAAACATTGGATTTGTCCTCGACCCGAGTTGACATAATGTAAACAGTAGCAGGTGCGCTGTTTGGTGGCAGCTGTGGAGCACAACGCGCATCGAATTGTAGGCATACCACCTATGGCACCGGAGATACGTTTAATTTGAATACATAAGCCTAAGTATGCAAAAATACAATTACAATGAATTAGGCACGGACCTCAGTTTACATAGCGCAAAGTTGCTGATTTGCGCTCTATTTGGCAGCAACTGTGCGGCAATACCGCGCATCGAATTGACGAGATATCACAAATAGCAGTGTAGGTCTGTTCAATGAAATATTGATTCCTGAATATGCTTTACTGCAACAACATTGCAACTGTCCTCGACTCCAGTTGACTTAATGTAACCAGGAGCAGGTGCGCTGTATTTGTCGGCAAATGAGGAGTATAACGCGCATAGATTTTTCGACATACCACGAATAGCAGCGGAGAAACGTTTAAATAAATACTTGAGCCTAATATGATAAACTGCAATTACAATGTATTTGTCGGGACACAGAGTTGACAATGCCCACACTCTCTGATGTGCGTAGCATTTGGCAGCGAATGAGGAGTATAACGCGCTTCAAATTGCCGGGATATCACCAATAGCAGTGTAGATACATTCAACGAAGTATTGAATCCTGAATATGCAGTACTACAACAACATTGGATTTGTCCTCGACCCGAGTTGACATAATGTAAACAGGAGCAGGTGTGCCGTATTTGGCAGGAAACGTGTAGTACCACGCTCATCGAATGGCCGGGATATAACCAAAAACAGTGTATATACGTTCAATGAAGTATTGAATCCGGTATATGCTGTACTGCAAAAACAATGCATTTGTCCACGACCACGGTTGACACAATGTAAACAAGAGCAGGTGCGCTGTATTTGGCAGGGAATGTGGTGTATCACGCGCATCGAATTGTCGTGATATGACCAATTGCAGTGTAGATACATTCAATGAAGTATTAAATCCTGAATATGCAACACTACAGCAACATTCCATTTGTCCTCGACCCGAGTTGACATAATGTAAACAGGAGCAGGTGCGCCGTATTGGTCAGGAAATATGGAGTATCACGCGCATCGAATTGTCGTGATATGACCGATAGCAGTGTAGATACATTCATTGAAGTATTGAATCCTGAATATGCAGTACTACAAAATCGTTGCATTTGTCCTCGACCCAAGTTGATATAATGTAAACAGGGGCAGATGCGCTGTATTTGGCGGCAACTGTGCGGTATACCGCGCATCGAATTGACGAGATATCACAAATAGCAGTGTAGATCCGTTCAATGCAATATCGAATCCTGAATGTGCTGTACTGCAAAAACATTGCATTTTTCCTTGACCCGAGTTGAAGTAATGTAAACAGGAGCAGGTGCGCTGTATTTGGATGGGAATGTGGAGTATCACGCGCACCGATTGTCGTGATATGACCAATAGCAGTGTAGATACATTCAATGAAGAATTGAATCCTGAATATGCAGTACTACAACTACATTGCAATTCTCCTCGACCCGGGTTGACATAATGTAATCAGGAGCAGGTCCGCTGTATTTGGCGGCAAATGAGGAGTATAACGCGCATAGATTTGTCGACATACTACTAATAGCAGCGGAGATACGTTTAAATAAATACTTGAGCCTAATATGATAAACTGCAATTACAACGTATTTGACAGGACACAGAGTTGACAATGCGCAAACCGGCTGTTCCGCGTAGTATTCGCCAGGGAATGTGGAGTATCACGCGCATCGAATTGTCAGGATATCACCAATAGCAGTGTATATACGTTCAATGAAATATTGAATCCTGAATATCCTGTACTGCAAAAACATTGGATTTGTCCTCGACCCCAGTTGACATAATGTAAACAGGAGCTGGTCCGCTGTATTTGGCGGCAAATGAGGAGTATAACGCGCATAGATTTGTCGACATACCACTAATAGCAGCGGAGATACGTTTAAATAAATACTTGAGCCTAATATGATAATCTGCAATTACAATGTATTTGACAGGACACAGAGTTGACAATGCGCAAACCGGCTGATCTGCGTAGTATTTGGCAGCGAATGAGGAGTACTACGCGCATCGAATTGTCAGGATATCACTGATAGCAGTGTATATACGATCAATGAAATATTGAATCCTGAATATCCTGTACTGCAAAAACATTGGATTTGTCCTCGACCCGAGTTGACATCATGTAAACAGGAGCAGGTCCGCTGTATTTGGCGGCAAATGAGGAGTATAACGCGCATAGATTTGTCGACATACCACCTATAGCACCGGAGATACGTTTAATTTGAATACATAAGCCTAAATATGCAAAAATACAATTACAATGAATTTGGCACGGACCTGAGTTTGCATAGCTCAAAGTGGCTGATTTGCGCTCTATTTGGCAGCAACTGTGCGGCATACCGCGCATCGAATTGACGAGATATCACAAATAGCTGTGTAGGTCTGTTCAATGAAATATTGATTCCTAAATATGCTGTACTGCAAAAACATTGCAATTGTCCTCGACCCCAGTTGACATCATGTAAACAGGAGCAGGTGCGCTGTATTTGTCGGCAAATGAGGAGTATAACGCGCATAGATTTGTCGACATACCACTAATAGCAGCGGAGATACGTTTAAATAAATACTTGAGCCTAATATGATAAACTGCAATTTCAACGTATTTGACAGGACACAGAGTTGACAATGCGCAAACCGGCTGTTCCGCGTAGTATTTGCCAGGGAATGTGGAGTATCACGCGCATCGAATTGTCAGGATATCACCAATAGCAGTGTATATACGTTCAATGAAATTTTGAATCCTGAATATCCTGTACTGCAAAAACATTGGATTTGTCCTCGACCCCAGTTGACATAATGTAAACAGGAGCAGGTCCGCTGTATTTGGCGGCAAATGAGGAGTATAACGCGCATAGATTTGTCGACATACCACTAATAGCAGCGGAGATACGTTTAAATAAATACTTGAGCCTAATATGATAATCTGCAATTACAATGTATTTGACAGGACACAGAGTTGACAATGCGCAAACCGGCTGATCTGCGTAGTATTTGGCAGCGAATGAGGAGTACTACGCGCATCGAATTGTCAGGATATCACTGATAGCAGTGTATATACGATCAATGAAATATTGAATCCTGAATATCCTGTACTGCAAAAACATTGGATTTGTCCTCGACCCGAGTTGACATAATGTAAACAGGAGCAGGTCCGCTGTATTTGGCGGCAAATGAGGAGTATAACGCGCATAGATTTGTCGACATACCACTAATAGCAGCGGAGATACTTTTAAATAAATACTTGAGCCTAATATGATAAACTGCAATTACAATGTATTTGACAGGACACAGAGTTGACAATGCTCCAATTCTCTGATGTGAGTTGTCTTTGGCAGCGGATGAGGAGTATAACCCGCTTCGAATTGTCGGCATATCACGAACAGCAGTGTATATACGTTCAATGAAATATTGGATTCTGTATATGCTGTACTGCAACAACATTGCATTTGTCCTCGATCCGAGTTGACATAATGTAAACAGGACCAGGTGCGCACTATTTGGCAGGAAATGTGGAGTACAAGACGCATGGAATTGACGAAATATCTCCAGTCGCAGTGTAGATACGTTCAATGAAGTATTGAGTTCTGAGTATGCAGTACTACAAGAACATTGCACTTGTCTTCGACCCCAGTTGACATAATGTAAACTGGAGCCGGTGCGCTGTATTTGGCAGGGAATGTGGAGTATAACGCGCATCGAATTGTAGGCATACCATCAATAGTACCGGAGATCCGTTTAATTGAATACTTAGGCCTAAATATGCAAAACTACAATTACAATGAATTTGGCAAGGACCTGAGTTGACACAGCGCACAATGGCTGATTTGCGCTCTATTTGGCAGGAAGTGTGCGGTATACCGCGCAGCGAATAGACGAGATATCTCCAGTCGCAGTGTAGATCCTTTCAATGAAATATTGAATCCTGAATGTGCTGTACTGCAAAAACATTGCATTTGTCCTTCACCCGAGTTGACATAATGTAAACAGGAGCAGGTGCGCTGTATTTGGCAGGGAATGTGGAGTATAACGCGCATCGAATTGTCAGGATATCACCAATAGCAGTGTATACACGTTCAATGAAATATTGAATCCTGAATATCCTGTACTGCAAAAACATTGGATTTGTCCTCGACCCGAGTTGACATAATGTAAACAGTAGCAGGTGCGCTGTTTGGCGGCAGCTGTGGAGCATAACGCGCATCGAGTTGTAGGCATACCACCTATAGCACCGGAGATACGTTTATTTTGAATACATATGCCTAAATATGCAAAAATACAATTACAATGAATTAGGCACGGACCTCAGTTTACATAGCGCAAAGTGGCTGATTTACGCTCTATTTGGCAGCAACTGTGCGGCATACCGCACATCGAATTGACGAGATAACACAAATAGCAGTGTAGGTCTGTTCAATGAAATATTGATTCCTGAATATGCTTTACTGCAACAACATTGCAATTGTCCTCGACTCCAGTTGACTTAATGTAACCAGGAGCAGGTGCGCTGTATTTGGCAGGGAATGTGGAGTATCATGCGCACCGAATTGTCGGGATGTCACCATGGCAGTGTATATACGTTCAATGAAATGTTGAATTCTGTATATGCTGTACTGCAACAACATAGCATTTGCCCTCGATCCGAGTTGACATAATGTTAACGGGAGCAGGTGCGCTGTATTTGGCAGGGAATGTGGAGTATCATGCGCACCGAATTGTCGGGATGTCACCATGGCAGTGTAGATACATTCAATGAAGAATTGAATCCTGAATATGCAGTACTACAACTACATTGCAATTGTCCTCGAACCGAGTTGACATAATGTAAACAAGAGCAAGTGCGCTGTATTTGGCGGGAGCTGTGGAGTATAACGCGCATCGAGTTGTAGGCATAACAGCAATAGCACCGGAGATACGTTTAATTGAATACTTAAGCCTAAATATGCAAAACTACAATTACAATGAGTTAGGCAGGGACCTGGGTTGACACAGCGCACAGTGTCCCCATTTGGCAGCAAGTGTGCCGTATACCGCGCATCGAATTGACGAGATATGACCAATAGCAGTGTAGATACATTCAATGAAGTACTGAATCCTGAATATGCAACACTACAGCAACATTGCATTTGTCCTCGACCGGAGTTGACATAATGTAAACAGGAGCGGGATCGCTGTATTTGACAGGGAATGTGGAGTATAACTCTCTTCGAATTATCGGGATATCAGGAATAGCAGTATATACGTTCAAGGCAATATTGAATCCTGAATATGCTGTACTGCAGCAACATTGCATTTGTCCTCGACGTGAGTTGACATAATGTAAACAGGAGCAGGTGCGCTGTGTTTGGCAGGGAATGTGGAGTATAACTCTCTTCGAATTATCGGGATATCAGGAATAGCAGTGTAGATACATTCAATGACATATTGAATCCTGAATGTGCTGTACTGCAAAAACATTGCATTTGTCCTTGACCCGAGTTGACAAATGTAAACAGGAGCGGGATCGCTGTATTTGACAGGGAATGTGGAGTATAACTCTCTTCGAATTATCGGGATATCAGGAATAGCAGTATATACGTTCAAGGCAATATTGAATCCTGAATATGCTGTACTGCAGCAACATTGCATTTGTCCTCGACGTGAGTTGACATAATGTAAACAGGAGCAGGTGCGCTGTGTTTGGCAGGGAATGTGGAGTATAACTCTCTTCGAATTATCGGGATATCAGGAATAGCAGTGTATTTACGATCAATGAAATATTGAATCCTGAATATCCCGTACTGCCAAAACATTGGATTTGTCCTCGACCCGAGTTGATGTAATGTAAACAGTAGCAGGTGCGCTGTTTGGCGGCAGCTGTGGAGCATAACGCGCATCGAATTGTAGGCATACCACCTATAGCACCGGAGATACGTTTAATTTGATTACATATGCCTAAATATGCAAAAATACAATTACAATGAATTAGGCACGGACCTCAGTTTACATAGCGCATAGTGGCTGATTTGCGCTCTATTTGGCAGCAACTGTGCGGCATACCGCGCATCGAATTGACGAGATATCACAAATAGCAGTGTAGATCCGTTCAATGAAATATTGATTCCTGAATATATTGTACTGCAAAAACAATGCATTTGTCCTCGACCACAGTTGATACAATGTAAACAGGAGCAGGTGCGCTGTATTTGGCGGCAAAAGAGGAGTATAGCGCGCACAGATTTGTCGACATACCACGAATAGCAGCGCAGATACGTTTAAATAAATACTTGAGCCTAATATGATAATCTGCAATTACAATGTTCTTGACAGGACACAGAGTTGACAATGCGCAAACTCTCAGATGAACGTAGTACTTGGCAGGGAATGTGGAGTACAACTCGCATCGAACTGTCGGGATATGACGAATAGCAGTGTATATACGTTCAATGAAATATTGAATCCTGAATATGCTGTACTGCAGCAACATTGCATTTGTCCTCGACCCGAGTTGACACAATGTAAACAAGATCACGTGCGCTGTATTTGGCAGAAAATGTCGGGTATAACGCGCATCGAGTTGTCGAGATACCACCAATAACAGCGAAAATAGGTTTAATTGAGTACTTAGGCCCAAATAGGCCAAACTGCAAATACAATGGATTCGACAGGATATAGAGTTGATATTGTGCAAACCGGTTGATGTGCGTTGTATTTGGCAGCGAATGAGGAGTATAAGGCGCTTCGAATTGTCGAGATATCACCAATAGCAGTGTATATACGTTCAATGAAATATTGAATCCCGAATATGCTGTACTGCAGCAACATTGCATTTGTTCTCGACTCGAGTTGACATAATGTAAACAGGGGCATGTGCGCTGTATTAGGCGGCAACTGTGAAGCATAACGCGCATCGAGTTGTAGGCATACCACCCATAGATCCGCAGATACGTTTAATTGAATACATAAGACTAAATATGCAAAGATACAATTACAATGAATTAGGCAGGTACCTGAGTTGACACAGCGCAAAGTGGCTGATATGCGCTCTATTTGGCAGCACTTGTATGGTAAACCGCACATCGAATTGACGAGATATCACAAACAGCAGTGTAGATCCGTTCAATGAAATATTGAATCCTGACTGTGCTGTACTGCCACAACATTGCAATTGTTCTCGACCGCAGTTGACATAATGTAAACGGGAGCACGTGCGCTGTATTTGGCGGCAAATGAGGAGTATAACGCGCATAGATTTGTCGACATACCACTAATAGCAGCGGAGATACGTTTAAATAAATACTTGAGCCTAATATGATAAACTGCAATTACAATGTATTTGACAGGACACAGAGTTGGCAATGCGCAAAACGGCTGATCTGCGTAGTATTTGCCAGGGAATGTGGAGTATCACGCGCATCGAATTGTCAGGATATCACCAATAGCAGTGTAGATACATTCAATGAAGAATTGAATCCTGAATATGCAGTACTACAACTACATTGCAATTGTCCTCGACCCGAGTTGACATAATGTAAACAGGAGCAGGTGCGCTGTATTTGGCAGGGAATGTGGAGTATCACGCGCATCGAGTTGTCGGGATATAACCAATAACAGTGTATTTACGTACAATGAAATATTGAATCCTGAATATGCTCTACTTGTAGCAACATTGCATTTGTTGTCGACCCGAGTTGACATAATGTAAACAGGAGCAGGTACGCTGTATTTGGCAGGAAATATGGAGTATCATGCGCATCGAATTGTCGGGATATCGCCATGGCAGTGTATATACGTTCAAAGAAATATGAATCCTGTATATGCTGTACTGCAACAACATAGCATTTGCCCTCGATCCGTGTTGACATAATGTAAACAGGAGCAGGTGCGCTGTATTTGCCAGGGAATGTGGAGTATCACGCGCGTCGTGTTGTCGGGATATCACCAATAACAGTGTATTTACGTTCAATGAAATATCGGTTCCTAAATATGCTGTACTGCAACAACATTGCAATTGTCCTCGACCCCAGTTGACATAATGTAAACAGGAGCAGGTGCGCTGCATTTGGCAGGGAATGTGGAGTATAACGCGCATCGAATTGTCGGGATATCACCAATAGCAGTGTATTTACGTTCAATGAAATATTGAATCCTGAATATACTGTTCTGCAAAAAGATTGCATTTGTCCCCGACCCGAGTTGACATAATGTAAACAGGAGCAGGTGTGCTGTATTCGGCAGGAAATATGGAGTGCAAGGCGCTTGGAATTGACGATATATCTACAATAGCAGTGTAGGTACGTTCAATGAAGTATTGAAACCTGGATATGCAGTACTGCAACAACATTGCATTTGTCCTCGACCCGAGTTGACATAATGTAAACAAGAGCACGTGCGCTGTATTTGGCGGGAACTGTGGAGTATAACGCGCATCGAGTTGTAGGCATACCACCAATAGCATCGGAGATACGTTTAATTGAATACTTAAGCCTAAATATGCAAAACTACAATTACAATGAGTAAGGCAGGGACTTGGGTTGACTTAGCGCACAGTGTCTGATTTGCGCCCTATTTGGCAGCAAGTGTGCGGTATACCGCGCATCGAATTGACGAGATATCACCAATAGCAGTGTAGAAACGTTCAATGGGATATTGAATCCTGAATTTGCAGTACTGCAAAACGATTGGATTTGACCTCGACAGGAGATGTCATAATGTAAACGGGAGCAGGTCCACTGTATTTGGCAGAAAATGTCGGGTACAAAGCGCACCCAGTTGTCGAGATACCACCAATAACAGCGAAAATAGGTTTAATTGAGTACTTAGGCCCAAATATGCCAAACTGCTAATGCAATGGATTCGACAGGATATAGAGTTGACATTGCGTGAACCGGTTAATGTGCTCTGTATTTGGCAGCAAATGTGAGGTATAACGCGCAGCAAATTCTGGACTTACCACCAATAGCAGCGGAGAAACGTTTAATTGAAAACTTAATCCTAAATATGCTAAACTGCAATTCCAATGGATTTGACAGGGACACAGAGTTGATATTGCGCAAACCGGTTGATGTGCGTTATATTTGGCAGCGAATGAGGAGTATAACGCGCTTTGATTTGTCGAGATATCACCAATAGCAGTGTATATACGTTCAATGAAATATTGAATCCCGAATATGCTGTACTGCAAAAACATTGCATATGTCCTCGACCCGAGTTGACATAATGTAAACAGGAGCAGGTGCGCTGTATTTGGCAGGGAATGTGGAGTATCACGCGCATCGAGTTGTCGGGATATAACCAATAACAGTGTATATACATTCAATGAAGTATTGAATCCTGAATATGCAACACTACAGCAATATTGCATTTGTCCTCGACCCGAGTTGACTTAATGTAAACAGGAGCAGGAGCGCTGTATTTGGCAGGGAATGTGGAGTATCACGCGCATCGAATTGTCGGGATATCACCAATAGCAGTGTATTTACGATCAATGAAATATTGAATCCTGAATATCCTGTACTGCAAAAACATTGGATTTGTCCTCGACCCGAGTTGACATAATGTAAACAGTAGCAGGTGCGCTGTTTGGCGGCAGCTGTGGAGCATAACGCGCATCGAGTTGTAGGCATACCACCTATAGCACCGGAGATACGTTTAATATGAATACAGATGCCTAAATATGCAAAAATACAATTACAATGAATTAGGCACGGACCTCAGTTTACATAGCGCAAAGTGGCTGATTTACGCTCTATTTGGCAGCAACTGTGCGGCATACCGCACATCGAATTGACGAGATATCACAAATAGCAGTGTAGGTCTGTTCAATGGAGTATTGATTCCTGAATATGCTTTACTGCAACAACATTGCAATTGTCCTCGACTCCAGTTGACTTAATGTAACCAGGAGCAGGTGCGCTGTATTTGGCAGGGAATGTGGAGTATCATGCGCACCGAATTGTCGGGATGTCACCATGGCAGTGTATATACGTTCAATGAAATGTTGAATTCTGTATATGCTGTACTGCAACAACATAGCATTTGCCCTCGATCCGAGTTGACTTAATGTAAACAGGAGCAGGAGCGCTGTATTTGGCAGGGAATGTGGAGTATCACGCGCATCGAATTGTCGGGATATCACCAATAGCAGTGTATTTACGATCAATGAAGAATTGAATCCTGAATATGCAGTACTACAAATACATTGCAATTGTCCTCGACCCGAGTTGACATAATGTAAACAAGAGCAAGTGCGCTGTATTTGGCGGGAGCTGTGGAGTATAACGCGCATCGAGTTGTAGGCATAACAGCAATAGCACCGGAGATACGTTTAATTGAATACTTAAGCCTAAATATGCAAAACTACAATTACAATGAGTTAGGCAGGGACCTGGGTTGACACAGCGCACAGTGTCCCCATTTGGCAGCAAGTGTGCCGTATACCGCGCATCGAATTGACGAGATATCACCAATAGCAGTGTAGAAACGTTAAATGGGATATTGAATCCTGAATTTGCAGTACAGCAAAACGATTGGATTTGACCTCGACCCCAGTTGACATAATGTAAACGGCAGCAGGTGCGCTGTATTTGGCGGCAAATGAGGAGTATAAGGCGCATAGATTTGTCGACATACCACGAATAGCAGCGGAGATACGTTTAAATAAATACTTGTGCATAATATGATAAACTGCAATTACAATGTATTTGACAGGACACAGAGTTGACAATGCGCAAACTCTCTGATCAGCGTAGTACTTGGCAGCGAATGAGGAGCATAACGCGCTTCGATTTGTCGGGATATCACGAATAGCAGTGTATATACGTTCAATGACATATTGAATGCTGAATGTGCTGTACTGCAAAAACATTAGATTTGTCCTTGACCCGAGTTGACATAATGTAAACAGGAGCAGGTGCGCTGTGTTTGGCAGGGAATGTGGAGTATAACTCTTTTCGAATTATCGGGATATCAGGAATAGCAGTATATACGTTCAAGGCAATATTGAATCCTGAATATGCTGTACTGCAGCAACAATGCATTTGTCCTCGACGCGAGTTGACATAATGTAAACAGGAGCAGGTGCGCTGTGTTTGGCAGGGAATGTGGAGTATAACTCTCTTCGAATTATCGGGATATCAGGAATAGCAGTGTATTTACGATCAATGAAATATTGAATCCTGAATATCCCGTACTGCCAAAACATTGGATTTGTCCTCGTCCCGAGTTGATGTAATGTAAACAGTAGCAGGTGCGCTGTTTGGCGGCAGCTGTGGAGCATAACGCGCATCGAATTGTAGGCATACCACCAATAGCACCGGAGATACGTTTAATTTGAATACATATGCCAAAATATGCAAAAATACAATTACAATGAATTAGGCACGGACCTGAGTTGACATAGCGCAAAGTGGCTGATTTGCGCTCTATTTGGCAGCAACTGTGCGGTATACCGCGCATCGAATTGACGAGATATCACAAATAGCAGTGTAGATCCGTTCAATGAAATATTGAATCCTGAATGTGCTATACTGCAAAAACAATGCATTTGTCCTCGAACACAGTTGACACAATGTAAACAAGAGCAGGTGCGCTGTATTCGGCAGGGAATGTGGAGTAACACGCGCATCGAATTGTCGTGATATGACCAATAGCAGTGTAGATACATTCAATGAAGTACTGAATCCTGAATATGCAACACTACAGCAACATTGCATTTGTCCTCGACCGGAGTTGACATAATGTAAACAGGAGCGGGATCGCTGTATTTGACAGGGAATGTGGAGTATAACTCTCTTCGAATTATCGGGATATCAGGAATAGCAGTATATACGTTCAAGGCAGTATTGAATCCTGAATGTGCTGTACTGCAAAAACATTGCATTTGTCCTTGACCCGAGTTGACAAATGTAAACAGGAGCAGGTGCGCTGTGTTTGGCAGGGAATGTGGAGTATAACTCTCTTCGAATTATCGGGATATCAGGAATAGCAGTATATACGTTCAAGGCAATATTGAATCCTGAATATGCTGTACTGCAGCAACATTGCATTTGTCCTCGACGTGAGTTGACATAATGTAAACAGGAGCAGGTGCGCTGTGTTTGGCAGGGAATGTGGAGTATAACTCTCTTCTAATTATCGGGATATCAGGAATAGCAGTGTATTTACGATCAATGAAATATTGAATCCTGAATATCCCGTACTGCCAAAACATTGGATTTGTCCTCGACCCGAGTTGATGTAATGTAAACAGTAGCAGGTGCGCTGTTTGGCGGCAGCTGTGGAGCATAACGCGCTTCGAATTGTCGGGATATCACGAATAGCAGTGTATATACGTTCAATAAATGTCGAAACATGAATATGCTGTACTGCAGCAACATTGCATTTGCCTTCGACCCCAGTTGACTTAATGTAAACAGGAGCAGGTGCGTTGTATTTGGCAGCGAATGAGGAGTATAACGCGCTTTGATTTGTCGAGATATCACCAATAGCAGTGTATATACGTTCAATGAAATATTGAATCCCGAATATGCTGTACTGCAGCAACATTGCATCTGTTCTCGACTCGAGTTGACATAATGTAAACAGGGGCATGTGCGCTGTATTAGGCGGCAACTGTGAGGCATAACGCGCATCGAATTGTAGGCATACCACCTATAGCACCGGAGATACGTTTAATTTGAATACATATGCCTAAATATGCAAAAATACAATTACAATGAATTAGGCACGGACCTCAGTTTACATAGCGCAAAGTGGCTGATTTGCGCTCTATTTGGCAGCAACTGTGCGGCATACCGCGCATCGAATTGACGAGATATCACAAATAGCAGTGTAGATCCGTTCAATGAAATATTGATTCCTGAATATATTGTACTGCAAAAACAATGCATTTGTCCTCGACCACAGTTGATACAATGTAAACAGGAGCAGGTGCGCTGTATTTGGCGGCAAGTGAGGAGTATATGGCGCATAGATTTGTCGAGATACCACGAATAGCAGCGGAGATACGTTTTAATAAATACTTGAACCTAATATGGTAAACTGCAATTACAATGTATTTAACAGGCCACAGAGTTGACAATGCGCAAACCGGCTGATGTGCGTAGTATTTGCCAGCGAATGAGGAGTTTAACGCGCATCGAACTGTCAGGATATCACCAATAGCAGTGTATATACGTTCAATGAAATATTGAATCCTGAATATCCCGTACTGCCAAAACATTGGATTTGTCCTCGACCCGAGTTGATGTAATGTAAACAGTAGCAGGTGCGCTGTTTGGCGGCAGCTGTGGAGCATAACGCGCTTCGAATTGTCGGGATATCACGAATAGCAGTGTATATACGTTCAATAAATGTCGAAACCTGAATATGCTGTACTGCAGCAACATTGCATTTGCCTTCGACCCCAGTTGACTTAATGTAAACAGGAGCAGGTGCGTAGTATTTGGCAGCCAATGAGGAGTACAACGCCCATCGAATTGTCAGGATATCACTAATGGCAGTGTATATACGATCATTGAAATATTGAATCCTGAATATACTGAACGGCAAAAACATTGGATATGTCCCCGACCCGAGTTGACATAATGTAAACAGGAGCAGGTGCGCTGTTTGGCGGCAGCTGTGGAGCATAACGCGCATCGAATTGTAGGCATACCACCTATTGCACCGGAGATACGTTTAATTGAATACATAAGCCTAAATATGCAAAAATACAATTGCAATGAATTCGGCACGGACCTGAGTTTACATAGCGCAAAGTGGCTGATTTGCGCTCTATTTGGTAGCAACTGTGCGGCATACGGCGCATCGAATTGACGAGATATCACAAATAGCAGTGTAGGTCTGTTCAATGAAATATTGATTCCTGAATATGCTTTACTGCAACAACATTGCAATTGTCCTCGACCCCAGATGGCTTAATGTAAACAGGAGCAGGTCCGCTTTATTTGGCGGCAAATGAGGAGTATAGCGCGCATAGATTTGTCAAGATATCACTAATAGCAGTGTATATACGATCAATGAAATATTGAATCCTGAATATCCTGTACTGCAAAATCATTGGATTTGTCCTCGACCCGAGTTGACATAATGTAAACAGGAGCAGGTGCGCCGTATTTGGCAGGAACAGTGGAGTATCACGCGCATCGAATTGACGAGATATCACCATTAGCAGTGTAGATCCGTTCAATGAAATATTGATTCCTGAATATGCTTTACTGCAACAACATTGCAATTGTCCTCGACCCCAGTTGACATAATGTAAACAGGAGCAGGTCCCCTGTATTTGGCGGCAAATGAGGAGTATAACGCGCATAGATTTTTTGACATACCACGAATAGCAGCGGAGATACGTTTAAATAAGTATTTGAGCCTAATATAATGAACTGCAATTACAATGTATTTGACAGGACACAGAGTTGACAATGCGCCAACCGGCTGATGTACGTAGTATTCTGCAGCAAATGAGGAGTATAACGCGCATCGAATTGTCGGGATATCACCAATGGCAGTGTATGTACGTTCAATGAAATATTGGATCCTGAATATGGTGTACTGCAACAACATTACAATCGTCTTCGGCCCCAGTTGACATAATGCAAACAGGAGCAGGTGCGCTGTATTTGGCAGGAACAGTGGAGTATCACGCGTATCGAGTTGTCAACATACCACTAATAGCAGCGGAGATACGTTTAAATAAATACTTGAGCGTAACATGATAACCTGCAATTACAATGTATTTGACAGGACACAGAGTTGACAATGCGCAAACCGGCTGATCTGCGTAGTATTTGGCAGCCAATGAGGAGCACAACGCCCATCGAATTGTCAGGATATCACTAATGGCAGTGTATATACGATCAATGAAATATTGAATCCTGAATATCCTGAACGGCAAAAACATTGGACATGTCCCCGACCCGAGTTGACATAATGTAAACAGGAGCAGGTGCGCTGTTTGGCGGCAGCTGTGGAGCATAACGCGCATCGAATTGTAGGCATACCACCTATTGCACCGGAGATACGTTTAATTGAATACAGAAGTGTAAATATGCAAAAATACAATTGCAATGAATTCGGCACGGACCTGAGTTTACATAGCGCAAAGTGGCTGATTTGCGCTCTATTTGGTAGCAACTGTGCGGCATACCGCGCATCGAATTGACGAGATATCACAAATAGCAGTGTAGGTCTGTTCAATGAAATATTGATTCCTGAATATGCTGTACTGCAACAACATTGCATTTGTCCTCGACCCGAGTTGACATAATGTAAACAGAAGCAGGTTCGCTGTATTTGGCAGGGAATGTGGAGTATCACGCGCAACGAATTGTAGGTATACCACCAATAGCACCGGAGATACGTTTAATTGAATACTTAAGCCTGAATATGCAAAACTACAATTACAATGAATTAGGCAGGGACCTGAGTTGACATAGCGCACAGTGGCTGATTTGCGCTCTATTTGGCAGCAAGTGTGCGGTATACCGCGCATCGAATTGACGAAATATCACCAATAGCAGTGTAGAAAATTTCAATGGAGTATTGATTCCTGAATATGCTGTACAGCAATAGCATTGGATTTGACCTCGATCCGAGATTGCTTAATGTAAACAGTTGCAAGTGCGCTCTATTTGGCAGAAAATGTGGAGTTTAACGCGTATCGAACTATCGAGATGTCTGGAATAGAAACTGGAATACGCCCAAATGAATATTTAAAACTGAATATGCAAAACAGGAATAACGCTGTATTTGATAGGGCACAGAGTTGACATTGCGCAAACTGGTTGCTGTGCGCTATTTCTTGCAGCAAATGTGCGGGGTAGCGCGCATCGAATTGTCGACATATCACCAATAGTAGTACAGATTCGTTCAATTGATAATTGAAGCCTGGATAAGCAGCATAGCAATAACATTGGATTTGACGTCGACCCGAGTTGGCAAAATGTAAACGGGAGCATGTGCGCTGTATTTGGCAGCAAATGTGGAGTGTAAAGCGCTTCGACTTGTCGACATACCACCAATAGCGACGGAGACACGTTTAATTGAATATTTCCGGTAGAATATTTTAAAACGGCAATTACGCTGGATTTGACAGGACACAGAGTTGACATTGAGTAAACCGGTTGATGTGCGCTGTATTTGGCAGCATCTGTGGAGTAGAACGCGCATAGAATTTTCTTCGTATCTCCAATCGAAACGAAGCAACGTTCAATTGAATATTGAAGGCTGAATATAAAGTACTGCAATAACATTGGATTTGACCTCGACCCGACTTGACATAATGTAAACTGGAGGCAGCTCCGCTAAATTTCGCAGCGAATGAGGAGTTTAACGCTCAACTACTTGTCTAGATATCACCAATAACAGTGCGGATACGTTTAATTGAGTATTTAACACAGACTCTGCAAAATTGCAATTACGCTGCACTTGACAGGGCCCAGAGTTGACATAGGGCAAACCGAATGACGTGCGCTGAATTTGGCCGCATATGTGGAGTAACGCACGTCGAATTGTCGAGATTTCACCAATAGCAGTGTATAAACAATTAAGGGAATATTGAATCCTGAATATGCAGTACAGCAATAACATTGGATTTGACCATGACCCGAATTGATAAAATATAAACAGGAGCAGGTGCGCTATATGCGAGAGCAAGTGTGGAGTAGAACGCGCATGGAATTGAATGACGCGCGCTGTATTTGGCAGCATATGTGGAGTGGAACGCGCATAGAATTGTTGAGACATCTGGAATAAAATCTGAGATCAGCGCAATTGAATATTTCTAGCAGAATTGTCGCATACCACCAATAGCACAGGACCTAGGTTTAATTGAATACATAAGCCTAAATAAGCAAAACCACAATTACAATGAATTATGCAGGGACCTGAGTTGACATAGCGCAAAGTGGCTGATTTACGCTCTCTTCGGCAGCCACTGTGCGGTATAACGCGCATCGAATTGTCGGGATATCACCAATAGCAGTGTAGATCCGTTCAATGAAATATTGAATCCTGAATATCCTGTACTTGCAGCAACATTGCATTTGCCCTCGATACGTGTTCACATAATGTAAACAGGAGCAGGTGCGCTGTATTTGGCAGAAAATGTGGAGTATCATGCGCATCGAATTGTCGGGATATCACCATGGCAGTGTATATACGTTCAATGAAAGGTTGAATCCTGTATATGCTGTACTGCAACAACATAGCATTTGCCCTCGATACGTGTTGACATAATGTAAACACGAGCAGGTGCGCTGTATTTGGCGGCAAATGACGAGTATAACGCGCATAGATTTGTCGACATACCGCGAATAGCAGCGGAGATACGTTTAAATGAATACTTGAGCCTAATATGATAAACTGCAATTACAATGTATTTAGCAGAACACAGAGTTGACAATGCGAAAACCGGCTGATGTGCGTAGTATTTGGCAGCGAATAAGGAGTATAACGCGCATCGAATTGTCGGGATTTCACCAATAGCAGCGTATTTACGTTCAATGAAATATTGAATCCTGAGTATGCAGTACTACAAGAACATTGCATTTGTCCTCGACCTGAGTTGACATAATGTAAACAGGAGCAGGTGCGCCGTATTTGGCAGGAAATGTAGAGTATGACGGGCATCGAATTGTCGGGATATCAACAATGGCAGTGTGTATACGTTCAATGAAGTATTGAATACGGTATATGCTGTACTGCAAAAACAATGCATTTGTCCTCGACCACAATTGACACACTGTAAACAAGAGCTGGTGCGCTGTATTAGGCTGGGTATGTGGAGCATCACGTGCATCGAATTGTCGTGATAGGACCAATAGCAGTGTAGATACATTCAATGAAGTATTGAATCCTGAATATGCAGTACTTCAACTTCATTGCATTGGCCCTCGACCCGAGTTGATATAATGTAAACAGGAGCAGGTGCGCTGTATTTGGCTGGAAATCTGGAGTATCACGCACATCGAATTATCGGGATATCACGAATAGCAGTGTATATACGTTCAATAAAATATTGAATCCTGTATATGCTGTACTGCAACACAATTGCATTTGTCCTCGACCCGAGAGGACATAATGTAAACAGGAGCAGATCCGCTGTATTTGGCGGCAAATGAGAAGTATATCGCGCATAAATTTGTCGACATACCACGAATAGCAGCGGAGATTCGTTTAAATAAATACTTGAGCCTAATATGATAAACTGCGATTGCAATGTATTTGACAGGACACAGAGTTGATAATGCGCAAACCGGCTGATGTGCGTAGTATTTGGCATCGAATGTGGAGTATCACGCGCATCGAATTGTCGGGATATCACCAATAGCAGTGTATTTACGTTGAATGAAATATTGAATGCTGAATATGCTGTTCTGCAAAAACATTGCATTTGCCCTCGACCCGAGTTGACATAATGTAAACAGGAGCAGGAGTGCTGTATTCGGCAGGAAATGTGGAGTACAAGACGCATGGAGTTGACGAAATATCTCCAGTCGCAGTGTAGATACGTTCAATGAAGTATTGAACCCTGAGTATGCAGTACTACAAGAACATTGCATTTGATCCAGTTGATATGATATAAACAGTAGTAGGTCCGCTGCTTGGCGGCAACTGTGGAGCATAACGAGCATCGAATTGTAGGCGTACCACCAATAGCACCGGAGATACGTTTAATTGAATACATAAGACTAAATGTGCAAAACTACAATTTCAATGAATTAGGGAGGGACCTGAGTTGACATAGCGCAAAGTGGCTGATTTGCGCTCTATTTGGCAGCAACTGTGCGGTATAGCGCGCAACGAATTGACGAGATATCACAAAAAGCAGTGTAGATCCGTTCAATGGAATATTGAATTCTGAATGTGCTGTACTGCAAAAACATTGCATTTTACTGGACCGGAGTTGACATAATGTAAACAGGAGCAGGTGCGCTGTTTTTGGCAGGGAATGTGGAGTATCACGCGCATCGAATTGTCGGCATATCACCAATAGCAGTGTAGATACATTCAATGAAGTATTGAATACTGAATATGCAGTACTACAAAACCATTGTATTTGTCTTCGACCCCAGTTGACATAATGTAAACAGGAGCAGGTCCCCTGTATTTGGCGGCAAATGAGAAGTATAGCGCGCATAGATTTGTCGACATACCACGAATAGCAGCGGAGATACGCTTAAATAAATACTTGAGCCTAATATGATAAACTGCAATTACAATGTATTTGACAGGACACAGAGTTAACAATGCGCAAACCGGCTGATGTGCATAGTATTTGGCATCGAATTAGGAGTATAACGCGCATCGAATTGTCGGGATATCACCAATGTAGTATGCAGTACTACAAGAACATTGCATTTGTCCTCGACCTGAGTTGACATAATGTAAACAGGAGCAGGTGCGCCGTATTTGGCAGGAAATGTAGAGTATCACGGGCATCGAATTGTCGGGATATCAACAATGGCAGTGTGTATACGTTCAATGAAGTATTGAATACGGTATATGCTGTACTGCAAAAACAATGCATTTGTCCTCGAACACAGTTGACACAATGTAAACAAGAGCAGGTGCGCTGTATTCGGCAGGGAATGTGGAGTAACACGCGCATCGAATTGTCGTGATATGACCAATAGCAGTGTAGATACATTCAATGAAGTACTGAATCCTGAATATGCAACACTACAGCAACATTGCATTTGTCCTCGACCGGAGTTGACATAATGTAAACAGGAGCGGGATCGCTGTATTTGACAGGGAATGTGGAGTATAACTCTCTTCGAATTATCGGGATATCAGGAATAGCAGTATATACGTTCAAGGCAGTATTGAATCCTGAATGTGCTGTACTGCAAAAACATTGCATTTGTCCTTGACCCGAGTTGACAAATGTAAACAGGAGCAGGTGCGCTGTGTTTGGCAGGGAATGTGGAGTATAACTCTCTTCGAATTATCGGGATATCAGGAATAGCAGTATATACGTTCAAGGCAATATTGAATCCTGAATATGCTGTACTGCAGCAACATTGCATTTGTCCTCGACGTGAGTTGACATAATGTAAACAGGAGCAGGTGCGCTGTGTTTGGCAGGGAATGTGGAGTATAACTCTCTTCTAATTATCGGGATATCAGGAATAGCAGTGTATTTACGATCAATGAAATATTGAATCCTGAATATCCCGTACTGCCAAAACATTGGATTTGTCCTCGACCCGAGTTGATGTAATGTAAACAGTAGCAGGTGCGCTGTTTGGCGGCAGCTGTGGAGCATAACGCGCTTCGAATTGTCGGGATATCACGAATAGCAGTGTATATACGTTCAATAAATGTCGAAACATGAATATGCTGTACTGCAGCAACATTGCATTTGCCTTCGACCCCAGTTGACTTAATGTAAACAGGAGCAGGTGCGTTGTATTTGGCAGCGAATGAGGAGTATAACGCGCTTTGATTTGTCGAGATATCACCAATAGCAGTGTATATACGTTCAATGAAATATTGAATCCCGAATATGCTGTACTGCAGCAACATTGCATCTGTTCTCGACTCGAGTTGACATAATGTAAACAGGGGCATGTGCGCTGTATTAGGCGGCAACTGTGAGGCATAACGCGCATCGAATTGTAGGCATACCACCTATAGCACCGGAGATACGTTTAATTTGAATACATATGCCTAAATATGCAAAAATACAATTACAATGAATTAGGCACGGACCTCAGTTTACATAGCGCAAAGTGGCTGATTTGCGCTCTATTTGGCAGCAACTGTGCAGCATACCGCGCATCGAATTGACGAGATATCACAAATAGCAGTGTAGATCCGTTCAATGAAATATTGATTCCTGAATATATTGTACTGCAAAAACAATGCATTTGTCCTCGACCACAGTTGATACAATGTAAACAGGAGCAGGTGCGCTGTATTTGGCGGCAAGTGAGGAGTATATGGCGCATAGATTTGTCGAGATACCACGAATAGCAGCGGAGATACGTTTTAATAAATACTTGAACCTAATATGGTAAACTGCAATTACAATGTATTTAACAGGCCACAGAGTTGACAATGCGCAAACCGGCTGATGTGCGTAGTATTTGGCAGCGAATGAGGAGTTTAACGCGCATCGAACTGTCAGGATATCACCAATAGCAGTGTATATACGTTCAATGAAATATTGAATCCTGAATATGCCGTACTGCCAAAACATTGGATTTGTCCTCGACCCGAGTTGATGTAATGTAAACAGTAGCAGGTGCGCTGTTTGGCGGCAGCTGTGGAGCATAACGCGCTTCGAATTGTCGGGATATCACGAATAGCAGTGTATATACGTTCAATAAATGTCGAAACCTGAATATGCTGTACTGCAGCAACATTGCATTTGCCTTCGACCCCAGTTGACTTAATGTAAACAGGAGCAGGTGCGTAGTATTTGGCAGCCAATGAGGAGTACAACGCCCATCGAATTGTCAGGATATCACTAATGGCAGTGTATATACGATCAATGAAATATTGAATCCTGAATATACTGAACGGCAAAAACATTGGATATGTCCCCGACCCGAGTTGACATAATGTAAACAGGAGCAGGTGCGCTGTTTGGCGGCAGCTGTGGAGCATAACGCGCATCGAATTGTAGGCATACCACCTATTGCACCGGAGATACGTTTAATTGAATACATAAGCCTAAATATGCAAAAATACAATTGCAATGAATTCGGCACGGACCTGAGTTTACATAGCGCAAAGTGGCTGATTTGCGCTCTATTTGGTAGCAACTGTGCGGCATACGGCGCATCGAATTGACGAGATATCACAAATAGCAGTGTAGGTCTGTTCAATGAAATATTGATTCCTGAATATGCTTTACTGCAACAACATTGCAATTGTCCTCGACCCCAGATGGCTTAATGTAAACAGGAGCAGGTCCGCTTTATTTGGCGGCAAATGAGGAGTATAGCGCGCATAGATTTGTCAAGATATCACTAATAGCAGTGTATATACGATCAATGAAATATTGAATCCTGAATATCCTGTACTGCAAAATCATTGGATTTGTCCTCGACCCGAGTTGACATAATGTAAACAGGAGCAGGTGCGCCGTATTTGGCAGGAACAGTGGAGTATCACGCGCATCGAATTGACGAGATATCACCATTAGCAGTGTAGATCCGTTCAATGAAATATTGATTCCTGAATATGCTTTACTGCAACAACATTGCAATTGTCCTCGACCCCAGTTGACATAATGTAAACAGGAGCAGGTGCGCTGTATTTGGCGGCAAATGAGGAGTATAACGCGCATAGATTTTTTGACATACCACGAATAGCAGCGGAGATACGTTTAAATAAGTATTTGAGCCTAATATAATGAACTGCAATTACAATGTATTTGACAGGACACAGAGTTGACAATGCGCCAACCGGCTGATGTACGTAGTATTCTGCAGCGAATGAGGAGTATAACGCGCATCGAATTGTCGGGATATCACCAATGGCAGTGTATGTACGTTCAATGAAATATTGGATCCTGAATATGGTGTACTGCAACAACATTACAATCGTCTTCGGCCCCAGTTGACATAATGCAAACAGGAGCAGGTGCGCTGTATTTGGCAGGAACAGTGGAGTATCACGCGTATCGAGTTGTCAACATACCACTAATAGCAGCGGAGATACGTTTAAATAAATACTTGAGCGTAACATGATAACCTGCAATTACAATGTATTTGACAGGACACAGAGTTGACAATGCGCAAACCGGCTGATCTGCGTAGTATTTGGCAGCCAATGAGGAGCACAACGCCCATCGAATTGTCAGGATATCACTAATGGCAGTGTATATACGATCAATGAAATATTGAATCCTGAATATCCTGAACGGCAAAAACATTGGACATGTCCCCGACCCGAGTTGACATAATGTAAACAGGAGCAGGTGCGCTGTTTGGCGGCAGCTGTGGAGCATAACGCGCATCGAATTGTAGGCATACCACCTATTGCACCGGAGATACGTTTAATTGAATACAGAAGTGTAAATATGCAAAAATACAATTGCAATGAATTCGGCACGGACCTGAGTTTACATAGCGCAAAGTGGCTGATTTGCGCTCTATTTGGTAGCAACTGTGCGGCATACCGCGCATCGAATTGACGAGATATCACAAATAGCAGTGTAGGTCTGTTCAATGAAATATTGATTCCTGAATATGCTGTACTGCAACAACATTGCATTTGTCCTCGATCCGAGTTGACATAATGTAAACAGGAGCAGGTGCGCTGTATTTGGCAGGGAATGTGGAGTATCACGCGCAACGAATTGTAGGTATACCACCAATAGCACCGGAGATACGTTTAATTGAATACTTAAGCCTGAATATGCAAAACTACAATTACAATGAATTAGGCAGGGACCTGAGTTGACATAGCGCACAGTGGCTGATTTGCGCTCTATTTGGCAGCAAGTGTGCGGTATACCGCGCATCGAATTGACGAAATATCACCAATAGCAGTGTAGAAAATTTCAATGGAGTATTGATTCCTGAATATGCTGTACAGCAATAGCATTGGATTTGACCTCGATCCGAGATTGCTTAATGTAAACAGTTGCAAGTGCGCTCTATTTGGCAGAAAATGTGGAGTTTAACGCGTATCGAACTATCGAGATGTCTGGAATAGAAACTGGAATACGCCCAAATGAATATTTAAAACTGAATATGCAAAACAGGAATAACGCTGTATTTGATAGGGCACAGAGTTGACATTGCGCAAACTGGTTGCTGTGCGCTATTTCTTGCAGCAAATGTGCGGGGTAGCGCGCATCGAATTGTCGACATATCACCAATAGTAGTACAGATTCGTTCAATTGATAATTGAAGCCTGGATAAGCAGCATAGCAATAACATTTGATTTGACGTCGACCCGAGTTGGCAAAATGTAAACGGGAGCATGTGCGCTGTATTTGGCAGCAAATGTGGAGTGTAAAGCGCTTCGACTTGTCGACATACCACCAATAGCGACGGAG